>OZ017738.1:411257956-411857956 GCA_963969285.1 Odontomyia ornata
TCTATGAGCAAAAATAAAGTCATCCAACCCGATTTGGCCACCTAAAAGTTTGCTCATATCAACTTTGTGTGAGTTTAATGTGCAGAATAGGATCTGAAAGATTAAGATAAAATATAAGTTTAGTAACAATTAAAGAAGAAAATATTTGAGAAAAGATAATTATCAAGTATGAATCTGGATAAATTAGGAATAAAATAAAAAAAACATCGTGAAAATCAAGAGTGAAGGAGAACGAAGGCGAATTTGATCCAACTACTTTCATATAGAAAAAGGCCAAAGTAAGGTAGTACAGAGGATACACAACTGGAGAGTATTGGAGAATTATTTAGCCAGTAATTATCAGTGCATTCTTCTTGAGATTAGTGATGTTATCTCCCGACGTCCGTGCTCTCGACCTTCTAAAATTGGGTGGAACTGCGAAAGGAGAGACTAGATGACTGCTGGTAGGTTCAGTCTAGAGTCTGGAGAAAACCGAAGTGGTCATCTTGACAATAAAGAGAATCCCTAGAGTAAGGATGATCAGTATTGGAGACATACTAATCGAATCCAAACCAGCGGTTAGGTACCTGAGGCTACTGATCGACTCAAAGAGGAGTTCAACTAGGGTTGCGGCTGAGAAGGCTGCAGGGCCATATCAGCGGTGAGTCAACTTATGACCAACATAGGAGGATCCAATCTATCAAGAAGACGCTCCTAGTAAGCAGGTATACCGAAAACGCTCGGAACAGGTACAGAGAAGAGGAGCACTGAGGCTTGCATCTTCATATCAACCAATCTCTGATTCGGCCATGATAGTTATTGCAGACGGTTGCCTGCGAGGAGAGACAATGCACATATAACGATTGGCAGCAGTCTTGGGTGAATTGCACGAAGGGAAGATGGATGGACCTGAAACTGTGGCTAAATATAAGGCATAGTGAGACTGACTTCTATCTGGCTCAGCTTTTGTACGGGCATGGGCTTTTTCAGTCTTATCTGCACAAGATTGGCCAGTCATGGTCCCCGATTGTTGATTTTGTGCAGGAGAAGAAGACGATGACTGTCACGAGCGCGAGCGAAAAATGGGGCATGGTGCTCCTCTCAGATAATATAGTCACAGTGATGCTTGGATCGGCTGACCAATTGAACCATGTGTTACACTATTTTTGGGCGGCCCCAAAGGATAAAAGGGACTCCTGTTGGAGGGATCCCCCACTTTGACAGCGCCTCATGGCGTAGCCAAACGAAACCAGGCCCGAAGTAATGAGCCCAACGGTTGCAGACTGGGAACTCGAGTTGACAGGGGAGGTGTTGCGTGGGAAGTCTAGTCGCACGTGAGCATGCCCCCCCCCTCAGCGATTAAATGGCATTCACCTCCCAACCACAAAAAATGGTGAGTTATATTCCCAAAGTTGAAACCACTATTTTCGATCAATGTACGAGGTGTGTCAAAAAATATCGCGAATTTTGTTTTTTTTTTCAAAAATTATGTATTTATTCATGAATATCTATTTTGTCCCCTTCAAAGTAATCCCCATGAGATATTATACACTTGTGCCAACGGTTTTTCCAATCTTCGAAGCATTTCAAAAAATCATTTTTTTAAATCTTGTTCAGCTCCTCCTTCGATGCCGTCTTTATCTCGTCAAGCGTAGCGTAACGTCGTCCTTTCATGGGCCTCTTCAGTTTAGGAAACAAGAAAAAGTCACAGGGGGCCAGATCTGGGGAATACGGTGGCTGCGGCATCATTAGTGTGTTGTTTTTGGCCAAAAAGTCGCGCACAAGCAACGATGTGTGAGCAGGGGCGTTATCGTGGTGCAAAAGCCAATTTTTGTTCTCCCACAAATCCGGGCGTTTCTGGCGGATTGCTTCGCGCAAATTGCGCATAACTTGCAGGTAATATTCCTTATTGACCGTTCTTCCCTGTGGCAAGAACTCATGATGCACCACGCCCCTGCAATCGAAGAAAACTGTCAGCAAAACTTTCACATTCGACCGAACTTGGCGCGCTTTTTTCGGTCTTGGTTCATGCGGCAGCTTCCATTGAGATGATTGTGCTTTGGTTTCCACGTCATAACCATAAACCCGCGATTCGTCACCAGTTATGACCCTCTGGAGCAAATTTGGTTCGTCGCGGACAGAGTTTAACATCTCATTAGCAATGTTCATGCGTTGCTGTTTTTGGTCGCAATTGAGCAATTTTGGTACGAATTTCGCGGCGACCCGTCTCATGCCCAAATCGTTGATAAAAATCGAATGGCACGAGCCAATCGATATGTTTAGGTCCTCAGCAACTTCTCTAACGGTGATTCGACGATTGGCCAATACCATTTTCTCCACTTCATTAATTTTTTCGTCTGCTCGGGCGTCCGGCACGCTCTTCGTCGTTCACATCTTCTCGGCCTTCTAAAAACATTTTGTACTACCGATAAACGTTGCTTTGGTCCAAGGTAGCTTCTCCGTATGCCACAGTCAACATTCGGAATGCATCCGCGCACTTAATTTCGTTTTTCACACAAAATTTGATACACGTTCTTTGATCCATTTTTTTGAATAAGTAAAAATCGAAGACGATTGAAAACACGTGCAAGTAAAGCAGCTATCACCAATTAAGTGAACATTCAAAATGGCCGAGCTTGTCGGCATAAGTGACAGACATGAGTACCAACATAACGCCACAAAAAAATCGAAATTCGAATATACGTAACCCGCGAAAATTCAAAATTCGTGATACTTTTTGAACACACCTCGTACATTAAGCTTAATACTAACATAAATATTATAAGACCTTATGCTGTTTGAATTTTTAAGATAAATTATGAATTGGATTTCAGGTAGTGGCCGTGTCAATTGACAGATTTTCACATGTTGAGAAATATACAGGGTGCATTAGCAAAATCTGGAGAAACTTCACATTAGCAGCTTCGGACAGCATCCATGGTAACTTTATTACATAGGACGTGTATCTCAGATCCTCTTCGGCAATTTGATGCATGGAAGCAATGTTTACACCCAAAATGGCCGCCATTTTTCTCAGTGAGCTCCCAGGATCCTCCGATATGAAGTCTTGGGCCCCTTGAACAACTTCTGGGGTCCTTGCCGTCTTCTTTTTTGCATGAGTTTTCCTTGCTGGATTGGAAAAAGCTTCCTCAAAATTTGCCGCCGCCGCATGGACCTAAACAATATGGTAAACTGTGAATTTTGGATACCCTAAAAACCTTATAATTTCTGTCGGCGATCTTTCAGCGCGGACTTTCAATATCCACCGCTCTTCGATTGTATTCCACACTTAATTGCACTAACTCCACCATTAAGACTTAACGCACGAATGCACACACGTCTACTGAGTTGAAATGACAACAAATGACTGCTGTCGTTGAGACACACTACAGCGATAAATAAATGTGGTTTCTGCGGATTTTGCTGACGCACCTTGTATATAATAGCTATGTTTCTCATAGAATTGAATTAAATTTTACATGATTTTGTCTCTAAAAATGTACTAAGCTATAGCTTTTTTTCTTTTTCTAAATAAACATTTGATGCTAGGCAAACTTCAATCTAAATTTTAGTTTCACTAGAAAATAATTGCTTATTTACCTAATGGAACCCACGAAAAATTTAATTTTCCGGTTGTTCATGTTTTCACCTTTTCATGTTCCAAAAAAAGTGTATAGTATAAAATAAAAATTGCATGACATTTAGAGATTAGAAAATTGTGAAACAAGAGGAGAAACCGCAAAAGAATATGGAGTCTCGCGCTCTACAATATCACCATATTGTTGATAGTAAAGATAAAATCAAAACTTTTTTTGAAAACGATTCCTTGAAAATTAAATGATCGAGAGCATCTTAACATAAAGTTAACGAAGATTCTTAATTAACATGGTTTAAACATTAGAGAGCAAACAATATACCAGTACATGGTCCAACCCTTCAACAAATAACCATCGGCTTTGCTCCTTTTATGGTGCAAGAAAGTTTCATGTGCTCGTCATCTTGGCTACAACGTTTTCGTGTGCCTTATAGTATTTTATCTCGAAAAATTTGTGGTGAGGCGACAGGCGTTCCTAAAGGTATGACGGAAGGGTGGCTATCCAATAATTGGCTCAAACTACGTGAAGGATAGGAGCCAGAAGAAATTTTTAATGCCGATGAAACTGCTCTGTTTTAAATTTGACCCCCGACAAAACACTTAAATTCGAAGGTGAGCAATGTAAATGCGGAAAGTTGTCTAAAGCAAGAATTACAGCAATGGTTGCTGCGAAGATGACTGGATGGTATAAAAAAGTTTTAAGTGATCTGTAAAGCTAAAGAATATTTAATCATTGCCTGTGACATCGCTAGTTTTTCGAAACTGGGATGCACAATTAAAATCTGAAGGAAAAAAGTTATTCTTCTAGTTGGCAACTGCCTCACTCATCCCGCCGTCCTAAATCTGAAATGCATAAATCTTGTATTTTTATCACTCAATGTTACCTCGGTACTACAATCCATGGATCAAAGAGTGATAAAAGCTCTAAAAACATCAAGTATTACAAATGCTTCAAAATATTTAAAACAGTTAAAATACAAGAAGTCTCAGCATTTTGGATGCAATCCTAATGATATCGGAAGGTTGGCAAGGGTTTTTTTCATAGCACTACAGCCCCTTTCGGGCCTTCGCTTAGAGATAGTTAGAGTACCTCATTGTCATGATCAAATCTATCGCCACTCGACAAGGTGATATGATCATTATCGCGCTTTGGCCGTGTGTCCGTCCACCCAGTTGCCATACGTTCTGATTCTAAGCCAGCACGTATCATACCTGAACATGCTTATAGTCCGTCCGAAGAACCACTCGAAATAAATCTCGTTGACGCCAACGAAACTCGAACCAGAGACCTTCGCCTTACGGGCTTAGTGCTCTAACCACTGTGCCACGCAGACTACAAGGCAAGGGTTACACAGGCCATAATAGCCATGCAGGATCTCTCCATGTCACCAAAAAACAACAATGACAATATTCCGCTTGCGCGAATTATACAACCTCTAATAGATTGAGATGATAACGAAACTTTAGCTCAATCGGCTGCACAGTTAGCTACAAAACCAGGGGTTGAACGTTCATTGCTATAAATGAGCTACTGAGGAAGAGATTTCGGCAGAAGTCGAAATTCATAATCGCAACAATGTTGAAGGAAGTGAAGGCCAAGAAGTTGAAGAAGAACTGATTCAACAAACAACACTGTGAGTATGTTAAAGCAGTCTTGATTCTACAAAAATTTATTGTTTCTAACAAAGAGTATGGTTCTGATGAAAATCTAAAAAAATTGATGAAAATGAAGCCCAAAACAGAAAATGCATTTGTGACTCAGTTTAAGAATAAACAGTCCAAAATGACCGATTACATATCTACTTTAAAAGTTGAGTAGTCTATAGGCTGCACTGCAGTTTTTTAATAACTAATAGGCTGCACTGCAGTTTTTTAATAATTAACTTTTCCTTCCATATTTCAAACTTTATTTGAATAAAATATACGCCGAAAGCATGACACACACATATGTAGCCTAAATACCTATATTCAAATATATCATACATATACGACAAGCTCAAATTTTGCTAATAGCTTATAACGACTATCGGGTAAAGCGACTGAGATATATGGATTCCCCAAGATTAAAAATAGGTTCACCAACCCTCAGATCTGAATCGTCTTCGGAATAAGCTACAAAGTCTGAACAGGATATGGTGGACTAAAAGGAAAATTCACAAGGTTTTCCGGCTCTGCCACCTCCAAAACTGATCGTTTCTTTCGTAAAAATGGCAACCAAAAAACCCTCACAAGCTTTCCTCCCAAAAAGACAATTGGATGGTCCCGATAAGACACGCCCTAAAACTGTCCCCATTATCCACCGCAAACTAGAGAAATGGACAAAGCTGGCTGCGCTTATCAAGCTGTTAAATATCAAGTTCGATTCTGCCAAACCCGTATATCTGGGCATCCAGATTATACCTCAATCCTCCACGGATCGCTGAAAAATAAACAAGTTATTTACTGAGCAAAACTGCTAGTACCACACATACTCCCTCCCTGAGGATAATTGATATTCGCGGTTTTCACGAACTATTGGTTGAAGAAATTATAGAAGATCTTGTTGCGAGCCACGGTGTTCACCACAGTCGCAGACCTAAATAGGTTGTGGCAGAGAGATATTTATTCCGGGGTGGCATACTGAGGCCGGCTAGCGCTCAGTCGGGTCGCGGGTTTTCCGGAACCTCTCCGCCCGTGCTGGGCCACCTACATAAGTCGCAGATACATTAGGAAGGAAAGGGATGGGAGGATCATTCGAGAAACGAATAAAATAGTTGCCTATCTGCTAGACACATTGGTTGAAAAAAGATCAATGTTTCAGATAAGCCGCAGGAGAGAACAGGTCTAAATTCTGGTTTCTCTTATCCCCTCACTGCAGCACAGAAAAAAAGGTAAATATCAACAAAAAAAATCAATCAAATACCTTCCCGTTCGTGTGAGTAACAATCCTCCTGTCACAATCGCGACTTAATCCACAATCACTCTTTGCGATAAACCTTTGGCGGTATCACAAAAACAAAAGAAAAACTTCTTCTTAAATATCGGAAACTTCTTATTTATAATCGAAAACTGCCTCGGCGATTTAAACTTTTTCTTAAATATCGGAAATTCTTCGGCGATTTAAACTCCTTCCGGCGCGGTCAACTCAAGACTATCCCAAAATCTATTGCATCCCAAAAAAAATATCGAATTCAAGTCAAAAATCATAATACAGAAAAAATATAAACCAGCAAAACAAAAACAAAACAGAAAAAAAACACCCCAAAACTCTAAATGCACCCAAGTGTATGTTTTTCGGGTCTTCTACTAATCACCCAGCATAGCAAATGCAAGCCCGTTAATCCAATAGTTTGCAATTGCTACGACAAGCAATTAGCACCAGCCCCTCTTCCATGCACTTCGGATGGAAAGGTTTTATGGGGGGTCATAAAACTAAGTATAAATCAATTCATTGTAGGATTTATAGAAAAAAATAAAAGTAAGAGGAATAAAGAATTGATGATGTAACGCTTATCATACTGAGACGTACAAATGAAAAGAATATTTTTAAATCAATTATCATTCTAAATAATACATAAATTAAAACCCATAATATACAAATAATCATAATGTAGAAAAAAAACTGTTTAAACACCTACAACTTCAGGCGCGTTTATGAATAAGTGTAAATTTATATTAATTATAAAACGATAATATTTATTGCAAAAGCTGGTTTTTGATTGGAAAAAGTGCACAATACTAAAATTGTTTGGATGTAGATTTCTTTTCTTAATTTATTTAACAAAACGATATTTCATAATTTGCGTTCTTTTTATTCCTGATACTAAGTCGGTGTTGATTTGTGTTATTCGTATAAACAATAATTTTGTTAACAATTAATTCTTCACGAAGTGTGGTGTTTTCTTAGAATTTTCTTTGCCATTCGTTTTCTTCATTTCTCTCTTTTTACGTTCGTATCAAATAACAAATTTGTTATCCAGCCACCGTATGTAGATATCACTTGTCTTCGTCATCCACTTTATCTGCTTTATCTGCTGACGCCTTATCAGCAACACCGTCGCCGTAGAATTTAGTTTCATCAGGTGTTTGTTTTTGATCTTCTTCGTCATCTGAATCATCATCACCTGAACTGTTGGCAAATGTGTATCATTGGCCGGTCGCATTGTAACCGATGGCATTGGTTGGAATCCTCCTTCAGATGCTGGTAGGGCCGGTGAACCTGTCCAAAAGTAGACCAGATCTTGCCTTCTTTTCGCTAGTTTGAGCAAATTTCTTGTATGCAATCAATGACAAGAAATTCACGTCCCGATTGACACAATCATTACTAAGACCTGTTGTTCGCAACAATCTTCAGCAGCAAAGCTTCCACCCTATTGAAGTTTTCTGTGTAAAACTTTAATCTGGCCTCTCCAAACTGGTAAAAGTCCATCCTATCGAAGGCGAAAACTGAAATTAACAACATCAGATCTATCTGCCATCTTGTCTGCCAAGTTGAATCAATGAAACCACGTAGTAGGAAGACTATGTGTCATAATTGTCGACAATTTGGCCACTCATTGAACAACTGTGACGCTCAAGCTCGCTTTGTAAAGCGCGGTGGCCTTCATCACTTTCTTCTCCTTAGCACTACAGCCCCTTTCGAGCCTTCGCTTCCTACAAATAGCGCCTCCAACTGTCTCGGTCCATTAAGCGCGTCCTCCAATTTCGAAATCTGAGCAGCAATGAACTGTCTTTATCGACCGAGTTAGACCAGTGTTTCCTCGGTTTTCCCACTGGTCTCTGCACTTCAGTTCTCCCAACGAATACCTTTTTGGGCATCCATTGATCGTCCATACGATTCATGTGTCCAGCACATTGCAGCTTCCGCAGTCTTACTACCGTTGAGATCTCCGGCTCGTCAAAAATTTTATACAGCTCATGGTTGTATCGAGTTTATCATTGTTCTTCGAGTAGCTTCGCTCCAATTATTCCCCTCAGGACCCGTCGCTCGAAGGCATTCAATATATTTGCGGATGCTTGGGTCAGGGTCCATGTTTCACACTGATAGTTTATATCCTAGCAGGCCTCATCACAGATTTGTACTCGTATACTTGGAGTTTTGTTGTGTGCAGCTGGTCCACAAGATCGTCAAAACTGAATAAAATATTTTATTTGCGAGCTGTATTCTTCGGCATATTTTGTCTCTTTCATTAGAGGATCTCGTTAATTTGGCGCCTAAATACACAAATTTACCCACGTTTTCGATACTCTGTTTTCCCCAAGTTTGATATTTTGCGCATTTGAGGTATTCTTACTCGACTGCTTCATGAGCTTTGTTTTATTCTCATTGATTTGTAGCCCTACTAGTGCTGCTTCGCTATCGAGTTTCAGGAAGAGTTCTTTGGAGTTTTTAATGAACGTGACAAAATTCTGATGTCATATGCATAGGCTATACTTGGCTCGGCTTAAGTAGAATTGTACGTAGTGTATCGACAGGTAGCTTTCTATTATTACAGAGCCAAATTGAATAGCAATGAGGCCAGACCATCTCCCTGCTTTAGTCCGATATTTGTGTCAAAGGGATGGGTGAGTTGGCTATTGATACGGAATTGGGAGGTCGTCGACGTCATTGTCATTTTGACAAGACGGACTAATTTGGCTGGGATACCAAAGCATTATGTTACGATAAATACTGTCGTATGGTTGCTTAAAGTCAACGAAAATTTGGTGTACGTCTATGTTGAACTCCCAGCACTTTTCAAGTACCTGCTTGACCGTGAACAATTGGTCTGTTGTTGATCTACCTGCCCTAAAACCACCTTGATACTCGCCAATAATACTGCAGGCGTATGATCCGAATTTATTTTCTAAGATCTTTGAAAGTATTTTGTACGCCGTACGAAGCAGTGATATGCCTGTATAATTTTCGCAATACAGCTTGTCACCATTTTTGTGGATAGGGAATATAATTGATTGGCTCCAATTGTTCGGCATATGTTGTTGTTGCCAAATCTGCTGGATGAATTTGTGAATAGCTTTGTGAACACTGCTGCCACCATATTTGATGAGCTCCACTGGAATCTCATCGACACCCGGCGCTTTATTATTCTTTTGGATTTTGATGGTGGAACATACTTCAGCCAGAGTTGGTGCTCTCTGGAACCATCTACAGACTCCGATGTTCTGGAGCTGTACGGAGGGTTAAAAAGGTTCTTGTAATATGATGCCTGTCGTTCAGTTCTCCTTTAAGTGTTTGCAATTACCTCTTGCTCCACTTTTATTATGCTTATGTACTATGAAATAAGTACATATTTAGTTAAAGCTCAATTATTCTTATCTCCAAATGCCTTTGTATCCTCATATTTACCTGCAGAGTAGAAGCAGAGCTTCTGTCGGTTAGTCCCATTACTGCCAATAGCATTTTTGTATTTTTGGAGAGATAAACCAGACTTGAAAAAAGTGAACACAGCGCATCAACGAAAGAATCCTTGTTTCAGTTGGCAACACTTAAATCAAATGTATTGACCTATTTAATTTAACCCTTCAAAAGCAACATGCTTATTAATCGATTTGCTTAGGGAAACTTTCAATCTCTAAATAAAAACGTCATGTTTTAAGGCGTGATGCATCACTTATAACTGTGCATGCACCATAACGCAGAATATTACGCTAAATTGTAACAAAAAATTTTACGGTCCCGAAAGTGGATCGCTGACAATGATTAATTGTTTGCGATTAATTTAACAATAGCAATTTATAGACTCTCAACAATCTTATACACGCTGTTACCGATAATGGCTCACAAACAAAACCAATAGCCATGACTGCAATTTGAAAAATTCAACTCCATCACCTGAGGTGAAGTGCTCACTGGCTCGTACAGAATTTAATCGAACTGCTCACCTCAAGTCGAGTCTAGACAATTATTGTATGTATTTCTATAAGAAAATTTCATGAATACAAAGTAATTTTTTTATTTTTAATCTTCACTCTCCAATACAAGTGCGAAAAAGAGAATAATTCCATTTTAATTGATTCGAATTAAGGCAGGAAAGTTGATTTTTTTTGTTAGTTTTGTTTGAATTAATAATTCTTCGATGAACATATTTGAATAATTAGTGAGCCTTGTACCGTTACAATTCGCGGCCTTGGAATGTCTTGAGGAAAGATCTCAAATAGAAAGAAGAAGAGAAAAAAGGAAAAAAACGATTTAATGTTATGCTCATCTAATAGATTTGAATTTACCTTGTGATTCTGGTTTTTACTTTTGCGTTTTTTTCTAGTCCCGCAAGCGTATGAGGAACCACTGATGTAAGAAATGGCTCCAAATTTTTTTTGTGTTTTATACTGTTTTATAGCATAAACTCCATAGGTGAGTGCTGCTTGAAGACATACTCAAACAGCCTTAAATTGCATGTTCGTGATCGTCAGCCATTCTCGTTAAAATTGCATTTCATTTCCCATAAAAATGATTTATTTAAACAGGCAGGTATTCATTACAGCTAAAGACCATCCATTCAAGCGACTTTGAAAGATATTTATGTATGTTACCATATTGGCTACCGCTTCTCGGAAAATTAAACATGTCATTAGGATGTTGCTTTCTTATGAATTTCTCTTAGCGATGAAAGTAACAAAGATACGAGTACTATCGATGCCAAGAAAGATATGAACTATGTATGTATTTTTTTGTATATTTTGCTATTAAAGACCTTTTTTTTTGTTGGAGGAACATATTGGCAATCAAGAAGATATGAAAGATATATCGAAGCCTGCCAAGCAATTTAAAAAAGCAAGTGTTACGGCTTTTGTAAACATGCTTGGCTTCAGAATTTGATGGACACAATTATAGTTACGGCTTCCATAACTTATTTGCCTATTTATTCGCTGGATGATTTGAACCTCCACAGGATGCCAAAAAAGAGATAACACTGCGTTGCATTACGCCTCCTTGACATACCTTTCGTCCATGGTATAAAGAATAACAAGGTATGCTCGCTCACAAAAAAGCTCGGGATTTAAATCGCTCCTGTCAAAAGCTATCATAAATTAAATTAATTTTTTAAAAACGTTAGTCCGAAGTTAATTTTTATCGGAAAAAATCTTATTTTGTCGAAGTAATCGACTCAGGAAATTTCTATCGAATATTTTTACTTCGATTGGTGACGAAAAACAAAATTCACAAAGAAAATTTCGCCGCTGGTATGGAGGAGCCCGACGGCTTCCCACCGTTGGGGCAACCTGGGGAAACGACGAATACGAAACTGGCAACAATCACAAAAAGAAAACATAACGAAGAAAACTCCGTAGATGGAGGGTGCAAGCTGCAAATAATAGCGGACAATCAACAAATGGCCAAATTGCAGAAAGAAAATGATGAACTAAGGCAAGAGATACAGTCTCTCAAGGATCTTTTCAAGAAAGGGATGAAGCCTCAAAAGACGCAGCCACAAAATCAATGGCAACAGGTAACAAAGCCGAAGAAAAGTGCAAAGCAAGTAAATCCAAAGGAAGTTCTAAGTGCTGGTGGCACCAACGAGAGCCAAAATTATTTTGCAGCGCTGGAGGGATTAAGCGAAGATATGGAAATCGAAGAAAACTTCGGAGGTAATTTTAATCAAGATAATGATGTTAATTTTATTCAATATTTAAAGAACAAAAATAAGGAGAAAAAACCAGCCCGCAGTTCTGCTGGTTCCTCTGAAAAAGCTTCCAACAAGACAGAAAAAGTTCTGCCAATCAACGTGTTCGGACAAACCGGGAAAGATATGGTTCGGCTATTGACAGCCAAAAATAAACTGGCCAATTTCGAAATCAAAAGAGTTAATGCCGAAAAATTAACTATAAGGACGAAATCACTGCTTGATTTCAAGTCAGCCAAAGATGCGCTGATTTCAGGGGAGGTTCCACACTTCACCTATACCCCAAAAAGTGAAACAAATCAGACCTTCTTGTTGAAGGGTTTGGACACCGGAGAGGATACGGTCGATCTTCTTCAGGTGCTCAAGGAGGCTGCACCAGATATTGATTTTGTTTCAGTCAAAGCCTTTGCGACAAGAAGGTCGACCATAGAAAGGAAGAATTTACCACTTTACCTGGTACAAATTGCAAATAAGAGCAGTCCAAGTGCCCTTCAACAAATAAGGTACTTGAATTTCAGAGTGGTGAGGTGGGAACGCCTCCAGAAAAGAGAAGTCAACCAGTGTTACCGGTGTCAAAGATTTGGACATTCGGCTGCCAATTGTGCCATGCACTATCGTTGCGTTAAATGCAAAGACGTTCATGCTCCCGGTGAGTGCAAATTGGCTCAGACGGAGCCTAAAGAAAAATTATACTGCTTTAACTGCGGTGTTTTTGGTCCCCCAGCATCATATCGAGGATGCTCCCGATATCAAGATGCAATAGTTAAATTTGCTCCAAAGCAAATACAAGTACACCGTAATATCATACCTTTCAACTTCGTCAAGCCCGGAGTATCATTTGCACTCGCCGCTAGAGGACCAGCAGAAAAGGCTGGAAATAATGTAAATAATGTAAGTGGCAATAATGAGCTGCTTCTCAAAATTTACCAGCAACTTAATTCTTTATCGGAGAGAATCGAAAAACAAGATTCAAAAATTAACTTTGCTTTTCAGCGTTTAGGTCTTTCAAATGCCTCATAATAACTTGTCATCCAGTCATATTCCCGTGGATAGGCTTCGCCTCATATAGATCAACGTCAACTCTATCGTTGCTATACATCGACGTGATTATCTCCTTGAATTTGTTGTTAAGCAAAAGCCTGACATCATACTTCTCACTGAAACCCACCTCAACTCATGGCATTCCATGGAATTCAAAGATTTTGCATTAGTAAGAAACGATAGGGTAATAGGTGATGGGGGAGGTGGCACCGGGATATTGGCTAGAAGACTCTATTGTTTCCAAAATATTGAAAAAGTCGAATTCAAAAACTTTGAATTTCTTGAAGTGTCCGTCATCAAAATTTCACTGCCAGGTGGGGATAACCTCTTCGTTATCTCTGCCTATGCAACTGGTCAAAATGTTCTCAAGTTCAAGGAGGAACTCAATTCCTTGTTCGAAATACTCGAATTGAACAGGCTGCATAGTTATTATATTTTTGCCGGTGACCTGAATGCCAAGCATACATTATGGCTAAACGCCATCAATAATCCAAGAGGTGTATTCCTGAAATCATGGATAACAGAGAACCAAATTGAATACAGGTGCAACCTATATGGGTCGGAGTTCCCAACATACCCTAGGACAAATTGATATTTAGACCTCTGCATTGCTGACGCAAGACTTGAATTCAGCTTTAATAGTCCTCAACGGAAAGTGCAGGTGCTTCCTTACCATAGCGACCATAACGCAATCGTAATGGAAATCAATCATCAAAGAGATGATTTCTTCCTCATTCCAGTTCAACATGAAAACCATCGGTTGGATTTCAAAAAAACAGACTGGGGAAAGTTTCAAAAGAAGTTTAATCGGGAGTACCAGAAGCAATGTCCCTCTTCTGATGATGGCAACGCTTGCTCAATGGTTCCTAATAACAGAAATCTAACTGACGATGAAATAGATCTCTATTTGTCGAAGTTAGAGAAGCTGACGTTGGAAACGATTGAGAAAGTTGTTCCCAAGATTAAACATCGAAACAATATGGAAGGATATAAAACACCAACCATCGCAAGGTTGAAGAGAATGAAAAGCCTTCTTCTCACCCGCGTCAACAATATTCATCGACGATTTTTGGACTACAACCATCCCTCGTTGGCTTTGTTGCAATTACACCTGAAGAATGTCCGGAACTTGATCCGTTCATACTTCAGGAGTGAGGTCAGCAATCAATGGGCGGAAAAACTGAGGGGTATTAGCCCACAGGACCCAGACGGCGTTTTCGCGAAAGTGAATAGCTTATTCCGCAAGAAGTCTCGAGTGAAGGTATCGAATCTTGAAGTCGCTAGTGATGAGATAAATCTTCTCGATAGAGCTGGTATCGAAATTGATAGTACGACTCCGGATAGAAATGGAAACAGGATTATATGTAATGGATTGCAGAAACTTGCCCTGATTGGAACACATTTTGAATTGGTTCATCTGCCAAACCCTGAGAGAAGGAATGAAATATTTTCGGAGGTCGTTGAAGCAAAAGTTTCCGACTTCAAATCAAGCCTGAACGGCCAATCAATTCTTCATTTGGATGAAACATTAACATCTGCCCTCATACCGAGTTTAAATCTTATTGATTATTCTGTCAGCTATGAAGACTTGTGTTTTATATTTCGCAGAATAAACAACAAAAAATCATGTGGTACTGACGGTATTCCAATTATAGTTCTCCGACATTTGCCTGAGGTTGCTATTAGGAATTATTGCATATTGTTCAACAACATGTTGAACAATTCATATTTCCCAAATGAGTGGAAAAAGGCTAAGGTATTTCCGATCTTGAAGAAAGGAAAAGAATCTTCATGCCCTAAAAGCTATCGCCCAATCAGCTTGCTGCCTAACATCAGCAAGGTGTTTGAAGTGATACTCAACAGAGCATTGAATGCCCACATTGAGAAATATGAGTTGATGCCGAATTGCCAATTTGGTTTTCGTGCCAGGCATTCGACCACACATGCAATAACGAAAGTAACCTCAGACATCTGTTGGAAACTAAACAACAAAGAATGTGTTGGAGCATGTCTCATTGATATGGAGAAAGCCTTCGATACGGTGTGGTTAGATGGACTAGTTTTCAAACTTCTTCAGGACAGGTTCCCCAGACACCTTGTCGCCATGATGTGTAATATGTTATACGGGAAATCATTTGTTGTAACTGATTGAAATCTGACAATAATGCGCGAATTCAAGGTCTTGAATGGTCTACAGCAAGGAACAGTTACTGCGCCCCTGCTCTTCTCAATCTTTATTCGCAAGCTATTGAACAGCTTTGATTTTAATGTCTCGCCAACGCGATCATTGGTAGCGTTTGCTGATGATCTGATCATCTATACGGCAGACCGAAAAGCTACAATAGTTCAGAGCAATCTTCAAAAAATGTTTAATGATGTGCAGCTCTACACCGACAATTGGCGAATGAAAATCAATGCGCAGAAGTGCGAAACAATTTTGTTTCGGACAACGCTGCAGGGGGCCAGTCAAGACCTGAAACGCACTTGGAAGGATTTCCACATTATGGCTGGTGAGGGTAGTTCAGAACGGGTTCCACATAAATCCTGTGTTCGATACCTCGGTGTTCTTCTCGATCAGTATCTGTACTATACTGAACATGTCAAAATCATGCTCAGTAAAGCACTAAAAGTAGTCATGGCCCTTCGGTGACTCTTTCATTCCAGATACATTGATCCAAAAGTCAAAGTTATTTGTTACAAGACCCTGGTTAGGCCAGTTTTGACATACGGATGCCAGATCTGGTACAACCAGAGTGCTAGTACAATGGAAAGATTAAGAGTTTTCGAAAGGAAATGTCTTCGTGCATGTACTGGTTTGTACAGAAAGCCTGAGACGGATTGGAAGCACTATATATCAAATAGAAAAATTTATCAAACCGCTCAAGTGACAAGAGTCGATATCTTCATATTGAAACATCTTCGGAATCATATCGCAAGATATGTAACTGTGAGTGAAAACCCTTGGATTTCACAGCCGTTCCACCCTACCAACGGGTATATTGTGACTTGCCTCACTACTGGCTTCGTTCCTCCAGAAGCATTCGTGTATTTGGACATGAATCGATGTTATTTTGATTCTGACGGCGTCCCAATCATATATCACATATACCGACGGGCCACCGATAAGAAGATAAAATATCCTCCGAATCTGAGTTCACGAGACTAACAATTCCAATGGAGATACTCATTTGCTAGATTCGTTGAGGCTGGTCGAGCTGAGATGGAACAACTTAGGTATTGGTGGCTGAATGACAATGTCTAAATTATTCGTGTTTATTTTCTGTTTTTGTGCTTTTTCTCGTTACTTAGTTTTTTAGATTCATCTCATTATTGCTACATCTAGTATTGTTGTTTATTTGTACTATAAATTAGGTATAAAGGCTTCAATATAAGGTAACGTTTTTTTTTTTTATTGAACTTATTTAGAATTAGGGTGTAACATATTAGGTATAGGATATAAGTTCATTGTTGTGTTAGTAGTATAAGTAATTTTTGAATGATGCTGGTTGGTTTTTTCTCCTTTTTCCAATTGAATCAAGAAATATCTAATAATCTTAATTAATTTAAATTTGCAAGTGTATTTTTTTCATTAAATGTGTTTAACTGATAACGTATAAATTTAGAGAGCCATTCGGGCCATTAAGTTGTTTATAGTTTTATTGTTTGGAATTTGCTTTATGTTCTTTTAAAAATTTATAACCATTGGTATTAAATAAAGCGCTTTTGACTTTGACTTTCGCTCACAAAAAAAGCTTTTTATGTGACGTCACATGGATCGGAGCTTTCGGATAGAATGCATTTGTTAATAAATTTTATATGGATATCAGCACTTGTTTGAAATAAAATTAGAGATTTCTCATAAAAATCTATTTTCTTGCTTGATTTTTACCTTTGTAATTAATTTTATGCTCATACTAATATAAATTAATCTTCAAGTTTAAGGAATACATATTATGATAAAAGCAATTGCTCTGCTTCGGTATAGGTGCGCATTTTTAGTTGACAGTATGTTGAATATATTATTATCTGATCTGATTAAGGTACACTTTTAACAAATATTTTAAATACATTAACTAGTTTTCTTCTCTGGAATATCAATACCTTATCTTTAATTATCCATACATTTCAATTTCTTTATAAGCAACAAAGTAAGTGATGCGTGCAAATGTAGAAAAATGAATTTTTTTTCAATTCCTGAATTGTGAGACAAACGTTTCATTCAATGTGACGTTTTTCAGCAAGCATAAACGATTTCTAGGGGATCTTTAATTTTAAAATTTTATTCAATTAAAATTCAAGGACAATCAACGAGACACGTAACGTTCTCATTGACAAATCCTATGGAAATTTTATGAATTCAATTATTGCAAGAATAAGTTGCAGGCAATTTAATTTTATGCAGGTAATTCGGTTTCACTACATATTATAAATATCACATTGCTATCATGGAGATGTTTTCCTCACTTTTCTACAATATATTTTCCTTTACATTTAATCTTGCGCATGCCTAAATTCAGTTAAAGTCGAAAAAAAGTTTTGCATCTATGAAACACTACGTTGGCTTTACTATTAAGATCAATATCAGCAGACTGAGTCATTAAATTCTGAATGTAAAGGGTTTAATAACAAGTGTACACATTTTTGTCGAAAAAAAACATAGTTTTTGTGAGGATTGAGCTGTAATGTTTATTTATTACGCAAATTTGGTTCCTTACAATTAAATACGAAACATTACTTAGGGCATATCTGCACCTCGTGCTGCTTTACAGACTATCAAAAGATGATTGTAATTTTCGATGACATTCTCGCACATTTCCGGCGTATGTTGGCTCGAATATTGTTTTTTAATGCTTCAGTAGTCTGGAGAGCATCAGCGTAAACACGATCTTTCAGAAATCCCCAAAGGAAGAAGTCATAAGGAGTCAAATCACACGATCCCGCCGGCCAATTTATGGGTCTTCAATAAATCGATTGTTTCGCGTGATGTGTGGCATGTAGCGCCGTCTTGTTGAAACCAAATGTCTCTCAAATCCATTTCAGCCAATTCTGGCCAAAAAAAATTTTCCAACATGCTTCAATAGCGCAAAGAATTCACGGTAACCGCATTTCCCTCATCGGTTTCAAAGAAATACGGACCAATGACTCCACCCCACCAAAAACCACACCAAACAGTGACTTTTTCGGGATACTGGGTTGCTTGTTGTTGCTTGTTGTTGGGTTTGTATCGCTCCAAGAATGACAGTTTTGTTTATTCACATACCCATCCAAATGAAAATGTGCCTCATCGCTGAAGACCAATGATTGAGAAAAATTCCCATTTTCCTCCAGCTGTTGAAGGTTCCAATCGATGAAACGTCTCATCTCATGATCCAATGGCATCAGACGTTGGGTTAACTTGATTTTGTATGCATCAAGTTTCAAATTGCGAGTTAAAATTCGTTGCAAACTTGATTAAGAAACATTTAACTGCTGTGATCGACGACGCTAAGACACTTTCGGGTTCTCACGAACATGACGGCTTACAACTTGAATTTTTCAGGTGTGTGGACTGTGGGCTTATGAGGGACTTTTTTTGGTCCAACAGAGTATGGTTCTCCTCGAAATTCTTCAGAACTCTTGAAATAACCCGCGAACTTGGTCGATTATGTGGACCGAAAAATTCACGTAGAGCGCAAAATGTTTGCATCGGCGATTCATTATTTTGTGAAAAGTTTTAACAAAAATAAAACGTTCGGCTGATGTGTATGATGCCATGGTTAGAATTGTAAAATACCAAACTGTCATAACCTGTCAATATATGGACCTGAAATTGGTGATAAATAAAAGGAAAGGCTCATTTACATGTGTACACTTTTTATGAATCACCCTTTAGTTTCCAATAAGAGGTGTTATTTTGAATAGATCTTGTGATTTAACACCTTGCGCCTTCTTCCTTTAGGGCCATGTGAAAGAGAGGGCCAACAGCCCAACGTCGATTCAAAACCTCAAAGATGGAATTCATGGGGCTATCGAGGACATAGGGCAGCCACTTTGCGATTTGATTATGGGAAATTCCATGAAAAGGATATGGTTCTGTAAGCGTGTCGTGGTGATCATTTGCCTGATGTTATTTTTTACTGTTAACGGCATATCTTCTTCTTTATAATGAAATAAACATTCGATCATTTGTATTAAAAAATAGCATTTTTCTTCCGATATTAAAAATAATACCTCTTATTGGATTGGGTTATGGAAAATTTCATGAAAAGGATATGGTCCTGGAAGCGTGGTTGTGGTGGTCATTTGCATGATGTAATTTTTTAACTATTAACAGCATACCTTTTTCTTTATAATGAAATAAACATCTGATCATTCGTATTAAAAAATAGCATTTTTCTTTTAATATCAAAATAACATCTCTTATTGGATTTGAATATGGAAAATTTCATGAAAAGGTTATGGTCCTGTAAACATCGTCTTGATGGTCATTTGTCTGATGTTATTTTTTAACTATAAACGGCATACCTTCTTCTTCATAATGAAATAAACATCCGATCAATTATGTTAAAAAATGGCAATTTTCTTTTTATATCAAAATAACACATCTTATTGGATTTGGTTATGGAAAATTTGATGAAAAGGATATGGTCCTGTAAGCGTGGTCTTGGTAGTCAGTTGCCTGATGTTATTTCTCACTATTAACGGCAACCTTTTTCTATATAATGAAATAAACATCCGATCATTTATATTAAAAAATTTTATTATTCTTTTAATATCAAAATAGCACCTCTTATTGGAAAAAAATCAACATTTGCCGATCCAACCAATTCAATCCATGTGACGTCACAAAAGCTCTAAATGGCGATCGAACTTTCGTGAGCGAGCATACCTTGTTATTCTTTATACCATGCCTTTCGTCTATGGGCTATTCTCTGATTCTCGGATACGATCTAAATACACATTGAGCTGGTGATTTCGGTACTCTGGATCAATATGATTTCTGATGCGGTACCAGCAGAGTGTAATCTGGACTGTGAATGGTTGCGGGTCAAGTCGTGGCAGATCTTAGATAACGCTTGGTTTCATGATTGACGTTTGAACGTTGAAACTGTCAACACGCGAGTAACATATGGGAATGGTCATTCACCCAACATCAATAATGTGCATTCAACCGACAGTTTAATTAGGTCAGAGCCAAATTACACCATATGCTAAAAATGCTGTGAGCTGTCAATTGCTCTTTCATCATAATTGCAACTCAATTGGGTCAGTTAAAACTGATGACATTAAAGATAATAACGAATCAATAAAAGAGCAATTAACTGATCGATCATCAGTTGTTGTTACGATAGCATATGATATACTCCGGAAATAAAGTTGAACTAGGTAAGGAAAACTGTTTCGTTTTATTTAATACGATACTTTGGACAATACGTTATTGGCGCAGTCGCTATTCCTTTACAAGTAAACGGCTTAAGAAAAGCGATCGGATCAAGATCGGAATTTAAGAAATTTGTGTTTAAAGTGGAAAACATAGTGTCGTAAAGTAAACTTTAGCACGATACGAAGAAACGGGCTGAACACAATTTTGTTTAAAGTGATATAGTGTCTTGAAGCAAACTTTGGTACGATACTGAATACAACGTAAAACTATTCGAAGTCAATATGGCACAACAGCAACTCGAACAATGTCTGGTCGTCCTGACTGAAATCTCAGCCAGACAAAACCAGGGAAATAACTGGAGGACATCAGTGGAATAAAGGATCAAATATATGCAACCATTTAAGGGGGAGCCTGGAACACTACCATCTTTCATCGCAACTGTAGAGCAGGTTTTAGATGAATACAACGATCCAGCACCACAGGTATTCCGGATCATATACAACGAGAAGATAATTGGAGAAGCGAAGAACTATTTGTATGTGGACATACCACAATCTTGGGCACAATGTAAGGATAAATTAGAGATACACTTTCGTCCAGTAAAAGATCAGCTACAAAACACCAAGGAGATTAGTAACTTAAAGGTATTTACAATTCAACAGCTGTTATTAAAAATTCAGGAGATTGTCGACTCTATTACGAAGTATTCAGCATTTTGTGAGAACAGGGATCAAATTTTAACATGTTTGACCAGTGCATTAATCTTAAGAATAAAAGAATTAACAGCAGGTGCAGTGGCAGCAGAAATATATAATGAATTTACTTTAGCTAACATACGTACAATTCTATATAAATATATTGGCCAAGATAGATATAACTTAAATATTGAAAAATTTAATTCCCACAAAAATAGTAAATTTAATAGAAATGTGCAAAATAATAATTCTGGTGACAGTGTTAAAAGTGCTTCAAACCTTATAAAAGAAAATCAATTCAGTTCACAGAAATATGATGTTAATAGAAATAACCAAGGTTAGTTCAATCTAGGCAGTATAATTCCATTCAATCTAGGAATCAGAAAAATAATAAAAGTTTCGCACGAAACAGAACAAGTCAAAAAAGACTGAAGCCCATGGAGGTTGATAGTATTAGTAGGGAAAATGTAGATTATTTAGATACAAATGAGTTTTTTACCAACTAGCCTCGGAAGAAAAGAAAATTTATATTAAGGTCACTTTCAAAGGAAGCGGATACGTAGCAATGATTGATACAGGTTCGACAATCAGCCTTTTAAATTCAAGCAGAGTTCCAGCAGATCCATTTAAAGTTATTAAAGAAATCCCTGTTAAAATTAACACCATTCAAGGTATAGTTACGAATCAAACAGAGCAAGTAAAAACGTAATGTCCTGAGGAATTTAATCAACCCATGAACGCCGGGATAAGATGGACGAAAATTGATTTAAATAAGCAATACGATTTTTTAATAGGAGTGGACTGGATTACAAAGAATGTTAAATTAATTGATATTCAACAGCAGGAGATATTGTTAATTAATGGTGTACATCTTCCATTCTAAGCAAAATCACTGGAAGAAGTGAATGTTCTAGATATACGTGAAGTATGTGACATTCAGACCGCTCATCTGAATAAAATAGAAAAGGATTCCACTGAAAAGCTTTTGAACAAATACAGGAGATTAATGTTCAAGGAAGGAGACCAGTTAACCAACACTAATTCGGTGGTCCACCAAATCAAAGCGACGACGGACTAACAAATAAATTCGAAATTATACAGATACCAACCACAACATGAGGCTGAGGTTCGCAGACAAATGGAGAAAATGGACAAAACAAGGAATTATTCTTCTTCTTCTTAGCACTACAGTCCCTTTCGGGCCTTCGCTTCCTGCAAATAGCGCCTCCAACTTTCTCGGTCCATTGACCGCGTTCTCCAATTTCGAAATCCAAGCAGCGATGAATTGTCTTCGTCGACCGAGTCAGACCAGCGTTTCCTCAGTTTCCCCACTGGCCGCCGGCCTTCAGTTCTCTCAACGAATACCTTCTTGGGTATCCGTTGTTCGTCCATACGATTCATGTGGCCAGCTCATTGCAGCTTCCGCAGTCTTATAATCGTTGAGACCTCCGGCTCATCAAAAATTTCATACAGCTCATGGTTGTATCGAATTCGCCATTGGTCCCCATCTAGCTTCGCTCCGATTATTCGCCTCAGGACCTGTCGCTCAAAGGCATTCAATATATTTGCGGATGCTTGGGTTAGGGTCCATGTTTCACACATATAGCATAACACAGGTCTTATTACAGATTTGTATACTTGGAGCTTCGTTTTCCTGTGTATGCTGCTGGTCTCCAAGATTGTCAATACTGAATAAAATATTTTATTTAGGAGCTGTATTCTTTGGCGTATTTCGTCTCTTTCATTGCCCGTTTTCGTTATTTTTGCGCCTAAATATACATATTCGCTCACATTTTCGATACTGTATTCGCCAAGTGTGATATTTTGTGTACTTGAGGTGCTTTTCCTCGACCGCGTCATGAGCTTTGTTTTATTTTCTTTGATTTGTAGCCCTACTAGTTTTGCTTCGCTGTCGAGATACAGCAAGAGTTCTTTGGCAATTGTTAATGACCGTGACAAAATTTTTATGTCGTCCGCATAGACTACTACTTGGCTCGACTTGAATAGTAATGTACCTCGCGTATCGACAGGTAGCTTCCCTATGACGTACTCCAGAGCCAAATTGAATAGCAATGGGGCCAGCCCATCTCCCTGCTTTACTCCGATATTTGTGTCAAAGGCATCGCTGAGTTGGTTATTGATACGGACTTGGGAGGTCGTCGATGACATTGTCATGTTGGTAAGACGGACTAATTTGGCTGGGATGCCAAAGCAAAGCATTATTTGGTACAGTACGTTACGATCAGTACTGCCATATGCTTGCTTAAGGTCAACGAAAATTTGGTGAACGTCTATGTTGCACTCCCAGCACTTTTCAAGTACCTGCTTGGCTGTAAACAATTGGTCTATCGTCGATCTACCTGCTCTAAAACCACCTTGATACTCCCGAACAATACTGTTGGTGTATAACCCGATTTTATTTTCTAAGATCTTTGAAAGTATTTTGCACGACGTATAAAGTAATGATATGCCTCTATAATTTTCGCACTGTAGCTTGTCACCCTTTTTTGTGGAAAGGAAATATAATTGATTGGCTCCATTCTTTCGGCATATCTTCTTGTTGCCGAATGCGCTGGATGACTTTGTGAATAGCTTGATGAACAGTTTGATGAATACTACTGTCACCATATTTAATGAGCTCCACTGGAATCTCATCGATGCCCAGCGCTTTATTATTCTTTTAGGCTTTGATGGTGGAACAAACTTCATCCAGAGTTGGTGAGGCCAATGGACGCTCTCCGCAGACATCTATAGGCTTCGATGTTCTGGAGCTGTGCGGACGATCAAGGAGGTTCTTGAAATATGATGCCCATCTTTCCTTAATCTTCATTTCATCAGCGATGATATTGCCGATGTTATCACGACAGAGCATGGTTTTGGGCTGATAACCACGTTCCAGGCTTTTCACTACTTTGTATGCTTGTCATGTGTTGTTGCTCGCTAAACTTACATCTGTACGTCTCAATTGGTCCTCATAGTATTTTCTTTTCTTAATCCTGATATCGTATTCACTACTCTTCTGAAATTATCCTAGTGTTTTACCTACGTATTCTTTGTACGCCAGATTATTTTTTTATCTAATGCATTCCGGCACTCATCATCGAACTAATCATTCCTCTTGCGCTGGGCAGAACAGACGATCGGACATCAACGATCGTCTGTTCTGCCACGGTCCTAATAGCCGCTTTCACTTCCATCCAGAGCTCATACCTCGTCTTTAACGATGCGTCTGATAAGATGGGAGCTAACTGGTTGTCGAGGATCCTTGTGAAATTTTTGGCCACAGAAGCCGTTTGGAGCCTTTCGATGTCAAATTTTTGCAGCGGGCTAGTCTTCACCGAATATGCCTTTGACATACGACATCGATAGGTTAATTTGATCAAGTAATGACCTGAGTTACAATTGGCTCCTCGGTATATACGGACGTCAAGTATGCTGGAGGCTCAACGCTGTTGGATCAGAAAATGGCCGATCTGGTTTTGTGTGTTGCCATCCGGTGATACCCAGATCAGTTTATGAATGCGTTGATGTGGGAAGCAGGCCGAATGTATTAGATTTCTGCGATATGCAAAGTCAATCAGGCACTGGTCGTTGTCATTTTTTTTATCGTGGAGGCTATATCCTCCAGTCATTCCCCGATGAGATAGCTCATTGCCAATCGTAGCGTTGAAATCACCCAGAATAATTTTAGTGTCGTTTGTGGGCAATGAGTCGACCAGTCTTTCCAGGTGATTGTAGAACGATTCCTTCGTTTCTTGTCCTTTTCTTCGGTCGGGACGTGAACATTTATCAGCCAGATTTTGAAGAGTTTCGATTTTGTAGGGATTGCGCACAACCGTTCATTGACTGTCTTAGAATCAGTAACGTGCAATTTGAACCCCCTGTCCATAATAAAGGCCACCCCCAATTCTCGTTGTCCAGTAGGCTTCTCACTTTTGAATATTGTGTCCGATCTCATGTCTTGAATATCGTTTCTAGTCCTGTTCATCTCCTGGATTGCCAGTATGTTTAATTTATAATGACTGGCCTGTTGTATAAGGTCCTTAACAGCATCAGGGTAATAAAGTTATCTGACATTCCAGAATCCAATGCCATAGTCCTCTTTCCCTTTGCGAGGTCATTGCCGTGAGTCCAATCCATTCCGAAGCCCTTCTGCAGGTTTCGAAAAACTGTTTTCCAGGGGCAGGGAGCTAGCCCATCACCCAATCTCCATTCCGGCAGTATGGTTATTACTTCGATTTCGTTATCAGGCGCGGACGGCTCGCCTTCACCCTCTTACGTCCCAACAAAAGAGGTGCGAATAGGATTTAGTAGCGGAGCTGTGGATGTATTTACAGTTGTTAGCATTTCTCGGCATTTAACGTCCCATTATTGGGGAGCCAGTAAACCCAATGTGCAACCACGAGAGCATTTACTAGCATTTAATTGGGGAGTTTGGGATGAGGAACCATGGAAACAAGGGTTCCCTCCTCCTTTCTCAAACGGGATTGGGACCATCTACGGTGGAGCTAGTTACTTGTGATAGTGCCACATACAATAAATTAGCAACAAATTCATCCTGCAGAAAATAGTTCGTTGGAGCCAAATCCCTATCCGGTCCATCTAATGTTTTTTCTAGCAGCGGTAATACGGTTCGCCTTCGAAAGGGTGGATTTTGATCAGAAGCGGAATCTTTGGGAATGCTAACCAATAGAATCACTTCTACGTGATTTAAAGTAGTTAATGAGGCTCCACGAGCAGGTTGTCTTTCTATCTAGTAGTAACACTCAATTCACAATTCGGAAAAACCGTCGAGATACAAGATTCGCTGTCACGACTTATGGTGGCCACTAAATTAATCCCGTGGATGGATGTTTTTCTAACAATGGCGATTTAGGGCGGATGCGGATTATATTCGGTGGACTATCAATTGTACAATTTTAAAATAAATAAAACTACAACCTTTCGCTAGTGTTTGCACAAACCGCTACTGTGGTCTCATTGTTTTGCTTCTTCTCTCAGCTAGTTACAGATAGGAGGCACGCTTCGTATCTCACTCAGAATCAGCAAGCTGTTTCGCGCATTGTCTATAACTTGTAATGCTTTCGCTTAAAACAAGCTTTTGTTCGAGACCATGCTGCCTGGCATATTGTTAATTGAATTTGTTTGAATCTGTCCTTTCATGTGTATTCATTCTGTAAGCCGTACCGCATACAATTATGCGAAAAATTACAGGTTTGGAGAAAGTTTAAGTGGCGTCGAATAAATTTCAAACCTGAAATTTGTTTTCTATTCAAGAAAGGGATGTATCCTCAAAAGATGCAGCCGGAAAATCAAGTGCAACAGGTAACAAACGCGAAGAAAAGTGCAAAGCAAGCAATTCCAGAAGAAGTTTTAAGTGCTGGTGGCACCAACGAGGGCCAAAACTATTTTGCAGTGCTGGAGGAATTAACCGAAGAAATGAAAGTTGAAGAAAATATCAAAGCAAATTCTAATCAAGATAATGATTTAAAGTTTATTGTATTTAAGAAATAAAAATAAGGAGAAAAAACCAGCCCACAGTTCTGCTGGTTCCTCTAAAAAAGCCTCCGAAAAGGCAGAAAAAGTTCCGCCAACCAACCTGTTCGGACAAAGCGGAAAAGATATGGTTCGGCTATTGACAGCCCAAAATAAACTAACCAACTTCAAGATTAAAAGAGTTAATACTGGAAAATTAGCCATATGAATGAAATCACTCGTTAATTTCAAGTCAGCTAAAGATGCGCTAAATTTTGGGGAGGTTATACACTTCAGCTATACCCCAAAAAGTGAAAAAAATTAGACCTTTTTGTTAAAAGGTTTGGGTTGCGGAGAGGATACGATCAATCTTCTTCAGGTACTCAAAGAAGCAGCACCAGAAATTGAATTTATTTTAGTCAAAGCCTTTGCAACAAGAAGGTTGACCGCAAAAAGGAGGAATTTACCACTTTACCTGATATAAATTACATATAAGAGGAGTCCAAGTGCCCTTCAACAAATAAGGTACTTGAATTTCAGAGTGTTGAAGTGAGAACGCCTCCAGAAAAGAGAAGTCAACCAGTGTTACCGATGCCAAAGATTTGGTCATTTGGCTGCCAACTGTGCCCTGCACTATCGGTGCGTCAAATGCAAAGACGTGGATGTCCCTGGTTAGTGCAATTTGGCTCAGATGGAGCCTAAAGAAAGTTAACTGCAGTGTTTTGGTCATCCAGTATCAAATCGAGGATGCTCCCAATATGAAGATGCGAAAGTAAAATTTGTTCCAAAGCAAACACAAGTACACCGTAGTGTCATTATTTCCAACTTCGTCAAGCCCGGAGCATCATTTGCACTCTCCGCTAGAGCGCAAGAAGAAAATGCTGCAAGTAATGTAAATAATGTAAGTAGCAATAATGAGCTGCTTCTCAAAAATTATCAGCGACTTAATTCTTTATCGGAGAAAATCGACTAACAAGATTCAACATTTAACTTTGTCTTTCAGCATTTAGGTCTTTCAAATGCCTCAAAATAACTTGTCATCCATAGTCACATTCCCATGGATAGGCTTCGCCTCATCTCGATCAACGTTAAATCTATTGTTACTATACATCGACGTCACTATCTCTCTGAATTTATTGTTAAGCAACAGCCTGACATCTTACTTCTCACTGAAACCCACCTCAATTTATTGCATTCAAAGAATTCGTATTCGTAAGAAACGACAAGATAAGTGGTGATGGGAGAGGTGGCACCGGGATATTGGTTAAAAGACCCTATTGTTTCCAAAATATTTAAAAAGCCAAATTCAAAAACTTTGAATCTCGAAGTGTCTGTTATCGAGATTTCACTGCCAGGTGAGGATAACCTCTTTGTTATCTCTGCCTAAGCAACTGGTCGAAATGTTCTTAAGTTCAAGGAGGAGCTCAATCCCTTGTTTGAAATACTCGAGTTGAACAGGCTGCATACTTATTATATTCTTGCCGGTGGCTTGAATGTCAAGCATACATCAAGGCTGAACGCCAACAAAAATCTCAGAAGTGTGTTCCTGAAATCCTGGGTAACACAGAACTAAATTGAATACAGTTGCAATCTATATGGGTCGGCGTTCCCAGCATACCCTCGGCCAAATTCATATTTGGGCCTCTGCATTGCTGATGCAGGACTTGAATTCAGCTTTAATAGTCCTCAATGGAAATTGCAGGTGCTTCCTTACGATAGCCAGCATCACGATTCCTTACGATAGCCAGAATTTCAAAAAAGGAGATTGGGCAAAGTATCAAAAGAAGTTTAGTCGAGAGTACGAGAAGCAATGTCCTCTTTCTGGTGATGGCAACGCTTGCTTATGACAGAAATCTAACTAACGATGAAATATATAGTACCTCTATTTATTGAAGTTGGAGAAACTGCGGTTGGGAACGATTGACAAAGTAGTTCCCAAGATTAAACATCGAAACAATATGGAAGGATATGAAACACCAACCATCGCAAGGTTGAAAAGATTGAAAAGCCTTCTTCTCACACGCATCAACAATATTTATCGACGATTTTTGTACGACAACCATCCCTCGTTGGCTTTGTTGAAATTATACCTGAAGAATGTCCGGAACTTAATCCGTTCATACATCAGGTGTGAGATCAGCAATCAATGGGCGGAAAAATTAAGGGGTATTAGCCCACAAGACCCAAATGGCGTTTTCGCGAAAGGGAAAAGCATATTCCGAAAGAAGTCTCGAGTGAAGGTATCGAACACCTTTTGTATTGATTCATCTGCCAAACCCTGAGACAGTGAATGAAATATTTTCAGAGATTGTTGAAGCAAAAATTTCCGACTTCAAATCAAGACTGAACGACCAATCAATTTTTCATTTCAATGAAACATTAACATCTGACCTCATACAGCTATGAAGACTTGTGTTTCATATTTCGCAGGATAAACAACAAGAAATCATGTGGTACTGATGGTATTCCAAATGATGTTCTCCGACATTTGCCTGCGGTTGCTATGAGGAATTATTGCATATTCTTCAACAACATGTTGAGCAATTCATATTTCCCAAATGAGTGGAAAAAGGCTTAGGTATTTCCGATCTTGAAGAAAGGAAAAGAGTCTTCATGCCCTAAAAGCTATCGCCCAATCAGCATGCTGCCTAACATTAGCAAGGTGTTTGAAGTGATACTTAAGAAAGCATTAAATTCCTACATTGAGAAATATGAGTTGATGCCGAATTGGCAATTTGGTATTCGACCACACATGCAATAACGAAAGTAACCTTAGACATCTGTTGGAAACTAAATGACAGAGAATGTGTTGGAGCATGTTTCATTAATATGGAGAAAGCCTTCGATACGGTGTGGTTAGATGGACTAGTTTTCAAACTCTTTCAGGGCAAGTTCCTCAGACACCTTGTCGCCATGATGTGCAATATGTTATACGGGAAATCGTTTGTTGCAACTGATGGAAATTTGAGAACAATGCGCGAATTCAAGTCTTGAATGGTCTACAGCAGGGAACAGTTACTGCGCCTCTGCTCTTCTCAATATTCATTCGCCAGCTATTGAACGGGTTTGATTTTAACGTCTCGCCAACGCGATCATTGGTAGCGTTTGCTAATGATCTGATCATCTATACGGCAGACCAAAAAGCTACAATAGTTCAGAGTAATCTCCAAAAAATATTCAATGATGTGCAGCTATACACTGACAATTGGCGAATGAAAATCAAATGGTGTACAACAATCTTGTTTCGGACAACGCTGCAGCGGGTCAGTCAAGACCTGAAACGTAATTGGAAAGGTTTCCACATCATGGCTGGCGAGGGTAGTTCAGAACGAGTTCCACATAAATCCTGTGTTCGATACCTCGGTGTTCATCTCGATCAGTATCTGTACTATACTGAACATGTGAAAATCATGCTCAGTAAGGCACTAAAAGTAGTCATGGCCTTACAAAGACCCTTTCATTCCAAATAAATTGATCAAAAAGTAAAAAAAATCTATTACAAGACCCTGGTTAGACCAGCTTTGATATATGGATGTCAGATCTGGTACAACCAGAGTGCTAGTATAATGGAAAAATTAAGAGTTTTCGAAAGAAAATGTCTTCGTGTATGAACTGGTTTGTACAGAAAGCCTGAGACGGGTTGGAAGCACTATATATCAAATAGAAAAATTTATCAAACTGCTGAAGTGACGAGGGTCGATATCTTCATATTGAAACTTCCTCGGAATCATATCGCAAGATCTGTAACTGTGAGTGAAAGCCCTTGTATTTCACGGGTATATTGTGACTTGCCTCGCTACTGGCGACGTTCCTCCAGAAGCATTCGTGTATTTGGACATGAATCGATATGGGACGGCGTCCCAGTCATATGTCACATACATCGACGGGCCACCGATAAGAAGATAAAATATCCTCCTAATTTGAGTTCACGAGACCAACAATTCCAATGGAGATACTCATTTGCTAGACTCGTTGAAGCTGATCGAGTTGAGATGGGACAATCTAGGTATTGGTGGCTGAATGACAATGTCTAAACTGTTCGTGTTTATTTCCAGTTTTTTCAGTTTTCGTTACTTAGTTTTTGAGTGTCAGCTCATTATTGCTACATTTACTGTGGCTGTTTATTTGTGTTAAAAATTAGGGATAGGTTAGGTATATGTTATTTTTATTATATTAGGCTTAGAGATAAGGTTAAACGCGTAGGTTAGAAATATTGTGATAGATTTTTTTAGTATAAGATAAAGTTTTTGATTGAATTTTATTAGAATTAAGTTATAACATATTAGGTGTAGGATTAAAGTTCACTGTTGTTGTTTTTAATGATAACGTATAAATTTAGAGACCCATTTGGGCCATTAAGTTTTTGTATTGTTATTGTTTGGAATTTGCTTTGTATTCTTTTAAAATTTATAACGATTAGTATTAAATAAAACGCTTTTGACTTTGACTTTGATGTCGACATAAGCTGCTTGGGGTCAATTAAATCAACAAGTTGTTCAGTCATAGCTGCTTTTCGAATAAAGCTTATATCAAACGCATAAACATCGCTCTAGTGATTAATGTTTCTTTTTCTCATCCTTATATTCCACTATCTGGTAACATCATCCCATTTCCTTTTAGCTACTTATTTCTGGTGAACAATATCGTATCCAACATTGATTCAAAAATAGACAGTATCCCATTCATTCGGATGTTATGATATCAACTTCTCAATCCTTTCGGTCTCACTAGCACCGTCACCCCCAGCGAAAGGGGTGGCTTGCCGTGAAAGTAGTTGCCAACCAGATGATGCGGTTTCTAATGGATGCACAATCTCCAGACTATGAATTTTCTCCAAACACTTTCGTCTACATTTCCACTTCGTTCTACTTATGCACTATTCTACACAATTTCCTTCCTAAGATGTTCATATTCAGGGCACTTCTTGTGCGTCTTTGCTCAACAAATTCTATTTTTCTTCATTCGTTGGGAATAGGCTTCGGCATGTTAACTTTGCCATTACTGTCGGGAGTAACATTCGACCGTCACAATGTTCAAACACATTTTACGATGCCGAACGCACGCCAGGGCCCCACACTCAAGGAAAATACGTTGTAGACCGCTTTCAACACGCTTTTTCAATCTATTTCCCGGGATTTCTCCAATATTTCTCGAATAACTCAGTGAAAAAATGACGACGAATGACAAACTAACGCGCTTCAGTCCTCCACAGCAATACCAAGTCGTCGCCATTATGTCGGAATCGTGTAGTCGGCGGTAGCGAGCAAACGGATCACACACACATCCAATCGACTACGTGCGATTTCACCACGCACTATTCAATGAAATATCGACGTGCTACCTTTTGCGACAAAACACCGTCGGACCCGCGCTCCCGCAATTGATATATTTATGCTACCATATGATAACGTTCAATAAAGTTATTGCCTCAATACTATTCATAATCGAGCTACTTCATTATCGAAAAGAATTTCTGGCACTTCCTGGCAACACCAATTTGCCGTTGACGTGTTTGTGTGAGTAAGCAAGCCGCACGTTCCGCGTATTGTTCAATTATTCATACAAAACCATCGCATGCATGCATTGGTGTGCGTCAAATGCCAAAAACGGGGCTCCTACTCCATCCACTTGAACTTACCAGGTGAAAGCTACCCGCGAAAAATTGTCCAGTGTGCGCTTAATCCACAAATTTGCTTATAAACTTCACGTTAAAGTTTGTCGGATAGCTTTTAGGATCGATTTTCACCATAAAAATAATGTTTTTGGCAACATAGCGGACACAAAACACGAAAAATTGTGCGACACACGACGAGTCACAATTACACTCTGCGTTGCTCAATCTCGTACTACTCAAATTGATGTATTACAATCCTCATCTCACGTCTAGATCTGCCGCGGTGCCCACACTGGTGCGCAATCTCGAGCAGACTCTTGATCCGTTTCTTGGTAACTGGCAAGGCAACGAATTCCTTGCTAAACCAATCGACAGCTCCGGAGGGGATGGAAGAACTGGCAGCTCAAGACGTGGTGAACTCTACTATGAGCATAATCACGACTGCTTGCAAAGCTTCTATGCCCCGTCGAAGACCCCGGCACGGCAAGCCCCCAGTGTACTGGTGGTCTACTGAAATCGCTGAAAAGCGGAGGGAGTGTCACAAGCTTCGGCGTGAGGCTCAACGGGCGCGGAACCGTGACGAGGCATGCAACCAGGTGGCAGCATATAAGTCAGCCAGGAAATGCCTTCGCAAACTGATCAACAGTAGCAAGGCTCGCTGCTGGCAAGACCTAGTGGACAATGTGAACAAGGATCTGTGGGACCTTGGCTACAAGCTGGTCATGGGGAAACTTGGTGCCCTACGGAAGCCTTGTATACATGACGCGGAAAAGATGGACGAGATAGTGCGGGGACTCTTCCCCGCCCATCCCGTCCGTGTTGACGCTGTCCATGGTGAAACAGCAGTAGAGTGCCCACTCTTCACACAGCTGGAACTGGAGGAGGCAGTCCTCTCCTTGAAAGCGAGGAAGGCTCCAGGTCCAGATGGTGTTCCAGCTGAGGTGTTGCGGCTCGTCTATCACCATTGTCCTGACTTGCTGCTCAGTACATTCAACGCTTGCCTACGGGACGGGGTCTTCCCGGTACGATGGAAGGTGGCGAGGCTCGTACTGATCAGCAAGGGGAAGGGAAATCCCGAGTTGCCGTCTGCATACCGCCCGTTATGCATGCTAGACACGGCTGGGAAAGTGCTAGAGAAACTCATCAAGGGAAGACTCACTGACGCGATTCGTGCTGCTGGGGACCTATCTCCTCGGCAGTACGGCTTCAGAGCAAGACGTTCTACCATTGATGCGATTGCAGAGGTGGTGAACGCGGTCCAAAAGGCAGAGGCATATAGTCGCACCAAGCGACGGATCGTCCTGTTGGTGACACTCGACGTCAGGAACGCCTTCAACTCCGCTAGATGGGTGAATATTCTGGACACGCTGGAAAACTCTTTTCAGGTTCCAGAATATCTAATGCGGCTTTTGAGGAACTACCTAAAGGACCGAAGCCTGCTCTACGACACGACACAGGGCCAACGAAGGATGGAAATTACATCGGGTGTTGCCCAGGGATCTATCCTTGGTCCGGACCTGTGGAACGTGTCTTACGACGGGCTACTGAGACTTGAGATGCCAGATGAGTCGCGCTTGGTCGGCTATGCGGATGATGTTGCGGCTCTGGTCGCCGGACGCACCGTTGAACAAGCGCAACTTAGGCTAGGTACGCTATTGCGCCGAATGAGGGACTGGATGACTCCTCGCGGGCTCAGTTTAGCACTGGAGAAAACCGAAGTGGTCATCTTGACAAAAAAGAGAATCCCTAAAGTAAGGATGATCAGTATTGGAGATATACAAATCGAATCGAAGCCAGCGGTGAAGTACCTGGGGCTACTGACCGACTCGAAGATGAGTTTCTCTGAGCAAATCAGGGCAACGGCTGAGAAGGCTGCTTCAGGAATATCGGCCCTGAGTCGACTTATGGCCAAAGTAGGGGGACCCAGCCCATCAAGAAGACGCCTCTTGATGAGTGCTGTAGGGTCAGTGCTACTGTACGGAGCAGAGGTATGGGGCGACGCTCTCAGCAAGGAGGTATACCGAAAACGATTGGCACAGGTACAGAGAAGAGGAGCACTGAGAATTGCATCTTCGTATCCAACAGTCTCCGAATCGGCGGTGAGAGTGATTGCAGGCGTGATACCTGTCGCCCTCCTTGTTAGAGAGCGCCGCGCTATTTACCTGCGCCGAAACGAGGATGCGAGGGAGATGGTTGTCCGCGAAGAGAGACAACGCTCGCTCAACGATTGGCAGCAGTCTTGGGGGAATCACACGAAGGGAAGGTGGACTGCGCGCCTCATCCCGGATGTGAGACCGTGGCTAAATCGAAGGCATGGTGAGACTGACTTCTATCTGACCCAGCTTTTGAGCGGGCACGGGTGTTTTCAGTCTTACCTGCACAAGATCGGTAAGTCACGGTCTCCCGATTGTCGGTTTTGCCCAGGAGAGGAGGACAATGCCTGTCACACATTTTTCGCGTGTACAAAATGGGTCAGGCTGCAAAGGGAACTCCACAGGGAGACGGGAGAGCCCACCCCGGATAATATAGTTGCGGTGATGCTCGAATCGGTTGACAAATGGAAACAGGTGGCACATTATGCTCGGGCAGTCCTAAAATATAAAAGGGACTCACTGCAGCCGGAGGTGCTGGGGCTGGGGGATCACTCTTCTGGCATTTCCTCTTCCCCTCTCCCCTCCCGCTAGGAAAGGGACTCCCCAGCTTGAAGGCGCCCCACGGCGTAACAAAACGAGACCTGGCCCGAAGTAATGTGTCAAACCGTTCCAGGCTAGGTTCTCAGATTGACAGGGGAGGTATTTAGTGGGTAGTCCAAGGGTATCCTCCATGGGAGTCCCACACTGCCAGACTCGGCGGGCGTAAATGCCTTCACCTCCCTACCACAAAAAAAAAACCAATCGACAGAATCACAACACAAAGGAACTAGTTCGCTAGATGCGAAGCTTCCTACGCGCAATTGAATGGGATAACCGCGAAGCGATCACGTTGTGACGATTCAATGTTTTCTTTAGGTTTTCAATATACACTTCCTAGCAAAACAACGTTTTTTTTGTGGTAGGGAGGTGAAGGCATTTACGCACGCCGAGTCTGGCAGTGTGGGACTCCCATGGAGGATACCCTTGGACTACCCACTAAACACCTCCCCTGCCAATCTGAGAACCTAGCCCCCAATACAGTCCCTCACTCGGCGCATTAGCATATCTAGCCTAAGTTGCGCTTGTTCAACGGTGCGTCCGGCGACCAGAGCCGCAACATCATCCGCATAGCCGACCAAGCGCGACTCATCTGGCATCTCAAGTCTCAGTAGCCCGTCGTAAGACACGTTCCACAGGTCCGGACCAAGGATAGATCCCTGGGCAACACCCGATGTAATTTCCATCCTTCGTTGGCCCTGTGTCGTGTCGTAGAGCAGGCTTCGGTCCTTTGGGTAGTTCCTCAAAAGCCGCATTAGATATTCTGGAATTTGAAAAGAGTTTTCCAGCGTGTCCAGAATATTCACCCATCTAGCGGAGTTGAAGGCGTTCCTGACGTCGAGTGTCACCAACAGGACGATCCGTCGCTTGGTGCGACTATATGCCTCTGCCTTTTGGACCGCGTTCACCACCTCTGCAATCGCATCAATGGTAGAACGTCTTGCTCTGAAGCCGTACTGCCGAGGAGATAGGTCCCCAGCAGCACGAATCGCGTCAGTGAGTCTTCCCTTGATGAGTTTCTCTAGCACTTTCCCAGCCGTGTCTAGCATGCATAACGGGCGGTATGCAGACGGCAATTCGGGATTTCCCTTCCCCTTGCTGATCAGTACGAGCCTCGCCACCTTCCATCGTACCGGAAAGACCCCGTCCCGTAGGCAAGCGTTGAATGTGCTGAGCAGCAAGTCAGGACAATGGTGATAGACGAGCCGCAACACCTCAGCTGGAACACCATCTGGACCTGGAGCCTTCCTCGCTTTCAAGGAGAGGACTGCCTCCTCCAGTTCCAGCTGTGTGAAGAGTGGGCACTCTACTGCTGTTTCACCATGGACAGCGTCAACACGGACGGGATGTGCGGGGAAGAGTCCCCGCACTATCGCGTCCATCTTTTCCGCGTCATGTATACAAGGCTTCCGTAGGGCACCAAGTTTCCCCATGACCAGCTTGTAGCCAAGGCCCCACGGATCCTTGTTCACATTGTCCACTAGGTCTTGCCAGCAGCGAGCCTTGCTACTGTTGATCAGTTTGCGAAGGCATTTCCTGGCTGACTTATATGCTGCCACCTGGTTGCATGCCTCGTCACGGTTCCGCGCCCGTTGAGCCTCACGCCGAAGCTTGTGACACTCCCTCCGCTTTTCAGCGATTTAAGTAGACCACCAGTACACTGGGGGCTTGCCGTGCCGGGGTCTTCGACGGGGCATAGAAGCTTTGCAAGCAGTCGTGATTATGCTCATAGTAGAGTTCACCACGTCTTGAGCTACCAGTTCTTCCGTCCCCTCCGGAGCTCCGTCGACGTCCATTCTACCAATGTTCCATCCAGTTGTAGAAGGCCGAGAGCACGGACGTCGGGAGATAGCATCACTTATCTCAAGCAGAATGCACTGGTGATCACTTGCTGAGTAGTCCTCTAATACTTTCCAGTTGTGTATCCTCCGTACAAAGGACTCCGAGGTCAATGTCTCGTCCGGTATGGTTCCCTCACAGCCAATACGGCGGAAAGTCGGCGTATTTCCGGAGTTTAGTACGACGAGGGCCGTCCTGGCCGCCATTTCCAGGATTCGTTTTCCCCGCGGATCCGTCCGAGGCATGCCCCATTCGATTGCTTAGCATTGAAGTCGCCCCCAACGAGCACTTTACCCTCTGCGTTCGAGACAGCGCCCTCCAGAGCATTAAGCCTGGCTTGGAAGGATGATATCGGCTCGTTAGGCGTTAGGTACACACTAAAGAAGGTGATCCCTGAGCACCGAACCCACACGAAACCATCCCCCCATCCACAACTCTCCGCTTGAAAGTCACTGTTCCGAACCCAGATAGCGGCAGTACCAGTTTCATCAGAGTACCATAATGCAGGACTTTTTTTATGGTGTTGCTCACTCAGCAGCAAGAAGTCGACTTTCATGTCTCTCGCAAACTGCGCAAGCAGATTTTGGGCGGTTGAACTGCGGTGCAGGTTTAGCTACAGGATGCGGGTCATCGAAGCTCTGATTTGGCCTTGGCTAGGGCTTCCTGGAACACCCGGCATTTTCCTGATCCCAAGACGTGTCCAAAATCAGGTTTTGGATCAGCATCCTTGCAAAGAATACAGTGTGCCTCCTTCGTACACTCTTTTCTTTTATGTCCCATTTCACCGCATTTGTAACATAGGGAACTCCTATCGGGTCCTTTGCATACTTGTGTGGTGTGACCATAACTAAGGCATTTGAAACATTGAAGAGGCGTTGCTCTTCGCCGTATCCTACAGACAACCCACCCTATTCGTACTTTGCCCTTGTTCAGGAATTGTTCGGCGTCCTTTTCGGTCAAGTCAACTATGGCCATGCGTTGTCCCCTGTTGTTTTCTGGAGTCAGTCTCGCTTTGATCCTTCCCACGCTAGGGAACTCCCTTTTGATGGCCTCTTCTACCTTGGCCAGATCCGTCACGCAGTCAATGTCCCGTATTTCGATCGTTGCCATCGGCTCGAGCGGGGCTGTATTTGCGCTTTTGCCGAGGACTTTCTTTACTGCGTCACAGAATTCTTCTTTATTGCCGGCCTCTGCTCCGAATTCGACCAGTATGTGGCCCGACCGCGTTGGTCGTACTACTTTAATGGTAGTATTGGTGTCTTCGGGCCTTACGTTTCCCCTGATGTCCCGCAGCACCTCCGCGTAGGATCGGCCATCTTGGGGCTTTACAAGCAGTGCCTGCTGCCGTGGTCTTGGTCGGGGCTTCTACCTCTCCTGTTTTGCATCAGGTCCTTTTTCTAATTGGGCGTCCGTGCGAATTTTATTTTCTGGCTTTTTTTGAATTTTATTTTCTGGCTTTCTTCGCTCCTTTTGTAAGCACTGCCTGGAACCCCTGATCTGGTGCTCCACGCCCGTCAAGCGCCTCTTCCTCCCTTCCTTTATCCCGATCTCCTTCGATTGGGCTAGACGCCATTCTTTTATTGACTTTTAATGATGGAGCTATCTGCATGTTGCCTTTAGATTTTGCCCCAAGCGCCTCTTTAGCCTTCTGTTCATCTTCGGCCCTTAACCAGCTCCTCCGATAGTGCCCTATGCGATCTAGGAGCTCCTCTAGTTCAAGGAGCCCTTCCTTTGCTACTTTGCTAATTTTTGGGGAGTCGCATGCAGCTTGTATTCTTTTCAGAACATCTCCCGCCTTTCGAAGTAGTCTTTCCTCTTCGTATCGCTGGGCCGCAATTGTACCTTGCAACCATCCTTGGGAGAGGTTTTTGCGTTCCGTTTGCGAGTGCAGTACTTCCGCCACATTTTCAACGGTGGCGGTAACATCACGCGGTGTCTGGTCACTCTTTGCTTTTAGTACCGTAATCTCCTCGTTTGCTTCTGAATTTTTCGTTGCAATGTCGGGATTTGTGCCCCTTGCATCGGTCGCTTTAGTAACGATCGCAGCCGTGACAATCGAGTTTTCGGTGCTCTTTATGTTATCTTCCACTGCTAGAACACCTGAAGCATCCTGCCGAGTCTCCCGCTTCTCCTTAATAGGACGCTCGGGCGTTCGCATAATTTTTTTGCTGCGCCCAAACGCCGCAGGAATCTCAGTCTGCACCAGACTGTCTGCTGTTCTCCGTTTTTCATCTACCGTCACTGTCGTCGTGTTAGTCTTCGTTTTTTCGTGGTTAGTACAGCTCTCGATGTACTGTTGACATCGTGGCTGCAACCGCTGGTTGCGTCGTCGTTATTATTTTTGGTTTCATTTTTTGGAACGTTGAAAATAACAATTGCACTCACTGTACGCACGAGAGCTTCGGGGTCTTGTCTTCTCGCTACAATTCAAAACGCGGGAATTCCCCGGCGCGGTTCTCCATTCGTAGCGGAAATGTCGAAAAATCTCTTGGGCGTCGCAACGTGTCCGCCGGGACGAATTATAACAGGATTCACAGTCCGTCCCAATCTCCACACGATTTTCTCAGCCGCAACTGTAAATCCAAAACCGCTGATAGCTCAGCTGAGTTAGATTGCATTCGCCAATGCAATACATGGTATAATGTTTCTCGTTCGTTTGTTATTACTTTGTCCTTACTGCGGAGAGCCTTGATTAATTATGAGGAGTTATTTCAAGTTTTTTCCTCACCTAACAAAGCGGCTGGGCCGCAGAGAGTTCTGGCGAGGATTATTACAATCCACGAACGCCATAGTTGCTAAAAGTCCTGTAAGGAAAGTTCTAGCGACTACTTTGCCTCCGCTACGATGCGCAGCGCCCTTCAAGAATGACGACTTCTTTCTTATGACAAAAGCAAAGTGTATTTTCTATCATTTCCTTAAGTCAATTTATACAAAACTTTTCTTGCTAGCTAAACAATAAAAATATTAATTTATTGCCTTTCGATTTTGTTTCCCCACATTACAATGTAACCCAATTTAAATTTATTACCCAAGCGACAGTACTTTAGGAAAATACCACACGTGAGCGAAATGATTCACTCATATAATTGTGCGCTCTACATGCGGTCAATAATGACCCATATCTCGTGTCGCGTGCCTTCGCTAATGCATGGTGCAATGGGTGTTTGTTTAAACCTTCGGTGTGAACGAAATTTCTTTGAGATTTTCCGTATAGGATTTATGACGTGTGAAAAAAAATGGGTTGTATGGGAATTTGTAGAGATGGGTATGAATGGACATGTGTCCATTGAAGATATTTTATGCGCTTCGATACGACACTAGTGAATTGTGCACATGTTTCATGTCTTGTTCAATGAGATATTGGATATTTTTTATATCCATATAAATTAATGATTTACGAATTAATTAAGGAATTTAATGATTCTTGAATTTAGGAATTTATTATAGGAATCGCATCGATCTCTTAATTAAGGTTAGTATCCTTACAATGGATGTGATGCACTAAATCAGTGTTCCCATGTCCGAAATTTCATGTTGCAGATTTGTACAATTAAGTTAATAAAATTAATAATAGATTGAAAATTTAAATCATACTCGAAATAAAAGGATAAATATTTAACGAATATCAATGCAAAGAAAAAATATACGTGTAATCGAATAAAAAAGAAACAATATAAATTAATGTTTATAATAAAAAATTTAAAATCTAATAATTTACCAAAAAGTTAAATTTAAGTAACTAAATTTTTCAAATCTGGAGTTGAAATTTTGGAACAGTGTTATGCGGTTTTCGGGCAGTTGGATTGTGTTACTTCTCAATTACTACAGCTGGTCGAGTTGAGATGGAGCAGTCTAGGTCAAAGTCAAAGTCAAAAGCGCTTTGTTTAATACCAATCGTTATAAATTTTTAAAAGAACAAAGCAAATTCCAAACAATAAAACTATAAAAAACTTAATGGCCCGAATGGCTCTCTAAATTTATACGTTATCAGTTAAATACATTTAATGAAAAAAATACACTTGCAAATTTGAATTAATTAAGATTATTAGATATTTTTTGATTCAATTGGAAAAAGGAGAAAAAACCAACCAGCATTATTCAAAAATTACTTATATTACTAACACAACAATGAACTTATATCCTATACCTAATATGTTACACCCTCATTCTAAATAAGTTCAATCAAAAAAAAAAAAAACGTTACCTTATATTGAAACCTATACCTAATTTATAATACAAATAAACAACAATACTAGATGTAGCAATAATGAGATGAATCTAAAAAAACTAAGTAACGAGAAAAAGCACAAAAACAGAAAATAAACACGAATAATTTAGACATTGTCATTCAGCCACCAATACCTAGATTGTTCCATCTCAGCTCGACCAGCCTCAACAAATCTACGAAATGACTATCTCTATTGGAATTGTTGGTCTCGTGAGCTCAGATTCGGAGGATATTTTATCTTCTTATCGGTGGCCCGTCGGTATATGTGATATATGATTGGGACGCCGTCAGAATCAAAAACATATCGATTCATGTCCAAATACACGAATGCTTCTGGAGGAACGAAGCCCGTAGTGAGGCAAGTCACAATATACCCGTCTGTAGGGTGAAACGACTGTGAAATCCAGGGGTTTTCACTCACAGTTACAGATCTTGCGATATGATTCCGAAGAAGTTTCAATATGAAGATATCGACTCTTGTCACTTGAGCGGTTTGATAAACTTTTCTATTCGATATATAGTGCTTCCAATCCGTCTCAAGCTTTCTGTACAAACCAGTACATGCACGAAGACATTTCCTTTCTGAAACTCTTAATCTTTCCATTGTACTAGCATTCTGGTTGTACCAGATCTGGCATCCGTATGTCAAAACTGGCCTAACCAGGGTCTTGTAACAAATAACTTTGACTTTTTTATCAATGTATCTGGAATGAAAGAGTCGCCGAAGGGCTATGACTACTTTTAGTGCTTTACTGAGCATGATTTTGACATGTTCAGTATAGTACAGATACTGATCGAGATGAACACCGAGGTATCGAACACAGTATTTATGTGGAACCCGTTCTAAACTACCCTCACCAGCCATGATGTGGAAATCCTTCCAATTACGTTTCAGGTCTTGACTGGCCCCCTGCAGCGTTGTCCGAAACAAGATTGTTTCGCACTTCTGCGCATTGATTATCCTTCGCCAATTGTCGGTGTAGAGCTGCACATCATTAAACATTTTTTGAAGATTGCTCTGAACTATTGTAGCTTTTCAGTCTGCTGTATAGATGATCAGATCATCAGCAAACGCTACCAATGATCGCGTTGGCGAGACATTAAAATCAAAGCTGTTCAATAGCTTGCAAATGAATATTGAGAAAAGCAGGGGCGCAGTAACTGTTCCCTGCTGTAGACCCTTCAAGACCTTGAATTCACGCATTGTTGTCAGATTTCCATCAGTTACAACAAATGATTTCCCGTATAACATATTACACATCATGGCGACAAGGTGTCTGGGGAACCTGTCCTGAAGAATTTTGAAAACTAGTCCATCTAACCACACCGTATCGAAGGCTTTCTCCATATCAATGAGACATGCTCCAACACATTCTTTGTTGTTTAGTTTCCAACAGATGTCTGAGGTTACTTTCGTTATTGCATATATAGTCGAATGCCTGGCACGAAAACCAAATTGGCAATTTGGCATCAACTCATATTTCTCGGGGCGTTTAATGCTCTGTTGAGTATCACTTCAAACACCTTGCTGATGTTAGGCAGCAAGCTGATTGGGCGATAGCTTTTAGGGCATGAAGATTCTTTTCCTTTCTTCAAGATCGGAAATACCTTAGCCTTTTTCCACTCATTTGGGAAATATGAATTGTTCAACATGTTGTTGAACAAGATGCAATAATTCCTAATAGCAACCTCAGGCAAATGTCGGAGAGCTATATTTGGAATACCGTCAGTACCACATGATTTTTTGTTGTTTTTTCTGCGAAATATGAAACACAAGTCTTCATAGTTGACAAAATAATCAATCCATCCATATAATCCTGTTTCCATTTCTATCCGGAGTCGTACTATCACTTTCGATACCAGCTCTATCGAGAAGATTTATCTCATCACTAGCGCCTTCAAGATTCGTTACCTTCACTCGAGACTTCCTGCGGAATAAGCTATTCACTTTCGCAAAAACGCCATCTGGGTCCTGTGGGCTAATACCCCTCAGTTTTTCCGCCCATTGATTGCTGACCTCACTCCTGAAGTATGAACGGATTAAGTTCCGGACATTCTTCAGGTGTAATTTCAACAAAGCCAATGAGGGATGGTTGTAGTCCAAAAATCGTCGATGAATATTGTTGACGCGGGTGAGAAGAAGGCTTTCCATTCTTTTCAACCTTGCGATGTGTTTCATATCCTTCCATATTGTTTCGATGTTTAATCTTGGGAACAACTTTCTCAATCGTTTCCAACGTCAGCTTCTCTAACTTCGACAAATAGAGATCTATTTCATCGTCAGTTAGATTTCTGTTATTAGGAACCATTGAGCAAGCGTCGCCATCATCAGAAGAGGGACATTGCTTCTGGTACTCCCGATTAAACTTCTTTTGAAACTTTCCCAGTCTGTTTTTTTGAAATTCAACCGATGGTTTTCATGTTGAACTGGAATGAGGAAGAAATCATCCCTGTGATGATTGATTTCCATTACGGTTGCGTTATGGTCGCTATGGTAAGGAAGCACCTGCACTTTCCGTTGAGGACTATTAAAGCTGAATTCAAGTCTTGCGTCAGCAATGCAGAGGTCCAAATATGAATTTGTCCTAGGGTATGTTGGGAACTCCGACCCATATAGGTTGCACCTGTATTCAATTTGGTTCTCTGTTATCCATGATTTCAGGAATACACCTCTTGGATTATTGGTGGCGTTTAGCCATGATGTATGCTTGGCATTCAGGTCACCGGCAAAAATATAATAACTATGCAGCCTGTTCAATTCGAGTATTTCAAACAAGGAATTGAGTTCCTCCTTGAACTTGAGAACATTTTGACCAGTTGCATAGGCAGAGATAACGAAGAGGTTATCCCCACCTGGCAGTGAAATTTTGATGACGGACACTTCAAGAAATTCAAAGTTTTTGAATTGGACTTTTTCAATATTTTGGAAACAATAGGGTCTTCTAACCAATATCCCGGTGCCACCTCCCCCATCATCTATTACCCTATCGTTTCTTACGAATGCAAAATCTTTGAATTCCATGGAATGCCATGAATTGAGGTGGGTTTCAGTGAGAAGTATGATGTCAGGCTTTTGCTTAACAACAAATTCAAGGAGATAATCACGTTGATGTATAGCAACGATAGAGTTGACGTTGATCGATATGAGGCGAAGCCTATCCATGGGAATATGACTGGATGACAAGTTATTATTATGCATTTGAAAGACCTAAACGCTGAAAAGCAAAGTTAATTTTTGAATCTTGTTTGTCGATTCTCTCCTGCTGGTAAATTTTGAGAAGCAGCTCATTATTGCCACTTACATTATTTACATTATTTCCAGCATTTTCTGCTGGTCCTCTAGCGGCGAGTGCAAATGATACTCCGGGCTTGACGAAGTTGGAAGGTATGATATTACGGTGTACTTGTGTTTGCTTTGGAGCAAATTTAACTTTCGCATCTTGATATCGGGAGCATCCTCGATATGATGCTGGGTGACCAAAAACACCGCAGTTAACGCAGTATAATTTTTCTTTAGGCTCCGTCTGAGCCAATTTGCACTCACCGGGAGCATGAACGTCTTTGCATTTAACGCACCGATAGTGCATGGCACAATTGGCAGCCGAATGTCCAAATTTTTGACACCGGTAACACTGGTTGACTTCTCTTTTCTGGAGGCGTTCCCACCTCACCACTCTGAAATTCAAGTACCTTATTTGTTGAAGGGCACTTGGACTGCTCTTATTTGCAATTTGTACCAGGTAAAGTGGTAAATTCTTCCTTTCTATGGTCGACCTTCTTGTCGCAAAGGCTTTGACTGAAACAAAATCAATATCTGGTGCAGCCTCCTTGAGCACCTGAAGAAGATCGACCGTATCCTCTCCGCTGTCCAAACCCTTCAACAAGAAGGCCTGATTTTTTTCACTTTTTGGGGTAAAGGTGAAGTGTGGAAGCTCCCCAGAAATCAGCGCATCTTTGGCTGACTTGAAATCAACCAGTAATTGGCCAGTTTATTTTCGGCTGCCAATAGCCGAACCATATCTTTCCCGGTTTGTCCGAACACGTTGATTGGCGGAACTTTTTCTGTCTTGTTGGAAGCTTTTTCAGAGGAACCAGCAGAACTGCGGGCCGGTTTTTACTCCTTATTTTTGTTCTTTAAATATTCAATAAAATTAACGTCATTATCTTGATTAAAATTACCTCCGAAGTTTTCTTCGATTTCCATATCTTCGGTTAATCCCTCCAGCGCTACAAAATAATTTTGGCTCTCGTTGGTGCCACCAGCACTTAGAACTTCCTCTGGATTTACTTGCTTTGCACTTTTCTTTGGCTTTGTTACCTGTTGCCATTGATTTTGTGGCTGCGTCTTTTGAGGCTTCATTCCTTTCTTGAAAAGATCCTTGAGAGACTGTATCTCTTGCCTTAGTTCATCATTTTCTTTCTGCAATTTGGCCATTTGTTGATTGTCCGCTATTATTTGCAGCTTGCACCCTCCATCTACGGAGTTTTCTTCGTTATGTTTTCTTTTGGTGATTGTCGCCAGTTTCGTATTCGTCGTTTCCCCAGGTTGCCCCAACGGTGGGAAGCCGTCGGGCTCCTCCATACCAGCGGCGAAATTTTCTTTGTGAATTTGTTTTTCGTTACCAATCGAAGTAAAAATATTCGATAGAAATTCCCTGAGTCGATTACTTCGACAATATAAGATTTTTTCCGATAAAAATTAACTTCGGACTAACGTTTTTAAAAAATTAATTTAATTTTTGAAAACTTTGACAGGAGCGATTTAAAAGACGTCTATACGCAAAAACTACTACGATCCATTCTCCGCGCAGTCTAGGTATTGGTGGCTGAATGACAATGTTTCAATTATTCGTGTTTCTTTTTTGTTTTTGTTTTTTTCGATACTTCGTTTTTGGCTTCATCTCATTATTGCTAAACTCATTCTTGTTGTTTATTTATGTCAAAAATTAGGGATGGGTATAGGATAAAAGTTCACTGTTTTGTTAATTTTATAAGTAATTTTCTAATAATGTTGTTTGGTTTTTTCTCCTTTTTCCAATTGAATCAAAAAAAAATGTAATAATTTTAATTAATTTGCATTTTATATTATTTTTTTGTTGCATTAATGTGTTTCATTGATAACGTATAAATTTAGAGAGCCATTTGGGCCGTAAAGCTTTCGTAGTTTTATTGTTTGGAGTTTGCTTTCTATTCTTTTAAAATTTATAATGATTGGTATTAAATAAAGCGCTTTTGACTTTAGGTAAATCATACCATTATTAACAAAGTCAGGAAAATTTGTAATTTTATTTACAGAAATAACATTCGCCTTGAGCATTCCTATGGATTTCAAGATGAATAATAATTGCCTACTTTGGCTATTTATTCAAATTTTATAAACAAGTAAATATCATAGTCGCCTTTTTATATTTACGGGATATTGCATAATATGCGAAGCTTTACGCGACATAGATAACAATTCGAATTCCACACTCTAAATACATAATTTTGTTCCTCTCACCTCTGATTTGTTGAATCATTGAATTTTAATGCTGAAAATACGTCACTAATTCGCACGATTAGTACTCGTACTTTCGCTTAAACTAAAGGCCACGGTCAAACCAGTGGGCGATGAAGAATCACAAAAGAAATGATAATGAGGTAATTTGGCGAATCGATCAAACGTTTTCAATTTCATGAGAAGAATCTTAAGTGGATAAAATTTCTTCAGGCGTGATTGGGGGGCGTAATTTTATAGATTATTTAAATTTACTTGCAAGATTCCTCTAAGGCATCAGAAATACATGTATCTTGAAATAACTATTATGGCGCTATAAAACCGCTTACTTCGTCATACGAGTACTCGTATGTGTATTCACAAATGTGTGCCACAATTGGTTTATATTTACGCAACAGATACCTTTTATTTATGCAATATTTCATAAAATCGCTTAAAAATGACTTAATATTGTATTTCCTCCATTAAAGACAATTGACGCGATAAAGAGTTGACAAAGCAACGTAAATTGTTTGATTGTTAAGAGCGAAAGCTGACGAAATACTCATGATGACTGTTCCAGACCACTCGTATCTTTCTTACTATCTACTCGTACTCGTATTTGCTCATTATTTACCGTCTCGTCATATATTCGACTTTTTCCTTTGATATTTGCGCATTAAGAAAGCGCAGCTCCAAGCCAAGATATCGAAGTGCCTTTGGTATCTATCAATATCGGTCTTGGCCGACATTAAGCCTCATATTACTGTTATAGTCGGTCAGATAACAACAAATAAAAGTCAAGTATCTCATTTACGATGACTGGGTAATGGCGAAGTCGGTAGAGTTGGCTGGTAGAGTATTCAGAACCAGTTTCACATGAGAGCAGGTAATATTAACATTTCACGAGTTAACATACGAGTAGAATACCGCGGAATTGAAGTTGCTGCTTTGCTCGAAAGTGGAAACGCTGAATGCCTCCAGATATGTAGATTATGGATACCTTTGCATGGATAGTCTTAGAAATGTGCAACCTAATGGTGCTGTTTCCATAGACAGCGTCTTGACTCTTCAAAGGTTTCAGTTTTGAATTCTTCCAACCCAACCCAGATATAAGCTCTGCCCAGATACTTGGAGAAAATCTTCCATATGTGGTTTGGACGCTATTTGATTCATTGAATAAAGTCTGTAGTAAAGATTTTAAGGCAAAATCAATATTGGCGATTATTCAGCGAAATGGCAAGCGCCTACCCTCGTCTGAAAGTTGCAGAAAAATTAAAACCTCTTGAGTACGTTTTCGAGAATACTCAATTTAATTCCAAACAAAGACGAGAGTGATTGCACTTAACAATGATTCAAGACATGGAGATTTGAAAATCGTGACTTGCTAATGCTTGCCAGTGAAGCTAACAAGTAAGATGCTTTTCAAAAAAACGATAGATTCTTAGTGGGTAGCGTTATGTAATCAACAATTTACATAAATTACTTTCCCGTGCAGTTTTTTTAGTATCTTTTTGGTAAATTACGCACGTAGGAACGGTTTTTGGTTGATATCAGAATTATAAATTTGCTTTTGATGCATCATTCAAAACTTTTAAGGATACATCGTCACTGCTTATTTATTTACTTAATCTATAAAACAGGTATATCAAAGACAAATAATAAAAAAGCGAAGCTATTCAAGTCAAAAAAGAACTGAAAATTTTAAGGAGAAACTAAAGGATGGTATAACCTCAATGTACGATGTTAATTGTGAGTCGCACCTTAACATCAAGTTTTTCGTCCAACTTAATTTGACATTTCTTTCGTTCAGTGTTTGACAAATTCAACCATGGAGAGGTACACAATTGAGTAGGATTTTGAGCTCTTTTACGAAAATGGGCGTTCAAAATGTATTTCGTGCACTTCGTGATTTTTTTGGTCAGCATAATCGACCAAATGTATCCACAATTGGGAAAATTGTGCACAAATTTCAGCAAACCGGGTTTGTAGGAAATGTGAAATCACTTGTGCATGCTCGCCCAGTTCGTTCTGCGGAAAACATTGCTCTTGTTCGCGATAGTGTGGCAGAAGAGCCGTCAACCTCGACTCGTCGTCGTGCCCAACAATTGAACATCTCACGAACATCACTGATGCGAATTTTGAATTAAGATTTGAATTTACACGCTTGCAAGGTTCAGTTGAATCAAGAGTTGAAGCCCACTGACCATTTCAAGCGTAGGCAATGCGCCGAATGGTTAGTTGAACAGACAGAAGGGAATGATGACTTTACAAAGAAAATCATCTTCAGCGACGAGGCACACTCTAATACTCGGGTTGATGCCTTGAGTACGCAGTCAGATTGATAAATCAATCAATTACTTGTTCAACTGCAGGCCGCGGGCATAACTGCCTTGGGGCGCTTATACTCGGGCGGATGACTTGAGTATGCAGTTGAATGTATTCTTGATTCGCTTATCCCGGGCTAAGTGCCTTGGGATAGAATAAGCTCGGGCGCACGCCTTGAGCCAGCGAATGGAGAAATACTTCTATAATTTTCTTTTATACTATAATTATGCTGACTTAATTGCTTGCCAACTTAAATAATGAAGAAAATTTAACAATTGAATGATCAAAATTCAATTGTAATGTTGTTTTTTGTTTAATGTGTTTCATGCCATCTCTCTGTGACTGGTGCAACCACAAAGCTCAAGCTTTCGCTCGATTTGCCTCACTGCAAATGCTTGTAACCAATTCGTTCCACTGAGGCGGTACGTTCGATTGCGAAGTCAAGTGTGTATATGTTTGATACTTAATACGACTATAGATACACACCCACTTCTGCTAATCCATGATACGACACCGCGGCCACAAACACCGAGAGGAACGACGGAACACGGACCGAGTAATATTTGAACAGTAGTGCGAATTTGGGCGATATTTTATTTCACACATAATTATCATAGATTCTTCTATTTTAATAAAAAGATATGTAAGACTACTTAAATATCGAATTTCGTTGCATGTGAAATTCAATTTTCATGCTATTATTAAAAAAAATGAATGAATTTTGACTATATGTTGTTGTTGTACTTATAAACGCCTATCTCCTAATTTTTTTGCAGATTTTTCGGATCACAGGCGTCCAATCGCAAGAGAGGGGGACACACATTTTTCGTGTATTTCCCCTTCCTGTGCGTGCCCCGATGCAAAAAATACCAGTTTAAGCCCTGTTTTGGAAAGTTCTCGTTGAGACCTTTCATTTGATACCCATATTGGCTACCTTTGATGAACTTTTTTTCAGGGGCCACTCCCCTATATGGGGAGACCCCCTTAAGCACCTTGTAAAATTTTTTTTGTATTGAAACTTTGAAGAAGGCATCACTTTACACCTATATATGTTTGTAGCTTATTAGATTTGCGAGAAAAAGTGCTGTGACACACGGACGGACGAACGGACAGACAGGCGCGATTTTAGAAGGGTTTTGTAAAATTATTTTACAAAACCCTAAAAAGAAACAAAATGATTATACTGAAAAATTCATAAACTAGAAAAAATATGCATAAACAAGTTGAGTAAGCAGGAGAGTGCTCCTACCAAAAGGTCTTTGTATACATCTTAGGGTTAGAAACAAGTTTTCTAATAGCGTGAATCGATTACTTGAATTATTCATCCAATACTGGGATATGAAATCGGTCAAATTTATGCAAATGATGCACAGTTTCTTTTAGAAGCACAGTGCAGCCGCCATTTTGATATAACTTAACTTAAATGACTTTTCTGAATGCTCGGCCGATTGAACGCATTCAAGTTAAACACTATTCCTTAAATTTTCATGAAAATTGAAAGAAAATAAAACTGCCTAGGTCAATTTGAAATATGTATCAACAATAAACACGTGTTATTGTTGTTGTAATTCAATACAATTGAAATGACTATAACTCACTTGATTATGATTCGATCTCAATGAAATTTTGTGAACGTAAATATCTTATACCAGAAAGTTTGAGCCCGTGATTCCCAAAAAATACTTTTCGCCGCCAACAACTTTTCCAAGACAAGTGCATTAACCGCCGTCCAGTTGACCTCGAAATTGAACAGGTGCTCTGCTAAGGAGAATTTATTTAAGGACGGTCGGTCAGGGGGGTGGGTTCTTTTTCTCATCAACGAGGGTCTTGGGAGGAAGTAGAAGGCGATCAGAACAGCGATACCAAAGAGGCAATTGTTAAGCAAAACGTAAGATTGCGCTGCAAAAGAGTGATTTCACAACGGAGTTAGAGGGCTGGAGACTGTAGCGGAGTGGATATTCCAGCGGAGTAGAGGTGAAAGGGATCTTATACATCTGGTAGAAACGCATCTCCTGATAAGTGTTAAGTACCGTAAGTGGAATTTTCGTGAAATATATTAATTTTATATTTTTTTAGTGAAATGAAGAAGAAAATTGTATTTGCTTTATTTGGCCGCAAGAAGTATGCGCTTGGCTTGAGTGTTTACATGTGTTCTTTTTTGCTAGTTGAAGCGAAACACTCGGGTGAGCTGAATGCAAGTCGCCTCAAACGTTCAGGCTTTCTCACGAGTTGTGGAAGTTGAGGTGGTGTTGTTATTCATCAAATTGGTTTCTTTTTTTTCCAGCCACTACAGTTGGTAGAAGAGGGAAAGTTTTTTTTGCAAGTGGTCAATTTTTATTCCCAGAAGTGCCGTGCAGGTTCACGCGTGAAAATCATGTTCTGGCGTGCCACAGTCTCGCTTGGCGGCCATACGGAGATATTTTGGGAGCGAGTGGCACCCACGTCCGTCATCAGCAAACAGAACCAACACAATCTGATCCGCATGTTGTGCAGACCAATGAACAATTTCAAACCAAATAATGCCCTAAATCTATACAAAACCTTAATCAGGCCTAAACTGGATATGGAATTACTACCTTTGCAATTTTTTTCGATAAAATTGATGCCGTCAAAGGAAATGTACTAAAACTTTGCCTTGGACTCCCACGTAGTACCGCCAATATACAGACATATGAAATTAAAGAAGAGTTCATGACCAAGGATAGAGCAGAATTGCTCACAGCAAGAGAGTTAAACAAAGCGCACTTCAATAATTACCCGGAAACCGAGTTAACCAAAGTAAAAAACGCTGCCTGCAGTTTCGCTGATTTTTATCAGAAATTTAAGGCCTCTTTTGACGAAATTATTCCTACTGTTGCGGTTACTAGACCGCAAAACGACAGATTTATCTCCTACGTGGAACAATTTAGGTCTTGATTGCTGACGGAGCAAAGAATATTGACGATATTGGTGTTGTCTATATTTACCTCAAAAACAACAAGGTTTCTACTTTCAGTCTAAATGAGCGCGTTTCTACACTCAACGCTCAACTGATACTATTTTCGGCACCCTGAAGGATCCTGCTGTAACCTCGACCACCGTTTTGAACTTGTTCACAGATTTCAAAGTCGCACTACATAGCTTTGAAAATAACATAAACCGTAAGAAAGTAATATATGATGTCTGTCAGGTTATTAGTACTAAACCGAATGTAAAATTTAACCTTCTATGGATCCCTGGGCATTAAGAGGACGCAAGGGCTGGCTTTTTATGGAAGCCCCATGTTAGCTTAAAATTTCTTTTGAACAGGAGGTTGCCATCTTCCGGCCAGATGGGGCTTCCATTCTCAAGTGGTGGCTAAATGACCATCCAATGAACAAAGTCCTCTGCAAGTGGTAGAGGACAAGAGGAAAGGCAACAAGCCTTAACTTTCTTAAGATCGCAACAATGGCGGACATTGTATATAACTTGCCTTTCTTCTGTCTTCTCCTGGCTATATAAGCAGTGAGAACAAACAACACCTCACTATTGGTCGTGCTGTGCCCAGCTGACCATATGCTACCGAGACAGCACCCGACGAGGGTAGCATGTGGTTGGCTGGACGAAACCAAGGAGACATTTTGTAAAGGTAGGCGGAAGATGGCAACCTCCTGTTCAAAATAAATTTTCAGCTAACATGGGGCTTCCATAAAAAGCTAACCCTCGCGTCCTCTTAAGTGGTGGCTGAATTATCATCCAATGGACCAAGTCCTCTGCAAGTGGTAGAGTATAAGAGGAACAGCAACAAAACTTGACATTCATAGAAAAAATGTTACGGAAAATTTGACTAGATGAAGAAGATACTAACCTCCAGCGCATACTATGGTGCCACCACTCAAATGAACTTGACGCGATTACCGTTTAAATGCAGATACCTTTGGGGTAACTGGCTCTCTTTACTTGGGTCTTCATACTCTGCATCAGTTAGCAGAAGATTCAAAGGCTACTTTTTCACTGGCTTATGAAGCCATCCATAATGACATTTATATGGATGAATTACTGTCCAGAGAGACAACTTTAAACCAAGCATTAGCTTAAAGAAGAGAAAGAGCCGTAGCTAAAAACCAACAACAGTATCAATATTGTAATTCATGGCTTTAGTGACACCTCGCAGTTAGCCTATGCAGCACCCGCTTATGTTGACGCTCAGAATGAAAATTCCAAATACTCGCCATTGATAATATCCAAAATAAAGGTAGCTCCTATAAAATCGATCACGATAACTTGCCTTGAACGATGTGAGCACTACTACTGGCCAAAATGGTAAGCCATGTCAAACAGTTACTACAAGACTATCAACTGGAAATATATTTATGGACAGGTTCTGGCCTAGCCATCAAAAACTCCGTCGCATTGGGCGACATTTATGGCAAACAGGACGACACAAATTTTGGAAACGGCAATGGACATAGCATGGAGACTTATGACATCTGAACAAAACCCTGCGGACTTGGCCTCAAGAGGAGCCACCTCTGGCTCTCTCTGGGAAAATGATTTATGGTAGAAAGGCTTCCCATGGCCTGTCAAACAACCCCCTTCCCACTGCGAGTTAGAACAAAGAAAAACAAGTTGGGTAGACAGACCTACGCTCATGTCAGAAGAGTTTTGCCCTCAACTTACAAAATGCAGCCAGCGGCAACGAATAAAATCAAGAAACATGTAAAAGACGATTTTATTGGAGAAAATATGAAATTCGAAGATCATACTATTATTGACAAAGTTGAACGACTCATGACTTCTGCGATATTTGTTATTGTTATGCTCATAAATATTTCCCTTGATAACGTTTTCAGATTTTTTAGATCATAGGTGTCCATTTGCGAGGTAGGAAAAACATTTTCAATCTTCGCATTTAAAACAGCCACTATTTTGTTTTACGATTACTGATACCACTAGCTGACCTGATTCTCAAAGATAGTCATGAAACCTATCATTCTTGAAATTTTCATGCAAATCCTAGCAAAGCTGTAGTGTCTGAGTCGGTAAATAGCGCATCTGGTTCCATAGCCATATGTTTCCATTGTAATACGGCGCATATTGTTCCATAGTAATACAGGAAAATTCAAATCGCTATAACTCCGTTAAATACCATTTGAGCTTTGTGAAACTTTCAGGACAGATCAATCAATAGTCATCTTTGTACTGAATTTTATTGAATTTAAGGGCACCGTTAAGTGTTTATTCAAGAAAACGTAAAATCAATAAATCATACTATTACTAACAAAGTTGAGTGAATTTCGACTTCTCACGTATTTGCTGTTATTGTACTCATAAATGCCTACATTCATGATTTTTTTCAGATTTTTCAAATGAAAGGTGTCCATTTGCGAGGGGGGGTACGCGAAAAGTTCGTACATTTCTCCTTCCCCTGCCCCCCTATGTACTGATAAGTCAATTTTAAGACTCGTTTTGAAAAGATCTCATCTAGACCTTTCCAACAACACCCTACTCGACTACCAATGCTGAAAAATTTTTTTTAAAGGTTCACCTCCCTATATGGGGAGACCCCCCTTAAAAAATAATAAATTAGACAAGTATCTTCATTGTAATGTGTGCAACGCTAATTTCAGTATTTATCATGGCGGCCAAACAGACATCGAATTGCATCTGAAATCGGATCACCACAAAAGCTAGGATGTCTCGGCATACACCGTGATAAATTCAAATCGCAGTTTTCGTTCTACGGACTGCGCATCAAAAATTTTCCGCCATTTTTTCGATATGTCAAAATTCACCTACTCGCGCACCAAATACAAATCCATTGCGACTGGTATATTTGCGCCATATGTGGTGGCAAAACTCAAAAAGGCCCTAGGAGATGGTTATTTTGTGACAATAATCACTGGCGCATCAAACCATGGCAAGATGAAAATGTTTCCTGCACTTGTTCGTTATTTTTCGACAAAGAAATGAGTGGTGATCCGAAGATTGAATTGACATCTGAAGACGGCAAAGACGGGGACACTATTGCCAGATTACTCCAGGCAACGATGGAAAAATTCTTCATTGGAAACAAATTGACTCCATTTTTCGCTAATAATTCGAACTGTAATTTCGGCCACAGTGAGCACACTAGCCTCAATAATACATTCGCTAAGCTGAATCTGCTTCACCCAGGATTGGACGGAGCAGGATGTGGGGCACACATCGCTCACAATGCTTTGAAAGCGTTGTCAAATTATATTCTAGTTTTTATTTGTTCACCGTGAGAGCTGAAACGATTTTGTGAATCAGTTGAAGCGGAACATCAAGAACTATTTGATTACAGTAAGATTAGATTTCTGGCTTTGTTATTGGCGGTCGAATCGATTTCACAAATTTTTGATGGCCTCAAAGAATATTTCAAGGAAGAACGAAGTAGCTTCGTTTCACTGAAAACTTCCTTCAATGACCCGATTGGAAAAATTGGGTTACTTTTTCTTCGCGATTAGGTGACCTATAGAATTTTGTGAGAAAAATTGGACGATGTAGAGCTCTTGGCTTACAGGAGACAATTTTTAACCGGACAGTGAAGCAGATTGAGGGCGAAGGCGTGTCTGCCATAGAAGTGAACAGTGCCATCAACATGTTCATCCAATTGCTCGAAGATCGAGAGAAAAACTATTTTCTATCTATGAAAGTCATCAAGGAAATCGAGAAAGCCGCAACTGGAGACGGAAATTCGTAGATGCTCACAATGTACTGAGAGTAAGTGGACGCTTTCACTGTGCTAGTATCTTGTATGATGACAAAACATCCTAGCCAAAGACGGCAACTCTACAACCCTGATAATTCAAAAATATCAATTTTTTACTCTGCATGGCAATGTATAATTGATGACTGTCATGACACATAGACCCGCCAGCTGCCCTGCACTTTGGCGACTTTGGGAGGTGGAGGTGAAGTCAATGAAGTATCATTTAAAAAGGATCACCGGAAATACTATTCTGACGTACGAAGAATACTATACAGATCTAACAAGATTAGAGGGCTGTCTCAATTCCCGAACCTTGTGCTCATTAACTGAAGATTCAGGTGACAGCGATACACTTATTCATAGGAGATAAAGTGCAAGTGGCACCTGAGGACTCCTTTCTAGACATGAAACCAAACCGCTTAAGCCGATGGCAATATGTGCAACGTTTGACTCAGGACTTCTGAAAAAATTGTCAATTGAATACTTGAACAGGCTCCAACAGCGACCAAAATGGACCAAACCTCACAGGAACTTCAGAGTCAGTGACTTAGTTCTTATTCATGCTGAGCGACTTCCAACTTGCCAATGGAAATCGGGCCGAATGATAAAAACGTATTCAGGAAGCAATGAAATAGTATGTTTGAATTGATGAAAAAAGTTTATGACGATGATTGTCTATCTCGTACCAGAGTTTATGAGTGGTTTACACGTTTCAGAGATGGTCGTGAGGACATTAATGACGAAGAACAAACGGGCAGCCCAAAATCAGTGATCACCGAAAACTTCATCGAAATTGTGCGTGAATATATCACAAATGAGCCGTAATCATCGTTGAAATTCATGGAATCGGAGTTGAATATCTCCAAAACATCGATTTATTGCGCTTCAACCGATCATTTGGGCTTACGAAAGGTCTGTGCACGTTTTTTTCCAGAATAAACAAGACTTTTGTCATTAAAATCCACTCTTGTGACTGATTTTTTGACTAGAAATCGCATAACGATCAATCACTCACCGCATTCGCCTGATATGGCTTCTTGTGACTTCTATCTATTGGGGAAATTGCATATGGCCATGAAAAAAAACGCTTTGTGTCCATAGAAAGCATCCAAAAGGCTTATATCGACATCCTGACGGACATTCCGGTCAATGACCTGAAGCACTCTTTCGAAAAGCTTTTGGATCGCGAAAAACAGTGTATCGAGGCCGGAGAAGACTATTATGAATAAATACACTCGAATTTATCAGAACAAAGTGCCTGTTGTTTCTATTTTAGCTCAGTCTCCTTTATTTTGGAACGCACCTTTTAAATCGAATTCAACCAAATTGCTTCAGTTTTTATTAAATAGTTGTGTGACTTGACCTTCATAGGTTAAAAAGGCTAATTTGGAATCGTCGCGGAGTTTTCTACCCTAAGGTTTGATTTGAAAGCGACAGAATCATTTTCAGTGTTACACCGAAGATAACTCAAAGGGATCGAAACGCATCAGCCCACACAACAAAGCAAGGCCCGACGGCTTTCCAACAAAAAAGATAATTGGTCTGCAGATATCAAACAAACAAAATTACTCGAGCAATTTGCATTCATTGCTGTGGCGTGAGTCTATTCATGATGGGTTACCAAACAGAACTAACCTTAAAACAGCCAAGAACCCTAACATCGGCTACCACCGGAAACAGTGTTGCCATTTTTAATTCTCCGCCTCTAAAATAAAACACCCTTTATTTAACAATAATAGTAATATTTCCGAAACAGATTTTTTTAATCGTACACCACATCCACGTTAACCTGATCACATCAATCATTCTGACTCATGAATAAATTCGAATGATACTGCACCAACAATGGCCATTTACAATTTTCAACAAACATTTTTGCGAGGGAAAAGGGAAGTAAAAAATCAAGAGTAAAAGAAATTAAGTGAAATTGCCATTAATTTGCTAATTGTTTCCCCGACGAACACCACTCGAAACAGCTTTGCATCTTCAACTTTGGACTATCCTAAGTATTTTGAAATTGTGCAGATAACAAGCTGTAAAGCGTGGATGCAGTGCATGTCCAAAGGTGGAAGAATATTAAAAGTAACAGTAGTTTTTGTAATAGACAAGTTTTCGAACGAAAATTATTTCACATTCGATTTCAATGGTATTTTGTGTTTTTCATTTTTATGTGCTGTAACAACGAGTTAGAGTTAATAACACTTCAATTTCAGATTGACTTGCTTCGTGCGTGTTACAAAGTTTCCCAAGACGCTGCCAAAGCGTTTTGGACTGTGAGGAAATGTTTCTTGGGAAAAGTGTAATGGTTTTATCTATTCACACGAGTACATGCTGGTGCGCTCTTTGCATGAGGTACCGGTGAATTTAGCATGCAACTTATTGTTCAGATACAATTACTGCCTTTTCTTATTCTTGGACAAAGCTAGTTGACGGTGACGAGGGCAATGAATGCCTGCTTGTGCTCATGGTGTTCATGGCACTCATGGCGAATGGTTATGGACATCTATCTAACGTTGTTTTATTACTTATTGTAGACATGTGCCTAGAGTGGTTTAATATTGCAATTTAATAATGAAAAAAATCTTAGATAAATGCAAAATAATGACCATGAAGATGGTTAATTGAAGGTTATATCACACCATTTACAACTGCAGGCAGTTTAAAATTATTAAAGGTTATTATCTTTTCAGTGTTTTATGCAATAGATTGGCATTTGGGCCACCACGTTTAATAAAGGTCCGAGTTTGGTTAGAAGAGCTCTGAAAATTCAAATTCCAAGGAAGACATCTCCATATTTGCTCTCGATGAGCAGTTCTAGCTTACTTGTAATCACTTAAGCAAACCAAAAAATCTTCGTTGGCAGTACAAGCTGGAAAGGCAAATTTCTCGTAGGCATTCTTATTTTAAAAGTGTTAGGTTTGTGCAGTAATGACAAGCGCTTAACGAAAACACAACGTTTATTTCAATGGATATGAAAACTTAGATGCGGTCAAGTTGCAGAGTGCGGACCGACTGACTAACAGATTAAGATATTATTTAACTCTTCGTCGCTTATCTATGCTGACAATTTGAAAATTTTCAAAATTATTCATTCTCTAGATGACTGCTTGCGACTGCAAGCAGACCTAGATAATCTTGTTTCCTGGAGCAGCTCTAACTTCCTTCCTTTAAATATTAGCCAGTGTCTCCTTATGTCTTACTCACGTAAAAAATCTCCATTTTCTTTTGCTTATTCGATCAGTGGCACTGCTCTTGGGGTAGTGACCACTCATAAAGATCTTGGTGTAATTTTTGACGATAAGTTCCGCTTTGATCGCCACATTTTTTATATTGTTTCGAAGGCATCTAAAATGTCTGGTTTTAATTTAAGAACCTCTAAAGGCTTCAATAATATACGGTCTTGTATCTATCTAATTCTATCGCTGGTTCGTAGTCTATTAGAGTATTGTGCTCAAGTATGGTGTCCTCATCAGCGTTATTTAATTGATACGCTTGAGACAGTGCAGCGTAGATTCACAAGATCTCTTATTTTCAAATTTCAGATTGCATACGTTTCCTATAGTGAGCGTCTCGTTATGTTACAGCTCCCCTCTTTATTATCTCGCAGGATCTTCCTGGATGAATGCCTCCTGTACAAACTTTATTACCATCTTTTGCCACCAGCTTTGTGCGACAATATATCGGCCTTAACTCCTGAGCGTATGAGTAGATCTTCAGTAATCTTTAATATCCCGTTCGCCTGAACCGAGATTTTTTTTTAACTTGCCTTTTGCTCGGGTACCCCGCAATCACAACATTGGTGGTCTTGGTCCTATACCTTATTCTTTTTACGAATACAAATCTCGTTTAAAACGGGATGTTCATGAATTCGTTTCTATTAATTAAGTTTTCATTTTTACTGTTTAACGGATTATTAATTCCTTTATGCTTTTATATGTTTTAATATACATTCTTTTGCTTTTTTATTATTAATAACTTTTGCCTTTTTTCATTGTTTTCTTACTTGTCTATATTATAATTGGAGTTTACTCTGTACATATAGATATTACAATAAATAAATAAATAAATATTGAATGATGCGAGAACACATATAGTATCTCTTTCTCTTAACACACAAGCAGGTGCCAGCCAGGAATGAACAAAATAAAAAAGTATACACAATTCAAACCACTTAATTCTCGAATATTCAAATAAGTATAATTAAATGAGGATAGTATACAATATTTAGCGAATTTCGGCTGTTTATAAGTTTTGCTTTATAAACAAATCAGCTAGTTGATCAATGCTATGTACGTCGGCGATTTGATTTTTCCATTGAGTACCAACTGACAAACAAATTGATACTTTACGTCGACATAGTTCTTACGGCGATGATAAATTGGATTATCGATCAATTTCTGCCCGGGAATATTGTCCATACAGAGCACTGTCGACGACTGTTGTTCACATCCGATATCCAGACTGCTTCTTTCGAAGCGTCATGAGCTGCAACATACTCCGATTCAGTGTTTGAAGTGGCAACTATGGTTTGTTTACGTGATGTCCACACTACAGGACCATTATTCAGTGAAATAACTACATCAAAAATACTTTTTCAGGTATCCTGGCAAGTTGCAAGGTCTGCATCACAGTCTGCTTCAAGCTTTGCCTAACAATTTGGGCCGTAAGTAATACCAAGTTCAAGTGTTCCTGACAAGTATCTCGAAATTCGTTTTGCAGACGCCCAGTGCTTGATACTCGGTGTTTCAAGATGTTTACTCAAAACTGCGACTGCGTGTGAGATATCGGGTCTCGTCACAACCGATAAATACATCAAATCGCCAATTTTCTCACAATACAGTACATCTGCAACGTGTCCGGTATTTTTAGAAAGCTGATCATTGGGTTGCATAGGTGTCGATACGGGGCTGCAGTTAGACATTCCTAATTTTTTCAGTATCGATTTCGTATAATTCGTTTGCATTAGACGAATAGTATTGATCTCTATATTTCTGATGATTTCGATTTCTAAATAGCAACTGGCAATTTAACTTGTGATCTCGAACTTGTTTCGCATAGCATTCAGCAAAGATTTGACTTTCTCTTCGTTAGCCACTGCTATTAATCCATTATCCACGTAGAGTGCAATAATCAAATTGCGCTACTTTGATCTGTAGACACAAGGATCAGCAGCTGATGGTTCAAGTTCAAAGTTCCGTATGAATGCGTTGAATGCCTGATGCTATTGTCGTGGTGCTAGTTTGAGTCCGTATAAACTCTTGCGTAACAAGCAGACTCGTCCAGTCCCATCTTCATAGCCCTCAAGTTGCCGCATGTAGATGGTCTCTATCAGGTCCTTATTTATTTAGGCTATCTTCACATCTAGCTGATACAACAGATAACGTTTTGCTGCTGCTACTGTCATCAAGCTTCGTACGGAGTCAAATCCCGTGACTGGTGAAAATTTCTCCAAATAGTCGGTCTCTTCCTTCTCACTGAGTCCTTTAACTACAGGACATGTGCGATGTCAATCAATTGAGCCATCATTATGGTTTTGACTCGATATATCCATCTGTTTGGGATTGATTTACGATCATTGGGACACTTGAATTGTTAGCCATAGCTTTCTCCTACTCTTCGTGATCACTGGCTTTCGTTACATCGTAATAATTAACAGGAATTTGGGTACCAGCTAAAAAAGCGGTGGCTTTAGCAAACAGACCATCCACCGCCTTTAGTCTATTTCGTGCACGAGATGTTTACTGTTCCCAATTTAATATGTTGTACTACTGGTACTGGTTGACTTGAAAAATAAAAAATGATTATGAAGCTTCCTGTTCAATTTTTGGCTTTGCCTCTGCTTCATCGTCAAATTCTGTCCCCAACATTAATTCGCGTCCTCTATTTTCAACTATCTTCAATTGTTGGTCTAGTTCAAGAGCCAGTTGCAACTACTTCGGAACGCTTTCGTTGATTTTGCAGATTTTTGGGACACAAATTACTTCATTTATTGTGTGTTGTCCACCACTTTTCGAAACCACTTGGCACCTTCCACAACCGGCCGCCATTATTGACTCGTTATTTCCCACTCTGATGTATATCTTGCCTTCAGGTTTAGCTTCAAAGTCAAACAAAATGGATTTATTGTTCGTCATGTGGAAAGATACACTGCAATCACCGATCCAGTCACTCCAGTTGGGCGAAAAACTTGACGTTAAGGTGTGACACAATTAACATCGTGCATTATGGTTGGACCACCCTTTATTTCTTATATAAGCCATGTCAAACGTTTCCACGAAAATATTGAACACTTCAGTTGCTACTAAAATAACAAAGAATATTCAATTTTGTTGAAAATAGCAGCTAAAAATATTAAGTTTTAAATTTTCGAGGGTTTTATTCATCATCCGATGTTCACAATTTTTCGCAGAATAAAAGAACATATTTTAATAATCCGGAATTTCAAGTCTCATCAAAATTGAAAAATATGGCCGCTAGAGGGCCACGAAAATCGGGAAAAAATTGCATATTTAAACCATCGCCATTTTGAAACCAGCTCAGAGACCCAGCGGCAAAAGTATTGCAATGTAAAAAATTCATTAATTAATTTTTTTTAAGGTCAAAATATATCCTTTCCTTTGGTTTTGCGTGGACTAATAGCCCTGTTATCACTGTATTAATATGGAAGGATAATAGTACATGTCTTTGGAAAAATCCAAAACTAGTATTTGCCTTAGAAATTCAATTGTATGATTAATTGCACTGTTAGAAAAGCATTGCAATATGCGCCAAAAGTATTGCAGCGGTGGTCAGCTGCCTCAGCGAGCAAAAATATTTAGTGCTACGCTGGAATTGGCCTTGGTCTGGGGGCGCGTAAGTGCGCTGGCAAGCTAGTTTTATGGTGTCGTGGGGCGGGTTCTTTTCCCATATTACAAGGGCCCACTACAAAAATACTTTTCGCACTTACGAGTCAATTAGATATCCGGAGTCAAAATGCAAAGCCGATTGACCGATGAAGGGTATCAATGGCCGAAGTAACCAACCGAAAGGGATTGCAAAGAAAACGCTACGCCGAATAGCCAGTTAATCGCCTGCAAGACGTAAAGCGATTTTGTCCTTCCCAAGGATGGTCACAGCCCACAAATAAGAGTGGGACATCCTAACCAGATCAAAAATCCAAAACACCAAATATGGGCCAAGGCCCATATTGGGTATGGAAGGCCAAGCATCCCGGCGAGAACCTCTGTAATACAGAAAAGAGGGATAGCTTACCCGATAGCTAGCTCGTGAGTGGAAAGGCCAGTCAACGTGGTGGGTCCCATACCCGCTGTGGGTTCTAATGAAAAGACCGAATTTCTACATTTAATTGAACATCTACTTATTCCTTTCACAATAAAGATGAAAACTATTCTTATCGGGTAATTTCACTTTTTTGCGTATTTCATTATTAAAGAGACATATGTACTGTCCAATACATAAGGAATATGGGTAAAGAAAAATATAATCTAAGTTTATGCAAGTTAATACAGAAGTGCATATATATTTCAAAATGAATATGTTTCAGGTAATTCTAAAAAAATATGCTCCAAATAATAATCCATTCATGCAAATTCAGAATACGGAGTGATATAACGTATAATTTAAGAAAAAGTATACTCACCCACTCCTTTGACGAGCGCTGTAGACGGTCTCAAGCCCGTTTGAGAAAGGAGGAGGGAACTCCTTGTTTCCCTAACTCACAGCTTCCATGATTCCTCATCCTAGACCCCCCAATTAAATGGTAACCAATGTTCTCGGGGTCGCACATTGGGTTTACTGGTTCCCCAATAACGGGACATTAAATTCCGAGAAATGCTAAGAACTGTAAATACATCTACAGCTCTGCTACTAAATCCTACTTACACCTCCTTTATGGGGACGTCAGAGGGCGAAGGCGAATCTCCCACGCCTGATAACGGAATCGAAGTAGTGACTATGCCGCCGGAATAGAGGTTGGGCGCGACGGGCTAACTTTCCGTCCCTGGAAAACCCTAAAATGTTTCCTCGGAATGGATTGAAATCACGGCAACGACCTCGAAATCAGAAAAAGGACTATGGCACTCGATCCTGGAATGTCAAATCATTCAATTACCCTGGCACTGTTAAGGACCTTTTACAACAGGCCAATGAATACAAATTAAAAATACTCGCAATCTAGGAAATGATATTCAAGACATGAGATCACATACAATATTCAAAAATGAGAAGCCTACTGGAAAACGAAAATTCAGAGTGGCCTTTATTGTGGATAGGGAGTTCAAATCGTACGTTATTGATTTCTAGGCAATAAACGAACGGTTGTGTGCAATCCATATAAAAGCGAAATTCTTCAAAATCTGGCTGATCAATGTTCACGCCCCAATCGAAGAAAAGGACGAAGGAAACGTTCTACAATCACCTGGAAAGACTAGTCGGCTCATTGCCCACAAACCACACAAAAATAATTCTGGGTGATTTCAACGCTATGGTTGGCAATGAGCTATCTCATCGGGGAACGACTGGAGGATATAGCCTCCAAGATTAAACAAATGGCAATGGCCGGTACCTGATTGACTTTCTACTTGCTTTCCACATCCACGCTTTTATAAAATGACATGGGTATCACCGGATGGCAACATACAAACCCAAATCGACCATGTTCTAATTCCTCAACGTTGAGCCCCGAGCATACTTGACGTCCGTATATACCGAGAAGCCAATTGTAACTCAGACCATTACTTGATCAAATTTACCTATTGATGTCGTAAGTCAAACGCATATTCGGCGAAGACTAGCCCGCTACAAAAATTTGACATTGAATGGCTCTAAACGGCGTCTGTGGCTAAACATTTCACGGGGACCCTCGATAACCAGCTGGCTCCCATCTTATCAGACGCATCGTTAAAAACAAGCAACGAGGTCTTGATGGAAGTTAACGACGCTATTAGGACCGTGGTAGAACAGACGAGCGGACATCAAGCCCAGCACAAGAGAAATGATTGGTTCGATGATGAGTGCGAGAGTGCGTTAGGCCAAAAGAATCAGGCATAGAAGGATTACATCGGTAAGAAAACCAGAACGAAGAGAAACGCTATGAAAATCTCAGAAGAGTAGCGAATACGATGATTAGAATTGAGAAAAGAAAATACTACGATGATCAATTGAGAAGCATAGAAATAAGTTTACTGAGCAGCAACACAAAACAAGCACAGTAGTGAAAAGCCTGAAACGTGGTTATCAGCTCAAAACCACGCTCTGTCTTGATGACATCGCTAATATTGGATTAGTCCAAAAAGCGCTGAGCCTTTTTTGTTACTAAATGGTGTTCGTTTTCATATATTGGGCAATATTAATCAGATTGCGTCAAACTGACATGCGTTTGAAAGGTGGCATTCCAGTCTACAATTTTCATACGGACAGTTTTGTATTTCGTAATTCGTGTCAAAAGTTGTATTTATTTAAAAATCAGTGAAATTTCTGAAAAAGTTCATTATATTTTACAATATCACTACGATCAAGGTGAGAGTGCACCACGAGCTCATGAAAAAATTTGTGGTGTCTACGGTCGATACTTTATCAAAAGCCAAAACCAAGAGATGGTTTGATCGCTTTCGTTCTGAAAAATTGATGTCAAAGATGCACTTTGCTCAGGTCGACCAATCACTGAATAAGTCGATGAAATCTTACAAAAATTGAAGAAGACCGATACATAAGCAGCCATGACATTGCTAAGGAACTGAATAACTATCACCAAACAGTTTTGAACCATTTGCGTAAGGCTGGATACATAAAGAAGAACGATGTTTGGGTGCCGCATGAATTAACACAAAAAAATTTGATCGACCGAATTTCCATTTGCAAAATGCTTGTTTAAACGCAACGAAATTGAGCCATTTTTGAAGCAAATCATTACGGGCGGTAAAAAGTCGGTAAGAAACGAGAATGTAGTTCGAAAAAGATCATGGCCAAAAAAAGGTGAATCATCTTCACTTCAAAGCCAGGATAGACACCAAATAAGGTTATGCTGTGTGTATGGTGGGATTGGAAGGGAATTGTTTATCATTTGGTGCTAAAACCTGGCCAAACACTCAATTTAGCTCTTTGCTGTCAGCAATGAACCAGATTGCAACAAGGAATTAAAAAAAAACCGGCCAGAATTATCAATAGAAAGGGCGTTGTCTCCCATCATGACAATGCAAGACCACACACATCTTTGATGACCCGGCAAAAATTGACATAGCTTGTCTGGGAAGTTTTGATGCATCCACCATATAGTCCAGACTATGCATCATTAGACTACCATTTGTTTCGGTCTCTGCAAAACTTTCTTAATGCAAAGAAATTCACTTCAAAAAAGGACTGTGAAAATCACTTGGCGAAGTTTTTCGCCGATAAACCACAGAAGTTCTACACCTCTACCAAAAAATGGCAGAAGGTCATAAATAATAGTGGGCAATATGTACTTAAATAAAACCTATTTTAAATAAAATAAATATTCAATCGAAAAATGACAAACAAGCTCAATGCTTTTTAGACTTACTAATATCATCGCTGATGAAACCAAAATGAAGGAAAGATGAACATCATATTTCTAGAATCTCCTTCGTTCTCCGCACAGCTCCACAACATCGGAGCCTATAGATGTTTGCGGAGGGCTTCCATTGGCCCCACCAACTCTGGATGAAGTTTGTTCCACCATCAAAGCCCAAAAGAATAATAACGCGCCAGGCATCGATAAGATTCCAGTGGAGTTCATCGAATATGGTGGCAGCAGTATTCATAAAGCTATTCACAAAGTCATCCAGCCCATTTGAAAAAAAAGCAAATGCCGAAAGAGTGGAGCCAATCAATTATATTCCCTATCCACAAAAAAGGTGACAAGCTACAGTGCGAAAATTATAGAGACATATCGCTACTTTCTACAGCGTATAAAATATTTTCAAAGATCTTAGAAAATGAAATTGGATCATACGCCTGCAGTATTATTGGGGAGTATCAAGGTGAATTTAAGGCAGATAGATCGATAACAAACCAATAGTTCACAGTCAAACAGGAACTTGAAAAATGCTTGGAGTTCAACATAGAGGTACACCAAATTTTCGTTGACTTTCAGCAAGCATATGACAGTATTGATGGTAACGCACTGTACCAAATAAAGCTTTGCTTTGGCATCTCAGCCAAATGAGTTAGTCACACCAAAATGACAATGACATCGACGGCCTCCCAAGTCCGCAGCGATAACCAACTCACTAATGCCTTTGACACAAATATCGGACTGAAACAGGGAAACGGGCTGGCCCATTGCTATTCAATTTGGCTCTAGAGTACGTTATAAGGAAGCTGCCTGTCAATACACGAGCTACATTACTATTCAAGTCGAGCCAAGTAGTAGCCTATGCTGACTACATCAACATTTTGTCACGGTCATTAAGAACTGCCAAAGAACTTTTCCTGAAACTTGAAAGCGAAGCAAAACTAGTAGGGCTACAAATCAATGAAAATAAAACAAAGCTCATGACGCAGTCGAGGAAAAATACCTCAAGCATACAAAATATTACACTTGGCAAATATAATATCGAAAATGTGAGGGAGTATATGTATTCAGGCGCCAAAATAACGAAAACGGATAGTGAAAGAGACGAAATACACCGAAGAATACAGCTCGCAAATTGAATATTTTGTTCAGTTTTGACGGTCTTGAAGACCAGCTGCATACACAGGAAAACAAAGCTCTAAGTATACAAATCTGTGCCTAGACCTGTGTTATGCTTTGGGTGTGAAACATGGACCCTAGCCCAAGCATCCGCGGTTTTATTGAACGCCTTTGGGCAACGGGTCCTGAGGCGAATAATCGGAGCGAAGCTAGACGGGGACCAATGGTGAATTCGATACAACCATGAGCTGTATGAAATTTCTGACGGGCCGTAGGTTTCAACAATTGTAAGATTGCGGAAGCTGCAATGTGCTGGTCACATGAATCGTATTCGTTGGGAGAACTGAAGGCCGGAGACCAATGGGGAAAGTTCATCGCTGCTAAGATTGCAAAACTGGAGGATGCGGGAAATGGACCGAGACAGTTGCACTTTTCACAGAAGGCGAAGGTCCGAGAGGAGCTGTAGTACTACAAAGAAGAAGAAGGAGAACTACTCTTCCGCATTCCGCATTCTCAAATTATATACATTCCATCAATCAGCTTGAAGGCATTTGGACAATCAATCAAGAAATCAAAAGTAGAAAAACCAAGTAACATTTACTGAACTGATATACATATAAAAATATTCTATTCTTATATTTAAAAATATTAACTCTATCTCCAGCCGTTATTATTTAAAGACTATTTTGAATTTTTTTTCTCCTCTTATAATACTGATTTCAACTACTGACAATTTTTCTTTGTGTTGAAAAAATCCCTTTCGCATCACTAGCCCAAAATGCGAATTTCTCGTAGGTCCCCTTTTTTTTCAATGCAAATATTAATTTTACTAGCCGCCTCTTTGCAAGTCAAACAATATTTTAAGAGGAGGTTAAATTGTATTAATACTACTAATTTAAGCCATTTCAAACATTTCCATGGAAAATATTCAACTTCTCACTTGCTACTAATACAGCGAATTGTCACATAGTCGCACCAAGTGACGGATCGTCCTGTTGGTGACACTCGAAGTCAGGAAAGTGTTCAACTCCGCTCGATGGGTTGATATTCTGGATACGCTAGAAAGCCCTTTTCAAGTTCCAGAATATCTAATGCGGCTTTTGAGGGACTACCTAAAAGACCGAAGCCTGCTCTATGACACGACACAGGGCCAACGAAAGATGGCGGTCACATCGCGTGTTGCCCAGGCATCTATCCTTGGTCCAGACCTGTGGGACGTGTCTTACGACGGGCTACTGCGACTGGAGATGCCAGATGAGTCACGCTTGATCGGCTATGCGGATGATGTTGCGGCTCTGGTCGCTGGACGCACCGTTGAACAAGCGCAACTTAGGATAGGTATGCTAATGCGCCAAGTGAGAGACTGGATGACTGCTCGCGAACTCAGTTTAGCATTAGAGAAAGCCAAAGTGGTCATCTTGACAAAAAAGAAAATCCCTAGAGTAAGGATGATCAGTAGTGGAGACATGCGAATCGAATCGAAGCCAGCGGTGAAGTACCAGGGGCCACTGATCGACTCGAAGATGAGTTTCCCTGAGCAAATCAGGGCAATCGCTGAGAAGGCTGCTTCGGGAGTATTGGCTCTGAGTCGACTTATGGTCAACGTAGGGAGACCCAGCCCATCAAGAAGACGCCTCTTGATGAGTGCTGTAGGGTCAGTGCTACTGTACCTGGCACAGGCACAGAGAAGAGGAGCGGTGAGGATTGCATCTTCGTATACGACAGTCTCTGATTTGGCGGTGAAAGTTATTGCAGGCGTAATACCTGTCGGCCCCCTTGCTAGAGAGCGCCGCTCTATTCATCTGCGTCGAAACGAGGATGCGAGGGAGACGGTTGTCCGCGAAGAGAGGCAGCGCTCACTCAACGATTGACAGCAGTCTTTGGTGAATTGCACGAGCTAAAGGTGGACTGCGCGCCTCATCCCGGATGTGAGACCGTGGCTAAATTGAAGGCATGGTGAGACTGACTTCTATCTGACCCAGCTTTTGAGCGGGCATGCGTGTTTTCAGTCTTACCTACACAAGATTGGTAAGTCACGGTCCCCCGATTGTCGGTATTGGCCAGGAGAGGAAGACAATGCCTGCAACACATTTTTTGCGTGCATAAAATGGGACAGGCTGCAAAGAGACCTCTACAGGGAGACGGAAGAGCTCACCCCGGATAATAAGAGATCACCCCGGATAATATAGTCGCGATGATGCTCGAATCGGTTGACCAATGGAACCAGGTGGCACATTATGTTCTGGTGGTCCTAAAACATAATAAGATATAAGGGGCATAGCAGCCGGGGTTTTTGGGACTGGGAGATCGCTTGTCTGGCACTTCCTCTTCCCCTCTCCCCTCCCGCTAGAAGAGCGATCCCCCAGCTTGAAGCACCTCAAGGCGTAACAAAACGAGAACTAGCCCGAAGTAATGTGTCAAACAGTTCCAGGCTAGGTTCTCAGGTTGACAGGGGAGGTGTTTAGTGGGTAGTCTGGTCGCCTTTTTGCGAACATGGGAGTCCCACACTCTGTGCGTAAATGGGCATCCACCTCCTTGGCACAAAAAAAAACAATAATAGGTTTTCTAAAAGACAAACTGGTACAAATTGAAGATAATACAGACGATAGGGATTTGATGAGACTGAGATCAGAAACTACAAAGAAGATAGAGAAGAGTCAAGATTACAATAAAAGGGTTAAAGATAAGAGTAGAACCGAAAGGGTATATAAGGAGGGAGATTATGTATGTTAATGATTAAAAAAATTTATAAGCACTCCAGGGGTTTGCAAGAAGGTGGTACCCAAATACAAAGGACCTTATTCAGTGATGAAAGTTCTGCCGAACGATAGATATGTTTGCGCAGATACAGAGAATTTGCAATTAAGACAGATACCATACAGGAGTATTGGAAGTGGCGAATATGAAACCTTGGCTAAGCAATAGTATGTTATTTAAACAATCGGGACGATTGTGAGTCAGGACGGCTAAATTGTGGTAATACTGACAACACAAATGAATGATGTGTAAATCTAGCATTAGGAAATATAAATATGAATACGTAAGCCTAGCATCAAGAAAACAAAGAAAGAGACTGCTGGATAGAGATAAGAAAGAATGTCGGCAGGACACAATCTTCTGGTGTCGATCATATCGTGTGTAGACGAAAAATTGTGTGCGTAATAAAATAAAGATTCGAAAGTTTATATCGTTTTTTGTTTTTAATTTAAAACTGCTGCTTACAGAACAGCAATCACCAGCTGTGGGTGCCGCCATTTTGAATTCATTCATTTGATTTTGGATTATTTTAAAATGTATCGGTCTTAAAGTCTCATCAATCACTACGCCAAATATCGTTCAAATCAAAGATCTAGACAGGGTGAAAATATTAAATTTTTAGTGAAAATTCCAGCTAAAAATATTGTTTTAAATTTTTTTGTTTATTATTATTCATCCGATTTTGTAAATTTTTCATGGAATATAAAAGCTCAAATCAGTTAACCATAATACCAAGTTTCACCAAAATCCGTTGAAAAACACTGCCGCTAGAGGGTCACCATAATCTAAACAAAATAGCATGTTTGAACCGAAGCTATTTTGAAATTGACGTATATTAATTATTTTCTAACTTAAATTTAGCTTCATAGAAATCGGAATTGGATGGTATTGATCTGGACAACGTTTACTTTCAACAAGACGGCGCTACGTGCCACACAAGCAACGAAACCATTGATCTTTTGCGGGAAAAGTTTCCGGACTGTGTTATCTCTCGAAGAGGTGATCACAATTGCCCACCAAGATCTTGTGATTTAACACCTTGCGACTTCTTCTTTTGAGGCCAAGTGAAAGAGAAGGTCTACGCCAACAGCCCAGTGTCGATTCAAGACCTCGAAGATGGAATTCGTGAGGCTATCGAGGACATAGGGCAGCCACTTTACGATTTGGTTATGGAAAATTTCATGAAAAGGATATGGTCCTGTAAACGTAGTTGTGGTAGTCATTTGCCTGATGCTATTTTTCACTATTAACGGCATACCTTCTTCTTCATAATAAAATAAACATTCGATCATTTGTATTGAAAATTGACAATTTTTTTTAATATCAAAATAACACCTCTTATTGGGAAGCCCTGTATAACACAATTGAATTTGAGTTTCAGGTTATAACGGGTGCGGCTTGGGTGGTAAATCGCGGGAAGAAAATTTAAAGTCGCATGTTAGTGGTCAGGGGAGGTGTGTAGACGATGGCAAATTCTCGAGACATTCATTTGCCTTTGCACGTCCCGCAATTGTAAAAAACAAAATGAAGGGTTTTACTATATAAATCCAGAGAAATTTACAAAAGCGGCATTTGGACGAGTCGTATAGTATTGAAAATAGCTCTTGTTCCATCATTAAGAAGTTCCGACGAACGTGTGTTTATTTGTAGCCATTCTAAATTTCTGGCTGAAAACGGTTGGGCTAATTTGCAAGATTGTTCTCAGTGACATGAAAAGTGTAGTGGTGAAGTGTTCTTTTTTCGTGCTGTGAGAAAGAGAAACCGGCATGCCGTATCCTCGCTTGGTGGCTTATTGGGGCCTTGGCGGACAAGCGCCACGCCCGTCTCCGCACGAGCTGAACCAGGGCCGTAAGCCCCGCCGGAGCACCCTCTTTCCTTTTGGGTCTAACACTGCATTACACATTGCAATGAACCTCTTTACAAAATTTCGTCTAAACTAGAGGTATACTTTGCTCAGAAAAGAAATCAGGAATTTTCGCCTAAAATTGCCTCCATTTTGTTTTTACTAAGACAGATTTCAAGCAAGCTCCATGTCAAGGCGGAAGTAGCACTAACGAACTCAAAATTCAAACTGTCGAGTTCTTGTCGGCTCTGCATATATACGAGGTGTGTTCAAAAAATATCGCGAATTTCGTTTTTTTTTTCAAAAATTATTTATTTATTCATGAATATCTATTTTGTCCCCTTCAAAGTAATCCCCATGAGATATTATACCTTTGTGCCAACGGTTTTTCCAATCTTCGAAGCACTTCAAAACATCATTTTTTTAATCTTGTTCAGCTCCTCCTTCGATGCCGTCTTTATCTCGTCAAGCGTAGCGTAACGTCGTCCTTTCGTGGGCCTCATCAGTTTAGGAAACAAGAAAAAGTCACAGGGGGCCAGATCTGGGGAATACGGTGGCTGCGGCATCATTAGTGTGTTGTTTTTGGCCAAAAAGTCGCGCACAAGCAACGATGTGTGAGCAGGGGCGTTATCGTGGTGCAAAAGCCAATTTTTGTTCTCCCACAAATCCGGGCGTTTCTGGCGGATTGCTTCGCGCAAATTGCGCATAACTTGCAGGTAATATTCCTTATTGACCGTTCTTCCCTGTGGCAAGAACTCATGATGCACCACGCACCTGCAATCGAAGAAAACTGTCAGCAAAACTTTCACATTCGACCGAACTTGGCGCGCTTTTTTCGGTCTTGATTCATGCGGCAGCTTCCATTGAGATGATTGAGCTTTGGTTTCCACGTCATAACCATAAACCCACGATTCGTCACCAGTTATGACCCTCTGGAGCAAATTTGGTTCGTCGCGGACAGAGTTTAACATCTCATTAGCAATGTTCATGCGTTGCTGTTTTTGGTCGCAATTGAGCAATTTTGGTACGAATTTCGCGGCGACCCGTCGCATGCCCAAATCGTTGATAAAAATCGAATGGCACGAGCCAATCGATATGTTTAGGTCCTCAGCAACTTCTCTAACGGTGATTCGACGATTGGCCAATACCATTTTCTCCACTTCATTAATTTTTTCGTCTGTTGTTGAAGTGCTCGGGCGTCCGGCACGCTCTTCGTCGTTCACATCTTCTCGGCCTTCTAAAAACATTTTGTACCACCGATAAACGTTGTTTCGATCCAAGGTAGCTTCTCCGTATGCCACAGTCAACATTTGGAATGCATCCGCGCACTTAATTTCGTTTTTCACACAAAATTTGATACACGCTCTTTGATCGATTTTTTTGAATAAGTAAAAATCGAAGACGATTGAAAACACGTGCAAGTAAAGCAGCTATCACCAATTAAGTGAACATTCAAAATGGCCGAGCTTGTCGGCATAAGTGACAGACATGAGTACCAACATAACGCCACAAAAAAATCGAAATTCGAATATACGTAACCCGCGAAAATTCAAAATTCGTGATACTTTTTGAACACACCTCGTACATATCTACGTTCCCCTTTTGATTATCGCTCAAAATTGTATTTACATAACTCGAATCATTAGACAAAGAAAGGTCGCAACATTATGAAGAGCTTTAGTAGGTTAAAATATGTAATTAACGCATGGTGCCCAAAATCATCAGACCAGAAATGAAGCTTCTGAAGCTTTTTTTAAATTACTGCAATTATTCGAGTTGGAGTTAGTACTTCTCCAGCCACACGTGCTAAAAACACACAGACTCCATTCCCACTACATAATGGCAACAAAGCATTCGCCTCAGTAGTTTTATTTAGTGATTTTTTTGTTACATAAGCGAAAGTTCGTGAATAAGCACCAAACTGTTGTGTCTGCACATGCTCGAAAAATTATAGGTCTCCATTAACCGTGGTTCCGCTTTATATGAAAATTCTTTTGTTAATTTTCGGAAGTAAATATTTAACCCTTTTTAACTAACTTTTTCTAAAATCAAGCAATATTATGGAAGAGTTGTGAGAATTTAATGAAATTTGTCTCTTTGAAACCTAACGTCTTAAATTCAGAGTCATTTGCATCTTCTCTACATGATCTACCACTGAGGCTTAAATTACAATAACACGCATCAGGGAACAAAGTATCGCTCATTGCCATGCATTAATTAGTTCACGTGTAGGTAGAATAATGCAAATTGACAACGACACAATTACAACATCATCCGAACCTTCTTCGCTTCTAGGCCGTATTTCCAACGTTCTCAGCGCTTTAGCATTATATTTAATCAAAAAGTTCATTGTATCGCTGGTCTGCAAGGGCTGCAACTGCAATAATGCACTGTAAATACTTCTTTGTAGCTTGTGAAAGCGGAAGACCTACAATTACGGTATGCCGGCGACTTATTGTCATCTTGGCGAGGCTCTAATGCTTCCTATTCCTCTCGTTCAATTCATCATGTGTGGAAATATATCATACTTATAACTGGTTTTAGCACGTAGAGATCAAGGTGAGTTTCCGCTTCTTGAACAGTTTAATCCGTTGTCTACAACGACCTCTAAGACGCATCACGATTTGTCTTGTGTAAACTTAAGTAGGTTTCTTCAGAGTAAGATAGTTTGACGGTTCGTTGGGACTCAAAACGGTCTACGACCCGCTGTTAATACTATCAAATTGAAAGAGTGGACCACGATTCGTCGCAACGTGGGCTTAATTCGAGAAAATTAAGGTCTCTGGTGGAGGAACCAAAGAAATTATGCAGCGACACATTTCTAAGATACTCGTAAGTGAGGATGTCGAAGATTTCATCTTTGGGGGCTTTGGATGCAATTTGGGGCGCCCGCAGCGTCATGGCTATTAGTTTTGAGTAATTGTCGTTCAGTTGCTGGTGTGAATAATGGGAAAATTTGTTGCTATTTCTTTTCTGCAAATTTCACTTGGTGTTACTTAAATATACTATTAATCATTGCAGTTTGTACGGAGAGAGATTGAAAACTCGCTAATTAATCTTACTTTGCAGTTTTGCTGCTATTGAATCGCGCATGGTGGTTTCGCAACGCATTACATTGCATGCGCTTTTTTTATGAATGGCGACTATTGTATAAGATTTCGTGGGAAATTCAATTTTTAGGAGCTTAAAGAGAGGAAGTTATAGGGTAGTAAATTTAAATTTTTCTTGGGAAAAAAATACGTATTCATGGCAGTTTTAAAAGTGAAGGTTGTTAGACTTATCTCAAAGGGGCTGCTGTTTTGTTTTATTTTCTTTTTAATTGTTTTCCCAGGTACTATCTATTAAAAACATCGCTGAAAGGACTGCCAGAAGCTATGGAAATTGAAGAAGATGGCGAAGGTAATACTGCTAAAATTTTATTCAATATTTAAAAAATAAAAACAAGGAGAAAAAATAAATTGCGGCTCTGCTGTTTCTCGGAAAAGCTAGCGACAAGGCAGGAAAAGTTTCTCCAATAAAGACAAAGCCGAAGAGATATGCTTCGACATTTGGCAGCTGAAAATAAACCAAGCAATTTCGAAATTCAAAGAGCAAACGCAGAAAAATTAACTGTTGAAACGAAGTCGATGGTTGACTTCATGTCGGCCAAAGACGCTTTGAATTCTGGGGAGGTTCCACACTTCAGCTTTACCCCAAAAAGCGAAAAAAATTAGACATTTTGGTTAAAGGGTCTGCACTGCGGAGAGGATGCGGATGCTCAAAGAAGCTGCACCAGAAATTGAATTCATTTCAGTTGGAAACTTTGCAATAAGGAGATTGTAGTAATCCAGCAGTCCGCCGAGGCAAACTGCTCGAGGAACCTTCACGAGAATGGACAAGGAAGCAAGCATTGTACAATCGATCCGTCATAAAAATTATACAAACACCTTACCGTTGAAGAAATGAATCAATTACGTGAAACAGAAAATATTTATCATCCAAATTTATTTCGAACGCAAATAAAAGATTTGAATTTAGTATGACGTTTACGGGCGTGATGAATTCAACACATTTCTGGGACCATTGAAGCCGATGCCTGCAAAGGAAGACTCGGCAAACATATCGTTTCTCAAGAAATGCAGCAGCTGAGACAATTTCTCTCGATTAATTTATTTGTCTCAAAAAGTGCTTTCTGAAGTTGTTTTCAAATCAATATTTTCATCTTGAAAGATATTTAGAGAACAATCAGAGATTATGCTGTCTCCAGAATATTTATTTATCCTATTAGCACACAACATTCTTGGTTATATTGCGATCAATAGATACGACTTATTCACTACCACTTCTAATCATCATGAACACAACGGCGCACGAAAACATCACTGCCAACATCTACCAAAGACCATGTCAGAGCATATATACTAACTAGCACCTGCAATCAAGGAACTGTCAAAATGAAAAGAGAGGCAAATAAACGGGTAAAAGCTGGATTAAAGTTTACTATGTGTTGGTTTAATTGCTTGCAAATTCAAGTTTTTGTTTACCATACATATGCACTTTTAATCTAATTCTCTCTACTCTATAAGTACCGTAAGAAATAAAATTTGTTCGAATTGCAGCTACTATTTAGTAGATATGCTCTGACCATGTCAAAGTTGCGCGGACTTTTGTGCATAAATCCAATTGGGCGAAAACATCAACTGAGTCCAGCATCAAACGATCCCCCACTGGTGTCATCCCGTTTTCCATCTTGTTATTCGTACTGTGCTAACGCTTCGCATGATCTCCTACTTAGTGTACCTAAAATCGAAGAAAATGAGTATTTCTCAGAACCTCGTCCAACTTGGTGCCCGTCAATTTTTCACGCTTCGCGAAAGGTGAAGTTTCAAAGAGATATTTTTAATTGAAGAAAATCCGAGATGAATTCCAAGTTAAGATGGCAAACCAGTTTTTTTGAAGAATCTTAAGAATTATGATATTTTGAGCTGAGACACTCATTAAGCACGAGTCATTGGTTCGCCTTTCAATGTCAATCATAGCACTCACTTTTGGTAACCGAATTCTCTTTTGGCCATTAAAGGGGGTCCTCACTCAACCAGTCTGGCCCATTCCACCACAACTTGTCGTTGACAAGAGCCTGAGGCAGCGCTCCACGGGATGCGATGCTGCAGGATTTGATTTGCTACCCACATGTCTCCACGATTTTGGCTCTGAGTGTGATTGTACAAGTATTTCTCCAACTCTGTTCGCTCCGAAGACTTTCCATTTAGTTGCCGGCTGACCTAACCATTGCAACACAATTGTGGAGTCCATCCAGGGAGTCCATCCAGTAGTACGGTCTGATTCAATCCCATCCATGCGCTTTCAGAGTACTGTTCATAAGGTCGCACAACAAGGCTGCACCACACAGTTTGAGACGTGGTATTGATCGTACCTTTAAAGAAGCCACCTTCGATTTCACCGTGATAAGCTTAACGAGTGATTTTCCACCAGCCTCTTGAACACGGAAGTAAATGGTTGCTGTGTATGCCGATTTTGATGCGTCACAAAATCCATGAATCTGAACCGACTCAACGTTGGTATTATTAAGCCAGCGGGGCATTGAAATTCTTCAATTGCCGACAGCTGAGCACGAAAATTCTACCATTTTTCTTCGAGTTGGCTTGGTACGGGCTCGTCAAAATTCGTTCCTTCAAGCCACAGTTGTTGCATGATGATTTTTCCGAAAATGATGCAGGGCTGTAACGATCCCACTAGGTCAAAGAATTTGGCTATCTCTGACAGGAGCTATCGTTTAGTTGGTGGATCGTCACTCATTGGTTCAAGGTTCAATTTAAACGAATCCCTAACTGGATGCCATCGCAAACTAAGTGTCTTAATTTGAGCATCCTCGTGAATATAAAACGGTGCTTTGGTTTCTCGATCAACAATGGGAATTGCACTCAAGAGTGTCGTCATTAGCAGTCCACTTCCGCAAATTGAAACCTCCTTTACGGAACACTGTGGTTAAGTCTTATTGAAGGCCTTTCACGTGATCAACCGTATCTCTACCGGTAAGTACATCGTCTACGTAGAAATCTAGTTTTATTGAATGACACGTCTGAGGATGGAATAACTTCTCGTCATTAGTGAGTTGATGTAACGTCCACATAATCATAAATGGAGCGCTAGCTTTTCCATACGTAACCGTTGTCAATTTGTAGTGCCTCATTGGATGTGAAGGATGACTTCGCCAGAAAACTCGCTGATAGTCTCTATCTCGCTGGTCTATGACTATCTGTTTGAACATCTTTTCGATGTCAGCTGCTACCACATATTTGTATGTGCTCCACCTCATGAGTATGAGAATGATGTTATTTTGGTAGCTTAGCCCAGTTAAGAATATGTCGTTGAGTGATTTTCCTAATGGCATTTTCGCAGAGGCATTGAAGACTTCTCTCATTTTCGTAATTGTGCTCTCAGCCTTAAATACAGCGTGATGCGGCAAATAATAATTGCACTTCGAGTATTTCTCTTGAGCAGGTACTTCTATCATGTGCCCTAATCTCATGTATTCTTCCATGAAATCTATGTACTCCTTCCGTGGCTTTTTGCAGGCTCAACATTCTCCTTGAATGGAAGCCTTACAATGTATCTTCCAGAGCCATCCCATCTGGTTGTTTTCTGGTACCATTCCACAGCAGCAGTTTCTTCGGGCTTTAAGATAGGGTTATCTGGCGCTTCTATAAGATCCCAGAAACGTTTACCCATTGGTCTGTTTCATCTTCTGTACTGACCAATGATAAAAATCCTGCCAAAGGATTTGACGTCAATGCCATGGTTGTCAGCTCAAGTACAATCCATCTGAATATAGTACTGACAGCGCAAGGAGATCCTTTCTAGAATCTGCAGAATTATAAATGTCTGCACCAAGCAAAAGATCAATACGTGATGTTGTCCCACATGACAGGGCTGCTAAGTCACCACGGTACAATGCCTTTGAGAGCTTCACTTCAGTGACTATTGAAGGACATAGATTAGTGATATTAGGTATCACTAAAGCTGACACGGCTAACACATTGTCTCCAAATCTTGGGTTGATATTCAGCAGCACGCTCCCCTTCGTTTGAACCTTTGAGGTTGCTCCCGAAACTACAAATCTTAACTTTGGCATATTCGCGCTTCAGTCCAAGCAATTGAGTAGCTGATTCCGTAATAAAGGACCTCTGTGAACCAGAATCAGCAAGTGCTCTCAATGTTACCAGCTCCGATAAAGCGTTTTCAATCTTGATTCGTGCTGTAGCCAATAGCACTGGCTGGCATAGATGATTTTCTCCAGAAAAAAGTAAATTCGTTGTTGGTATAAATGGCTTCGCATCGGTAGATAATATCGTGGAGCAATGTATGGTGCTGTTTTGAGCATGTACGACATTTGGAGTTAGATGGACATTTATTGATCACATGTCCTTTCCTCAAACAGTTGAAACATAGTTTATGCCGTTTCACAGCCTCTTGTCGCTGCTCCAACTTCATTGCCTTGAACGTATCGCATTAGTTTTGCTGCAAACGCTGCAAGTTGGTATGCCACCGACAGTAAGTGTATCAACCTTTTGGGGTTTCTTAGGACCATTCAATGCTTCTAATGTCCTGAAACCACTTGTTAGGAACTCTATAACGTTGCTAGAGCAGGTATCTCTGAGGATGCTTCAATAGATGTTTCCCACAATCTTCGTGTTTCATGGTCTAGTCTTTGTGTGACCGAAAAAATTATCAATATGTCCCAATGCTCAATGTGTACACCAATGTTCTCCATATTGGCAATGAGCTCAGCCGTAGTGTCCATGAACTACTTAATGTTTGAGCCGCGTTCCTCCTTGGTTATCGGTAGTTTGTAAAACGTATGCAGATAGCTCCTCACTATAGATCGTTTGTTGTCGTATAGTTTACGAAGCATTTCATATGCAACCTCATAATTATCGCTGTTGATATCCATATGCTGGATGACACGTGTCGCCTCTCCAGTCGGATGAGTTTTTAAATACTGTTTCTTCTCTACCGAAGATAATGACTCGTTATTATGCACCATCGAGGTGATCAAATCGATGAACATCTGCCATTTCCTGTAACTTCCGTCGAACTTGGGAATTACTAATCGCTCAAGCTGAACCTTTTTAGTTCCCAAGGCAGCAGGCTCACTAATGAAAATGCTCGATTCATCCTTATGCTTCCTGATGCCACCTTTGAATGCCCCTAGCAGGTCCAAATGGTGGTTCTCGCTGATCTCAAAATCTGCAAGATACGAGTTGCGCCGCTCAGGATTGTTGACCGTCTCGTCGAGCATAAGAGTATGCTGCTCCTGACATGCTGTCCATAGTTCCTGCAGCCGTTGCAACCTCGCTTCAAAATAGCCAAGGTTATGGTGGTTCTTGCTATCCTTCCCGAAGTTCTTCTTCAGCCTCGCAATGTTGCAAAAGTTGTAATGTGTGACCGTAATAGACGATGTTCCCTTATCGTCTCTCACCGCAGTATTCCGCTGTTACAAGAATACTTTCGTATTCTTGTAACAACGGAATCAAAATACTTGTCTGCACCAAGCTCGAAACGGTGGAGATGATGAGTACTGGCTGCGCTAAGAACAAATTTCATCCACTATAAACCAGGGCCGAATTACCTCTTTCCACGACTATCTGCTGCTGGTATCCAATAGCATCTAATCCGGATCCACAAATATTCAATCTGCTATCCGGCTCGACGGACCAAAAATATTGAGTATTGTTAATCTTAACACCCAAACTGTGAGAACAAATAAAGCGCAATGTGCTTACTTATGAAAAATGAACATGCAAACAAATTAGAGTTCAATAAATTGTATAGAATGCTTCAATGCACTTTTCTAGCTTTATGTACATTACTATAATAGTAATATGGTGGATGAAATGCCTTTAATTAAATAATATCACAATTCTTAGCAGGAGGAGCATTCGATTCAATCATATACTAATTCACAATGGGCTTGAGCTTGGTGCAAATCGTTGGCATATTGAAACTCTTCTATGAGCTCAGCTGTTTATCAAGACCGGAATAAACCAAATCCAATTGTCTAAGGCTATACTACGTAGAATTTTCTTCGTAAAGCTTGTGCTAGTATATGTCCCTGCTGCATTGATTAAATACCTAACAATTACTCCATTTCCTGTGAACTAAATTTACCATCCTCGTAGTTGCATCACCTTGTGGTGAATATTAAATGAAACGAGTTGTACGTTTTGCGCTACGATACATGCAAGGTTTCGTGCAATCGGAACGGTTAGCTTGAAAACGTGCATGTATTGTTGCAAAACAATTCCAGCAAGTTCGGAATGAATCCCTTCCAATAGAAAAAACCGAAAAAAGGCAGTTGGTGACAACGAAAAGTTGCTAGTTGGTCACGAACGGCGACAGACCCGAGAAGAGAGAAAGAAAAAGTGGAGCTGATGGGTTGCGTAGGAAGTACGTGGAGTGGAAAATGCGTGAATCCGTATTTTGTCGACGCTAATGGTATGGAGTAAGCTTTCACAAAATGAATCATCTATAAAGTTTTCGCGATGAATAGTGTTACATATCAACTCGAAAGTAAGTATTTTTGTGGCAAAATTTCATTCACAGAGTTCAGAGTTCACAGAGTCACATCTAGTGTTCAATCAAAAACTCCATAAATAATAAAAGTCTTCCCATGTATAGCAATTAATTATCATAATTGGCATCATCACTTTAACATACACACTAGTCTGGAGTCTGAATTAAAATAAAAACAGAAATGGCACATATACTGATACCTGTGAGGTTATGTGTGAATGATTTGGCAATTAACGCAATTTTTTCCTTCAGTAAATATAAGATGGATGTCACGATGTAACTTATGTAACTTATTATTAGCTGGTTGCAATTAAGTGAAACATTGACACCTCACTGTATAAGTAACACATTTTAGACCTTGTAAACATACACATCAAGATATAGTCAAAAGGACGCAGTGATACTTTGTTTCATAGACCTACATTAAGCTGCACATAAGATGGTCATTTGCAGCACGTAAAAGTTTATTCGTAATAAAAAGATTCCAACCGCAATTTACTAAGCATCCATCGTGAGAAAACTTTTCCCATGTGTACCAAAGCTGACTTATAATTGTCGCAGATGATTCAGTCAAAATAATACTGCTATTTCGCTTAAAAGCGCATAATTTTTTAAATTTAAAAATTATATTTATTTTGAAACTAAGAAAATAACATGTCCAAAGGAGTATTATTATCAACCGTGTTAAATTGTGCCAAGACGTTCTATATGCATTGGAATACGTCCAACCACTCTGCAATAGTAGATAGATCATAATATGTTTATTAGAATTTGTTCTAGTTGTTCAAAAACAGCGGTAGCTTTAACCAATTTTACTAGGTTTCAGGCACACTCAAAAAACGTTCCATGTAACCACATTACTACGAGACCAGACAGTAGAAAGATTCGAGATATCAAAATCTCAAATATCTGGAGCTTGCATGTTATGTGAGTCCAATAGGCGGAGACCTGCCGCTTATGCTCACCCTGTACACTACCTCCATATTCCTGAAATCAACTCTTACTTATCCCCTAGGAATTCGTATTCAAAACGCCCAGCTTTAGGTTAAACAGCAAATTTTCTTTATTCCTTTTTTTCTTTTTTTGCAAATTTACATCAAATCAATTTCCATGACGTGGATAGCCTGGAGATACTCCTTTGCTTGTAGGTGGGCCCAGATCTCCTTCTTAATCTCACGGCATAGCTCCTTCAACTACTCCCAGAAGAGGGCCCGCTCTGCAGCCGAAGAGAAGAGGCAGGCGAGTCGGCGTAAGTCGTGAAGCTCCTTCCGTTTGAGCTCTCGTCAGCCTCCATGTTGGCGCTTGGAGGTGGATGCGCGCTCGCTGCTGTCCAGCGGTGCCTTAAGCCTGACGGGGCCCTGCTCTGGGCTTTGGCTGGAGCGCTTGCTCCAGATTACGTTGGGAGACTGGGCGGGGGCGAATTGTGGGCGTGGGTCCACTGGCTCCACCGCTTGTCAACGAATAGGCCGGTTCAAAGATACGTGATGATCCGGATCTTGAAAACTGACGCGCCGCTGGCTGGTGTGCTCGCTAGGTGGTTTGGCTGGTTTCGCGTGAAAGCCAAAAGGCTGGTTGAGGTTCTACACTCAAGCCAGCACCTCGTGCCCACCATTTAGTTGTCACTGAACACCTTAGCCTAGTCTCAACGCTCAATTTGATTCGAAAAAGTCACGTAAACTTCTATAGCAGCAAATACTCTTTAATTGGCGCAAAGGCAGCAATTTGCTCCCCAATAGAGTAGAATTCAATCTGACTAGCAGTACTCAACCAACTGCAATTATTCCCGAAAACTGCTAAATACGCAAGCACGTGAGTTCCCATTCAACAGAAGCTCTTCCTCCCCGTTTCATCTCGTTTGCACATGAACGGAGAGAGCCAATAAACAATATTCTCTTAGGGGAAGCAAACTTTGCAGAAGAGTGAGGAGAGCTTTTGAACTGATTGCAGCATTCTCCTCTCTGGAGCTTTCACCGGGTTGACACGCTCGGTCCAGAGATATGGTTTGCTGCTGTCTTTTCCATCATCCCCGCACACTTTCTGCGCTCGTTGTTGCTTTCTGCTGGCTAACTCGTACTTTCTTATGAGATACATGTCGCTGCCATCTCTTCACCTTCACCGCCTACCTGCTATATAAAAAGATTCCAACCGCCTTGATCGCAACTTTATAACTCATCATCCGAACAAGGGGAAAGCGTCATGGTTGCCCGTTCATACCTTTTAGCATTGATGCTATTGGCTGGCGTTAAGGCATCAAGAGGCACGTTTGCACGCTCACGACATGCATAACCATATCATTCTTGATATCTTCTAAAGGGAAAAATGTAGTCAGGACCTTAATTATTGAAGCGGGCCAACGCCTTTCAGGAGGGGTAAAAAAGTGACCTTCATGTTTTTTTCTTCATAAGATGCATATCTGCGTTAGGGTTATTAATTAAAACTTTATGAAAGGAATTTGAAAATGAATTCTGAGGTTTTAAAAGAAAACTACAAATTTATTGCAGATATGTTATTTATAAAAAAATGGAGGTAACCACGATCGTTTGATTAGTATAGAACTAGTTTGCTCAGAATGATTGATTATTAGCTAATGATGGAAATCAATTCACATTACTTGAACTGACAGGATTATTAAAATTAAAATTCATCGTCCTGATCTATTGAGTCGTTGAGGGAAGAAGATGCGGCAGTATCATCGGCAACTCATTATAACTTCTTTATTTTCGTCAGTTTGATTCATAGTATTTCAATTTTTACCTAAAGCCACTTTGATCGGCTTAAGTTCAGTATCTACAAACTCTTTAAAAAAGCTGTTAAAAATTTTTGAATTTGAATGGGGTCTTAATCTTTCCGACACCTGATGGAATATCGAAAAATCAACTATAATCTTCCATTGTTTGTCTTATTTTTTGTTTGAGTTACTTTTTTTGTTTTGAACTTCCCTTCTCTCTTCATTTCGAATTTTCAAGTTTTTTCTTGAATTTTCTTTTTCTCTTCTTAAAATTCAACGCCAAATTTGTCGTCAATAATTTTGTTTATTTGATATCCGCAGGTCAATTCTCATTTTCTTTAAACACTGAAGATGGTTCAAAGTATTCGAAACGCGTCTGCTCACACAACAAAGCAAGGCCCGACGGCTTTTAAAGAAATAAAAGAAAAAAGCCAAATTCGTCATTTCAAAAGGAAGGTCTCTCTTCTAGAGTGGTTCTAGGACCCCCTTCTTGAATCATTTTCCAAAGGGAAATTCTCCCTTCTTGGAAGTTTCTTTGCTGTCTGAATTTATAAAAATCTTCCAATTTTCACCTTAACAAGACTGGTGCATCAATGGACCAATTCATTTAATTTCAGCCAAATCATTATTATGGAGAAAGCTGAGTTTATCTTCAAATGTCTTAAATTCATCAATTGGCAAAAACCCATTTATATAAGTAGCACAAACAAATCCATATAATTCAAAAAATTGCAAGCAATTTCATAATTTCTTACGCCAGAACTGGTTGATTAAAGACCGATGTAACAAATGCTGTTTTGCGTATATATAAACATCTTCCAGAGATAATGAAAGAAGCAAACTCACTTTTAGTTTTTACGAAAAAAACTTAGAGAACATCTACCCCGCAAGGGGAATACCGATCGACAGGAATACTTTTGAAAGCTAGCATTCTTTGTGGAGAGCCACCTCCACGGACCCGAGGATATGAAGGTCACCGTCAGGTTTCTCCTGGGATAACAGGTAATGACCCTGACTGAATCTGGACTAAGCTTTGGACAATAAACTTGAGTTGATACTATGGGCTGGCGGATATGATGATTTGAATGCCTCCAATTCAACTATCATACCGTCTCCGTCCCAGTAGGACTCGGACTCCCGATTAGCGCTGGTCTGGCTCTGAGCACTTGTCCCCATATGGGCTAGTGCCAATCCTCACACGGCCTTACATCTCTGCAAAGATAGCCATAGGATCAAACAGTCGACTACATACACGAACGGAGATAACGGCTCCGAGGGGGGCCCAATCAAACTGGAGCAATTTTAGCAAAGAAACCTTAAAATAGATTTCAAAAATTCAAAAACAAAATTAAAAATGTCAACAGCGACCAACAATTACAGCCACACTGTTACAGTACATTGAGCACGGCACCAACGACGACACAAATGACGACAAATACAAAGACAATAAAGACAGACAAAAAACGGAGAGCAACGGGCAGCCTTGTCCAAACTGAAATTCCTATGGGTTCGGGCGCAGCAAAAAAATGATGCGAACGCCAAAGCGTCATAAAAAGGAATAGTGGGAAATTCTGCAGGACGCGCGAGATGTTCGAGTGGTGGGAGCATATAAAGAACATCGAGAATTCGATGGCTACTGCTACGGCTGCTACCATAGCGACCAAGGCAACGGTCTTAAATACCGAAATAATGAGGAACCATCCTGAAGTCCACAAAGTGATCATGGCAGAAAAAAAAGAAAGGACTGACCATTTCACCGGCACCGTCGAAAATGTAGCTGCAGTACTGTACTCGGAAATGGAAGCCGATAACCTCTCCTAAGGAAGGAGGTCCCAAAGTACTCCTGCCGTCCGACAGCATCAAGAAGAAATGTGAATCCGGAAAGCGGGAGATGTTCTAAAAAGAAAAAAATCTGCATGCGACTCGCCGGAAATCAGCTAAGGTGTAAAGAATAGGCTCTTTCAACAGGAGTTCCTAGACCGCACAGAGCATAGCTCGAGTAGCTGATTAATGGCCAAAGTAGAGCAGAAGGCTAAAGAAGCGCTGAGGGACACACAGATAGCTCTACCATCAAACATCAATAAAAGAAAGGCGTCTAGCAAAATTGATTGAGATTGGAATAAAAGAAGAATAGGCTCATGATAGGCGTGGAACGCTACATCAGGGGTTTCAGATAGTGCCGACAAAAGGAGTGAAGAAACTTCTTCAAAAAGTGCCAGAAATAAAGTTCGCACGGACGCACAGTAAGAAAAAAGTCGACGCAAAAGAGGAGAGAAAAAAGCCGCAACGAAGACCCCGACAGCAGGCACTGCTCGCAAGACCCCAAGATGGCCGATCCTACGCAGAAGTGTTAAGGGATACTCCGAAGAGCAGCACCTCTTTAATACTTCAAATAGCTTGGCTAGAACCCGATAGGAGTAGCCTATGTTACAAATGCGGTGAAATAAGACATTAAACAAAAATTGTTCAAAGAAGGCACACTGTATACTTTGCTAGGATGCTGATTCAAGACCGGTTCTTGGGCACGTCTTGGGATCGAGAAAATGCTATTTTTCTGGAAGTCAAAGCTAAGGAAAACTCAGAATTTTGATGACCCGTATCCTGTAGGTAAACCTACACCGCAGTTCAACTGTCGGAAACCTGGTAGAGCAGTTTGCTAGGGACATAAAAGCCGACGTTTTGCTGCTGAGTGAAAAAAAACACGATAGAAGTTCTGCTTCATGGTATCCTGACGAGACTGGTGCTGACACATCTGGGTCCAGGACAGTGATTTCCAGGGAGAGGGCTGTGCATGGGGGGCTGATCTCGTTTGGGTTCGGTGCTCAGGGACCATCTTCTTTCGTGTATACCTAACACCAAACGGGCTGATATATTTCCAAGCCATGTTTAATGCTTTGGAGAGTGCTGTCTCGAACGCAGATAACGGTTTGTTCGGCGAGACCAAAGCTAAAGCAATCAAATGAGGCATGTTCATTCATGGGGAAAATGCATCCTAGAAATGGCGACCAGAATGGCGCTTGTTGTACTAAACACCGGATATGCGCCAACTTGCCACCGTATTGGCTGCGAAGGAACCATACCAGCCGGATGTGATATTCGCCTCAACTATGAGTATCATCACGCCTGCTTGCAGCACTTCTATGCCCCGTAGAAAACCCCGGCACGACAAGCCCCCAGTGTACTGGTGGCCGACTGAAAGTACTGAAAAGCGAAGGGAGTCTCATAAGCTTTGGCGTGAGGCTCACGGGCACAGAATTGTGACGAGGCATGCAACTGAGTAGCAGTCGGCCGGGAAATGCCTTCACAAATTGATTAGCAGCAACTAAGCTTGCTGTTGGCAACATCTAGTGAGCAATGTGAGCAAGGATCCGTGAAACTCGGCTGCAAGCTAGTGATGCGGAGGCTTGGTGCCCTACGGACGCCTTGCATTCATGGAGCGGAAAAGATGGTCCAAGTTGATGCTGTCCACGGCAAAACAGCAATCGAGTGACCAATCTTTATACAGCCGGAACTAGAAGAGGCAGTCTTATCATTGAAAGCAAGGAAGGCTTCAAGCTCAGATGGGGTTCCAGTTGAGGTGCTGCTAATTATCTATCGTCATTGTCCTGATTCGCTGCTTAGCTCAACAACGCTTGCCGAAGGGACAGGGTTTTCCCGGTACAATAGAAGGTGGCGAGGCTCGTGCTGATGAGCAAGGGGAAGGAAAATTCCGAATTGCCATTTGACTACCACTCGTTATATATGCTAAATATGGCTGGAAAATTCCTAGAGAATCTCATCAAGGAAAGACTCACTGACAAGATTCGTGCTGCTGGGGACCTATTCCTTCAGCACTACGGCTGTAGAGCAGGACGTTCAACCATTGATACGATTGCAGGGGAGGTGAATGCGGTCTAAAAGGCAGAGGTGTATAGCCGCACCAAGCAACGGATCGTTCTGTTGATGGCACTCGATGTGAGAAGCACCTTCAACTCCGCTAGATATGTGGATATTCTGGATATACTGAAAACCCATTTTCAAGCTCCAGAACATATGATGCTACTTCTCAGAGACTACCTGAATGACCGACGCCTACTTTATGACATGACATGGGGCCTACGAAGAATGGAAGTTACATCGGGTGTTGCCCAGGGATCTATCCTTGTTCCAGACCTGTAGAATGTGTCTTACGATGGGCTACTAGGGCTACAGATGCCAGATGAGTCACGCTTGATAGGCTATGCGGATGATGTTGCGGCTCTAGTCCTTGGACGTGGGTTTAGTCTAGCACTGGAGGAAACCGAAGTGGTCATCTTGACAAAAAAGAGAATTCCTAAAGTAAGGATAATCAGCATTGGAGACATATTAATCGAATCGAAGCCAGTGGTGAAGTACCTGAAGCTACTGATCGATTCAAAGATGAGTTTCTCTGAGCAAATCAGGGCAACGGTCGAGAAGACTACTTCGTATTGGCTGAGTCGACTTATGGCCAACAAAGAGGGACTCAACTCATCAAGAAGACATATTTTGATGAGTGCTGTAGGAGCAGAAATATGGGGCGAAGAGCACTGAGGATTGCATTTTCATATCCGACAGTCCCTGATTAGGCGGTGAGAGTTATTGCAGGCTAGATACCTGTTACCCTCCTTGCAGGAAAGCATGGTGTTATTTATTTGCGTTGAAGCGAGGACGTGAGGGAGACGGTTGCCCGCGAGGAGAGATAGCGCTCACTCAACAATTGGTCCCTAACACTCTTTCAGGAATGGTGAAGGAAGTAAACTCACTTTTGGTATTTAAAAAAGGCGTAGGGTTCATTCAATGAATACTGATTGAAGCGTTGACCTTAAAAAGCTGAGACCATAATCGGAGTTAGCAAGGATGGCAAAAATAGTATTGCGATCTCTAAATTGGATTTACCAAACATCAATCGTCCTATAGTAGGTTTGTATTGAACGAAGAATAAATTCTCTGAACATCAGTGAAGAAATGTTTCAAGTTGAATATTATGTCGTATTTTTCAAACGATTTGCTAACCGATTTTATTGGAATATCTCTTTTGAAATTTTCGTGTAGAATATCTCTCAAATGAAAAAACAAACCTTAGAAATAATAAAAAGTAACTAAGAAATTTTGAAAAAATCTTCAGTTGTAGATAAAATATTCCAGAAACTAATGGAAACCACCTGCACTTGAGGATTTCTCGGAAAAAATTGTTAACATTTTTTCACATAATAATTTTAATTGATAAACCTTGTAAACAACATCAAACCAATAAAGATCTGCTTGATGACTGCGGAGGAAACAAGCACCCGTGTCGACAGTACTTCACCATTAGATGATAAGATCCCCCAAGATAAGAAACCCCAATTAAAGACAATCATCTTCATTTGGTGGGTACTATCAGTGCCTGGCGAGAACAAGACTCTTGCAATTAATTCAATTAGGAAGTACACGACTACGGCAATATCTTTGCACTTACCTCATCGACCGAGAACTCGTAGCACTCGGCAATTTTCTGGTACAGTTCCCGTACGCTGGAAAACCCTGTAATCAATCCCGTGGGACTGCCATGAGCAAGCTGGCAATGGAAAACCAATTGCGGTTTCGTCACGTTCGACTCGTACTGGGCATTGGAGGCGCGTTTTTCCGAGGGATTAGGCGAAGAACCGTTGGTGGAAATCGGTGGAGGTGGACCTCCAGTCTTGATGTTGTTGTTCTCGTAGGGCGGAGGAGGTCCCCGTGGTACCGTTCCGTCATTTCCGGATTTTCCAAGTTGCTTTTTGTTGAACAACGGCATCACGAACTTTCCTTACAATATCGCTTTTATTTTCACGAACTGATAAACGCAATTCACTAGCGTCGATAGCGAACGTCTCGAATGAAGAACCTTAGCGAAAACTAACTGTTTAAGATAAGAAGTTAACGTGCAGGAGTCGAGCAGGCGCGGCGGAAACAAGTGCAGAGATAAAAATATCCACTACTATCGCGCAGATAGATTTTCTTTGCGATTTCGATTTCTTCTGGCTCTTTCGTTTTGAATGGAAATAATTTAGAAATTTTTCATCAAATTTTCGCGGTCGAATTCTCTATTAAAATCACTTCACATTTTGCAATTCTGAACTAACGATTTTCCTTTTGCATTTCTTCACTGTCACGACTATTGAACTTTTCGATTGAACTTTCTTGAGCACTAGAATTTGTTAAATTGAGAAGATCTTTCACCACTAATCTATTTTGATGGATAAGGGGGGTCAAAAGCAATTCGACGTCGCAGAAGCCAGTCCGGGCACTGACAGTGAAAATTGTAGCGAGACGATTGCTGACATTTGAGTCAACCGGTGGAAACGCGATTCAAATCTTTTCCAGGTGGAAAATATCTGAACGGGTGCCTAAGATCGCGCACTAGCCAACACCTGAGCGGAAAGTACGGACGGGCGCGATGCAATGTGGGGCTTTGTGGGGCCCGCGATCACGAGTTCAGTGTTCGCGCAACGAGTAGCTGTGGAACAGCTCAAAGCTAGTTAGTTAGTCACCTCCAGTACTTCGGTGCTCAGGCGACGAGTATCTTTGTATCTGTAGCTGTAACCTGCGTTGCAACTCGCGGGTTCGCGGCGCTCGAGATACGCTTACTGCTATTGTGTGTACCGTGAATGGCGGAATCTCCACGCTCACCTGGTGAAAAGCGAATCGCGAACTCAGCGGAGAGATCCCCACAACGCATGAGAAGGTACTCGACGTGCAAGTAAGGTAGTGGCGATGGCGTTTCAACCATTGTGCATTGGGTCATGTGTGTGGGGATCGGAATATGTGTAGCGCAGTCTGTACTCGATCAGAAATCCGTACAAAAAGAAATGTATCTGATCGCTAATTGCAGGTAAGCTCGGAGTCTGGATGAAAGTTCTTTCTGAGAAAGGTTCGTGCTGAAGTTGAAATAAAGGTGAACGTGGGATGGTGGGAGAGACGCAATGTGGGAAGTGGAGATATTAGTTCAGCTTACCATTACGAGTACTTAGATTGTAGGAGAGAGGGTGGAACGGTTGGTAATCCATACTTAGCTTGTTTCTTAATTACTTGTGTTTACAAATTATTTACACACGTTTAATTGACGCATAAAGACTAAACAAATTTTATTGGTGTTTAATGCTGATATGATAAACCCTTAAATTTTAAACTTAAAATTTAGCTGTTTTAGGGTTTGAAATCTTACGAAAAAGGTTAAAGGAATGAAATTTTTTCCTAAATTTAAAATAATTATTTCTATTCATAATTATATACAAGTTTGATATATGCAGTTAATCTCTAACTGTTTGTGAATCATCCAGAATCAATAATTTGTACATTGGACACAATTGACGTTATCAATTAATTGTTGATGATAACATTCAAATCTTTTTTCCAATTAATCAGTATTACTCACCATTGAATTGGGTGGAAATTGATAACATTTTAAATTGTTAGGTAATTGAGAAAATTAAAATAGTTTATCAGTACAATAAATGCAACTTCAGGTCATGGTAATGTCAATACGATTACAGGGGAAAAATAAGAACGAGAACTTCGTTCTCCGGAGAAACATGTGGATAGAGAGGGTTCGCCAACTGGGTCTGGAACTTCAAGAGGGCATCGAAGAATGTTGAAGCTCTACAAGTCAGCACTTATACTGGAAAAAGAAGTTTAAAGCTATCAACTTTATCCCAAAATCCCAGTTCTATTGCTCAAAGTATAACGTAGTTCAAACAATTTCGCAGCTGTTGAAATAACTTAGTTAAATATTTGAAAACTAGTTGTGAACGAGACTGATTCTAAAGTACCACGAAATTAAACAACGTACAAAATTATTCATTCATCATGCATTTTCTTAATCCAAAGTAAAATTATACTCAGTGGAAATAAATAAATACACAGACAGAGAATCAATAGTTGAAAGAAAATCGCTCTATTTTTTGCTCGCTGCTACAAACATCATCAGCTAAGCATGCTGTGAAGTTGAGGTAACTCAACATTATTCAATCACGTCCTTGGAGATTTTGAAATAAGCTACGATTCGATCAGAGTAACCTAAATATTGTTGAATGGCTCGGGGGAGTTTTGGAAATTACACACATTAGTATATACGTTTTAATTTTTATGCTATGCGTAATAGCAGTTAAATGTGTTTTTAATTCGCTTTTGCTATTAATTTTAGAAATTAATAAATTTTTTTTAACGTTAAATGGAAATTAATTTTCATTTGAAAAGTTTAATGTTTTACATATTTCTTTCATATTGCTCATTTTCGCATGAATTAACTGTATGAATTATAATAAAACTTCAATTCGAGAAATGAAAAGTTTAGTTAGTGATGTGGAAGGGTCTGAAATGAAAAGCCGATGGTTCAGGATTATGAAATGATCTTTGAATTTAATTTCGTGGTATCACATTTGCGGTTTGTCAAAAAGTGAAGGATTGTGACCGTTTTGTGACTTTGAACAAAAAGGATGGGGTGATGTAGCATGTATGTACGGCTAGAAGTGACGTCCGCTACAGACTATTGGGTTTCAATCAAAATTGACGCAAGATACGAAGCCATATGGTAACAATTTGTATATGTATTAGTCGGCCTACTATGGACAAGCTTCCATGAGCTATCAGCCAACTGCGGCATTAGCAAATGCTTATATTGCGTACTATATACTATTTTGCGAATGAAAACGTACGTAATTCACCGTACACTGTCCACTGTACTCCTAAACTTTTCAAGACGAGCAAATGAAGCACATGTTTTGCTCCTTCCACTGATAGCTCAGCGTGGAGAAGTAAACAAACTCCTATAAATTCACTTTGGAAGGCGATAAAAACTAAACGGGTATAATAGTGCTAACACACGGCCGGATTTGGTCCGGGCGGACCACCGGATTTGGTCCGCTCCGTACCAAACCCGGTTGTCTGGAGAGCAGTCCGCGGACCGAAATTGAGTCTGATCGAGTTCGATGGATTTTCTACCGGACCAAATCCGCCACGGTTCGCTCCGGACCAAATCTGCGTGTGGGGACAGAACGACCGGACAAATCGGAATCAGTTGCGTAGCGGTGGCGATGTAGCAACAATTACTGCTGCCGCAAAAGCGATTTTATGTTTGTTGGACATAATCGATGCCACTTCGTTTGCCATCTTCGCGCACCAAAAACTAAAGAATGACTGGCTGGTCCGATCGTGTGTTGCAAAAGAGCGGACCGAACCTCAGTAGGTCCGGCCAGACCAAATCCGGTCGTCTGTTACGGATTTAAGAACTGAAATAATTTTCACTTCACAAGGAGTGCTTTTATATTCTCCACGGGCCATCTGGATTTCACTGTAGAAATCCGTCTCAAAGCCGTACAAAAACTCGAATTTTCGTTGGCACCTCCATAATTCTTCATATACCGCCATGTAAGTTAGCCAGCAATGGTCATGTGTGTGGTAGTAAGCGCTGCTGCCATGTGGCTTCCTATATAAAGTCAGTTTTGGTCTCAATCAAAACTGACGTTAGATAGGAAGCCATATGGTAGCAATTTGCATATGTATTAGTCGGCCTACTATGGACAAGCTTCCGGTAGCTGTCACCCAACTGCGGCATTAGCAAATGCTTATATTTCGTAATGTATACTATTTTCCGAATAAAAAACGTGCCGAACGCATTCCGTGCATGCTATAAATTCACCTTGTATAGCCCATTGTGCTCCTAAACTTTCCAAGACGAGCACACGTTTGCACCTTCGACTGATAGCTCAGCGTTGAGATGTAAATTCACTTTGGAAGGCGATAAAAACTGAACGGGTATAGGAACTGAAATAATTTTCACTTCACTAGGAGCGCTGTTGTGTTCTCCGCGGTTCTTCTGGATTTCACTGTAGAAACCCGTCTCTAAACCGTACAAAACTACGAATTTTCGTTGGCACCTCCACAATTCTTCATATAACGCCATGTAAGTTAGCCAGCAAAGTCGGCCTACTAATGGTCATGTGTGTGGTAGTAAGCGCTACTGCCATATGGCTTCCTATGTAACGTCAGTTTTGGTTTCAATGCTTGTTAAATTGATATGTACATGAATTATTGACGTTTTATTCTGTTAAAATGCTCAAAAAGTAAAGAACATTACGTTCTCAATTATTTTCAATTAAAATAAAATGTAATGCATTTAATATTTACTTGTTCTGCACAACTAATAATGGTTAAAATTTATTTACTTGGCATGAATTTTATCAAAATAATAAGTTACGAAGCCAAACTTTTTATAATGGTAACCTAAGGCAAACGCTCGCACATATCCTCGGAAGATGATAATTTAGGAAGCTTTTTAGGGTTTTGTTAAATAATTTTACAAAACCCTACTAAAATCGCGACCTGTCTGTCCGTCTGTCCGTCCGTCCGTGTGTCACAGCACTTTTTCTCGCAAACTACTTAAGCTAGAAACATCAAATTTTTGTACGCAGGTGTAAAGTGGTGCTCTCTTTAAAATTCAACTACGAAAAATCTTATAAGGTATTTAAGGTATCCCCATATAGGGGAGTGGCCCCCGAAAAAAATTTTAATCAAAGATAGCCGATATGGGTATCAAATGAAAGGTCTTGATGAGAACTTTGCAAATCATTTGATACTTTTTGCTTCGAGGGACGAGCAGGGAGGCGAAATACACGAAAAATTTGTGTCCCTCCCCTCGCGATTGGACACCTGTGATCCGAAAAATCTGGAAAAAATTATGGAGGTAGGTGTTTATGAGTACAGCAACAACTAAACCTTAGAAGTCGAAATTCGCTCAGTTTTGTTAATATTAGTATGATAATCGAATTTCACATTTTCCGCAATAAAATCGCATCCGTACACTTAACCTGGACGAACGATATGTACGTACTTCTATTAAGGGTTCTTAAACTATGTAAGTTTGATGGAAATCCAATGATAAACACGAAAGTTATAGCCGTTTGAAATTTCTCCAATTGCAACAACAATAACACATGATTTTGATATTTTATGGACTATCCATCGAATCAGTCACTGCAGTTTTGCCTTGATCTTCTTGAAATTTTCCAATAAGGTCAATAACATTAATATTTTTGAGAATTCATGATTTGAGTGATTTTTGTCGGTTTGCAACAAAATGGCGACCGGTGAAAGTAGAAAAACAATGGATTTTCTTTTGAACGTGCACATCTCTTTGATATATTTTTTGACTTTATTCATTGCTGGTGACTGCATTTCTGAGAAGTTAGGTACAAAACCCTTCTGACATGAGCGTTGGTCTGTTCAGCCAACTTGTTTGGCTAGTGCATTGTTCAAAATTCAACGAATCGATTCATAAAATTGGTACGATTGAAAGCTGGCAAGATACCTAGAAGTGGCTAAAGAATATACAGTATAGTCGCGATAGCGTAAGCAAGATAAAACCGAGGCAGTTCACGCTTACAGGGTTGTTCAGATTCTTGGGGGCCCCACATTGACAATTAACATACGTCAATCGAATATATATATACATACATATGACGCATTCGTGAGTGACGTAAGTTATTCGAACATTGTGCTATTTCAATTTCGATTTTTATATTTACTTTGATAATAAAGTTTAAGACTCTTTTCTCGGTAATATGTTTAGTAATTTTGGACTTTTATATTGTGACTTTGTCAAAAATATTAATAACAATTTGTGTAAATGCATTGCAAAAAGTGTAGTGTTTCCGTTACCGATGCGGTTCTGTACAGTAAATGCGGAGGAAACTACCACTATGAATGCGCTGGTTTGTCCGGGGCAAGTTATAGGAAAATGGGGCTAGAATAGAAAACCACCGGGCGTTGGATTTCTTTTCGTACTTCTCAATCGGCTGAATCAATCATGCCATCTCTAGCTGACATCTTTAACGAGATTAAATGTTCCCGCGATGATTTTAGCTGTATGAAAAGTGACTTCGAAAATATGAAATCTGAAATTCAGAGTGTAATGCGTTTCTTTCAAGAACTTGGCGCTAAAATATCTACCATAGAAACTAAGTTCATTGACTTTGATTCTAGACTAGTTCTACTAGAGGGAAAACTGTCTGTGCTGCCAACTCTGCAAAAGGAGCTATCAGGATCAGTTATCCAGACAAAATAATATTGAAATTTCCGGCATACCTGCAAAAAAAGGAGAGAACTTATCATCTATATTGTTCGATCTATTTGCAACCGTTGGGTTCAAATTAAATGATTTCGGTATAGACACATTGCATCGAGTGCGCCCATATTCACCAAATTCAAATAGTGTAGCGAGCAATACTCCAGCGACCCGTCCGCCGTCGATTATTGTTCGTGCCCCTAAACGATCAATATATTGATCAATATGCGTTGATCAATACATATTGATGGACTATATTGACGCTATATTGACGTCTAGGAGAGCTTCAAACGTATTTACGGCATATTGAAGCATATTGATGGAAATTTATATTGAAGCATATTGATGGAAGCTATATTGAGGCTGATATTGACGTTTAGAGCTATATTGATCAATATTTGTATGATCAGTCGTGTTTCAAATACCAAAGAGGGAAACTATACGCGATGTCCGACGCAAATGAAAAATTAGAGTGTGAACGCGATTACATTTTATTATTAATAACGCTCTATCGCGATTCTCCAGAGCTATGGCAGGTGAAAAGTGAAGGCTATCACAACCAAAATAAAAAGTAGCTAGCTTTAAAAAGAATGGTTGAAGCACTAACTTTGTTTAAGCCAGACATTACAATCGATAAACTAAAAAAGAAAATTAATTCCTTGCGAACTAATTTCAACAAAGACTTCCGAGCTATAGAAAACGTAAAGCGATCTGGTGTATCAACCAATGATGTTCCTCAACCAAAGTCGTGGTATTATGAGGAAATTATGTTTATTAAAGATCAAATGGAAATAGCGTAAACGGAGAGTTCAGAGGCAAGTAAAATTTATTTATGTATGATCTCCACGAAACAACAGGAATCGCGGTATATGGAATGTGTTAGTGACTAAAAAAGCGAGTTAGTTGTATCAATTAAATATATGTGATTAATAGCTGTTCCATTTGTTCGTTATTATTGATAGTGTCCAAAATGTATCTCCTGTAGACGCTCGTACATAGTAGAAGTAAACATGGTACGCAAACCACGTTCGAGCTGATGTTGCTTGCGTATGAGGCTGTACGCGAACCGACTTTTTGGTCTCTCGAACGGTACGACGAAATCAAAGCTGGTTTGATTTTTGACGATGTTTGTGCGCGGAGCATTGTGTTCCTAGTACCATGTGCTAGTAACCGCGGACTAGTTTGTCAACATTTACTCGAATATGTAATTTTAATTAATATTTTTGCTGTTATGATCCATAGTAGAATGGTTAGAAGATTATCGACGCATCATTCGTAGACAAAATTTGACATCGAAATGACAGTTTTGACAGCAAGTTCGAGTAAATAAGTTTCAGTTCTGTTTACCGTCTGCGGATTGAAGTCAGACCAGGTTTACTTGTACCATGTTGAGCGTCTACAGGGGGTATAATATTGTCAAAAACACAATATATATTAAAATAAAACATAAGTGGGGTCCATCCCTCGAACGTTTTGGGCATCTTAGACATAAAAATTTAATTTTGATGGCTTGATAACGTTTTTCTCCTCTAAATACTACTAAATCTTGATTTCAGACTGAAAGTCAATCGAATAAAGCTGCAAAAGGAGGAGGAGAACGCCCTACAGACTGTACATCGAAGCTGCGGAAAAACCAGAAAACGAATTTAAATAGCTCAACAGATGAGCTTGTTGGGTTTGCCTCAACATACTTTAAGAAGCCTGAAAATGAATGCGACATCGTGGCGAAAGGTTGGGCCTTTAAATTTAGTCGATTGCCTGCAGATCAAAGGAAGTCTGCCGAAAAAATAATCAATGACAACCTGTTTGAAGCGGATATGAGGAATTTAACTAGACATGGTGCTCAGTTTATATCTTCGGACAACTCTTGCATGCAACCCATATAAATGGCATCACCCTCTCCGTATTCAACTCCTTCAACCACTCCATCACCTGCCATGAGCCCCTCTGCACTAAGGGAGGCATATAATTTTCCTCAAATTTTTATTCACCAAGTCCTTCAAGCTAGAGCTTCCATGGTTGAGCTCAGTTCCCAACATTCAGCAGACATCAACTCTCAAATTCAAAAAGATATGCCTACAGCAGCAGAATATTTATCTACGTTCTCCTCCTTTTAAATTTTGAATTCATCGATACGAGTACATTATATAACAGTAATACTACTTTAAATAAATAAATAAGAAATCGAACTTCATTGTTTATCTTTCTCAATTAGTTTGATTTGTTTCGCATGACTTTTTTCGGAATTTTCGGATCAAGCTTGTCCAATCGCAAGGGGCATAAGTGAAAAATTCACACATTTCCCTCCTCCCTACGCACCTTGAAGCTGCTATCGTTATTGTGGTGAGATAAGATTTTCGAGTTCCTCTAATGGTTTTCATGTATGAAGTAATAGCAACTACACCAATTAGTATACATATTTTTTATTCACATTTTTTTAAAGACCATCTCAACTGAATTCATTAGGGTATCCTTAAAAATATCAACAAATGCAACCATACTAAGTATTTAATATATTATATTATACTTTATCAATTAAGACTATGAAGACTACTAAAGCTGCTTTAGGATATTTTTATTTTGAATTGATTTTCGAACTAATTCCTGTTAATAGCATTATCAACGTAGAATATTATTTTGCCAGGGCACTGAGCCAGCGGATGAGTTGAAATAGTCTGTGAAATCATCCCTTGTTTGATTTGCTTGAACACTTGAGTTACCTCTAAGAGTTCTTTGAAGTTGCAGAGTCGCTTGTACTTCCTTTTGCCATGATCCTTCTTCAGTAATGCCATTGGTCGTGCTCTCGTGGTCGACATCACCTCTTTGCATGTAGTAATTGCTGTTTTTTTTGACAAATGGTTGTGTAAATGACAACAATACATTACTATTTTACGAGCCTTTTCAGGCTGGAATTTAATTGCTTTTTGGAATATTTTGAATCGCTTAACCAAAATTCCAAAGGCATTTTCAACAATCCTTCGTGCTCGAGGTAGCCTATACTTGAAAATACGTTTATCATCAGTTAAGTTAGCTCGACTATAAGTTATCAAAAAATGAAATATAACGCTTCCTTTAATATTCGTTGAACGTTTATTAATTTTTACAAACACCGCGGGTTTCGGAATAAACACCTATTTCATCCTCAGTGCAAACACCTCTTCCATCCTCAGTTTGCACTGAGGATGGAATAGGTGTTTATTCCGAAACCAGCGGTGTTTGTAAAAATTAATAAACATTCAACGAATATTAAAGGAAGCGTTATATTTCATTTTTTGATAATTGAAGAAGTTCGTTGAAACGTGACTAGGATTATTCATCGACTATAAGGCTTCATAAAATTTGGATGTAACTGAAAAGCTTCATCTCCTATAAGCACATACGAGAGCATCTTTTCAGTGTCAGGCAATTTTCTGGGATCAGGAAGATTCAATTGGTTCTCTGACAACTTTCTCCAAAATACTGTATTTTTCATAACTCCACCATCTGACACTCGTCCGTTGGATATATGTATATATATATATATATATATATATATATATATATATATATATATATATATATATATATATATATATATGTATATATATACACACATATATATATATATACATATATATATATATATATATATATATATATATATATATATATATATATATATATATATATATATATATATATACATATATATATATATATATATATATATATATATATATATATATATATATATATATTTATATATATATATATATATATATATATATATATATATATATATATATATATATATATATATATATATATATATATATATATATATGTTCAATACTCAACCTTCACATGAAATTCATCATGCGTACCATGCAATTAATTTCACACAGCTCATCATTTCTCAAAATTTAATATTCCACACTCATACAATATTTTATCTTCATATTGTTTCAAATTATCATATTTTCAAAATTACTTAAAGTCAACATTTATACAAAATTGTTTATCTAAACTCATTCATACATTGTATTAAATATATCACATGCATTCTTACATTTCATCACTTTTTCTACAATGGAATTTTTATGTGACATGTATCGTATCAAATTGTTTTACTTAAATTTGTTTACGTGAACACAAATTTCATGGTTGCACATGGGGAAGAAAAAACCCTTACGTGGCATTCTTACACATGTACATACGATTATCTAAATATTTTATCACCGTTTGAATGAAATGTGATACGATGCATTTGAAAATGAAAATTTCTTTAATCTTAGGATAAACGAATTAGAATTGTAAGCAGTTTTCTTGTATAAAAGGCAAACAAGTTAGAAAATAAAGTCAATTGTCAACCGTAAGTATCCCTTGTCGTAACTTCTGGTGAGACTGCCAGGGGCGTTGTTGGGTTGCTGGTGGTTGGACTTCACGGTTCAATCATGCAACTCTTGGCAATTGGTGTGTCTACCAATTGCCCTTGAGTGCATGGGCGTTCCGGGTTGTCCGGCACCTAAGGTGATTGGTCCAAACGGTCCGGTCATGTTGTTCTGGGCAGTTGGTGTTTCGACCAGGTGCCACGGGATGCATGGTTGGGTCGGGTGGGCCGATCGCCAACAATATGGGTGCAATATGCAAAGGGCAATAAAATTGAATTGGCGTTTCTGCCGAGCTCAATGCCCCTCCCGCACTTTGCATGTTGTACTCATTCTTCCTCCCTTGACCTGTTTGGGATTTTCGCTCATGAGAATGTTCTAAGAACTCAGTAGGTTGATCAGGTGCTTCTACCTGGTCTACTTTGCTGACCTCGACAGGGAACGTCTCATAAGCCTCTCATGTCACCTTCTCCGAACCCCAAACAATAAATATATATATATATATATATATATATATATATATATATATATATATATATATATATATATATATATATATATATATATAATATATCTAAGGGTTATCCATTTCGTGGTAGGAAAGCATAACCCTGCCATTTGACATCTGTCAGAATTAAATGTCATCTAAAGCGTGTTTTTTTTTAGTTGAAGGTTTGCCATTTAGAAATATGGATCGTTTAACAGTTGAAGAACGCATTAAAATTATTTAATTTTATTATAAAAATGGTGATTCTGCTGTATCAACATTTAGGGCTTTACGAGTCGATTACGGTCGACATAATCGACCTACACAGCAAACAATTTCGAACACTGTGAGAAAATTTGAAGAGACTGGATCGGTTATTGATATTGCAAGGCCTGTGCATCATCGCAACATTCGTTCTGCTGAAAATATCGCTGTCGTTGCTCAAAGTGTAGAGGATGACCCGAATTTGTCGATTCATGACGTGCTCAACATTTAGGCTTGTCTTACGGCTCATTGTGGCAGATTTTGCATTTGGATTTGCATCTCCATCTGTACAAAATCCTTCTCACTCAAGAATTTAAGCCTCAAGACCATACACAACGTAGAATGTATGCGAATTGGGTGATTGAACAACAAGCCATTGATAACGATTTTCGAAAAAATTTTCTGTAGTGATGAGGCTCTTTTTCGCTCAGTGGTTACGTAAGTAAACAGAACTGCCGCATATGGGGCTCACAAAACCATCAGGTGATCGCAGACAGGCCTTTTTTTTGTGGTGGGGAGGTGAAGGCATTTATGCCCGCCGAGTCTGGCAGTGTGGGACTCCCATGGAAGATACCTTTGGACTACCCACTAGACACCTCCCCTGTCAATCTGAGAACCTAGCCTGGCACCGTTTGACACATTACTTCGGGCCAGGTCTCGTTTTGTTACGCCGTGGGGCGCCTTCAAGCTGGGGAGTCCCTTTCCTAGCGGGAGGGGAGGGGGGAAGAGGAATTGCCAGAAGAGCGATCCCCCAACCCCAGTGCCTCCGGCTGCTGTGAGTCCCTTTTATATTTTAGGACTGCCCGAGCATAATGTGCCACCTGGTTCCATTTGTCAACCGATTCGGGCATCACCGCAACTATATTATCCGGGGTGAGCTCTCCCGTCTCCCTGTAGAGTTCCCTTCGCAGCCTGGCCCATTTGGTACACGCAAAAAATGTGTGACAGGCATTGTCCTCCTCTCCTGGGCAAAACCGACAATCGGGAGACCGTGACTTGCCGATCTTGTGCAGGTAAGACTGAAAACACCCGTGCCCGCTCAAAAGCTGGGTCAGATAGAAGTCAGTCTCACCATGCCTTCGATTCAGCCACGGTCTCACATCCGGGATGAGGCGCGCAGTCCACCTTCCCTTCGTGCAATTCCTCCAAGACTGCTGCCAATCGTTGAGCGAGCGTTGTCTCTCCTCGCGGACAACCATCTCCCTCGCATCCTCGTTTCGGCGCAGGTAAATAGCGCGGCGCTCTCTAGCAAGGAGGGCGACAGGTATCACGCCTGCAATCACTCTCACCGCCGAGTCGGAGACTGTTGGATACGAAGATGCAATTCTCAGTGCTCCTCTTCTCTGTACCTGTGCCAATCGTTTTCGGTATACCTCCTTGCTGAGAGCGTCGCCCCATACCTCTGCTCCGTACATTAGCACTGACCCTACAGCACTCATCAAGAGGCGTCTTCTTGATGGGCTGGGTCCCCCTACGTTGGCCATAAGTCGACTCAGGGCCGATATTCCCGAAGCAGCCTTCTCAGCCGTTGCCCTGATTTGCTCAGAGAAACTCATCTTCGAGTCGATCAGTAGCCCCAGGTACTTCACCGCTGGCTTCGATTCGATCTGTATATCTCCAATACTGATCATCCTTACTCTAGGGATTCTCTTTTTTGTCAAGACGACCACTTCGGTTTTCTCCAGTGCTAAACTGAGCCCGCGAGCAGTCATCCAGTCCCTCACTCGGCGCATTAGCATACCTAGCCTAAGTTGCGCTTGTTCAACGGTGCGTCCGGCGACCAGAGCCGCAACATCATCCGCATAGCCGACCAAGCGCGACTCATCTGGCATCTCAAGTCTCAGTAGCCCGTCGTAAGACACGTTCCACAGGTCCGGACCAAGGATAGACAGGCCTTTGCATCCGGAAAAAGTGACTGTTTGGTGTGCATTATGGTCTGGTGGTGTTATTGGCCCGTATTTTTTTGAAAACGATCAAGGAAGAGCCATTACAGTCAATTCTGACCGCTATGGACGGATGTTAACCGATTATTTTTGTAGAGAAATTGAAGATTATGATCTGGAGAAAATGTGGTTCCAACAGGACGGAGCCACAAGCCACACAATACAGGCTATTCGTGCAATTTAGCAAGAGAAATTTCCAGGACGCGTAATTTCGAGATTGAGTGATGCCAATGGGCCCGCAAGATCCTGCGACCTAACACCTTTGGATTTCTTTTTATGGGGCTCTGCAAAAGATCGTGTTTACACGAACAATCCTCAAAATCTTGAGCAGTTGAAAACCAATATTCGTGAAGTGATGGCTGAGATATAGCCGGAAATGTGCCAAAAAGTCATTGAAAATGACCTCAAAAGGATTGACGCCTGTAAGAGGTCCCGTGGAAGATATTTGAATAATGTTGTACTTTACGTATAATGACAAGGTTCAATCTTTATATTGAATAAAAAATTTTGTTTCCATCCAAATATGTTTCTTTCGCTTTACTTTCCCAAGCGTAAAATGGATAACCCTGAAGACAAATTTATTGAAAGAACTAATAAACCTCGTCGTTCGTCTTTCACGCATTCTCGTCGTCGACTGACTCAACCTACCGTAATGTCAGGCCACAGCGTCGTGTTAGTCTCTATCTCTTTCCCACAGTCGTCCATCGTCCAGGAAATTCGATCCGAATGCATCATCATCGTCAGATTCCAAACATGCGGACCACTACTTCATATACTCTGCGCATGTCTGCCTCGGACCATCGCCTTAATTCTCTCGAATAACGTCATAGGTGTCATGGGCTTTGCATCGTTTTACAATATATGGGCCAAGATATTTTGGTTTTAACTTAAGCCCACCTTCAAACTGCGTTCTCTTTAGAGTCACCAAACCGCCTACTTTATAACGCAACACTGGTTTTCTACTAAGCACTTCTATTTTCGGACTGGACCTTCAAGATCTGCTCCTTTGCTTGTCGCCGTATATCGTGTCTTTCCTCTTGAAAACAGCTGATCATTGCTTCTTAAAGTAATACCTTGATTTGCAGGACTTCTTTGGTATGCATCTGCACACCGACTAGCAGTTCATATGGTGTTACGCCAGTACTTCGTGAATAGGTAGAATTGATCACTTGTTGAAATTTTGTCATCAACGCTAGGTTTTGCCAGTACGGGGACGATTATTCCATTAAGCCTCTCTACCTGTATGTTCGCTCGTGGTAGTCCTGGTGATCACTGAAAGCCACTCACCTTCGGTTTTGCAATATTCTTGGAAATTGGCCAATGAGAATGCTGAACCCCTGTCTGAGATGATTTGAACTGGATTACCAAAATAGCACTTTGCAGCCACAACTTCATAATAACTTCGTTGTCGGACGTTGTTTTCGTAGGATATGACCAACAGAATTTCGAGAATGAATCGATGACTGCCAAAATATGCTTGTACTGTTCGCTCTCGATTCCAAAGGACCAAGAAAATCGATGCAATATGTATGTAGAGGTATTTCGCCTTGGTTCAATGGATGTAGTTCACCTTCAAGTTTGCCGCGTTTCTTAGGGTTTTGTACTAAAATACAAAATCCTATTGCAATCACGACCTGTGTCCGTCCGTCCGTCTGTATGTCACAGCACTTTTTCTCCGAAACTATAGAGGCTACAGCAATGAAACTTTGTGGAAAGCTCAGAAGTGGTGACTTCTTGAAAGTTCAAGGGTGGAAAAATTTTTCAAAGGGGTTTAAGGGGGGTCTCCCCATATAGGGAGGCGACCCCTCAAAAAAAAATTTTCACCATTGGAAGTCGAGTAGGGTGTCATTGGAAAGGTCTCAATGAGATCTTTTCAAAACAAGTCTTAGAATTGCCTTATGAGTACCGAAGGGGGCAGGGAAAGGGGAAATGTACGAACTTTTCGCGTACCCCCTCCCTCGCGATTGGACACCTTCTATCCAAAAAATCTGAAAAAAATCATGAATCTAGGCCTTTATGAGTACAACAACTACAAATACATGAGAAGTCGAAATTCACTCAACTTTGTTAGTAATAGTATGATTTATCGATTTTATGTTTTCTTGAATAAAATCTAAACGGTATCCTTAAATTCAATAAAATTTAGCAAACAGATGATCATTTATAAGATTGATCTTTTCTGAAAGTTTCATAAAGATCGAATAGTATTTAACGAAGTTATAGCGATTTGAATTTTCCTGTATTACCATGAAACAATGTGCCCTGTATTCCTATGGAAACATATGGCTATGGAGCCATATGCGCTTTTTACCGACTTAGACACTACAGCTATGCTAGGATTTGCATGAAAATTTGAGGAATGATAGGTATCATGAAGATGACTACATACAATTGAAACGAGTCGAAGGGGCAGGAGAGAGCTCCTAGCGAAAGGGCTTTGTAACCAGTCTAGGATTCGAAAAAATAGGCCATGAATCGATGATTACAGTACAGAGGAGTGGCCCCTGAAAAAAATTTCATGAAAGGTAGCCGATATGAGTATCAAATGAAGTTCTCTATGAGAGCTTTTCAAAACAGTTCTTAAACTGACCGTTTTTGCTTCAGTGGGGGCACAGGGGGGGAAATACATGAAAAATGTGTTTCCTCCCTCGCGAATGGACATCCGTCATCTAAAAAATCTGAAAAAATTATCAAGCGAGATATTTATGGGTATAACTTTAACAAATACCACAGAAGTCCAAATTCTTTCAACTTTGTTAATAATAGTATGATCTTCGAACATGACGTGTTTCTTGATTTTATTCATTGCTGGTTACTGCATTTTGTAAGTTGAGTACAAAGCCCTTCTGACATGAGCATAGGTCTGTCTACCCAACTTGTTATTAGCAAGTGTGCATGGAATGCAGTTAGCAATATATTTCAGAATTTTCTCTTCCAAATTGGGTATGCAATATCCGTTGGACAACAATCGTGTTGTTTTTACCACGCTGAAATGACTTTTTTATGCTCCTGTTTAATTACTTCACGCTGCATACCCTTGGAAACTACCATTAACTCTTGATCACCAACCAATTTGTACAAGATGTCCCCACTCATGATGTAGTCATGATGCGATGGTTTCTCCTTGAGGATATTAATTATTGCTTTCAGCTCTTCGTCCTTTTTCTGAGCAGTTTTTCTTATCGTTATAATGCTGTCTTCGTCAATCATCAATACTGCATAATGGCTCAAAGCGTCAACGTGCTTCATTCTAGCTCCTGACCTGTGCCCAACTTCGCAGTCGTACTCCTGAAGAAGTAAAACCCAACGAGTTACTCGTGTATATAAGTCCTTCTTCTCCAGCGTTTTCGTGAAAACTTCGCAATCCGTGACAAGTTTGAAAGGCATTCCAAGTAAATATACCCTGAAGTTCTTCAATGCTTCAATAAAAGCAAGAATTTCTTATTCACAACTGGAGTATTTTCTTTCTGCATCTGTCGTCTTCCTGCTCATGTAATATACTGGATGTAATTGACTATCTTCCGGAGACTTCTGCATTAGTATAGCACGGAACCCGTTAACGGATGCATCAGTGTGTGGTTGAGTATAATAGTTCCGATTAAATATTTTCAACACAGGCTTTTCGCTGAGGAGTCTTTTGATTGTATTGAATGCTTGGGCTTGCTCATCTTCCAATTCGAATTTCATGTTTCGCTAGACGATCATTGAAAAGATGGGAATAAACTTCCTGAAATAGCCGACTAAGCCTAGGAAACTCTGCAGCCGCTTGATATTGTCGGCATTTTATAATTTATCAAAGCGTTCACTTTCTCAGGAGATGGTAAAATTCGTTGATCTTCAATAACATATCCCAGGAACTCATTCCTTCTTCTCAAGAAATGACACCTTTTCATGTTTAATTCGAGGCCGTACTCCTTGCAAAGATTAATAACTTTGCCCAGGTTTTTTAATGCTTCTTCTTCGTCTTTTACTAGTATGATTATATCATCCTTATAAGGCAATACAATGCCTTTTCCTGAACTATAGAATTGACATGTCTCTGGAACAGAGCGGGTGAATTGGTTAGACCGAAAGGTACTTTCCGAAATTGGTATTGGCCATTGTGGGTAACAAATGATTTTCGACTCGATTTGGCTACATTAACATGTAAGAATCCATTTTTCAAGTCAACTGTACTAAATATACGGGCGTTCTCCAAACTGTTCAACTGGTCTTCAATCAAGGAAAGGGGAAAGCGATCCTTGACAATCACTTTATTGATTCGGCAATAATCAATACACAATCTTGGTGTTACATCTCGCTTTCGAACAAACACCGCTGGACTGCTAAAGTCAGATTCAGATGTTTCAATTATTCCCTGTGCCAGCCAATCCACTATCATTCGTTTCATCTTTAGGAATAATATTCATCTCTTTAGAGGTGGAACTACGGTTTTCGGGCTTGTAACTGTTAATCAAGTCTATGACATTTTCTTTTGCATCGTAACTCCCTGATGCATCGATGTTCAACATATTTTCCATTTGAATCGCGTCAATGCACATTTTATTGTATTATAGACTTCATTACTATCTTCTTCACTTAAGTTCCGAATAATAATCCCGTCACCGTTTATGTTGGCTTCAGCCTGGTTGCAAAACTCCTCACCAAGCACTGCTTCGACATCCATACATGAAACGGTTAATAAGTTCACACAAAATATTTGTGAGTCTATTTCCAATTCAGTTTGAATACTACCAATTGGTTTCATTTTATTATTGCTGTTATCACCGAAACCCACAACATATAAACTAACTTTCTTCATGTCTACGTCCTTTATTACATTAAATAGTGCTATAAGTGTCCTTTTGCTCCACAATTAAAACATAGCCGTTTTTAACTATTTGACACAACCTGTTTGTTCTTATTAAATTCTCTTTTTGTTATTGCTAATCGTTTTTCTTATAGCTGCTTATGCACTTGAGCACTATTCACTTTTGTTCTGAACTTCGCAAGCAATGCACTTTTCAGACTATGCCACGAATCAATTCCACGTTCACCTCAAACAACGAGTTTAGCGAGTGATTATTGCGCTCTTTACACAACCTTTCTTTTCTTATATCTCTCGACCAATTCTCTGCAGGGGTATGTGTACTATCGTTTCTGTGGCTGCTTCTTTCACTCCTTCGCGAGCAGTCATTGCCCAAAACATTTCCGTCGACGGCATCATGATTGCTTAAAGCATCATTTTCGTCGTCGTCTTCCACGTCGTCATCGTCGTTATCTGTTTCGTCGCTGCCAGCGACCAGCTTCCCCTTTTGCAGGTTACGAAAGATATGTGATATGGTGTTTTCAACTGAATGGCTGATGTCGAGTAAATTACAAATGGTGGTCAATTCAGCTTCAGTTAGGTTTTTGTTTGCGTACTGAAAATTGGCTTGGTATTTTTCGTCACTTTCTTGGAAATCGAAACCGGAGAATTTTCTAAGCCGCTTGCGGTTGCCTCTATAGTTTTTAGTGCCAAAAACAAACTTCTGCCGTGCAACCTCATTCTCTTTACGACTACTACGCAAATTCACGCGAACATTACCAAAAAACATGCCAGGCACACTATATTGAAATCGTACTTTCTTTTTTTTTGAGCAATTCCACTGCTCACACCAAATTGTAGCAATCGATTACCAATTTTTAGACTAAAGACAAATTTATTGATAGAAAGATAACACAATGATATAAAAAATTAATTAAGCTCGTCTTTCGCGCAATCTCGTCGTCGACTGAGTCCATCTATCGTAACATCGGGCCACAGCGTCATGTTGTTCTCTATCTCTTTCCCACATATATACGTTATATATATATATATATATATATATATATATATATATATATATATATATATATATATATATCCATATACAGGTATGTATATATATATATATATATATATATATATATATATATATATCCATATACAGGTATGTATATATATATATATATATATATATATATATATATATATATATATATATATATATATCCATATACAGGTATGTATATATATATATATATATATATATATATATATATATATATATATATATATATATACATATACAGGTATGTATATATATATATATATATATATATATACATATATATATGTATACATATTTATATACATGTATATATATACATATATATATATATATATATATATATATATATATATATATATATATATATATATATGTGTGTGTATATATATATATATATATATATATATATATATATTGGATAGTCTAAAAACTATTGAACCTTTTTTGTCACTAGATGGTGTTCCTTGTCATATATCGGGCAATACTAATCTACTAAAGTGACATGCGTTTGAAAGGTGACATTCCAGTCTACAATTTTCATATCGAAAGTTTTGTATTTCGTCATTCGTGTCAAAAGTCGTATTCATTTAAAAATCAGTGAAATTTCTGAAAAATTTGTTATATTTTACAATATCACTACGATCAAGGTGAGAACGCATCGCAGGTTCGTGAAAAAATTTGTGGTGTCTACGGTCAAGATATTTTATCAAAAGCCACAGCCAAGAGATGGTTCGCTCGCGTTCGTTGAGGAAATTTTGATTGTCAAAGATGCACCTCACCCAGGTCGAGCAATCACTGAAAAAGTCGATGAAATCTTACAAATAATTGAAGAATACCGACACATAAGCAGCCATGACATTGCTTAGGAAGTGAATATCCATCACCAAATAGTTTTAAACCATTTTCGTAAGGTTGAATACACAAAGAAGCTCGACGTTTGGGTGCCGTATGAATCAACACAAAAAAATTTGATCGACCGAATTCCCATTTGCGAAATGCTAATAAATCGCAACAAAATCGAGCCATTTTTAAAGCAAATTATTACAGGCGATGAGAAATGCGTAACGTACATATATTTATGTATTCTTCTTCTTAGCACTACAGCTTCTTTCGGGCCTTCGCTTCCTGCAAACAGCGCCTCCAACTGTCTCGGTCCGTTGACCGCGTCTTCCATTCCGAAACCCGAGCAGCGATGAACTGTCTTCATCGACCGAGTCAGTCCAGCGTTTCCTCGGTTTCCCCACTGGTCTCCGGCCTTCAGCTCTCCCAACGAATGCCTTCTTGGGTATCCGTTCAGATCTTCTTCGCGTAAAAACTATAGGTTCGAAGACTTTTACTCAGTGTGCAGGTTTTATTCACATGTGTTGATGAAAAAATTGAAAACCCTTTAGATTGTACATGGGTTCATTCGGAAAGACGCGATTTTACTGAAAGAATTACAAGCCTACGTGGGCAAAAATAGAAAATATTAGACAAACCAACTTTATCATCATCAACAATTTTCGTCTTTCGAAGTCCCTGGATGAATTGAAGGAGTTTTTTTTGAGTGCCGAAAGAAAGAATCTTGTCCGTTTTTGAAGCTCTGCAAAGAATTTTGTTATTAAACTACTGTGCAGACGTTAACAGGAAACCATTATCCGAAAAGGGTATCAAAAAATTTCAGAGTTGGAGAAAGGAATGGTTGTGACAGGAGCTGTGACCTATATTACACATTTTGGAGCTTTTGTAGACATAGGTGTTGAAAGGGATGCTTTAATTCCTGTCAGCCATATGAATAGTTGCATTTTGGCGATAAGCGATCGAGTTGAAGCTATCGTTACTAAGGTAGAAATTCAAAGAAATCGAATACAAATTAAATTGGATGCATGACTAAACTAGGGAAATATGCAGGATGAAAAACAAGTAGTGCCTGTAATGTGACGCCTACGCCCGGGAATCGGAGTGATTCTGATCCCGAACCCTGGCACCCGGCAAGATATGTATGACTTCGAAGTGCAAGCAGACTTCATCTTTCGTGCAGGTATCATTGCGCCGAAAATATTTTTCTTCAAATATTTATATTTGTGGAGAAATATTTTCTGTCAATGTGATCCGTTGTAGTAAAACACTGATACCTTTCGAAGCATATCTATCTGGCAATGCCTCCCACAGTTGCCATCCAAACGTCAAAAAGGTTATGGGCTCAGATCGCTTTAACTGCGTTACTCGTTATCTTCTAACAGTGCACGTCATTCCATTCATCTGATTATTGCCCGAGTGCATTTAGTCAGTTTTTTTTCATCGATCATGAAATTCGTCAAGGGAATTTAAACTACTGAAGGAAGCAAAGGATTCACCTCTATAGAAGGACAAAGTAGTGGATGTGATGCAGTACTTCAACGCAGTCAATATAATTGAAGAAAGGTAAACCGTTATTAAAGAATAGGTTGCGATGCGGAAATTGAAACAACATAATCACCATAACTGTTTAACGGATGAATCAACGTAATCGTACTAGGTAGGCTGACCAAAAATTTATCAAAAAAGTAGATAAAATGTGTATTTTAAATTTCATGGCGTGAAATTCATTGCATTATTTAAAAAAAAACAATAGAGGAAAAAAATTTATATATTAAACTTGACCTCTGCAAAAAGACTGTCCTGAAAATATGGAGTTAAGCGTCAGCGGATGTTGATGAACTTTGCATAAATTATCTGATGGAATGACATGCGAAAATCCATAGCGAAGTTCGATTATGTGATTTGAGTGTTGCTGTTCAAACAATAAAAGGACACATGTATGCCAAGCAAAACGTCGTTTGTCGGATATTAAGTGAATGTAAACGAGTTTTCGATAAGCTGAGTTCGCAATCCTATAGCATTCCTATGCTCGACGGTGAAGTTATAAGGCGAGTCCAAACAAAACGACGTCGAAAACTTCATTTTCCATTCGGAAAGAAATCCAACAAAAGTAAGCTTGCATAGTTCGCACAGCGCTGGCTGCATCGAGCTTAGCAAGAACTCGAATCTGAACGTGGATGAAGAATTGATCGCGGGCATTCTGGATGAAGTGGAATGCGATCGTGACGCATAATTCGAAACGTAGAAACTCCATCGGCAACCAACAGTCAAGTACCGAGACTACCATTGACATTTGATCTTCCTGTCGTCTAGAATTGTTAGTGGATGGCGATAATAGATACTGATCGACTCTTGTATGAGGAAATTTGCTTAATTGTGAGATGGATTTGGCATTTTGTATTGTCTCTGTCTGAAGGATACGTTGCCAACAAATTGCAGATGTATTGAGGTGAAGTGCCTGTTTGATTTAAAAGAAACATTCAATTGATTGTTGTATCAATATGAACAAGATGATTAATAGAAGAATGAAATCAGATGAATATACAGATTAACTTTGGCGACTATATCAAATTTGAAATAATGAACGGAGTCGAAAGTAATATTTTTGTATTTAAGTTGAGATTTTTAACGTGAAGCCTGCGATGCACTGTTTTACACGGACTTCGAAGTTTAATTGTAAAAATATCGGAATATGTTATTAATATAATTCAACATGAGTATAAGACTATTTTTTAGGGATTTTGAAATTAGTAGGGTATTATTCAGGTCTCACTAGCAACTTTTCGACTGGCTCGGAATGGTGCATCATTGATAGTATATAAAGTTCAGTATACATTTTTCTTATTCAATTGAGACGCGACTTACTTGATGCTGTGTGACCTTATGTGCAAACTATCAAATCAAAAGGTGTATCACTTGTTACGATATATTGCGCTATACAATCTTTTTCATATGTTTTGATCGAAAATTAATCCTTATGTAAACAGCTTGTGAAAAGTGATTTATTTACAATGTTTTGATTAAGTTTACAAGTTTTTAATCTCCAGCAATATTGGCTATGTGCTTTTGAGTTTCAAAGGAATTAGAACCTGTTGAATCTGACTCCTTCAGTGGAGCGCTGTATCCCATTCCAGATCAAGGCTTCAGGGTAATCCTGAAATTTGTCATAAGCTGTACACATAGGACTGTTTTATGTACCAACCGTAAACTTGTGATCAATTAAAAAAAATGTTGCCATTCCCTTGAAAATTACTTCAGAATAGTTGCTCCATTTCGAGCCATTGCATCAAGAAAGGTGCCAAAATTGACCACCAATAAAACTATATAGTATATATGCACTGTAATATAATATAAAAAAAAAGAACATAACATTAATATAGCAAACGTAGTTTAATAAACATAATTTTAATCGCAATACTAGGAAAAAAAAAGTATATAAATTTATAAAATAGTTAAATGGTTTCCGCCTCACTAGTTAGATGAAACGTGAGAATGTGTATAGTTAAAAACAATTTGTTTTGCTATCGGTGACCAAGGGCATGCCTTTTTCTAGCAATCAAATCCTGACTACATAAATATCTCGATGTACAAAGTGTACAAAGGATACCAAGATGGATTTAATACAACTCAATAAAACCCGGAACTGAATCCTATGATTCGTTTTTTTTTGTTTTTGTTTTAATTCTTGATTCACTTTGAAATTTTATAAGTATTCCAAATCAAATTAATTTTACTTTATGTTGTTAAACAATTTTTTTTAACTCCAAAACCGTCCATCTTGGTTCTTTATAGAAATAATTTAAGTAATAATTTGTTCATTTTGTTTGTTTACAATTATTTATACTTGAAGTGTTTTAGTGGTTTGTATGTAGAATCGATTTGAAAAGCAAAATATACAAATCATTTTTTTTTTAGTGCAGACTCCACTAGTCTCCACCAAAGACGCTCCAGTTCTTCATAAAGAAGGCAAACGTAATAGTTAATTACATTTACAACTAACAAAATCAAGTATTTTTTTTTTAATTCAGTTTATCACAGCTTTGACAGATGCTTTATATTCTCACTACCGTAGTTAGTTTAAAAACCTTAATCTCGTCATGTGATAAAGTAAATTTACGATACAGTGATAAAAAAAAAGAATTAGATTTATTCAAACCACGCACTATCACAAGAGTAATTTTCGTAGAAATGTAACACCAAATACCCACTAACCTGCATTGAAAAAAAGAAGCAAAGCACAATTCTTAAAAGATCTGTTTTGAAAACAGAGAAAAAGTGTAACAATAGAAGTTAATTCAATGAAGAAGTGACTGATGTACTGTAAATTTAATCCAATATACTATTCTAATATTTAACAGTAATAATAGTTGTAATTACCATTAAGAAAGACATATAGTAACACCAGTTTGAAAGAGAAATTCATGTGAAAATTTCATTAAAATGACGCTTAACGTCACCTTGCAAATTGAAATCGTTTAATAATGAATAATATGAATTGCTAACAAAAAAATAGACTTTCCTTTCCAGTAGTTCTGCTTTTCAGCGGGCAATGGGGTGCAGGGTAAGTATGCCGTCGCGAGGGTAGGGTTTGAAAAAAATCCGCTGAGGTCGGTTTCGCGTCGTGCGCGGTACGCGGTACCTTAGTTGTTTTTGATTTTTCCTTAACGTAGCATTCGTCGGGTTGAGTTAACGTAGTATACTTTTCGGTACCGCGTCAGGAATTCGGGAACGCGAAATAAAAATTAGATTTTGTTCTTTTGGCTGGTCATAAGAAGAAATACGGAGTAACATAAAGTAGGTTTCCTCTCCGTATGGTTTTGTTTTGTAACGCGTTTGAAAACGGGCGTGTATAGGTGGCTGAAATATGTAAATGAGCGTAACCCATTCGGAGACCCGCGACCGAAATCCTCTCCGATCTAGCTGGCCGACAAGCAGCCACCGCGTGAATGGGTTACGGTGCACGGATTGGTTGACCGGTTGGTACCATCCGTTGGCACTACTCAGACTTAACGTCTAGAACCGATGAGAGGTCGGTTCCGCGTTCGGACGTAAACTTTTAAATCATTACATGCCCCACTCTTATTTGGGGGCCATAAGTATCGCCAGTAACGACGAAGTCCTCTCAAGTCCTGTCCAGTTTGCCATTTGCTTGAGCAATTTTTAACCGTTACTAGGTTACCTCGGCCTCGACTCTGGTCGATACGGATCTGTATCTTTTAATTCGTGAATGAAAAATTTGTTTTGTAATGGGTCCTTGTACTGGGGAAAAGAGCCCGCCCGACAACACCGCAATGCTAGCCTGCCAGTGCATTCACGCGTCCCCAGACAGGACCAATCTCGGCGAACCCCACCATCCTCTCCCGCCGAGGCAGCAGACCATCGTTGCAGTCCTTTACGGACATATTTTATTTACCCATAGTTTCACTACAACCAACATACGATCTGTTAGAATATTTAAGGGCAAAGATCTCGGACTTGACAACTTCCATGAAATTAGTTGACTATGCAAGCTAGACAAACTTTCACTTTCAGGGGAGGTGGCGTCAGTAGTTTAGTTTCTATGACCATCCCAACCATGCATTTTTGGGCCATTACATTAATGAGTTATTATAGTTAGAGCAGCCCTAGGTTTTTTAAGCTCCTGCTTGGTTATTTGGATTGGCCAATCCCGCTTAGCCCCCTCCCAACCTGATCAAGATCCAGTTGGGAGGGTGCGAGGGGCACCGCTACCATCTGAATGCCCCACTCTTATTTGTTGGCCATAAGTCTCGGCAGTAATGACGACGTCTTCTTAAGTCCGTTAGTTTTCCCCAGGCCCAGTTTGCCTTCTGAGTCGGCAATTTTCTTTGAACCTTAGTAGATTACCTCCTTCTCGTCTTCAGCAGACATTTCTTTGAACCCGTAATTCGTGGATGCGAAATTTTTTTGCAGTGGGTCCTTGTGCTAGGGGGAAGGGGGCAACGCTAGCCCGCCAGCGCATTCACGCGTCCCCAGACAAGGCCAATTTTGGCGGATCTCAACATCCTCTTCCGCTGAGGCAGCAGGCCATCACTGCAGTCCTTTGCGGACAGTTATTCTTCCTATTTTCACTACACATCAACCGCGAGACTCTACTCCGTACACTTTTTACTGAAAAGTTACGGAAAGCAGGACCGATCAATGTAGACACTTCACATTCGATGCGTCGAGCGGTAAATGCTTCTCCTCAATGTTCCCGGTAGGTTGATGTATTTCAAGGACTAGTATCCTAGAAAAGAACGACGAAAATGCGACAAAACTAGCCACGTACAGCAAGAAGAAGTATAGAAGCATATCACTACTTTGTAAAGCGTACAAAATATTTTCAAAGATCTTAGAAAATAAAATCGGATCATACGCCAATAGCAGGTGGTTTTAGAGCAGATAGATTGACGATAGACCAATCGGTCACTGCCAAGCGGGTACTCGAAAAATGCTGGAAGATCAACATAGACGTACACCAAATTTTCGTTGACTTTAACCTAGCATACGACACTATTGATCGTAACGTTCTGTACCAAATAATGCTTTCCTTGGCATCCCAGCCAAAATAGTCCGTCCTACCAAAATGACAATGACGTCAACGGCCTCCCAAGTCTGCATCAATAATCAACTCACCGATGCCTTTGACACAAATATCGGACTAAAACGGAGATGGGCTGGCCCCTGTCGATACACGAGGTACATTACTACACATGTCGAGCCGAGTAGTAGCCTATGCGGATGACATCAGCATTTTGTCACGGTCATTAACAACTCTTCCTGATACACGACAGCGAAGCAAAACTAGTAGGGCTACAAATCAATGAAAATAAAACAAAGCTCATGACGCAGTCGAAAAAGAATACCTCAAGCACACAAAGTATCACACTTGGCGAGTACAGTATCGAAAATGTGAGCGAATTTGTGTATCTAGGCGCCAAAATGACGAGAACCGGTAATGAAAGAGACGAAATACGCCGAAGAATACAGCTCGCAAATAAAATATTTTATTCAGTTTTGACGATCTTGAAGACCAGCTGCATACGCAGGAAAAAAAAGCTCCAAAGATTACAAATCTGTGATAAGACGCCTTTGAGCGACGGGTCCTGAGGCGAATAATCGGAGCGAAGCTAGACGGGGACCAATGGCGAATTCGATACAACCATGAGTTGTATGAAATGTTTGACGAGCCTACAGTCTCAACGATTGTAAGACTGCGGAAGCTGTAATGGGCTGGACTGGACACATGAATCGTATGGACGAACAACGAATACCCAAAAATGTATTCGTTGGGAGAACTGAAGACCGGAGACCCGTGGGGAAATCGAGGAAATGCTGGTCTGACTCGGTCGACGAAGACAATTCATCCCTATTCGGATTTCGGAATTGGAGGACGCAGTCAGCTGGAGGCGCTATTTGCAGGAAGCGAAGGGTCGAGAGGGGCTGTAGTACTACGAAGAAGAGAGCAAGGATGACCGCGTTCGTAAATATCCGCGTCCAATGCGTTTCCGGTTCAGAGAAACGTCTTTCAGATGTATCCGCATGTACGCGACGTTTTCGACGTCATTTGGTCATCGCCACATAGAAGTTTCAAAATTTAATTCATGGCTGGGCGGGAAACATTTGAAATTTGTTTGTTTTATTTTGTGGCGACACAGAAAACTCCTATTACATACTGCTATGATTTGAAGATCACGTCTAAGGTAGATTTTAGAAAATAATCCACAGTTGCAACTGGCTGATACCAATTATCGATTTTTATAATTTCTGATGTGCGATAACACTATAGTTACGGCAAACTATAAAAAGAAAATGGCATCAATGTTTGATAAAGCTGTATAATTTACATATGTCCAATTATGTACAACAATTTAAATTACGAGTGTGCCGTGCATGCAATAAAAGCGCGTACATATGTTTAAATATATTATGATTTTTCTTTGTCCCAATATCGCCCCATGTTTAACAAACTATTGAAGTAAATAACTGATTTGATCACTGGATGGCTTACTTGATTAAATAAATAACAATAATGGTTTACAGCAACTAAAGCTTCTTTCCGCGATCCGACCACCATCCAACCTCCCCTAATTAACGAGATAGTTTTCCTTCAAGTGGTCCTCCAAATTCTGGACGTCAGTGATTGGTAACTGGCAGACTCGGTTGTGGCAGATGTAAACCGACGGTTGTCCTCGAACTGCTTTGAATTTCTGCACCGATCTTTTTGGTATATTCTTGCTCGGGTCGTTTTCGTTGAAGTGCGCTATTACGAGACCTGGTATGTAGAAGCTTTGTCCAAGGTTGATGAATTGATGAGTCTTCTCCGTCTCGGGTCCTACAATGCCCATCAAAACGCAGCCTCGGTCGAGTAACAGGAGAGCTGACATCATTTCTGGCATGATGTATCCCAGCGGATTAACGTCGCTGAAGAAGTCGAATAATCTCTTGGCACGTTCTTTGTAACTATTGTCATCATAGTAGGCAGAGAGCAGCATGAGATTCCTGGCTGTTACACTGTTTCCGCTTGGCTCGGCTCCATCATGATCTAGAAGGGATTGAAAAATAACGTAAAGTTTGCTTGGTAGGTTTAATAAGGACCTTCTTTCAGACGAACGACAACATTTGGCGAGTTCTCTTCCGAGTAGAAGTAGCCTCCATGTGTTTCATCCCAAAATAGACTATCTTGCACTCCTTGAAGCTCCTTAGCCCACTCCAAGGCAGAGAGATTCAGGGAACATTTATAATAGTCTAGCAATCCTCTAATGAAGAAGGCGTAGTCGTCGAGGAAGCCTCCTATTGGCTCTGACCTAAGAAATATTTCTTTTGAAAATCTAAGTCCTAAATATATCTGAATATTACTTACAGCATCTCCGCCGTTGCATTATCTGTTCCATGACCGTAGCACGATCTAAGTAACTTTTTGGTCTCCTTATCATAAAGATGATTTCGAACAAACTCAATAAGATCTTTAGCTGCTTGTTTGTACTCATCTCTGCGGTCATTACCACAAATCGACAGTTTCGACAATCCCGACAACACGAGACCGTTCCATCCTGTTAAGATCTTCGTATCCAAATGTGGACGCGGCCTTTTATCACGTTCTTCATGCAAAATGCAATTTGCCACATGCAGAAGCTTTTCAAGCTGTTCCGGTTCCAGGTCGAAACGATCACAAGTATTAGACGGAGACTTCCGTACAATAAGGATGTTCTTTGCAGTGAGATGGCCATGTGGGTCGCTCGCCGGCTCGATGTTGCCCGTCTCCTGTATGTCGTAGTGATGAGCATATATTTCAAACACGCGCTCAGCATCCATTTCAAACTTTAACGCATTTTTCATTATAAGATCTCTGACTTCTGAGTAAGTCCAAGCGTAAAACGCCCCCTCCACCTTTACGGTATCAGAAGCTGTTGGAAGAGAATCGGCATCTTCGCCCGAATAAAAGCCTCCTTCGGGATGCCTCAAGTCTTTCATGATGTAATCAAAAATTTTGTCGCCGACATTCAGAAAGTACTTATCCTTTGTCGTTTGATATGCATGAGAGTAAACCGTCATTAGTTGGCCTTGGTCGTAGAGCATTTTCTCAAAGTGCGGAACATGCCACTTGCGATCCACTGAATAGCGAGCGAATCCACCAAAGACGTGATCGTGAATTCCACCGTTCCCAATCTTCTTTAATGTACGCAGAACTAATTCAAGAATGTCCATGTCTTTCTTAACCATGTAAGCATGTAATAGGAAATTCAATTTCGACACTTCTGGGAATTTCGGATGGGAGCCAAATCCTCCATAGTCTTGGTCAAAATTCCTCTTGAAGATTTTAATGGCCTGGTTAAGAGCTTCCTCACAATTTGGAGGTCCAGTTGACTCGGTCGATTTCTCGCTCAAACTTTTCTGAATAGCTTGAATGATTTTATGTCCTGTAGCTGCAAGTTCTGTATGATTATCCTTCCACTTATCTGCCATGACATTCAGCACAGTTTTAAATCCAGGAATCCCCCATCGATCGTTTGGCGGGAAATATGTCCCAGCAGTTACTGGCGCGAGATCAGGGGTAAGCCAAACAGACATTGGCCACCCGCCACTGCCATTAATCATAACAACAAAACTCATGTAGATTTTGTCGATGTCTGGACGCTCTTCACGATCCACTTTAATATTAATAAAATTCTCATTCATAATTTCTGCGACTTCCTCGTTCTCGAAGGACTCGTGCTCCATCACATGACACCAATGGCAAGTGGAGTAGCCAACCGACAGGAAGATTAATTTATTTTCCGCCTTGGCCTTTTGGATTGCTTCGTCACACCACGGGTACCAGTTCACTGGGTTGTGGGCATGCTGGAGGAGGTACGGCGACTTTTCTTGCGCTAATCGATTTGTGAATTTCGGCTGCGACGGACTTTGCGCCTCGGCCATTTTACTGGGATGCAATGAAGGTGATGAGGGCGGCTTGGAAGAGTAGAAGACGTGCCTGCAAGGTTATAACCTTAAAAACTGTTCCACAAGAGAAAAGATCTGCGCTGAGATTCACTTACTTGACCTCGGCAACTTGAAAGTATCGATCACGGCTGTTGCATAAAATTAGCGAATTCCTGGATAGCAAGTGGCGGCTGGCACGAGAAACGATTTTATACATATCAATCGAAATTTAGGGTGTAACACTGTCGCGCAATGACATTAGTATTCCGGGTTGTGTTTGATTAGAAAACTGGTTTGTTTCTGCGTAGCGTTAGGAATAGGGCAATGTAAGCAATCAACAAGAATGTTGACAGTACACTTTACAGCTGATTGGATGACAGGTGTTCGATTAAGTGCGTATCTCTGTTTCTCTCTGAGAGCAAGAGTTGGTACAAGGTTTGTAGTGTAGAGGCGCTTGCTGCAAAGAGAAGAAATAATTGTTGAGCTTCCGGTAGTCGTTACATTTTCTTCTCAATAACAGTTTGCATCAACGGAAATGTAAAGTAATTACGTAGATAGATCAAAACTGACGATAGATACAAGCCATATGGCAGCAGCGCTTACTACCACACACATGACCATTAGTAGGCCGACTTTGCTGACCAACTTACATGGCGTTATATGAAGAATTGTGGAGGTGCCAACGAAAATTCGAGGTTTTGTACGGTTTAGAGACGGATTTCTACAGTGAAATCCAGATGGTCCGCGGAGAACACAATAGCGCTCCTAGTGAAGTGAAAATTATTTCAGTTCTTATACCCGTTTAGTTTTTATCGCCTTCCAAAATGAATTTATAGGAGTTTGTTTACATCTCAACGCTGAGCTTTCAGTCGAATGGGCTATACAAGGTGAATTTATAGCATGCACGGAATGCGTTCAGCACGTTTTTTATTCGGAAAATAGTATACGAGTATATGACGAAATATAAGCATTTGCTAATGCCGCAGTTGGGTGACAGCTACCGGAAGCTTGTCCATAGTAGGCCGACTAATACATATGCAAATTGCTACCACATGGCTTCCTATCTTACGTCAGTTTTGAGATAGATAGAAAGATATATATTTTATTGAGTATTTTTACATGCTTACATTTCTAACATGATAAGAAGGTACGTAGCTTGACAACGTCTAGTAATCGAACAGTCGACCTTGGGAAACTGCTTGAGGAACCTTCACGATTAAGACAATAGGAGTTTGGAATCAAACGCAGGATCTGGTTAACATATACTTTTATATTCAGACTAACTGTTTGATAATGATATCGGAAGAAGATGTCATCCACATAAAATCTCCTTCGTACATTCACTCATGACTGTGTAGAAAAACGGCTCTCGTACCTATTTGCAAAGTTTGCCGTTATTTAGGTTGGCATGCGAAGATTTTTCGAGGCACTAATCGCTGCTTTCAACGTGAAATGTGCGTCAGAACGTTTCGAGGTGCCACAGTCACTCCCTCCCCAATGAGTGAAAATGTGACTCTTTTGTTGGCGGTAGTAGGTATTTGGTGCTGTTGTTCCGGACTGCTGTGCTCTGGTTGTAAAACGTGAGGGGTTGGTGACGTGTCACCCCTAACCACTGGGATGCTCCGGCAACGGGGGCCCTGCGGTCCCGGCTTTGCTCGCCGCAGACGGGCGTGGGCGCCAACTCACTGTTTTGGCCTAGGCCCCACACTTGACCGCCCAGTGAGTAATGCGGTTTGCCGAAGCTCGTTAGATGAACGCACCTTGCACCAAAACGAATAGCACTACTCGGGGGATCCCTAACTCCTCCAGCCAACTCGACACCACTCAAACACCACAAAAGATAAAAAAAGAACCACCACTTCGGACTCCCGCGCGCGATATTACCCCGAACCACCCTTTACACTTCCTGTAAAAAAACAGTATCTGAACTTTTTCCTGTGAGTACAGTATGAGGAAAAGAAAACAAAGAAAATTCCACTTACTTTGACATTTAATAAATAAGCAAAAAAATAATTACTTTTTATGGAATTGTTTGCAGCTACATATAAATGAGTTGCATATTTTGAATAATAATTTTTCTGAAAAATTATTAGAGAAGAAAAATGTTAGAAGAAGGTGGTTTCGACGTGTGCACTAATTCTCCTCAGGCCATCACACTTAGATACACACCGGTGATGGCGACCACCATGCTCAGAGGTGAGGGAGTTAATTTTTAATTTTTCTACTTATGCAAACTCAATATGTTTTTGTATCTGTAAGTTATATTCAAGGTAAATTTCTCTTGTAAGTATTTGTATTAGCTAAACTTTTTAATTGGATCATTTCACCCTTTTCACATCAATATAATGTAAATCCATACGACAAATTTGCTCTACATTTGAAGCTTTATCTAACGTCGCGCGGATATATGCAACTCATTTATATGTAGCTGCAAACAATTCCATAAAAAGTAATTTAAAAAGCTATCGGAGCCATCCGAAAGAGTGATCGATATCCGCGCGACGTTAGATAAAGCTTCAAATGTAGAGCAAATTTGTCGTATAGATTTACATTAAATTGATGTGAAAAGGGTGAAATGATCCAATTAAAAAGTTTAGCTAATAAAAAAATAATATTTCTTCTATTTTTTACAAAAAAAAAACAACTCTTACTATCCCTCTTAACCAACCTATCTACGAGAAGGCCTCCTGGTAGGGTTCCCGTCGTCGACTGCACGGCGAAAAAGATCCTGCGCTGTAATGGCCAATCCTTTGTTTCCTCCTTTTTTTCCTTCCGATTTCCTTTCAAACTTCCGCTTTCCGACTACTTTTATACGTTCACTTTTCGATTACTTTTAAACGTTCTCTTTTCGATTACTTTTAAACGTTCGCTTTACGATTACTTTTAAACGTTCACTTTTCGCCTTCTCACTCCACGTGCTGATCACCAAAAATAGAAATAGGGCTTCTCCTTTGTCCCTCGCCCTTTTATCAGCTCGCTTCCAACAGAGCACTGCTAATTTTGGAGTGAACCTTATATTTTTCCTCTTCTTGCCGAAATTGTAACCCGGTTCGTGCGATTGGGCAATTTCATCGCAATTTTCACCACACTTCAACTGGTGTTTCCGAAATTCGGAGTCGCAGATATTGTTTTCGGAATTGTCACTGTGACGGACATTTGACGTTTTGCAAGTATAAACATAATGTTGTTTTGTTTATGTTTGGTGCGGTATGGATGCTGGCGGTTACTCGGATTTTGGATGGATCACTGAAGATTATCAGATAAGTAGCACTTTTATACTTTATCCCTTGGACAAGGCACTTTGTGTTCCTTTTTTCCTTCTTTTCAGGTATCCAGATGCCCTGGTGTATATAATCTTCGACATTCAGCGGTGTTGTTAGATCCGTTGTAGTTTAGCGGATGCTGCATCTTTTGGGGCTGGACATCTTAGGCATCGCTTATTTTATCCATCAAAAGTTTTATTAGCTGATTTAAATGCTTACCGATGGCAGGAGCGAGAATTGAAGGTTTAGTTATTGTGGCCCAAAAGAACTCAACTGGAACTGTTGCTGATAGTGATGGTAATTTGATATTTTTTTATGTTGGAACAGCCAACTTGCAAGTCCTTTGTTGGCTGAATCATTATATTCTTGTATTACAGTCATCACAGTCTCGGGCAAGTTGCCACTCATAGCGTCCTTTCGATGTTTCATACATCCCAAGCATTCTGGATCATAGTCATCTGAATTATCTTGTGGTAGCGTCTCAAAAACAACAAGAAGTCGATTGTACAGCAATACATAGGTTGTAATTACAAATCCATTGATATTCTGTTTGAGATTTCAATGCTAGTATTTGCCCAATTAACGTGACACAGTTGTGAGCTTTGATCACGCGGGCAGATATCACCTACAACGCAGAATGGCGATAGGGTTACTGTATTGTCATCGAGAACTGGAAGATTGTCTGAGAAGTCACCATCCATGTACCGGACTCGACGGAATCGTGGTGGTTAAAATACCAGTGAATCCGGAAATAAAGCAGGCACATAAGAGAGCTTGGAGGACGTCTTCACCGCTTGTGAATTGTGAGACTATGACATTTTTTTTCCCATCGTAGATACATGTTAATGAGATGTGAAGGCGCCCGTTCACGCATTTATGTGCATCTGGTGGCATATGTTTTTGTTGTAATAGCTGCGATAAATTTCCTCATCTTGTCGGTTCCTACGGTGATTGCTTCTCACGCATCCTTTTGATTCGTTCTTTCTGCAGTTGTTGATAGCAGATGATGTCGTTGTGGAGCAACCGTGCACGTACGGGAGTGGTATCGGGAATTTCGTCGAGCCTAACTAAACTAATTTGAGCTGTATTAATCTAACTTAAGGAAATTTTAAATCTACTCTATTGTAAACATTAACATAAGAATTGATTATTTTCCTAACCTTATTAAAACTACGTACAATACATAAGCTCCCTATCCCAGTTTGGCTCGAGGATGCATCCTTCGGAACACGTTTCCCGGTGGTGGTGTTTAAGTGGTGGTTCGGTTGGCTACCGTCTCCAATTCCCCGTAACAGACGGTAATGGTGAAAGCGAACGTGCGGGTGGTTGGCCAGATTGCAACGATCGTGGATGTTGTCAGGATGACAATATGTCGGATTGCTCTAGATGAGCCGTTTAAGATGGTTGGTGGAAATAGTTTTGGCGACACCGTTTACGTCTACGACATAGGTGCGGTCGTTAATCCTTTCGATGGCTCGGTGTGGTCCGGAATACGGCTGGTCGGGTAGCTTCTTAACGGAGTCGATGCGGCGGAAAACATACTCGCAGGTAGCCATGTCCTTGAAGACGAAAGGACCGTGTATGGTGTGTCTGGCAGCTGGGACGGGGCGGATAGCTCTAAACAGGCGGCGGAGGTCTGTCACAAAATCTTGAGGGTGGCTAGCCGCTGAACCTTGTGCATCAAAAAAATTCGCCTGGGAGCCTCAGTGAAGTGCCGAAAGCCATCTCAGCAGGGGAGGCTTGTAGGTCCTCCTTAAACGTGGTGCGGAATCCTAATAAGATGGCCGGAAGTGCTTGCGGCCACGGTGTTTCGGGAACGCATTTTAAAGCTGCCTTGAGTGTGCGGTGCATCCATTCCACCATACCATTGGCCTGTGGGTGGTACGGCGTGGAGTGTACGTGATTGGTCCCCAATAGGCGGCTGAGCTGCTTCAAAAGGTCAGCTTCAAATTGACGAACTTGGTCTGAAGTTATATTTCTTTGGGTGTGCCGAATATGCTGATCCAGTGGTCGAATAAGGCTCTGGCAACGATACTTGCTCTAATGTCGCGCAATGGTATAGCTTGAGGCCAGCAGGTGTAGCGATCAATGATGGTGAGGCAGTTTTCGAATTATTCACATTGAGGAAGCTTGATGAGGTCGACGTGGATGTGCTGGAACCGCCCGTTCGGCGTCTTGAAACTGCCAAACTCGGCGCGGTTGTGGCGATGCACCTTTGAGAGTTGGTATGGCACGCATTGCTTGGCCCACCGAAAGACATCCTTGCGAAGGCTTGGCCAAAAGAACTTAAGCGCTATGCGCTTTGCGGTGGCGCGGCCACTGGGATGTGAAAGCTGGTGGACTATGTCGAAAGCTTGTCTTCGAAGCGTGACTGGTGAATAGGGCTTGAAAGCCCCGTTGAACTCGATATAGTATATGGGACTGTCGTCTGATTCCAATCGATGCAGCTTGAGTTTGGGGCTTGATAAGAGGTGCGGAAGTTAGTTGTCAATAGCCTGGACTTACTAATGGCTCGAGTGGTGATTTTCGCGGGAATTTCAATTGCCTCTACACGGGAAATTGCGTCGGCCACGATGTTTTTGTCCCCTGGTGTTAATTTCAACTGAACTTCGAATTGGCTTATGTAGTCTAGCTGTCTGCTTTGACGTGGTGAGGCTTTGTCCGAACGTTGCGACAATGTAAATGTGAGTGTAGACGACAAAGTGCTTTCCCTCCAAGGTACGTTGGAAGAATTTGATGGAAGCGAAATACGCTGCTCAGTTTTGAAAAGCTTCCTCGAGAAGAAACCCAGGGGCGTCCAAGTGCCGTCCCTCTGCTGCTGGTCCAAGGCTGCGCCGATGGCGGAATTGGATCATCAGTGCAAAGAGCCAAAGAAAAGCTGACATAGCTGCTGCGGTGATGCCTTGTTTGCAGCGTTCGAAAGCCGCTTCGGGTGTGGGTGTCCAAATAAGTGCCGTCTTTTTGGTGTTGCAACCTGTCAGCATATCTGAAAGCAGTGTTTGTAGCTCAGCAGCATGTGATATGTAGCGGCGGTAGAAATTCATCATCCCAAGGAAGCATCTCAGCTGCGAGGAGTCAGCTGGCTAGGGAAATTATGCTATGGCCTGTGTCTTTGGAGCTGGTGGTCAGAAACTTGATTTGTTCACTTGATAGCCGGCAAAAACAACCTCGTTCTGACCAATTTGACATTTGCCCCAATTGGCTTGGAGCATAGTGGCTTGCAACACGGAGAGAAGCTGGTCGAGGTGGTGTTGGTTGTGGCTGGCAGAGAACACCAAAATATAGTCCAGGTAGACTCGAACAAAATCCAGCTTTCTTAACAAATGATTAAGGGTGCTCTGCATCATCTGAGCTGCATTTCGAAGGCCCAAAGGCAAACCTAGAAATTCAAAAAGGCCGAGTGCCGAGGTTACTGCTGTTTTTTGGATGTCTTGAGGAGCGACAGGGATTTGGTAAAACGCACGCTGAAGATCGATGACCGAAAATATAGATCCACTGGCCTCCTGTATTAGATCCTCACTGATTGGTAATGGGTAGCGGTCGGGGTGAGTTTGGGCGTTAATCTCCAGTGGCCTGCCACTGGCCCTCGTCTTTGGGTACCATGTGGAGAGGCCTAGCCCATTGGCTCGATGATGGTCGAATAACACCGCGCTCCAAGAGAAAATCAAATTCTGCTTTCGCGGCGGCAAGGCGTTCTCCCGTAAGACGACGTGGTCTTGCAAACACTGGTGGGCCGAGAGTGATAATCTAGTGGTGGACGGGATGGTCAACGATGGAAGCCAGTTCACCGGGCTGTAGAGGCTTGCTTGAATATTTGGCGATGATCCTTTTGTATAAGTCTCCAACAGTGTTTGCAACGCACCATGTGTTGATGACGGCGCTGATACTGTGCACTGATGGCGCTGGGCCGAGGTCGCAAGCTGTGGGAGATATTCGTGAGGTCGTCTAGATGGCGTTGATTTTGGAGGTCAATAAGTAGACTGTGATATTTAAAAGCGTCGGCTCCAAGGATAGCAGTCTAGACATCTGCGATCACAAACGTCCAGCGAAATAGACGGCGTAATCGTAAGTCCAGCATGAGTTCCTGGGTGCCAAAAGTGGTTATTAGCATGCCATTGGCTGCTTGTAGCTCGAGGGTTTGCTTATGAAGAGGCCTCTTGATGAAGTACCTAGGGATAATGGAGAGAGAGGACTCGGAGTCCACTAGGAACTGAGTTTTGCTGGTTCGGTTGGAGATGTAGAGGCGTTTTTCGAATGTGTTGCCGGAGTTGTCCGCTGAGTACAGTGCCGGCGATCTTAGTTTACCAACCGCCTAGTGTTGGCATATGGAGCTAGAAACGAACAGGGCTGTTTGCACCGCATCGCAAGGGCTCCATGCTTGCTGTGATACCAGCAATGTCCCGTGCAATGATCCTGTCCTGGAGTGGCGAAGCGTGCTCTTCGTTGGCTCAGATTTCTTGATGATGGGCGCTCCCGCAACGTGTTGGCATTGGTCTGCAGTTGCTGGAGCGCCTTGTGAGTCAGGGTAGTATGTTGTGCGATCGCTAGACGGCTAATTCGACCGCAAAATTGTCCACGGAATTACCGCATTCGACCGCAAAATTGTCCACGGAATTACGTGGTGAGGATGTTACAAACCAGTATACCCTATGTATACTGGTAAGAACTGGGAGCTCAACTTAATGCGTATCCTATATACAACATCAAGGCTCCCGGGGAAAGACCTCACTGTATCACCACTTACCTGCTACTCTGTTCATCTAAACTAAATCAACAAAAAGTAATAGAGTTACATGTTGAAAGGATTAAGTTTTATTTATGTTGCTATGATGATGATGATAAAAAATAACTAAGAGGTGTAAATGTAACCAATTTAAGGTTACATTTACACCTCTTAGTTATTTTTTATCATCTATCCATACGGTGTCTACACGGACGGAGGATGCCTAGAAGAAAGTAAAGTAAGTTGATGGTGGCTACGCAGCGTAATACGCAAACAAGCCGAAGGAGGTTCGCGGCTCAAGCCTACACCTCACCATCTTACTAATTATCGAAGATACTCCGCATTTGCACCGGAACTATATGGACGAATTGCACTGTCTGACTCGAACATTGGCTTCGCTGTTGACTCCGCGGCGAAATACACTACGCGTACAATTCCCTAACCGCTGTTATCACTACATGCCGTTTCTCGCTCGATCAATTGCTTTTAAACGATTCATGCGGCCTCAATTCGCCCTGAATTCGCTGAGTAGTTGAAACGTGCGTTTTCGTTCCACGAAAGCTTCTTCCTCCGCGCTCCGTCTCACTTGCTCGCATGGTGAAACTTTGCGGCGAATTGGAGAAATGGTTTGAAGGCAGGGAGAAATCAGGCGAGGAAAAGCTTTTGTTTAGCTTTTCTGTTCTCTACACAGTGTCACTCCGCTGGAAGCACACCCCGAAGCTTCTCATGTACATGGTCGTTGTCATCGCTAATGTTATGGCTTATGTAGAGCGAATTGCTTCTCATGTACATGGTCGTTGTCGTCGCTAATGTTATGGCTTATGTAGAGCGAATTATGAAGTCTTTTCGCTTGCCGTTGGTCAACAAGTACATGTTTTGATGACAATGGGCGTATGCGCTTGACCGTATACACTTGGCGTAGTGTGAACGCTTAGACGATTGACGACGTTTCTATATAGCATAACAAGGAGATGCCAGATGATGAAGTGGTTGAGCTCGTTGATGGTTGAGCAGAAGTGACCATCACTGTTAGGCCCATCTCGTGTGCTTCGTCGGCGACCGCGGAAAGTACTTCCAATGTCTGATTTTTGATCAGCAAGAGCATGCGCCGCGTTTGCTGGGGCAGGAGATCACGCAAACATTTTGAGCAGTGAAATGTTTCCTGATCATATTTATAGATGTGACCGTGACCTGATTGCCACTAATAAGGCAGATGGTGGTGGAGTTTTGGTTGCAGTTAGCAAAGCTCTACCTAGTTCTCCTTGTTCTGATCTCTGTTTTTCTTCTACTTTAGAATGTGTTATTATCAAAATTTCTCTCCCTCATAATACAGAGTTCTTGATTTTGTCTATTTATATTCCTTGTAATTCTCCTTTAACTGTTTATGAGACGTTTTTTGATGATCTATCCTCTTATCTAGTTTTGCGACATCCTCACGCCAAAATATTAGTTTGCGGGGATTTTAACTTACCATACATAGAGTGGAAAAATTATACTACTCGTTCAATCTCGTCAGTTGACCCTTTTTCTATAACCCTGTCATCTTTCCTATCTCATTGCTCCTTCTCTCAATTTAATATCCGCAATCCTAATGGTCGTCATCTTGACCTTGTTCTATCAAATGTTCCAGTTGGCTACTTATCTGTATCTCAAGCCTTACATCCGTATGTTCCTCCTGATCGGCACCATCCTCCTTTATCTATAGATCTTATAGTCGATGAAATTAAATTTAACAAACCTCATCCTACTCCAAAACTTAACTCTTTTAAAGCTTACTATGAAGCTATTAATACAGAATTACTTTCAGTCAACTGGCTAGATTTCTTTAGAGGCCTAAATTGTGAGGCTGCATTGGATAAATTTTACATATATATTTATAATCTTGTTCGCTGTTATACGCCTCTTCAGACATTCCGTAAAGCAAATCATAACCCTTGGCTTACAAAGCGAGTGCTTAGTGCCCTACGAACAAAAGATAAGGCACATCGTGTCTTTAAAACACTCGGCACTTTTGAAGCAAGATGTAATTTTAGCAGGCTGCGTGCTATTATTCAGAGATATGCTCTGAAGGCTTATTTCAGCAGTCTGGATAGCTCTCTTGTGGCTAATAATACAAAGCCTTTTTGGTCTTATATAAGGTCACTGAAATCCTCTTCTTCCATTCCTAGTATGGTCCGTTGGAATGGTACAGAGGTTTCTTCTCCTCAAGAAGTTACTGACTCATTTGCCCAATTTTTCTCTTCAACTTTCTCTTCTCCCGCTGCAGCTGTGTATCCTGTTGTCTTACCTAATCATCTTCCCTTCCCAATTTCTTTTATTTGTACAGATGCATCTGAAGTCGAAGCTTTGATCAATGCTCTTGATCCTAATATTAGCCCTGGGCCGAATGGTTTGCCAAACATATTTGTCAAGTTGTTAGCCTCATCGCTTCGATTTCCTTTATCTCTCCTCTTCAATCTAAGTTTGAGTACTGGTACTTTCCCAAACCCTTGGAAAACAGCTAATGTTGTGCCTATTTTTAAAAGTAGTGATCCTACGTCAGTTTCCAATTATCGCCCTATTTCTTTACTGTCCTGCTTTCCAAAGTTACTTGAACGGTTGGTTCATAATCGACTCTCAAACTCATTAGCTCCTATTATTGCTCCAGAGCAGCATGGCTTTCTCAAATGATACTCCACTACCTCTAATTTAATGGAGTTCACAAACAGTATTGCAAGAGCTTTGGATAACCAACTGCAAGTTGATGTGATCTACACAGATTTCTCCAAGGCCTTTGACACTGTGAATCATTTACTTCTTTGTCGTAAGCTTGAAGCTCTTGGCATCTCGGGTGCTCTTCTATCTTGGATGTCATCTTATCTATCGTGTCGTCCCTGTTGAGTAAATCTCTCTGGTACTACGTCTAGTCCTTTTTATCCTTCATCTGGCATTCCACAAGGTTCAATTCTTGGGCCTCTTCTCTTTCTATTGTTCATAAATGATCTTCCCTTTGTAATTAATTCCTCATGCCTTTTGTATGCAGATGACTTCAAAGTATTTCGAGCAGTCAAATCCCATTTTGACTGTCAGCTTCTCCAAACTGATCTGAATGCTCTAAATAAATGGTGTGCTTCAAACTATTTATGTCTTAACACTACTAAATGTCATAAAATGACTTTTTCTCTCAATGACTCTCCTATAAATTTTAATTATATATTAAATGATGCTTTGCTCTCTGAAGTGTTCAGTCATAAAGACCTTGGAGTAACTTTTGATCCAAAACTCAAATTTGATGCACATATTTTAAATGTGATTACTAAAGCGTCTAGAGTTACCGGGTTTATCCTTAGATATGTACATAAATTCAATAGCATCTCTTCTTTTGTCCGCCTATTTGTTTGTCTTGTTCGCCCTTGTCTTGAATGCTGTTCTGTTATCTGGTCCCCCCGTTATTCCTATCTCGTGACTTCTTTAGAAACTGTCCAAAAAAAGTGAGGTGATACTTCGTTGCGTCGCTCATCACTTTGTGGACCTGGAATTGAGACTCCACCTGAAAAAATCAGAGCTCAGGGCTGGCGCGCCAAAAGGTGGGTAGACTGCATTGGCTGATGGCGTTGAACTCCTGAGCCGGCAGCAGGCCCTCGATAGGTGGAGGTGCTTGTTGCGGGAGACAAAGTCCATGGTTTCTTCGTTTTGCCCGTGCACCATGATGTCGCTGCTCGTTGTCGGGATCACCGCTTTGGAATCAAATGCAGGATCTGGTTAACATATACTTTTATTTTAAGACTAACTGTTTGATAATGATATTGGAAGAAGATTTCATCCACATAAAATCTCCTTCGTACATTCACTTATGAGGATGTAGAAGAACGGCTCTCGTACCTATTTGCAAAGTTTGCCGTTATTTAAGTTGGCAAGCGAAGATTTGTCAAGGCACTAACCGCTGCTTTCGACGTGAATTGTGCGTCGGAACGTTTCGAGGTGCCACAGGAGTAAAGGAGAAATGAAAAGAGACTTAAATGTGATGATTGTGAAACTATCTTCGATTTTGCGTAGTTTACTGTTTCGTGTTCCAGTATTTTAATTACTTAGAATTAGAAAAACATGATTATTGAGGCCGATTGTAGCCTTACTTCAGAAAACTCTGCAAATAATTTATCAGACGATCAAATTCCGTTTCATGCAATTATTCGCGGTATTAAGGATGGAGCAATAATGGAAGATATTCGTAATGATTACTACGAGTATACCGGTGAAAAATTTCCTTACATCGAACAGGTTACCAAAACCGAAATGGCACATTTATATGTAACATATATTACGTGTACACGCAACCTAGATCCCAGCATGTCCTCAATATGGTACAAAATAAAAACTCCAGCCAAAAGGAAGAACACCAAAGAAACATGATTTCATATTACAAATACGTTAACATAAGAACAAAAATAAAAAAAAAAAACCAAATAACAATTAAATGTGTATCAGGGGTGTACCTTGGGAACAAGATAATTGTAGAGGAAAAACATTAAACTAACGCGCACCATTTGTTAATAATCAATTTATTGTGTTCAAAATACAATGACTCGGTTGATGGTCCGGATGCGACTGACTCTTCTCAATTTCTTCCGTGGCCGGTGCTCTTCAATTGGTGTTGCCATGACACTCAACCATCCTGACATTGAATCGTTTCGATTCATTACTCCGTGTCTGAATCCGCAGCATCATCGTAAAAATCTAGTTCGGAACTCACGATGATCCACGGTTTCAACTTTTCGCTCGTATACACCGAACAGAATTGTCGTTGGTTGGGACGTGCGATTCCCACGTCCTCGACGAGATATTTGTCGTTTCGTAAAACTCTCGAAATGATGTAGTGGCCACGATATTTGGGCTCTGACTTTTGAGATTCTCCCGTAGCAGCGGGTACGTTCTCTAGAACGATGAGATCTCCTTCCTTGTAATGTAAGGTTTTTTTGTGTTTCGCGTTGAACCTCAATCTCCATTTCTCTCGCTCGGTGCTAATTCGCTCTGCAACCAATTGTCTTCGGTTAACCATATCGCATTCCGTTGGATCAGCAGTCGCTTCATCTGATGTTAGAGCCATAACTAGCTGATTCGTGATGACGTCTCGAAGGCGATAATCCAATATCAACTTGATCGGACTCAACCGAGTCAGAGAGTGATATTCCAAATTCTGAGACCACTGAAGATTGCGCAATTGTAAACCCCAATCCTTATGATCAGTTGGTGCAGTTCTTAGAGGTGATCAGCTGGACTGATTTGCACGTTTGATTTGGCCATTCGCTTGAGGTGCAACAGCAACTTTAATATGTTGAATATCATTAGATGCGCGGAATTAAGCAAATTTTCGGGATGTAAAAGCAGCGCCTCGATCGCTAATTATACGCTAAGGCAGACCGAAGCACAACGTCAGATCCCTGAATGCGTCGATGACGGGCTTCTTTTTTGTAGTTTTGACAGCTCTCAAAATTAAGTACTTACTGAACGAATCAGATATTCTAATGATGTGCAAATTATCTCGACGACTGCGTGGAAAAGGTCCCAGGTGATCAACGTTGAACGTTCAGAACGCAATAGGTGTCACCTTATCCGAATAGAGTTGACCCGCCGGTTTGCCTGCAATTCCTTTATTATAGCAGCACTCTAAGCGTGCTGCGACGTACAACTTGATGTATTTTCGGAGATTGTTGAACCAAAAAACTTGCCGAACTCGATTTATGGCTTTTTCAAGACCAAAGTGGCCCATGTCATCGTGGTACGTGCGAATGATTTTCCACCGGAGCGACGAACTTAAAATCTTGGTCGATCTTACGATATAACTGACCATTTTTGAGCTGATAATCTGACTTGATCGGTTTGGATTGAGCGGACTTGATTTCGCCTCTCGAAACTCCGATTAACTCCTTCAACTTCACATCTTGTCGTTGCAGGTGCACAAGCCAGTCCTCGTTTTCTTCCACTCGCATTATGTTCCCCGATGCTATCTCTGGCTCGCTCGGTGATTCGTTTGGAGTTCTGCTTAGAGCACTTGCATGACTCATGCGTTCAGCCGATCGATGTATGATATTGAAATCGTACTCCTGTAGCTTCAAAAATCATCGACAGATGAGCGGTAGCAATGGCTTAGACGTTCTTGTGGTGCTAATTGCGGCGGAATCGGTAATTATCTCGAAATGCCGAGCAAATAAATGCGGAATCTTTCTAACGACTCGACAATTGCCAGGACTTCAAGCTCATGACTATGGCATCTGCTTTTAGATTCGCTACACAAGCGGCTGTAGTAGAAAACCGGTCTGAAATTGCCACCGTCGTCTCGCAGCATGAGGATTCCGGTAAGACCCAGTTTGCTCGCGTCAGTGTGAACTTGATGTTTCTTCGTCGGATCGTATGCACTGAGCACTGGATCGCAGCAAAGTGCTGATTTCAATTTTTCGAATGCGTCTCGTTGTTTGGTCGACCAACAAAACTGTGAATTGTCCTTCTGCTTCAACAAAAGTGTAAGCGGCGTCGATATTAAAGAATAACCGCGAATGAATTTGCGGAAAAACCTGCTTAATCCCAGAAATCTTCGAGCTTCTGTAACGTTGGTTGGTTCCGGAAACTCTCGAATTGCATTAGTCTTTTCAGCTCCTAGCTTTATACTGTCCTCATCCACTCGATGACCCAAAACAGTAATTTTTCTAGACAAAAACGTACACTTAGAGGGCCGAAGTGTCATACCGACATCTCGAAGTATAACCAGGAATTCACGGAGTTTGATTAAACCCTCGGCGATGGTTTTCCTGGGCAGAATTACTTCATCTACGTAGCTAACTGCTCGATTTCCCATTTGTCGTACCAACTTGGTAATGACCTCAAGATAATAACTCGGTGCATTGCACAGGCCAAAAGGCATCCGGCTCAATTCATATTGGCCTGCATGTGTGACCAATGCAGTGTATTTCGTGGACTCTTCTGCGATTAGTATTTGATACATAAATGCTGGACATTAAAACGAGAGTCGTGTAAAATAAACTACCAGCGATCGAAGATAGCTGCTCCTCAACAGTTGGCATAAGAAACGGACGATTTTCAGTGATAGCGTTGAGCTCACGGAAATCAACACAGAGACGGTCCTTACCATTCTGTTTGTGAACGAGGACAATTTGTGACGAATATTCTGATGATAATATCGTTTTCGAGCAGTTTACTCTTTCTTGAATGCGCTCACGCTTTGTGAACGGTATCTGGTATGGCTGGCGTCAGACAGGTTTTAAGGTCGTTAACCTGGATCTGAAAATTGCTCTGCTATTTTCCGGAAAATGCAAAGCCTTATTTCATTGAGTACGAGATAGCCTTACTTCCTAAAGTAGAACGCACATGTACAGATGATGATAACGCTAAATAAAGTGGCTAAACAGGTTTTAGAAGTTACAACGAGTGGATTTGGATAAAACAGGGAATAGAACATGATGAAGAGACAGTTAAGAGGAGAACGGGAAAAAGGTTGCTCGGTGATTTCGAGTAGTTTGGCGGTTGGTGACAATAGGGAGTTGAGAGTTGATCGCGAACTTTGACAATCGAAATAAAGAAAGAGCGGTACGGCCGTATTGATTAGTTTTTTTGTGGAGGCGATGTGTTACTCGTAGACGTTTCGTGCATTTTTTTTTGTATTCGGAAGTTGTGCGATAGGTGGTTGCTTGCGAGAAAAAAATCGCGAAAGGTTCGAGATGTCTGAACGAAAAATAACGTCGAAAAGGTGAAATTAGTGGAACAAGCGGAGAGATATGATGAGATGGAGGAGATCTTGTGTCCCATATGAACACCCAAGATAAAACTTCGAAGCGCAAATTAAGAATGTTAGGTTTTTTGCTTCAAGCATAATTTAAACAAGTGATTTGTGAAAGTAATCCTTCTGGTTGTCCATGTGCTCATAGTACGAGTATAACAGTTAAAAATCAACTGGCTGAATCTCGCTAGATTTGCGATTAAGTGCGACATGGGGTGATAGTGGTGCTAATACTCGTACAATATGCAAAATTTGAGAATTGCATTCAATTCCTCTTGTCCTATTATGTTTGAAACGTAGTTTGTCGTGAATTTGTCCACAAAAGTTCTTTGTCGCATGCTGGATTCATTCCAACATTTTGTCACTGCGGGCGTGTGTTTAAAATTATCTCTATTGCGCGTTGTTCATGTTGAATTTTAGTATCTTGTGGTCACTCAGTTTAGCATATAAAATTGATACTGTCACAAATGATGCTTGATCATATTCGAAAGTGACTTCAATCAAAAATAGTACTTGTTAGTTTATATGAGCCAGCTAAACAGCAAATGAAAGTGCTTGTTTTGACTACGGATTGTCAGTTGTTTGAAGTTAAACAGAAAGAAATTATCTGCGAGCTTGATTTAAGTAAGTGTGTCTTAGATAATATCGATTTACGTCAATATTCACTCGGTGAAAGTCGGGCTAATCTTAACGCTTTCAACATTTCACAACGCATAGAATCCGAGAATGAACTCATTCAATTTGGCAAATATATAACTTATGCTGTTTCAAATAAAAGGCTCCGTCTACATATAAAGGTCTCTGATAAATTGGTTGTTACCGAAAGGACTTTAAATGTATTTAAGCTAATTAAAGAATGAATGTTGAATGTTTTGAGATTTTTGATACGGAAAGTTGTGGCCAACCAACATTCTGCACGCAATAAGGATTCCAACAACAACCAATTAATAATAATAATCACCATATCAATAAAAATTAAAGATTTCAGGCACTCCTACCGCCCTCCTTCCCAACAACGAGCGCTCGACGAAGGAATAGGTCAGTTCCCTTTGTTTCTTCTTGCTTATTGATTAAAATAAAATCTTGTGCTTGATCTTCAAAGACAATTATCATTATTTGAATTAAGAACAAGTAATACGTTCATATAGGATTCGCCCTGTTAGAGCTTATAGTACGGTGTTATTAACCTAAAAAAAGGCCTAACCTTGACATCCAAAGTAAAAGTTTTATTCCAACTCCAAATTGTTCTATATAACCCTCTTATTGTTTGGTAAAAAGTTACACCATTTTGAGCGTCGGGTTTGGGGGCGAGGGGGAGAAAAAGTAGGAAATTTAGTAGTTTTTTTAGTTGTTTGGAAATTGGTTGAAAACTAAGCTGTTTAGCACAAAGAGTGTTATATACAAAAATGTTTTACATGAAATTTTAAACTAAAAATGTCCTATGCAAATTCCCTGTAAAATTTACGGTTCATGAGTTGCAGACGGTGTAAAAATAAAAATGATATAATTTTTAAGGTTTTTTTTCCAAATAAAGCTATATAGAAATAAGTAAATGATTTAATTAAAGAGTAATAATATACCACAGTATTATAGTCAAAAAGAGGCTAAGAGGCACCATTGAAGGTTGAAAAAGTAAAAATAATTGTTAGCCATCATAGTGACCTTAGACCGCGGGCCGCAACCAATGGCGGTTCTGTCTTCTGCACCTGTTGTCTGCCCCCTCCATTCCACCCCTCCCTCACGCACTGTCACAGATCGATCGATATTCTGCTTCAGTCGTCTTAGGAGACAAGTTGAGTACGTTTGTGCGTGGTACTTCTAGTGCAGTTTTGCTATAAATTTTTTATAGTTGGTGTTTATAGTAACGTGCGAATTATGTGAAAATCACTTGAGATAGTGTGTTAGTTATGGCGGAGTGTGTGTTAAAACCTTGTAAGGACAAGGGTGGTGAACTAATTACTCTGACTAGAAAGGCGGTGGACAAAATAATTCAGTGCAGTGAAATACGTAAAGATGGCGTCAAAGCCAAGTTCCTGCAGAATGATTCGCTTCAAGTACATAGTAAGTGTCGACAAACCTATATATTACGTCCAAAACCACCTGAAATGGAAAAAGAACCTCCAGCAAAGATACCACGTGAATCATTTGATTTTAAAGCCTTATGTTTTCTTTGTGGTCGCAAGTGTGTAGATGTATCTAAATGCAGGAATCCTGCTCAAGAAAAGTGGAGTTTAGTGCAGAAACTTGAACTGATTGAAAGCATCAGAACGGAAGCAAATAACAGGCATGACAAATGGGGAGATGAGGTAAGTGTGAGGCTCTCTCAGGTCATAGATCTCGTAAGTTCTGATGGGAGGTACCACTGGCATTGTTATCAGACATTTCAAAAGCCAGGATCGTCACGGCCCGAAAAAGGAGTAGCAACCAGTAAAGGTGGGTCTAGTGCTGATGCCAAAAGAGAAGACGCTTTTCAAAAGCTATGTGATTATTTGGAGGAAAACAATGAATGTCAATACGACTTTGAAAAACTACAAAATATCCTCCTTCGTCTGAGCCCTGAAGTTGAGCCATATACTGTCACACATTTCAAAAGAAAACTTATCCAGCGCTATGGTAATAGTTTAATTTTTCCAGTTTTACCAGGAAAAAGAAGTGTGATTTGTTTTTCTGGAGCATCAACTAATATTTTATCAGACAGAAAATAGTCGCTACAAACCTTGCTTCCCTAGAAGACAAACCATCACTTTCATACAAAAATGGACGAACACTTAATATGTTTTGGTTGAGTGGCACCTGGTTAGAAGGTCCAGAAGAAGGTAAACCTGGTTGGAGTGGCTGCATGGAAAAGCTTTATGCGAAGGAACAGTTCCAAACTTCGGCTGTAGTCCCTCTTCCATTTATCAACTTAGCTCCTTCAAATCCATCAACAATTTATACAGCTCTTCTTCAAGCTGCCAAACAAAGAGCTAGCAATGGTCAAACGATAACAATGGTGACTTTTGATCAGCCATTGTATGCTAAAGCTCGTGAAATAGTAGCCGCAGCATCTCATGACAGCCCGTTGAAGTCACTCTTCATTAGACTAGGAGGATTTCATTTGTTGATGTCCTTTTTGTCAGCGATTGGATTCATCATGGCAGGTAGTGGTTTGGAGGAGCTGTATAGTACTGTGTATGCTCAAAACAGTGTTCAACAAATGATGAACGGGAAAGCTTACTCTCGGGTCATTCGTGCTCTCTGCCTAGTCGAAGAAGCACTGATGACTGTATTTTTGAAAAATAATGAAACTCTCATAAGTGTGAATAAAGATGAGCTTCATAATGTCTATTCCAATTTCAAGCGTGGAAATGCCTCTCCTGAAGAGATTGCACAGTCAACCGTGGTAAAGAGCTTTGTAGACATTTTAGAAAACCAGCTTAGGCGTTCAAATGAATCTGGACGAACACAAAAAGTGTGGATTCAGTTCATAGAAATGGTTGAAATCGTTCGAATGTTTATAAGAGCAGAGAGGAGTGGGGACTTTCTCCTTCACCTTCATTGTGTCCATCAAATGCTTCCCATTTTCCATGCATCTGGTCACTTTAACTACGCTAAATCTGCACACGTTTACCTACAAGACTCGCTGGAACTTCTCAACACATTGCACCAAGAAAACGATATATTTGTTAATTGTGGTTATTTCACCATTCGACGAACTGAAAAGTTTTGGTCTAGAGTATGGAGTGATATGACTATAGAACAGGTTTTGATGAGGTCCTTAAAAAGCATTGGTGGATTGACTGGAGGTAGAGGAATCACAGCGACAACTATTGCCACTTGGATCAATTCCATGCCGACTTGTTCTCGGGTGTGCGAAGCAATGGAAGAGTTTGAGGGTGTTCGCAGCCTCTCTTCAGAACAACACGTGGAGCTACGAGATGTAAGGCAAAAAAGAAACAGTAAGGACTTGCAAACCTTCATTTCTTGGATTGAAGAACATAATCCGTTCTCTAAATCACCTGAACTCTCTTCCTTGTCAACAGGGGTTATAGGTGATGAAACTGTAAACTGCGATAAAGCATTTGAAATAGGAGCCATATCCATCAAAGCTATTGAAAACAAAACATTTGAAGAAATACACATGAAAAGAAAGTTTGCTGTCAAGTCTCTAGCCTCTATAACGAAGTCGGTGAAAATTAACAACGACATGGTATGTGTAAATCCTAACACTCTCTTACATCGGATGGTGTGTACAGTAAGGAGTGATGAGAGATTAGAGGAAATTTTTCAGTTTGAACTCTGTGCATATCCTCCATCACTGTTTGACGAATCTGGCTTGATGAGGAAGGGGAAAAAATCATCAATGATGAAGGTTTTGGTTTCAGATTCAAAAGAATCATCAAACATCGATGACCCAGTGAAAGTGTCCTATATAATTGACGGAGGCCACCTCCTACATCGTGTTGTCTGGCAACAGCCTGCTACATTTAAACAGATTTGCGAGCAATATAGTGATTACGTATGTACTCATTATGGAAAAGCGACTGTTGTTTTTGATGGTTACGAACGAAGTAACACAAGGGATCAAGAACACCTACGAAGATCACGTTCCAACATTGTGGTCAAAGTAGAAGACTCAATCCATGTCAACATAAATCAAAATGAATTTTTAGCTAGTGCTAAAAACAAGATGGGTCTAATAACCCTCCTTTCATCGCACTTGCAACAATGTGGTTGCACAGTTCTTCAAGCATCGGGTGATGCTGACCTATTAGTAGTCTTAACAGCTATTGATGAAGCAAAGAAAGATGTTCAAACGTGTGTTATTGGTGATGACACGGACTTATTAGTACTGTTGACTGTCCACGCACCTTCAGGGAATAAACTGAAAATGGTCGTACCTAAAAAAGGAAATCACCAGGAAAAAGTGTACATTATTTCTGACATTCAGCAAGGCATTGGGGATATGAAAGATGTACTTCTGGTTACATACGCCTTCACAGGATGTGACACTGTGTCTGCTGTCTATAAGAAGGGAAAAATTGCACCTTATAGGAAAGTTCAAGCCAACACCGTTCTTCGTGAAAAACTTCTGGTCTTCAACAACCCCAAAGCCGACCCCAGTGCAGTGGTTGATGCAGGAAACTACTTCCTACTTGCAATGTTTGGAGCCAAGAACACTGAAGATCTAGATTGTCTCCGCTACCAGTCCCACTTGAAAACGATTGCAAAGCAGCCTATACATGCATTACTGAAGTTGGATGCACTACCCCCCACTTCAGGAGCGTCCAGACAGCATTCATTTAGGACCTACCACCAGGTACAACAGTGGCTGAATGAAGATAAGGATCCACTCGAGTGGGGTTGGAAGAAGATTGGCGACCACCTGACACCAATTACAACAGCACGTCCTGCAGCCCCCCAGGAATTACTGTCCCTTATAATGTGTACTTGCAAAGATGAATGCGTTCGTAATTGTGCATGCAGAAGGAGTGGTCTAAACTGCACTAGCATATGCAGCAATTGCTCAGGCCAAGCATGTGATAATATGGACAATAATAATATCTTAGACGACGAGCTAGAGGAGGAGGATAATGTGCTGGAGGATGAGTGAAGTTAATAAAGACATTGAACATTCCAAATTTGAAAGATATTTATGCTTAAGAAGTGAATTTATGTTGCAATGTTCGTAGAAAGTTCAGGGTGGGTTTCTCCGTATCACAGGTTTATATGGCCTAGGCCTGTGGAAGCCTCTTTTCCCTTAAAAAAGAGTGCCCCTTGATAAGGTGGTGAGGTTGTCGTTCCTTCAAGGGCTTATCACTAACATACCACCGGCCACTGAAATAGCAACATTCTTTTACGAAGCTTATTTTTTTAAAAAATTATCAAAATTACGAAAAAGTTAACATTTACACCGTCTGTAACTCTTGAACCGTACAATTTAGAGTGATTTTGAAAAGGACCATTCTTATTTAAAATTTAACGTAGAGAACATTTTTGTATATAACAATGTTTAGGATAAACCACTTAGTTTTTGAAATATTTACGAAAAACTAAAAAAACTAGTGATTTTTCAAATCCCACCCCCCCTCACCCCCAAACCCGACGCTCAAAATGGTGTAACTTTTTACCATAGAATAAAGGGACTATGTAGAGCAATTTGGTGTTGGAGGAAAACTTTTACTTTGGATGTTGAGGTTTAGGTCTAATTACACCGTACTATTATAAGTACTCGTAGATTGAAGACGAAATGATATAATTCCTGATCATCCGACGGAGAATTTGTTTATTGTCAAGTTATGTTTATAGAATTTAGGCTTAAATGATAATGATAAAAAAAACCGCTGGGATCTCACTTGAGTTTCGAAGTCTGTTGAACTTTTGAAGGATATTTCAATGCGAAGAAGAAAAGAATGAAATGATTGGATTGTTATCTAAGTCGGCAAATGTATAAAAAATAAATTATGTAAAATATACTTTTATCGAAACTCTTTTTACAAGTTATATAAATAAAATTGAAGATATAAGAACAAGGAAGAATCAAGGGGAGGTTTATTGCTACTATTGATTCATTTGAATATATTGGCTTTCAAGGCGCAGTACGATGAGGGCTTGAGGTACGAGATGTTAAATGAAAAGTCAGAAAATTTGTAAAGTGAAATTTGTAATAATTATTTTTTTCTTCTTAAAACTCAAAGTAATGAACGGGATCAATAAAAATGTGTAGATAAACGTGAAAATTCAGTCTTTCCGTCAGCACCCCAAACAGGTATGGGATCCATCACTTGGCTGGCTCTTGCGCTCATGAGCTAGCCATCAGGTGAGCTTTCCCTCTTTTTCATTGTTACATTGTTATGCTTGGCGTTCCGCACCCGATATGGGCCAAGGCATCATATTTTTTGGATTTTAGATCCGGTTGGAAGGGGTGCGTGAAGGCACCGTCACCACCTGGATGCTCCACTCTTATTTGTAGGCAAGGATGAAGTAATCCCTTTCGTTTAGTTACTTCAGTCATTGGCACCTTTTCAGTTCGGTTTCGATGCTGTCATCCTTTAATTCGTAAGTTGGAGAATATTTTGTAGTGGGCCCTTGTGCTGTGGGAAAAGAACCTGTATTAATCAAAAAGTCACACAAGCAAACAATGTAATTATTTTTATTCGTCATCGTAATTTGTAGAATACTTTTTCTTCTTGATATTTTTATTAAATGTTATTTCATATCAATTTTCCTTTATATTAAATGTAATTTCATATCAATTTTCCTTTATATTAAAATGTAACTGTTTCCCTTTAATCATATTTTTCATGAGATTTAACTTTTATTACTATTCGAAATCTTCATTTTCTTTACTTCAGTTAAATTTTGTTATAAAAAATTTTTAAATCTGCACATAAAATTTCGAGTATTGGAACGCTGATATAATACACTATTCCATGGATTGCATTGCCAAATGCAATCTACCGTGGCTGAGCAAGGGGCTCGTCTTCATGCACCGTAATGGCGTGGCGAGACGGTAGACGACGGACAAGCTGGGGTCAATTTAAGACCTGCACCCGGCGAGCACGCTAAGAAGGGCCGGGAAGAAAATTAAATTACTTAGCAAAAAAAGACATATTCGATGAGAGATTAGTATTGGAGGCGGTGGGAGTAAAAAATTGAGAATGATTCGAGAAAAATCGCAAAAATTTGATTAAAACTTAAAATTCGTACGACTGCGATATTACGTAAAGTATAATAAAAAGTGTTCATATCTGTTATATCTTTGTCCCCATGGTGTATGAACAAGTAGAGCTAATGTGTTATTGTGCTTGTTTGCATTCTATTCTCGAGGCAAATGATATGACTAAGCTATTGAATTCATGAAATTCTCAACCAAAGGAAGTTCCGACAAGTATCGTAATTTATTGATGACTTATCGACAAGTTCAAAGCACTTAATGCCTGTTGCGAATGTAGGAATAAAAACTCCTGGGCCATGAAACCGGGTTTGTTCCTGAGAACGGTATCGTAAATATGATAGTATGTGGAATGATGTATTCAGATTAGCATCGAGTGTTGAATACCGCAAGGAATCTTTTGGGAGTTGATGCGCCAAGATCCATGTCGTAACTATTGTCCGCATGGGAGTTCCGCTTGATTTGAGGAAGAAACGTTTGTATATGAATTAGTTGATTTGTAACTTACTTGGCCAGCTGGCACATTGTGCGCGACTTTTTGCATCCACCCCGAGTATTTCAGCGAAAAATCATGGGGGTGGAGTGAAGCCTCTGCACCATTGCAGCTTATGTTGTGCGGGGTGGTTAGATGTTTCATGTATGGTATGATCAGTTGCGGTTGGTTTTCTGTATATTTTATAGTACAATTGTGTTTGTTCACGTGTCACAGCTAGGTCCATATAGTTGAATTGTCCGTTTGTTTCTTTTTCCATAGTGAAATTTATATTCGGGCGAATTTCATTCATATAGATAAGTAGCTCGTCTTGTTTATTCTCTTGAGAGTCAATAACGATGAGACAGTTATCCAATATTACATCGAATCTTTTGACAACTTTGGGTAAAAACACTTCTTCCAAAGATTGTAAGAATATTTCTGACATTATTAAAGACATTGGATGTCCCATACCCAGACCCTCCTTGGAAATATATGTACTGCTATTGAACTTAAAATAGTTCTGCTTGATTGTGGTATTTATGAGATTGAGTAGTTGATCTGTGAATCGTCGGCTGTTGTTGAATGAAAGTTTTTCTTTTAGTATGGCCAGTGTTTCATCGACGGGTATAGAAGTATAGAGGTTGGTGATGTCTAGTGATAAAAGTCGACAAGATTCAGTCAATTTTAAAGAAGTGGTAGAGTTTGCTAGCTCACGGTTGTTCTTTAATGCGTATTTGCTAACCAACTGAAACTCATAAGAACGACCAACAGTGGGTTTCGTTAACAAACGTAGGCAAAGAGACATACAAACTATCAAACTTCCTTAGGAAATACAAATTGCAAACTGCATTCAAAACGAAAAACAAAATTGGAAACAAACTGAAACGAAAACTGAATGACAGATCAATATACGAAAACAATGGCATATACAAACTGACATGCAAGGACTGCGACATGGTATATATAGAAAGGACAACACGAAAAATAATGACAAGAACAAAGAGCACTTACAATCTTTCTTACACAACAAGGCAGACTCCAATTATGCGACGCACCTACAAAACTTGAAATTTATAAACACAGAAAGACAGACGGTAACATTATCAACGAACAACTTGTTACCAATTCCGACGCAATTTTCTCAGTTCTAGACCACACTCTTAGACGAAAACGGAAAGGAGATGAAACAGAACAAACGGACATCCAACAAGCAAAAAAAAAAAACAAAAACTTAATATCCCTCTACCTGGCATAATTTAGTACTTGACGTAATTTACCACCTTACCTAATTACCCACCCGCTAATTACCTATCCGCTTAACCCATCCTACGACTATATATTGTCATTCCCTTCAACACATCCTTTAGACACTGAAGATGACTCGAAGTAGTCGAAACGCATCTGCTCACACAATAAAGCAAGGCCCAACGGTTTTTAAAGAAAAAAAAAAAGTTTGTGTTCTTGTTTAATAACCCTAACCTTCTCTAAATGTTCGCGAAGTATCGGGTCATAATGACGGATCAGTTCTAAAATCTCCAAAAAATTTCCATTGTTCCGTTCTCCGAGAAGATTTCCAGCACCTCTGAATGATAGGCCCCTTTCGCCAAGCAATAAAATGGTGTCTAGGATTCAACTTAAAATTTCATGCCATTTTTAAGTTTCACTGATGATCAGTTCATTTAGAAGTGTATCAATTGAAGTTTCTTCTCAAAGTCGAATCTGCAACGAGCGTCATTGAACGTAGCACTGAATGTGGTCTGGATTATTTTCATGATCTGATAACTTATCATACAGTTTTTTCCAAGCTTGGTTTTTTGAGTACCCTGTAGGACAGAAAAGCTTTGGATGATTGAAAGGGTTGGAAACTAATAAACGACAAGATAAGCCATACAAAGCGTTCATTAGGCTACTCCACACCAACCAATCTCGCTCCACCCTCTTCCTATTTGGCAGTGTCTTCGATAAAAGCGAGGCGGGAAATGGTTAAGATCACGTGAAATTGTTGAAACAGCCCCCTTTAAGTCAACTTTTCCTACTGCATTCTTGTAGAAGACGGCATCTTTTGGCGACTTCAACTAATTATATCGTTCACAACTTCAGAGTGGATAGATTCAGTACATACAGAGCCAATATCATAATCATGAAGGTACAGCTGTTCTTCTTCGGTTCTTCGCATGGATTGTGTTTCCATTGAAGATAAACCATGATCAATGTCGATTTCAGAGTTTTCAGTTCCCAAGTTTTGAATAACTACTTCATTGTTTGCAGCTTCAGTTGATTCGTCTCTTTCTGAAGAGCCGAGTAGAACGTTGTTTTCATGGTTAGGATAATGCGCAACATCTGAAAGCGATAAATCATAATATTAAATGTAATTCATATAATCAGCATACTGAAAACCTTTAACAATTCTAACAATCAAGTTTTTCGGGCCGAAACTGTATCCGAAGAGGGTTCTTTGCTGTTTCGAATGTTCCTTTCCTTCTTTGTCTCGTTCCAAGCGTTCTTTGCGCTTTTGAGCTCCAGACTTGTGCTTGAACATAATGCATCTAATATGAAAATGTTATTTTTAATCACTCTCGATTTTGCTTAGTTATATATAGCTAGAGAATAGAAATATTTAACAATTTGTAATTTCGGTAGTCTTAAAATTTGAAAAACTTTCTTACCAATAATCAAACATGATAAGAAAATTTTTTCTCACAACTCGCGAATGGAAATTCAATATTTGACGTATTATGGAAGGAGAGTTGAATTCGATATATTACGAGGTTTTATTTTATTCTGTCAACGTCAATTATATCAAAACTCTCGATCTGCCATTTGATATTTCGACATAACGTCAACAAAGAACATTCGTGGATGTAAAAAACATAATGCACAACTATTTGATGGTTCAGACTTTTGCCATGACCATATGAATAAGAATTTCGAAAATTGCACGCATCGATGCGACATGCATACTTAAAAAATAATCAATCCCACTTTATGACCCCTGGTGCCACCATCTTTAGACGGTCGACGAAATTTTGTCGCTTGATGCACAATGATAATGAATGATTGTTACTTATTCATGTGTTATTCTGTCCAATCGTCACTGTTTTCTTTTTTGTTTATCACAACGTTGTGAAAACGACAAACAATTGCAAAGTGTTGCAGTCTTAGTCACAACTTCTGTTAGAATGTCAGATGCACTGCAATCGTAGCCAATAATCATAAGTAGCGCCAACATTGAGCAAGCTCACACGCTTCATGGTGCGGCCAGTTGCAAACAGGTTTATCAAATTTTCTTAGACGAAAGGGACGTGACGTCGAGGGAAGCCAAAATGTACTAAAGAGATTTGCACATGTCAAAACAACCAAGCAGCACGATCTACAACAAATGCACGCCCATCAGCTTTGCCTCAGAAATTTTTAAGAAGGCTCAAGGCAATCATTCATCCATCGATAGTTCAAGGGGAAAGATCATGCGAATCATGCATGGCAGATGAAAAATGTGTGCTTGGTCCTGGCAAGAAACCTACGGCAATGCTTTGCGGCAGTGCGTAGGTCGTTTGCACTTGACGATGGATGGTAATGAAATGAGTATGATACACATACATAGATAAAATGTGTATCGTATAGAAAATGAACATGGATAGCATATTGAGCCCGGTAGACCTGAGACAGTGTTCAGCTAATTTCTTTGCGGCCACTGGTCGTAAACTTGATTTCGGCTACGTGTAAACTCGCCCATTCAACTACGGCACGAGCAGCACTGTAAAAAAAGACGCCGAATTTGAAAAAAATTATAAACAATTTCTCATTTTCGGTTCTAAATTCAGTAATTATTTGCTAATTTACGATTTTTAGAAATTTTTTTTCAAGTGGTAAGAATTTCAGGAGAAGAATATACAAAATATTTTTATTGGTGAATAACACCTACGGGCCCCTTTAGGAAGTGCGGGCCAGGGAGGATTCACCCCATCTCCCCCCCCTCTCGACTGCCCCTCAGCTGTATCTGCCTGTCTGCTGCCACAATCTTGGGAAGACATTTGTCATTCCGCTCGTCCGCTCAATGCCACCTCATTTTAAGGTGATTTTACGCTAGCGACTGAATTAATTTCTAGGAAAAAAAACTTTTCAAGAGACGTGTGCTCTTCAGCAAACATATAATGACTCTTCTCTTATTTACTATTGATTTCATTGTCCACGACAAGGTAATCAGTCAATAACAGCATTATCAGCAAAAACCAAAATAAAATGCAGTGTTTGACAAAATTTAACCTACATTCGTAAATTTTGTAATAAGGATAAGCAAAGAAATATTTTCAATGACGGATTTTTCCTGTAGCTTTCTAAACTGATAATATATATAGTTTTTAGACCTGATTTGAAAAGCTCTCATCCAGCCCTTCCACTGGATACCGCACATAGCCACCTATGATAAAATCATACTTTTAAAAGGTCACATGCTTGTATCACTAAAAATTTCACACCAGGACTTTTAATAGATTGTATATACCATGATTTCGGAGAAAAAATCCTAAGACAGACAACTGGAAAAACAGGTCGCGATTTCTATATAGTTTTGTAAATTAGTATTAGACCATAAAACGCGAAATTTTCTGCGATTCAATACTATGACGTGCGATAAATGTTTGAGTATTTTATTCTTACTGCTCTGTAATAAAAAAAGGAGATTTCAATATTATCTGATTACTTATTTCATTAAAACATGTGTTCAAGTCAAACCTTACTGCCAACATTATGAAAAATTTAATTATTGTTGAGAACTAAAGTTATCGTACGTCGATAGGTTCACCACGCATGCATGAGCGAAACCCAGTATTCAGGCGCCGGACCGCACTACTTGCGTCACCAGTAATTTTTCTTTAGTTGGTCTGTGATCGTTGCCCACAAGAGACGTGTGCAATAAGAAGTTCCTTTATGTAAAACAAATAAAGCGTACTCATATATATTCAAAATCATCTTTCTCTTCAAACCTATCGTCCCTCTGTCCCTTCGATAATCTCAACAGGTTATGGGCCCAGGCAAGCAGCTTGCGTAACAACCGATTATCGAAGTCAGAGAACGATAGGGAGAAAACGGTTATCTCGATTTTTTCTTCCTTGGTGGTCGAAATGTGGGCGCCATTGTAGTGTACCGGTAAACGCGTACGGTAAAGCAATCGAACGAAAATGGCGGAATCAACTCTGATAAAGAACATCAAGAAGTTTGATGGCTCGATGCTTATCGCGAATGCGTTACAAGACGTCGTTACGGGTGTGCGAGTGATGCCGGCAGACGCAAACTCGGCCCATGGCAAAAAGAGGGTGAAAGACAATGCGATGGCCATGTGCATAGTTTCCTCGTCGATGGAGGATTCTCAGCTCGATTGTATGTTCAACTGCACTACAACGAAGCAAATGTGGGACAAATTGGTGAGAATTAACGAGCAAAAATCAGCGTCAAACAAGATGCTCTTGCTACAGAAGTTCCACGGACGTCGCATGGTTCCAAACGAGTCGGTTGTACAACACGTTTCCCGGGTACAAGACATGGCGTCTCAACTGCAGGATCTGGAAAAAGCGGCTTCGGACACGGCCATACTGGCGAAGGTACTTGGCACCCTACCGGTAAAGTCTAATGCTCTCCAGATAGCATGGGACAGTGTACCCGAAGAAAGTCAAACCCTTGATAATCTACTAGAACGATTATTGAAGGAAGAAAGAAGACTTGAAGGTGACGATGACGTCACTCGAGCGTTAGCCGCTGTTAGTCTTGGCGGGAACAAGAAGCAAAAGTTCGCCACGAATCAAAACAATAGCAGTGAGAAAAACCGCAAAAGTAGAAATACGAGTGTCGAGTGTTTCTATTGTAAAAGGTGGGGGCATCTAGCTCGCGATTGCCGGAAAAAGAAAAGGGACAAGGACAATGCCGGTGAAAACCCTCACGAGTGTGCGTTCGTCACTTCGACAATTGAACAAAAATAGCGACAAGTGAAATCGGAGACAGTGCCGAGTAGCGAGGTCGTAGAACGACTCATGGCAGTCGACACAAGCGATGTCTGGATTACCGACAGCTGTGCGTCCAGGCACATCACTTACCGACGGGACTGGTACAGTGAGTTCGAACCAAGCGGTGGTGATTCGATATCGCTCGAGGACAACGGTGTGTGCAACGTTACCGGTAGTGACACTGTGCTCATCGATAGACTAGTGAACGGTGAATGGTGTGAAGCTCGAATCGAAGACGTGCCCTACGTTCCAAAGATTTGAAAGAACTTGTTTTCAGTCGGAGTATGCACTGAAAAAGGTTTCGATGTTTTTTTAGAGGAAAACTAGTAACAATTAACAGTGACAGTGAACTTTTCGGTGTCGGTGTGCAACAAGACAATCAGATTTACTGAATGCTCTTTAAAGTGAGAAAACCAAGTGTTGCGAGAGAAGCAAATGTGTCTACTGTCAACTTGCATGTCTGGCACAAACGACTGGGACACGCAAACAACAAAGTTTTGCGTGAAATGACGCAAAAAGGGCTAATTCGAGGTGTGAAAGTAGTGGACATTGACAATTTCTTCTGTGAATCGTGTGCTTTCGGAAAAGCACACAGGTTACCGTTCAAAAAGAACGAGACAAAAAGGAACACAAAACCGGGGGAATACATACATTCCGACGCATGCGGACCATTCTCAACAGAGTCCATCGGTGGTGCAAGATTCTGCATACTCTTCAAGGATGATGCATCAGGATTCCCGTATGTTTACTTCATGAAACACAAGTCTGATGTTTTCGATATTTTCTAGAAATACAAAAGGTTGATCGACAAGAAATTCGACAAGCCGATAAAGGTGTTACGTACAGACAATGGACGAGAGTATTGCAACCGTGAAATGAAGCAATTTCTCGAGACTCGTGGTATCGAGCTGGTAAACACGGCACCTTACACTCCTCAGCAGAACGGGAAAGCCGAGCGCAACAACAGAACGATCATTGAGAGTGCGCGCACGATGATAACGGCAAAGAAACTTCCTCTATCGCTACGGGTGGAAGCAGTCGGTACAGCAGTGACCGTGCTCAACTGAGTTCTGGCTACCGGTAAAGAGAAAACGCCATACGAGATCTGGTTTGGAAAAACACCAGATGTGTCCCATTTTCAAGTGTTCGGATCAGATGTGTACATGCATATCGACAAACAATTTCGCAAGAAGTTAGATCCAAAGGCTACAAAGTTGATCTTAGTTATGATCGGGGATGGAAAGTTATTTGCCGGGGTACAAATAGAACGAAATCGAGTAAAGAAAACCATGTTCTTGGATCAAGAAGCGTATGTGAGGAAAATTCTCAATTAATTTAAGATAATCGACGCAAAAGTGGCAAGTGCACCTGCCGATCTGCACACGCGACTAATTCCAAACGATCGCGACGATGAAAACCCAAGTCCGGTATCGTTCCGAGAAGCAGTTGGCTCGTTAATGTTTCTTGCGGTTGTGACGCGGCCAGATATTGCGTACTCGTTGAATTCAGTTAGTAAATTTCTTAGCAATCACCATGAAAGCCACTGGCAAGCGGTGAAACGAATCTACCGTTACTTGGTCGGAACAACGAAAGTCGGGATAATGTACAAAACCGGTGGGGGTAACTCGGAGTTACAGGGACTCGGATTTTGCAAGTAACGTGGAGACGCGTAGATCTACCACGGGGTAAGCATTTCGTCTATCGAACGAGATTGTGACATGGTCGACCCAACGACAAAAGCTAGTCACACTCAGCACAACGAAGGCAGAGTACGTCGCAGCAGCAGCGGCTGCGAAAGAGGCTATTTGGCTTAGAAAATTGTGAAACGATCTGGGGTGCCTACCGGTAACTGCGACAGTTCTGCGAGTAGACAATCAAAGTGCATCCTGCAGCTAAACCTACACCGCAGTTCAACCACCCAAAATCTGCTTGAGCTGTTTGTGAGGGAGATGAAAGCCGACTTCCTGCTGCTGAGTGAGCAACACCATAATAAAAGTCCTACATTATGGTATTCTGTCGAAACTGGTACTGCCGCCATCTGGGTTCGGAACAGTGACTTTCAAGCGAAGACTTGTGGATGGGAGGATGGTTTCGTGTGGGTTCGGTGCTCAGGGAGCACCTTCTTAAGTGTGTACCTAATGCCTAACGAATCGCTATCATCTTTCCAAGCCAAGCTTAATGCCCTGGAGGGCGCTGTCTCGAGCGCAGAGGGCAAAGTGCTCGTTGGGGGTGACTTCAACGCTAAAGCAATCGAATGGGGCATGCCTCAGATGACCCGCGGGAAAACGAATCATGGAAATAGCGGCCAGGATGGCGCTCGTCGTACTAAACTTCGGGAATATGCGGACTTTCCGCCGTATTGGCTGTGAGGGAGCCATACCGGACGTGACATTCGCCTCGGAGTCCTTAGTACGGAGGATATACAATTGGAAAGTATTAGAGGACTACTCAGCCAGTGATCATCACTGTATTCTGCTTGGGATAAGGGATATTGTCTCGCGACGTCCATGCTCTCGGTTTCCTACAACTGGATGGAACATCGGAAGAATGGACGTCGAGAGGTTCGTCAAGGTGCTCACAGCAGGTGAGCCGCTGTAGGGAGCTTCGGAGGGGACGGAGGAACTGGCAGCTCAAGACGTGGTGAACTCTACTATGAGTATCATTACGACTGCTTGCAACGCTTCTATGCCCCATCGAACACCCCGGCACGGCAAGCCCCTAGTGTACTGGTGGTCAACAGAAATCGCTGAAAAGCGAAGGGAGTGTCACAAGTTTCGACGTGAGGCTCAACGGGCGCGGGACCGTGACGAGGCATGCAACTGGGTGGCAGCATATAAGTCGGCCAGGAAATGCCTTCGCAAATTAATCAACAGTAGCAAGGCTCGCTGCTAGCAAGACCCAGTGGACAATGTGAACGAGGATCCGTGGGGCCTTGGCTACAAGCTAGTCATGCGGAAGCTTGGTGCCCTACAGAAGCCTTGTATGCATGACGCGGAAAAGATGGACGCGATGGTGCGGGGACTCTTCCCCGCCCATCCCGTCCATATTGACGCTGTCCATGATGAAACAGCAGTCGAGTGTCCACTCTCAACACAGCTGGAACTGGAGGAGGCAGTCCTCTCATTGAAAGGGAGGAAGGCTCCAGGTCCAGATGGTGTTCCGGCTGAGGTGTTGCGGCTCGTCTATCACCATTGTCCTGACTTGCTGCTCAGCACGTTGAACGCTTGCCTACGGGACGGGATTTTCCCGGTACGATGTAAGGTGGCGAGGCTCGTGCTGATCAGCAAGGGGAAGGGAAAACCCGAATCACCGTCTGCATACCGCCCATTATGCATGCTAGACACGGCTGCGAAAGTGTTAGAGAAACTCATCAAGAGAAGACTCACTGACGCGATTCGTGCTGCTAGGGACCTATCTCCTCGGCAGTACGGCTTTAGAGCAGGACGTTCTACCATTGATGCTGTTACAAGGTCAATCAAATTATCCGTATCTACAAATACAATTTCCTCAACTGTAAATTAAAATCATTCCAATTATTTCACATTTCATTTCATCAGCGTTAACTTGATATGTTCAGCATTTTCAGAATTAGAATAGGTATAAACACTTAACGATTCCCATAATTTCAAATGTAACATTATACCCACGAGTCTAGACGTAATATTAGAATCTTTAAACGTGTGAAAGATTCATAACTTGAAATTTTCTCGTGGGAATGTATATTTTGCAAGTAGCAATTTTGTTTGGTCTAGCTTTAAGATTGTCGTAAGCAATTTTTCTGTATAAATTCTTTAGAGATGTTAAGAATAGAGTTAGTGTGTTGATATTAGTTAAACGCGGTGTTTTGATTACAGTACTTGAATTGGTGTTACACTTATTCAAGAAATATATAATCATCATTTTCTTTTACAGGTAATATTCGCATCTAAATCTGATAAGGTGTTACACCTAACGAGAAATTAAATTGTAATAGGTGTTTCACCATTACAAACATTCAATTTCTAATCTGAAGCTGATTAGGTGTTACACTTAATCAGCATATAGATTGTGGCAGTTGCAGAAGTGGTGAACGTGTTCCAAAAGGCAGAGGCATATAGTCGCACCAAGCGACGGATCGTCCTGTTGGTGACACTTGACGTCAGGAACGCCTTCAACTCCGCCAGATGGGTGGATATTCTGCATACGCTGGAAAACTCTTTTCAAGTTCCAGAATATCTAATGTGGCTTTTGAGGAACTACCTAAAGGACCGAAGCCTGCTCTTCGACACGACACAGGGCCAACGAAAGATGGAAATTACATCGGGTGTTGCCCAGGGATCTATCCTTGGTCCGGACCTGTGGGACGTGTCTTACGAAAGGCTACTGAGACTTGAGATGCCAGATTAGTCGCGCTTGGTCGGCTATGCGGATGATGTTGCGGCTCTGGTCGCCGAACGCACCGTTGAAAAAGCGCAACTTAGGCTAGGTATGCTAATGCGCCGAGTGAGGGACTGGATGACTGCTCGCGGGCTCAGTTTAGCACTGGAGAAAACCGTAGTGGTCATCTTGACAAAAAAAAAGAAGCCCTAGAGTAAGGATGATCAGTATTGGAGATATACAAATCGAATCGAAGCCAGCGGTGAAGTACCTGGGGCTACTGATCGACTTGAAGATGAGTTTCTCTGAGCAAATCAGGGTAACGGCTGAGAAGGCTGCTTCGGGAATATCGGCCCTGAGTCGACTTATGGCCAACGTAGGGGGACCCAGCCCATCAAAAAGACGCCTCTTGATGAGTGCTGTAGGGTCAGTGCTACTGTACGGAGCAGAGGTATGGGGCGACGCTCTCAGCAAGGAGGTATACCGAAAACGATTGGCACAGGTACAGAGGAGAGGAGCACTGAAAACTGCATCTTCGTATCCAACCATCTCCGACTCAGCGGTGAGAGTTATTGCAGGCGTGATACCTGTCACCCTCCTTGCTACAGAGCGCTGCGCTATTTACCTGCGCCAAAACGAGGATGAGAGGGAGATGGTTGTCCGCGAGGAGAGACAACGCTCGCTCAACGATTGTACCAGTCTTGGGAGGAGCACTGAGAACTGCATCTTCGTATCCAACCATCTCCGACTCAGCGGTGAGAGTTATTGCAGGCGTGATACCTGTCACCCTCCTTGCTAGAGAGCGCTGCGCTATTTACCTGCGCCAAAACGAGGATGAGAGGGAGATGGTTGTCCGCGAGGAGAGACAACGCTCGCTCAACGATTGTACCAGTCTTGGGGGGATTGCACGAAGGGAAGGGGGACTGCGCGCCTCATCCCGGACGTGAGACCGTGGCTAAATCGAAGGCATGGTGAGACTGACTTCTATCTGACCCAGCTTTTGAGCGGGCACGGGTGTTTTCAGTCTTACCTACACAAGATCGGTAAGTCACGGTCTCCCGATTGTCGGTTTTGTCCCAGGAGAGGAGGACAATGCCTGTCACACATTTTTTGCGCGTACAAAATGGGTCAGGCTGCGAAAGGAACTCTACAGGGAGACGGGGGAGCTCACCCCGGATAATATAGTTGCGGTGATGCTCGAATCGGTTGACAAATGGAACCAGGTGGCACATTATGCTCGGGCAGTCCTAAAATATAAAAGGACTCACAGCAACCGGAGACACTGGGGCTGGGGGATCGCTTTCTGGCATTTTCTCTTCCCCTCTCCCCTCCCGCTAGGAAAGGGACTCCCCAGCTTGAAGGCGCCCCACGGCGTAACAAAACGAGACCTGGCCAGAAGTAATGTGTCAAACGGTTCCAGGCTGGGTTCTCAGGTTGACAGAGGAGGTGTTTAGTGGATGGTACTGTCGCCTTCTTGCGAGCATGGGGTCCCACACTCTCTACATAAATGGCATTCACCTCCCTACCACAAAAAAAAAGTGCAATCCGATTAATCAAAAGTCCAGAGTTTCACAAGCGAACCAATCATATAGACATTAAGCATCACTATGTTCGCGAAACTGTGAAGAGTGGGAAAAGATCGGTAGAATATGTTCCTACGGATCAGCAGCAAGCTGATATATTTACGAAAGCACTTCCAAAGAGACAGTTTCAGCATTTATGTAACGGTTTAGGCATTAGGTCCTTAATGCACTCAAATGGCAGGAGTGTTGAGAAGTAAAGTTATCGTACGTCGATAGGCTCACCGCGCATGCATGAGCGAAACCCAGTATTAAGGCCCCGGACTGCACTACTTTCGTCACCAGTAATTTTTCTTTAGTTGATCTGCGAGTGTATCCCACGATAGACGTGTGCAATAAGAAGTTCTTTTATTTAAAACAAATAAAGCGTACTCATATATATTCAAAGTTATCTTTCTCTTCAAACGTATCGTGCCTCTGTCACTTCGATAATCTCAACAATTATCATTTATTTGCAGATCAATTTAATTATTCAAGTTACGTTTATATTTGTAGAACTTGTATGTAATATTCAGCTTACCCATTAAATTCTCTCTTAAGGAAATACGAGTACATATAAAAATTTTCTGCAGCAAAAGTTATTTTTAATATTAACATGCAAACATGACAAGCTAAATAAACAAACTCTTACCAATTAGTACTTGTTAATTTGAGCCTGATTACATATCGATTAGTATTGTCACAATGATACACCTTTGGTTTGTCACTTAAGGGAAAACCTACCTAGATGCTTTCCGAAACTTCGGAATCGCCTACAGATAGAGTACACTCTACAAGAAGTCTCACATGTTTAATATTCATTTCATACATGATTCTAACTGTCTTCTATGCATGTGATTTTCACTTAAGGTGTGACTACTTGTGTGGTATTTGATTGTTTTAATGCTCTGACAATTTAACACCAAATCGACAAAAAATGCTGGATCTATTAACATAAGTAAATACAAGTTAAAAAGTCCATGAATGAAGAATTGTAGTGTGAAGTTTTCTCCTACAATGTTAGAATAATTTCACAAACAAATTAAAATTTTTAAATATATTTAATTTTCCTTCCATTTAGATTATTATAATTTTTTTATTCATTCAAACGTTTTTACCTTTGACTCAAGATTTAATCTAAAATCCTACTTCATTTACCTAATGAAAAAGCTCTTTGATTGTTTGTTTGAGCCAGAAGCTTTACTTAAAATCACGATAAAAGTCAAACATGAACTATTTATTAGTAGACTAAATGTTCAGACTTGAATTGAGAAAAAATTTTAGTCTGATCATTAGCATTAATAATGATCACACCAAATTTTTTCTTCCTATTCAACCTGGTCTAGAACTAATTGCAATTATCTTAACGAATGATTAATGATTTATCATTCAAAGTGTTAATGCATTAAACCAAAATTACCAACATCCAATTACAACAATAGATTCCGAAAAAAAAGCATCCAGAAGAAAGCATTCCCAAAAAAATATTAATTTACTTCCGTCAACATCGAGCCCCAGGAAAGTGATGGAAGTGCGAGACCAGCAATTTATTATTATCACGCTCATAATAGCCCATCATCAGTTTATATAACCATTATCGTGTTACGGAAATTTGACACGGACTTAAATCGAGATAAAACCCTCGGAAAATCTTTCGCTCAAGATTGCGCTGCCACATGCTTGTTCCCATTGGTCCACTCAGTTCTTTCTTGACTACTCTCCCACCCACCATTATCAGCTTGGCGCTATGATAAATAATCATATTAAGGACTCTCGGTAATGCCATTTACGGTGGAACGATAGAAACCAGGAATTGTGAGGATAATCCTTGTTAGTCAACCAGGATGAAGAGTGTTGCTCGTATAAGTTAAGAGTAGTTTAACATTTTGAAATAGTTTTTAATTTTGCAGCCTATTCTTCTATTTATAGAGTTTAATAATACAGGAAAAGTTTTTCAAGATACCTTTAAAGCGAACAGTTAAGAACAGCAAAATCTAATGGTATGTATATTCTCCCTCCTCTGGCAACACCAGCAACTGTTTTCCTTCCAAAACGTACTATCTCGTGAACTCTTCTTAGCACGCAACACTCAAATATTTGCGTGACCCGTAACTGAAAGTCTTCCGTTATGGCTAAATGGGTTTTAATGCATAATCGTACACGAGTGAACAAATGTTATGCTGTTAAGTGATTTTTCACACCTTTAGGATGCCATAAAGAATCCATCAAAAGGATGCTCCGTTCTGCCACTATTTCGGAGATAAAAATGTGAATGTGATGAATGTCTTGTGTGAAATATTTACACCTGTAATAATCATGTCTAAATTTATCAGTGCGTGTGTACATTCGCACGTGTTTGTATGCGGGGGTGCGTTTCGATGGATATGTTAAAAGGATCTTGATATTTGATTGATTTGAACATATGTTTGAATTGGCATAATTTTCTACTTAAATATCGCGTTGATGTATGCTTTATAAAGGATTTGAGTTGTTAATATGTTGATATATTTCTTACGAATCAAACCATGTGATTTCTGGGATCGATTAAGTAAGTATCGATCACAGAGTTTGGAGCTATTGTAGTAATTGAGCAGCCTACCTAGGCAAACTGCTCGAGGGACTTTTACGAAAAAATACCATTTCGTAATAATAACAACGCAATAAGTGCGGAACAATTTGATAAGCAACTTATCGACATTATTATTACTAACCCAAAATAAACCCCGCCATTACCACCGCTACCATTATTGGTAAATCGTTTTTCCGAAGAAAAAATAAAAAATCGATATTGGCAACCCCATTGCGACATAATCCAGCGAAGCAATTGCTAGATTGTGACGACGAGAATCTGTCGTTACCACCATAAAAAGGCTCATCGAGGCAAGCGGGAATTCCTACGAAGGCCTCGCCGTTTGGGCGACGAGCAGGATAGCCTTCGCGTTAGTGGTGGAGTTTAGAAGGAGCCCGAAGCGAATCTATTTTGAGAAAAGTTAATCACGCAATTCAATTCTTTTCGCAGAAAGTGGATATTGCAAAAAATATATACTCGTATACTGAGATGTAACTAGAAGTGCTAAGATAAATGTGTCTTGTTTTATTCGAGAGAATTGTGGTTGTAAGAAAACAATGTAGTGAATAGAATACGTTTCCCAACCTCAAAATCATACGGTGAATTGATATGCTATGATTCCATTATTCTGTCGTTGCATGCTTGAGTTATCTCACTTACGCCATGGCCGATATCGTGCGCGAGCTTACATTTTGTATTGAAAGTCGTTGGTGGATCGCTGCGCGTGTTATTTGTGCATTTCTCTACTAAACACCACCACACTATAATTCCAGAAAATATCGTCAAAGTGAAAACGATTCATTGTGCTCCCATTTTGTGCATTTTCGTAATGAGACTAATATTGTGCCATTGTTGTAATTGTATTCATGCATAAACTTGATACGGTGAAAACAATTTCAAAAGGAATGAAAACAAAAATTGATGAATCAGGGAAAAAAGTGAAACATGGAAAACCGGTAAGAGAATGTGTGCCCGAACCTTTCCTAGCAATCGTATTTTACAATATATTCCAATTTGCACACTAATTTACAAATTTCTAAGTGATTCTTCACGATTTTATTGTTAACAACTTTGTAGTGAATTCAGTTTAACTTAATCCTCCCATCTTATCAGACGCACCACTGAAAATGAGCAACAAGCTCTGGATGGAAGTAATAGTGGCTGTTAATACTATGATAGAAGGCACAAATGGACATCGAGCCCAGCGCAAAAGAAATGATTGGTTCAATGTGCCAAAATGCCAGAATCCGTTAGACAAAAAGAATCAGGTGTACAAAGAATACGTAGGTAGGGAACCAGGACGAAGAGATAACATAATGAAAATCTTAGAAGAGTAGCGAATAAGATAATAAGAATTAAGAAAAGAAAATACTATGACAAAAAATTGAGAAGTATAGATGTATGTTAAGCGAGCCACAACACAAGACAAGCATATAAAGTAGTGAAAAGCCCGAAACCACGATCTGCCGTGATGGCATCAGCAATATCATCGCTTATGAAACTAAGATTTAGGAAAGATAGGCATCATACTGTAATGATTTTTGGTTTGAACAACACTCGAATGTCGAGATTTCCCAAAGGAAATCTGAATCGTCCTCTCATCGGTTCTAGACGTGAAGTCTTGGAACGTGACAACGGACTGTACCCTTCAAGTCAACAAGTTCGGAAACACTTAGTCTACTCCGAGGTAGCTGCTGGCCAGCTAGCTAGTTTGGAGAGGAGTTTGGTCGCGGGTCTTACACGAGCAGACTAAGTCCAAAATACTAAAATTCAGCCACCGGTTCACATGCCCGATTTACTAACGCGTCAAAAATACAACCATACGGAAATGAAACCCTATCTTTACTTTATTCCGTATTTCTTCCATGCATCCAGTTAACAACAAAAACTGTATCTAATATTCTTGTTTTGGGATAGGTTTTAAACAACCTACAGTTTAATATTGCTTAGTATGAAATAAAGTATAATAATAGTGACCGATTTTGCAAATATTGATCAAGATATATCCAGACGTTAGTATTATGCTTGAAAATCATTTTTATTTGAGTGGTCGTGTTCAGTTGTATTTCTGCTTCTCCACTTTTGTTTTTCTTATTTTGAATGATTATTCGAAATTGAACTTTGATCGGTTTACAATATATCACTCGTTTATGTTTTTCATTACGAAATTGAATTGATCGTCTGTTAAAATACGCACTTCGATTTTATTGAAAATTGGCGGGACACGGACGGCGCTTACGTGCTTGCAAGTATATTGGCTTTGGTGAGCGACGACTTGAATTTTAAATGATTGACACGGACAAAAGCTTACATAAGTAAATAGTTTGTAAACATGGTTGGCGTGTTTTTGCACTTCAATCACTCCCGAAGACGATTCGGTGGCTTATATACAACTATTTTGACACTATCTAATGTTTCTAAAGCGCGTTCAAATGCTGTACCGAATAGATAGCTGAGTTCTATGAGATCGGCATCTTAAAAGAATGTTTATTGGGAGTTTTTGTATTTGTCTTCACGTGTCTGTAAAGAGGATTCCACTAATTCAGGTAAAATGGAAGATGGCCTCATTATACCCACAACCAAGTCGTTTTGTTTTGCTTTCGATTACAATTACATATTTTCGTTTGTTATTTTTGTTTTAATCATAGCAGTACCTTCAACTACTTTAACAAGGATAAATACCCAAATTAAATTCAAGCGCTTATTTCACGAAGTAATTTTAACAAAATTTTCATCGAAAACCGTCGAATTTAGATTAGAAACATAATCGGTACAATCATATCCTGTGTGTACAACATCACACGCAACATAATCCAAGCACACCAATTACCTTGATAGTTCTGAAGCCAAACGGTGGGTAAACTGCTGAAAACTGATCAATAGGCATGTTGCTTATTGGAGCCGGTGGAGTAGTGGCATAATAAACGGCACAATTGCTTGCATATATAGTCTGTTTCTTAATAGCTTCCTGCCCCTCAAGGCAACGCATTCTCCAGCACTCTGTGGTGGTTGGGCTTCTTTTTCCATTTCAAACGTAAGAAATCCGTAACCTTAACTAACGCCTACCCTTTTTCTATAAAAAACACCCTTAAGATCTATAGCCAAATTGAAGCAAGGATAAGACTGACAAGTTAAACTCCAACTGCACTATCGAAAACGATGCCTTAACACGTCTACTGCATGACACTCAAACGACGAATACCCTCCGGCGTAAGGAACTGATGATTGCTTGTTTTTGCCGTGTTTGTCGAGGAGGACTGTAAGTCGATTCCTTTAGGACAATAAAATGACTGGTAAGCATGCAATCTTTACTTTCGTCTGGCAGAAAAAAGGAACTTTTTCCTAATTCACGGCGTTGGAACTTAGCAAACTCGGACAGAAAATTTTCCTCCCGTCTTTCGTTTCTGTGCTCGACTTTTCGCATAATTTTCTTACGGTTACATCTAAAAAAATCACAACTTTTCTTAGTTTATTTCACAGTTATGACGATTGCGTTAAGAAATTTGGTCCTTACGGAATTTTTTACCGGTTGCATATATTTTATTTGATGTCCAAAGCCCGATGACATCTGACAATCCTCATGGCAGTGTAGCCATTTTGCCCGGGCTCTTCGGCTTTTCCATTCCACCACAACTTTCATATTCCTCCCAGCTGTCAATACGCGGTTCAGTGTCTGCGAGTGGTTAAAGGGTCGTTTCCGAGCCGTTGACGTGAATAACGACCTATGAATTGTTGTCAGTGGTGTACGGCTGATTCATTACAATACCTCAAGAACCTCCTTAATTCTCCACACAACTCCAGAACATCGGAGAATACAGATGTTTTCAGAGAGCTTCCATTGGTCCCACCAACTCTGGATGAAGTTTGTTCCACTATCAATGTCCAAAAGAATAATAAAGCACCGGGCATCGATGAGATTCTAATGAAGCTCATTAAATATGGTTGCAGCAGTATTTATAAAGTTATTCACAAGGTCATCCAGCACATTTGGCAGCAAGAACATATGGAGAACGAATGGGCCAATTAATTATATTCCCTATCCACAAAAAAATGACAAGCTACACTACGAAAATTATAAAGGAATATCACCACCTAATACGGTGTACAAAACATTTTCAAAAATCTTGGAAAATAAAATCGGGTCATACGCCAACAGTATTATTGGGGATAATTAAGGTAGTTTTAGAGCAGGTAGATCGACAATAAACCAATTGTTCACTGTCAAGCAGGTACTTGAGAAATGCTGGGAATTGAACTACACGTACCCCAAATTTTTGCTGATTTTATTCAAGCATACGACAGTATTGATCGTAATGTACTATACCAAATAATGCTTTGCTTTGGTATCCCAGCCAGATTATTCCGTCTTACCAAAATGACAATGACGTCGACGACCTCCAAAGTTTACATCAACAACCAACTCACCAGTGCCTCTGAGATGGGCTGGCCCCATCGCTGTTCAACTTGGCTCTGGAGTACGTCATAAGAAAGCTACCTGTCGATTCACAAGGTGCATTACTATACAAGTCGATCCAAGTAAGCCTATGCGGACGACACCAATATTTTGTCACGGTCATTAACGACTGCCAAAGATCTCTTTCTGAAAGTCAAAAGTGAAGCAAAACTATAGGGCTACAAATCAATGAGAGTTAAATGAAGCTCATAACGCTGTCGAGGAAAAATAGCTCAAATGCCAAAAATATTACACTTGGCGAATAAAATATCGAAAATGTGGGTAAATTTGTGTGTTTAGGTGCCAAAATAACGAGAACCGTTGATAAAAGAGACGAAATACGCCGAAGAATACAGCTCGCAAATAAAATGTTTTATTCAGTTTTGACGATCTTGAAGATCAGCTGCATACACAAGAAAATCAAGCTCTGAGTATACAAATCTGTGATAAGACCTGTGTTATGCAATGGGTATGAAACATTGACCCTAACCCAAGCATCCGCAAATATATTGAACGTTTTTGAGCGACGGTGGCGAATAATTTGAGTGAAGCTAGAAGGGGACCAATGGCGGATTCGAAACAACTATGAACTGTGTGAAATTTATGATGGGCCGGAGGTCTCAGCGATTGAGCTGGTCACATGAATTGTATGGACGAATAACGGATACCCAAAAAAATGTTCATTGGGAGAACTGAAGGCCGGAGACCAGTCGGGAAACCGAGGAAACGCTGGTAATCGCTGCTCGAATTTAAAAATTGAAGGACGTGGTCAATGAGTCCAGATAGTTGGAAGCGCTGCTTGCAGGGAGTGAAGGCCCAAGAGTGGTAAGTTTCATCAAAAACCGTAGGAAATTGTGGAAGCTAGAGGGCCACACAAATCTAAATATGCGATTTATTTACCACCACCATTTTGAAACTTGCTCATTGGTGATCACCAAAACAACAAAATCCTTAGATCTGAATAATTTCTATCTCAAAATCATGCTTCATATACATCGGATCAAAATTGCGACTTTTACAAGCATTTGTAATTTCGAGTTTCGACTAGCCGCCGGTTTTTTACATAGTTCCTTAGATACTTATTGTTTTTACCAAACTGTTAAGTTCGATTAATATCAATTGAAGGGTTTGGTCACAACATTAATAAAGTTTTTCGATCCTTGAGAGGCCGCCATTTTGTTTCAGACGGGCCGAATTTGGAATTTTTATTGTAAAATTAATCACACACTTCAATTAACCTCTGTGATAAATTTCATCTGATCGGAGCTATATTTTTGTGTTAAATCGGAGCTTTTTATTTTCGCCTGACCGATATAGCTGGTTCACGAATTTAACTGAGATATTTAATTATTGCACTTTTCTTGAAAATTTAGTGAAAATCGGGGCAAAATTGCAACTTCTAGCGTGTTCACGAATTTCATTATATCCTATATATTATATATATATATATATATATATATATATATATATATATATATATATATATATATATATATATATATATTGCAAAACAGGAGATGAAGAAGCCCCGACGAAGATCCCGGTAGCAGGCACTGCTCGCAAACCCCAAGATGGCCGATCCTACGCGGAAGTACTGCGGGACATCAGGGGGAACGTAAGGCCCAAAGACACCAATACTGCCATCAACGCAGTGCGACCAACGTGGTCGGGCCACATACTTGTCGAATTTGGAGCAGAGACCGAAAATAGGGAAGCATTCTGCCACGCAGTAAAGAAAGTCCTCAGCAAAAGCGCAACTATAGCCTCGCTCGAGTTGGCCAAGGTAGAAGAGGCCACTCAAAGGAAGAAGAAGATCAAAGTGAGGCTGACACCAGAAAATCTTGGGGGACAACGCATGGCCATAATTGACTTGACCGAAAAGGACGCTGAACAATTTCTGAAAAAGGGCAAAGTACGAATACGGTGGGTTGTCTGTAGGATACGACGAAGAGCAACGCTTCTTCAATGTTTCAAATGCCTTGGCTATGGTCACACCACACAAGTTTGCAAAGGACCCGATAGGAGTTCCCTATGTTACAAATGCGGTGAAATGGAACACAAAAGAAAAGAGTGTACGAAGGAGGCAACTGTATTTTTTGCAAGGATGATGATTCAATACCTGATTTTGGACATATCTTGGGATCAGGAAAATGCCGGGTTTTCCAGGAAGCCCCAGCCAAGGAAAAATCATAGAACTTCGATGAGCCGCAACTAAACCGCAGTTCAACCACCCAAAACCTGCTTAATCAGTTTTCGAGGGATATGAAAGCCGATTTTATGCTGCTGAGTGAGCAACACAATGATAAAAGTTCGGCATCATGGTATCTTGATAAAACTGGTTCATCGGCCATCTGGGTTCAAAATAGTGATTTCTAGGTGGAGAGCAGTGGACGGGAGATGGTTTTGTGTGGGTTCAGTGCTCAGGGACCCCCTTTTTTAGTATGTACCTAACGCCGCACAAATCAATATCATTTTTCCAAGCCAAGCTTAATGCTTTGGAGGACGCTGTCTCGAACGCAGACGGAAATGTGCGCGTTGGGGGAAACTTCAACACTAATGAAATCGAATGGGGCATGCCTCAAACAGATCCGCGGGGAAAAAGAATCCTAGAAATGGTGGCTAGGATGGCACTAGTCGTACTAAGTACCGGAAATACGCCGACTTTCCACGGTATTGTCTATGAAGGAACCATACCGGACGTGACATTCACCTCGGAGTCCTTAGTACGGAGGATACACAATCGGAGAGTACTAGAGGACTACTCAGCCAATGATCATCAGTGCATTCTACTTGAGATCAGTGATATTGTCTCCCGACGTCCATGCTCTTAGCTTTCTACAACTGGATGGAACATCGGAAAGATGGACGTCGAGAGGTTTGTCGAGGTGCTCAAAGCAGATGCCTCACTGCAGGGAGGTTCGCAAGGGATGGAGGAACTTGTAGCTCAAGACGTGGTGAACTCTACTATGAGCATCATCACGACTGCTTGCAACGCTTCTATGCCCCATCGAAAACCCCGGTACGATAAGCCCCTCGTGTACTGGTGGTCAACTGAAACCGCCGAAAGGCGAAGGGAGTGTCACAAGCTTCGGCGAGAGGCTCAAGGGGCACGGAACCATGACGAGGAATGGAACCGAGCGGCAGCATATAAGTCAGCCAGCAAATGCCTTCGTAAATTGATTAACAACAGCAAGGCTCGCTGCTGGCAAGCTCTAGTGGACAATGTGAACAAGGATCCGTGGGGCCTTGGCTACAAGCTGGTTATGCGGCAGCTTGGTGGCCTACGGAAACCTTGCATACAGGATGCGGAAAAGATGGACGAGATAGTGCAGGCACCCTTCTCCGCGCATCCTGTCCATGTTGACGCTGTCCAAGGTGAAACAGCAGTTGAGTGTCCATTCTTCACACAGCTGGAATTGGAAGAGGCAGTCCATTCACTGAAAGCGAGGAAGGCTCCAGGTCCAGTTGGTGTTCCAGCTGAGGTGTTGCAGCTTGTATATCACCGTTGTCCTATCTTGCTGCTCACCACATTCAGCGCTTGCCTATGGGACCGTGTCTCCCCGGTACGATGGAAGGTGGCGAGGCTCATGCTGATCAGCAAGGGGAAGGGAAATCCCAGATTGCAGTCTGCATGCCACCCGTTTTGCATGCTAGACACGGCTAGGAAATTGCTAGAGAAACTCAACAAGAGAACCCTCACTGACGCGATTCGTGCTGCTGGGGGCCTTTCTCCACGACAGTACGTCTTTATAGCAGGACGCTCCTCCATTGATGCGATTACAAAGGTGCTCAGCGTGGTCCAAAAAGCAGACGCATACAGTCGTGCCAAGTGATGGATCGTCTTGTTGGCGACACTCGACGTCAGGAACGCCTTCAACTCCGCTAGATGGTTGGATATTTTGGATACCTTGGAAACCCCTTTTCAGGTTCCAGAATATCTAATGTGGCTTTTGAAGGACTACCTGAAGGACCAAAGCCTGCAGACACAGGGCCAAGGAAAGATGGAAGTTACAAAGGCCGTTGCTCAGAGATCTATCCTTGGTCCGGACCTGTGGAATGTATGTTTCGGCGGGTTTCTGAGATTGGAGATGCCAGATGATGGATAATGTTGCGGCCCTAGTCACCGGATGCACCGTTGAACAAGCGGAACTTTAGCTAGGTAGGCAGTTGCCTTCTTGCGAGCATGGGAGTCCCACACTCCGTGCGTAAATGGCACTCACCTCCCAACCACAAAAAAGGGACTTTATTGAACGATACTGCATCATCCTTCCAGAAAATTTGCAAATTTCTGATATACATAAAAGTAAACAATTTATTTATTATATTAAAAACAAAGCCTAATTCATGAGTAGTGGTTCAGACCACATGCAAATTTTCACAAAATATTTACGTTGGGGGCATAGTTACGGTGTGTTCCAGATGATAGATTTTCTTTAAAATCGTTCTGTGGTTATTTCAATCGGTTCTGCAAGAAACATATAAATGGCTTGGAGGCCAAAATTTTCAGAGCAGGGATACTACCGACTTTTCCTGCAGCGCTGGTTTCCCCTGTAAGGACTTGAACACTTAGTATAAGGTGGCTCAGCACGAGAGTGGCCTTTCCGGAAAGAAACCCCATACAGCTGAACTCTAGCCTGCTCTGGATGCGACTTGTAAACCTAAGGCCGTTGCCAAATTAAAATGTCTATGACTGCAGTGACTAGCGTGACAATGACAATATTTGAGCAATTATAGAATGCAATGAATTTGGAGTGTTTAAACAACAAGTAGTTACGTTATGGCTACTTTCCGAATAGAACCCATATCAAACTTATAAACATCGCTTCGTCAATTAATATTTTTCTATCCTCATACTGACGATCTTCAATTGCAGTTATAAACAAAGTTCCACTATCTGGACACATCATCCCATTTCCTTTTGGCCACTTATCTCTTGCAAACACACCATATCCCGCATTGATTCGTAAATTAAACAGTATCTCACAGTATTGGGACTAGTGATTTAAACTTTGCACTCAACCGTAAAATGGTTTCACTTTTCTTCCTCCGTTGGATCCGTTTCTGCTGGATCCAAGGGTTGAATGCAATTAATTGATTTTTAGCTACAATGGATAATATCTTTATTTCGATTCACTGTAAAAAAAGAATTGTAGGCAGTTTATCCGGCGATTAAATATTTTCGGGACAAATCGGGAAGAAAATCGAATACAGATCATAAACCGTTCACATAAAGCTCAAGCAAAATAACGCTTCGACAAACTTGCCAACTAGACTCATCTCTCAGGGGCACAACAGAAATAATTTATATCAAAGGCGACCAAAATCCAATTGCTGATGCATTATCTCGATTGGAAGAATTATCAATATATTAGTTTCTACACTTGATTTAACAAACATTGCAGCGGAGCAAACTACGCACATAGAGTTCAAGGATATTATGCAAAACGCGACATTATTAAACTTAAAACGCATGATGCTTCACGACGGTATTGTACGGGTATATTGCGACACGTCTACAGGAGATATACGCATAACGTTTCACGACGGTATTGTATATTGCGACACGTCTATGGCAGATATACAACCATATTCCCAAAACACTTCGAAGCCGTAATTTCGGTGCCGTCCACCGAGCAGCCGTGCAACTCGCCGAATCATTAGGAAAAATCACGTTTGCCATCCGTGGTGATTCAAACCAGACTCCCACCGATCCGCCCAAGCAGATCTCAGCTTCATCTCCATGCCGCACCATAAATTGATACAAGCTGCTAGCTCAGCCTAGATAGATTGCATTCGGCAATGCAATACATGGATGGCTGTATTATCTCAGTGTTCTAATGTCCGAAATTTTTATTGCCAATTTCAATTTTTAAATTAATAGAAGTTAAAAAAAATGATAAAATTTCAAATAATAATAAAAAGATAAATAACATAAAGAATATAATTAGAAAGAAAAGTTTGAATTTAATATAGAAACAAGTGAGACAAAATTTACATTTAATAAAAATAAATTAAAATATTTTATGATTTATAACTATAAATTGAAATGATCAAATTTTTTCCAAACCTGCAATTAAAATATCGGATGTGTTATGAAGGTTTCGAGGTCGGTGAAGACTCTTCTCAAGCGAAATTCTTTTTTCCTTAACAAGTTTCAGCGAGCTATAAAGAAGACTGAGACGACCGTCTGCATCGTGCTTGTCGATTATCTGTTTGCGAGTTTATATGAGGTGGGTTCATGTCGCGCCATGAAGCCACACTACAAAATATCACGTCTACTCTACTCTACAAGACGTTCTAATCAATTTTTATTATCTTTAGAAATGTTCTTTTATATGTCTTTTAAGCTTCTACTTCTTCTTTGGGGCACTACAGTGCCTCTCGGGTCTCCTACTACGAGCGCCTCCAACTTTCTCAGTCCATTGTGCACATTTTCTGATTTTAAAATCCAAGTAGCGATGAACTGTCTTTGTTGACTGAGTCAGACCGGCGTTTTCTTAGTTTCCCCACTGGTCTCCGCCCTTCATTTCCCCCCGAATACCTTTTTGGGTATCAGTTGTTCATCCATACGATTTACATGGCCAGCCCATTACAGCTTCTGCAGTATTACAATCGTTGCGACCTAGTCAAAAATTAAGCTATTCTAAATTAAGCTACTCTATAGCAATTCAAACATTTTTGTCGCGTTAAAGTTAGCGGAGACAAAAGCTTGAGACGAACGCAAATATTATACGAAAAGCAAACGTTACTTTTCCTGAAGAAGGTCGTTGCGTTACACGGGGAATGTTAAAGTTATAGATGTTAAACAGGCTCAAGTAAACCACTCATCTCTACCTAAAGAATGGAAATTTGACGGGTGTATTTAACTTTAACCTGGTTTCGGCCTGGTGACCAGCTTCTCTCTTGAGGAGCAGCCACTCTAGATCACCACGGGGCTGTTCGACTGCTTATATTTATTACAGGCCGTCTCTTCGATGCTAACCGAGGTGTGGAGAGACTGGACGATTTTACTCTTCACTGCCGAAGAAACAATTGTTTCCGCATTGGAGAGATTGTTATTGTAATTCTAGGCCCCTCCTCCTTGAATAAAAGCCCCTGTCTTCTTCGGGAATATGCTAATACAAACTGAAAACTAATGATAAAAACAAAGCTGGACGTCGTTCACGACTAATTCATAATGCGGATTTTTTTATTGCTGGTCATCAGATTAGCTCCAAGCTAAAAGTGGCGCAATTCCTAGGAGTGTATTTGAAAATCCCAGGCATCATCAGTTTGTTCAAAATTAGAACTGTCTGCCTTCAAACTATAAGTCCGCGTGGTGTAGTGGTTATAGCACTCATCCCGTGTGCCAAAGGTCCCTGGCTCGACTCTCGTTGGTGGCAACGAGATTTAGTTCGAATGATTCTTCGGATGGACTATAAGCCGTACAATTATGATACGTGCTGATTTAAAAAAATGAGAATGTATCGCAGGTGGGTAGACGAACACATATATCTAAGCGAAGGCCTGGAAGGTGCTGTGGTGCTACAGCTACAACAATAACGACGTCAAACTATATAAAAATTTGCAAACCTTTCTTCTGGCAACATTTAGGAATGTAATGCTCTACAACATCATCGGCATGTTCAGTCGGCTTAGCCACCACGAACGAAGAATTTCAGAGGTCGCTATAGACTTTACTATCCAGAATACAAACAACACAACACTAGAAGAAAGTCTGTGGGTGACTCTATCTTTACTTTACTGGACACTCCAAATTATGCTACGTGAATATCATATGGTGAGGAAACAATAAAGATTGAACCGGTCTGTTTACCGAATACAAAATTATAAGGAAAGTGTTATTTTCCCCTTCAGGCTCCCCGTTGGGTGCTATTTGTAATGAATTTGGAGTGCTAAAATCGATGTAGAACACGGGTGTTGATGGGCTAGCACAAGTGTCAGCGAGCTATAAAGATGACAGCTGACGAGCTTCGCTTGACGACTACGTACGCATGTCACATTGTCGATTAGCTATTTGCGGGATCCGATCAATTTGTCGTTTAAGCTACTCTATAGTTATTCAAACATTTTTATCTCATTAAAGTTAGTGCACACGGAAGCTGCGAGATGAATGCAAACATTGTACAAAAAGCAACCGTTACTTTTCCGGAAAAAGGTCGTTGCATTACAAGGGGAGTTTTAAACCTAAAGATATTAAAGTGGCTCAAGTAAATCACACGCCTCTGCCTAAAGGATGGACATTTGACGGGTGTATTTAACGATATCCTAGTAAAACAAACTAAGTAGTTTCGAAAGGTGACCAGCTTCTCCCTTCAGAAGCAATCAATCCTGATCACCACGGGGTTACTCGACTGTTTATTACAGGAATCTGAAGAACGTGTGAAATCTATAACCAGTATACCTCCTCAACTAGTTTCATGGCTTTTTTATACATGGCAAAGAACACTTTATATTTTTTTATTGGTTTAGCACTACAGCCCCTCTCGGACCTTCGCATAGACATAATTGGAGTATCTCATTATCTTGCTCGTATGTATCAGCAGTAGAAAAGGTGATATGATCAGTAGGGGAAAGTGGGGGAAACACGAACGCGGGGTAATTCCGAATGCATCAGTTCTGACATGTTAGAATGATGTGGCCGAATTTTGTTCACTGCCACTTTGAAGGTTGCGCTGCATGTAGTTTCAGTCAACAACACGGGAGATACGGACGCGCATACGAGTCAAGGTGTGGATTTTTGATTATTTAGTGTGTTTTTGATGTAATTTTTCCGTAAATGTAACTTGATGTAGTTTTATTTCTATCAACTATAGTGATTTAACTTTTACATAGTGAAATACTCACATATTGATGAGTTAAATTACAATCACGCTAATGGCATAAGAAATCTAACCTAAATTTTTTATTGTCATTTTAATTGTTTGGATCCTAAGGGGCAATGGCGAACAGGCCATGTCGGTTAATCTCGAACGTTCGGCATTACCCCATTTGTCAGTTCTCTGTTCATTTTTTTCTTATCATGGTTCTAGATGCCGCGTAATTACATCAGAAAGACAGAAACAAAGTATAAACTAGAAGATCTCCAAAAAGCTGTAGAGGATGTTAAAGCTAAAAAACTGAGTATTGGAAAAGCAGCAACAACTTATTCGGTGCCTAAACGATCACTTGAAGAAGGCTGTAATACAACAACCAAGAAATGGTAGAAAACCATTATTTCCAGATGAGCAAGAATTGGAGCTCGTGGACTACATTATTAAATGCAGCAAACTTTATTATGGATTGACGATAAGAAAAATTCGCCAAATAACCTTCCAATGTGCAAAGCGGAATAACTTCCTCATAATTTTGACCCAGTAATACAGCTAGCTTGAAAAGACTGGTACTACAATTTTATGTAGAGACATCCCAATATGTATATCTTTGGGGACACCAGAAGCAACCTCATTAAATGGGATCTCTGCACTGAATGAAGGTAATGTTAAAATATTTTATGATAATTTGAAGGCCATACAAGACAAACATCATATTCAACCTGATAAAATATTTAACGTTGATGAGACAGGTATATCAACAGTTCAAAGAAATTTTAAAACATTAGCAGCAAAAGGTGAAAAAAAAGTTGGTAAGGCAACGAGCGCTGAAAGGGGGTCCACAACAACAGTTGTTTGTGCATTTAGTGCGGCTGGCCAATATATTCCTCCATTTTTTATATTTAAAAGAAAGCGGATGAATGCTCTCTTACTAAAAGGCAGACCATGGAATCATTATGCTGACTCTGCCACCGCACAGCTCGCATAACCTCCAGCCGCTAGATTTGACATTTTTTGGTCCTCTAAAGACTGCATACAACCAAGAATCTGAGAATTACATGTCAGATCGATTTGGGAAACCAATCACACAGTACGAGATCATTGAATTATTACAAATGCCTTTAACCGGTGCGGCAATATTGCAAAGGCAGCCAGTGGATTTCGATCTGCAGGAATATATCCCTTACGCCCAGTTGAATTTGATCTAATTCAGCCATGTGTTTCTCTAAATAATACGCCACAGGTAACAATATTTCGAACACAAAACAGTAAGATAAATACCAAACTTCCAAGTTATTTAGTAACCGACATTCACATGGACGAATTGGCAATTTGTGATCAACAAGCTACCGATGCTCACAATTATACTTCTAATATGTCTGCGGCTGGACAAGTTCACCGTGTTGAAGCTTTTGATATCCAAACTTCTGATACACATGCAGTCTCTTTAAAATCAAGTGAAGAGACGTGCAGGCTCTCAGTTTCTCTGTGCGAAATAATTGAATTGCCTTTAATTCCCCCAAAAATATCCAAGCGCAATACTAGAAAGAAAACATCGATTATTCTAACAAGTACACCCGTAAAAGACCAACCAGAAGAAAAGGAAAATAGAAAACGCGCAAAAGAAGAAGAATGCAAAAGAAAAACTGAAAAAATGCAAAACAAAGCAATTAAAATAAAAAGAGTGAAACGTAAAGATAGAAAATCTATAAACAAACACGCTGAAAGAGTATTGAAAAATTTTATGAATATTAAAGACTTTAATGATCCTGGTCAAAATAAGAGAGGTGAAGAAAAAGGGAAGAACGAAAATGATGACTACTATTGTATTTTTTGTAACAATAAATATATCGATCCCCCTAAAGAAGATTGGATTATGCGCTATGTATGTGAAAATTGGGCTCATGAGAAATGTACAGATGGACAGTCAACATCGGCGGGTCATAAATGCGATCTCTGTCGTAATTAACATGTTAGTTCGTAATTACCAAACTCGGTGTTTGGATCTACCCGACGTTGGTCGGGTAAACAAGAACACTAGGGGTTTTGTTTCTTTTTCTTTTTGTTACATTTTATGAAAAAAATAATGAATGTTGATGAGTGAATTGATAGCTGTTTGGCAAACTTTATTACAAAGCAATAAACAAAACTTCTTGTCTTAATACCGCTGTTTTATTAATGTTTTCCCTTAAGTGTTCGTGTTTCCCCCACTTTCCCCTAAATTAAATTATGTAGTGAATAAGAATGTTCAAAAATGTCCGTAAAGGACTGCAGCGATGTTCTGCTGCCTCGGCAGAAGAAAATGACAATATCTGCCGAGAATGCCCTCGTCTGGAGACGCGTGAATGCGCTGGCAGGCTAGCATTGCGGTGTCGTGGGGCGGGCTCATTTCCCCAGCACGAGGACCCACTACAAAAATATTTCGCACTCACGAATTTGGTTGTAGTTCAAGAGGCGACCGAAGTCGCAAAAAGTGTAGATAACTACACCGAGGGAGATAGAACTTGTTACGAGAACAAGTGGAACCTGAAAAGAAAGGCGGACTTGGGGTAACCTCGTCATTACTCGACGAAGTTCATGGCCCACAAATGAAAGAGGGGCAAGCGGGTGGTGATGGAGCCCTTCGCACCCACCCAACCGGAATAAGTCCATATATATTCTGTTGCAGTGGAAAACTCATACAACTTGAATTGCATGAACTTTCCCATCAGAAGGGGAGTACCCCGGTGACCAATTTATGCCATAGAATTATACAACTCGATTGCATAACGCTATGCTATAAAGAGGCACTCTGCTTGGGCCACTCAACCCGCGATATCACCTGAAACAACGAGAAAACAAAGGATTAAACTGTACCCGGCGGCTGGCTCATGTTTTATGAGGGGAACCTACAACCGTACCGGGTCCTATACCCGGTTAGAGTCGGAAGAAAGGAAAGACCGATTTTGTGGGAAAATTAGCACTCCATTATATTATCCATTTGATTCCCATACAACTATAAACATTATCTCGCTAAGATATCGCGACACGATTTTAGTGGCTTCCAGGGCCAAATTTGATATTGAAATAAGAAAAATTAAAGCAAAATTCGAAATATACGGAAAAAGAATCAAAGCAAAATTTGAAATATAAGTAAGAAGAACGAAAGGCAAAATTTGAAATGTAAATACAAAAAAAATTAACGGCAAAAATTTAAAATGGATATGTAAACAAAATTTGAAAAAAAAAAAAAAAAAAAAAAATATATATGTATATATAACAAAATAAAAGGGTACTCACCCGCATGGTCCTCCGAGCGCTCGACGACGATGCAGATGGTCCTACATGAAGAAATTATGAAAGCACAATAACACTCGTGATTTGTATGTAGTCGCTCCTCTAAATCCAATTTTGAATCGTTTTTCTTATATGGGAACATGTAACCTCTTACAACATCTATATTGTTTTCTTCTTAGACTTTATTCATATATTTTAAAATATCATCTGAATTACTTTATGTTTACTCTTTGCTTTTTTTCTTTCGAGTCTCTTGTATCTACGACATTAGTTAGTATGTTCACTTTTTATTTTAGCTTTGTTTTGACTTCGCACACTTTTTGTTTTAAAATTATAGTTAAATAAAAACGTTTATGGATATGAAAGTTGTTGAATGTGGTATTATTTCTTTTTATTGGCTGCTATCGTTGGTGTAATACGTTGAGGCGTTAACGGTCGGCCCGAATATAAGCCGCTATATAAGTATTTGGCTATCTTTTCAGATGTTTTCAAAATCGCAATAATTTGGCAGGGAGCAACGTAACAAGTTGTCTTATCGCAAAGAATTCATATCCAACTTTAATGACCTGATACGCACGACATATTAAATCCAAATCCTTGTACATCTTTATCAGGATCACTCCATAATAGACCACATAATAAGCCAGTGTCGGGAACATCATTGGGCCGCATTAATCGACGTATTTGTTCCATACCTTGTAAATCAGGACTTAAACCACCATGACAACAAAATATTTTCTCATCAATACTCGCTGCTACCGGTAAACAATTGAAACAATCAGAGAATGGTTTCCATAATTTTACATTATACCGTCGCTTGCATTCATCATAGAATCCATCAATTCTATTAATACTGGCGCATTCGTGGTTACCACGTAGTAAAAAGAAATTTTCCGGGTATTTGATTTTGTTGCCAAGCAACAACCAACTTGGTTCAAGCGGTTGTTCTCCTCTATCGACATAATCACCCAAAATTACATAATTGGCTGCTAGTGGGAATCCACCGTATTCGAATACTCGCAACAAATCTGTATACTGTCCATGTATATCACCGCATATAATTAGCGGTGCTTCCAATTCGAGCAGGATTGGCACAAATTTTCATCGGCTCATTTTTACTAGACGATCACTTCCCAATTTCGCGTACAAAACTCGAACATTCTCTTACGCGACACCGCTACCGATTTTCCAATTCTGCGTTTTATTTTCATTGGCGAATTAATTCAAAAATTTGAAATAATTTAACAGATGCGACGTCTCTATCCACTTCGCTCTTGTCGTCGTGCACGCGGTCTCACGATCTCAACGATTAAATAATACAATCATCTCAACGATCCACCCTAGCAGCGATACATTTTATCCAAGCTATGGTTTTCAACTTGGAAACACTTTATCCGCACTGCACATGTGGGAAGGAATTAAGCTCGCAATTACAATGCACCGTTAGTTTTAAAGCGCCAATTGTACCATAGCGCGCGAAACTGAAAACGTGTCTAATTGACAAAATAAATTGTTGCGATCCTTCTTCTTTCACCCTTTCATGCACTCGAACTGAATATTCGTTCTTGGAATTTCGCGACTCTTTTCATTACACGATGCTTGTTACACTATTTCCAAATTTCTCCATCAAGTTTATCACAATCCGTTTCCCACGCGCAAAACATATTCTAGGCTCTTGCCGATTATACGGAAACGTGCATATTCGCCATCACATTTTTCCAAGCCCAGAAGGCATCGATTTTCTCAGGGCCCCCGGACGATTAACTCGACTAATTTCCACAAGGAAAAAACAGGCTACAAGCAAAATTCACATGGGAAATTAGCACACCAAACAATCTTCATCACTTGCACTGCATCCAAGCAGTTTTTTCCCCGAGAACTCGCCGGAACAAAAAACAATGGCCGAACAGTCAGACAAGCACCCCCGATCGCATTCTCCCCGACGTGATCACGGTCCCGGTCAGAAGCGGACTCCCCTTTCTCGTCGCAATTCGCCGATCGGATTGTGGCAAAACGGACATCTGAAGTGAATCTTCCGTCTCGCACTCTTTATCAGACTCTTCTTCTTCCTCTTCTACGACGGGCTGTTTTGATTTTAGAAATTTTAAATCTTCCACTGTACGTCTCTTGCGGAACTCGTAGAAATATTTATTTGAATGAATTTATTTGCTAAGCGTTTGTGTAACTGCGCGACGTGTCCCATGCGATATGTTCTTTGCCAAGCAAACATCATTCTTAGACTTGGATTTTTGTGGTTTTTTCGCGGACGGTGCTGACTTGTTCAAATTTACAACAGGCAATGAGAGACGAGGTCTTGTAGACCGTGGCGATGCAATGGGTGATTTATTATGCGTAGATGAATAAAATGATTTAGCTGGGATTATTCTTCGATGTATTTAATGTAATTCTTATTTGTACTTGGACTGTCTGTATTTGAATTTGGATCTTTAGATTTTGAATTGCTCTTGGGAGTGACGGGGGACTTGTTTTCAATTCGAGGCTGTTTATTGTCCGGACTTTTACTGTCTGGCGAAGGAATCGACTGGTTTTCAGGATAGTTGTTACACTTTCTGGAATCTTCTTGACCCTTGGTCGCAGACAAGATTTTAATCGATTTTGGACATGAATCGCCGATTCAAAATCCAAAGGCATCATGCCATCAAGAATATTCATTTCAACATCAGCTCGCGATGATGGATCGTGGACAGGTGTAGTGTGTTTTGGTGTCGTCGTGAAGAGATTTTTCTTCCGTTCAGACATTTTTGGAGTCGGAACATGTGGCGTGCGGATTCTAGTGCGCGATTTTGGAGTCTCCATCTTCACAGATCAGCTGAAATTTTCCTAGACACACTAAATATGTATTTAACAATTAGAATTTTACTTCCATGCGCTGTGATGAAGTAACACGTCGTCAACCAGAAATGTTTACAACATTTTGATCGATCGTCATTATATGTATCAAATACGACTTTTAGAAAGTTTCCTTTCGATTATATCACTTGGGCTTTTCAATGACAGCGCATTCTGTAGTCCTTGAGTTTGTTTCATTCTGGGCATAGATATAGAGAGTACTGGATCCGCAACCGGTCGTGAGAGCCGAAGCAATTGGCAACCTTCGCTAAAGTTGTGTGAAGTTGAGGTTTGAGGTGATATGCTTTTAATTTAGCACTCTATTCACGGCGATACACGTTCACATTTAAAAAGTTTTTAAATTTAAAGATCGCGCGTACGTAATCGGACCTTTAATTCACTGTTTTAATTAAAATTTTACGAAATTTCCATCCGCTTTGACACATGAGTTTTCCCGCGTGTTTCGCACTGTTTTCGATTTTCTTTTGCTTTGACGTTCGAGTTTTCCATGAGAGTCGTTTGTTGTTTGTACTCAAACTGTTTTCCGTATGATAACGAAGGCGCGATCGTGTGCACGTGAAATGAAATTTCGTTGGTGTGCACGGATGTCAGTGGGGAAGTGATTCTTCTGAAGAGAGAAAAGAAAAACCTGTTTGGAAAAAAATGAGGAAGGAGAAGCAGAGGGAATCATATAGTTACGAGAGCGTAAGTTATTTATAACTTATTTATGTGGCAAATTTGCTTCTCACATGGACGAGTACACAGATGCTCGTTGCTCGTCCATTTGTTTATATGTCTTTGATTCTGGGGCATTGTAACGCTGGGCGAATCCGATTCGGGACTAGCGCTGGCGTATTTTTCAGTGTGCATGCCGCGTATTGGACGGGGTTCACAACCGTACCAGCTCGATTACAACAATTACTCGGGACTATAAAATTTCTGCAGTTTGCGGATATGTTTGCGATGTTCTATCGAATTAATTCTATATTTAAGCTCAAGATTAAAATTTAATGATATTTTGGAAACAATTTTGATGAAGTTCAATGCTTTTGAAGGCTGTTCCCGTCATTTGGAAAGTTACCACCATAATTTAAAAAAAAAACGGTTCAGAATACCAAAAGAAGGATGATATAAATTTTATGGATATGAAGCCAAATCAATTTCCCTCTTTTGAAAAAGTGAGTGGCAAGAACCTATTTCTCAACTGAGAAAAACTGATTTGGGTCCGACTTCATAAAATTTATTACGTCTTCTTTGGAGCGCTTTAAAATTATTTACTTTGATTTTCTTATTTTTATGCCTTGCAAAATTCAATTATTATCGACCCCAACTTTAAATTTAATTCTGAATTTATTGTAAGTTCGGTGAGGAACAAATATTAATTCAGCGCAGAAACAAATGACAAATAATACCACACTCGAAGATCCATTAAAAAGAAATATTAAGATAATTTTCACATCGTTCGAACACTTTAAAAAAGTCCCTTCACACTCAACTACTGTCTCTTATACATGCTAATTGCTTCCGTAATTCGCCTAAATTGCTATTTACCAATAACGATGAGCCAACCAGCGACCGTTGCCAAATTATCCACTTATGAAACCATAATATCCATTTAGTCCTCCCAACTTGAGTCAACGCCCCTGAGCATTTTCTACGCAACCACCCCAGCTATTTTCCAGCCATTTTGGAGCATTCGCAATAAAACTGTTCGACATGTTGTCTAATCGTCTTGTGGGAAAGAGAGGATGATCCAAATGGTCCAGCGATGATGCTGTGGGTGTGAATTAGGGGCGGGATTCATCTCACGTTGAAATATAGCTTTTTTGAATTCTCATATAGGTGTGAAAATTCCCTCTTATAGGTAATAATCGTTATCATGGTTATGATGACAAGAAGACAATCTTCAATGTGAGATAAACAGTCGTTTGTGGTTAGTATCTTGCAGATAACGAGCCGGATAAGTGTTAAAGTGGACTATACCGTTTTTAAAAGGCTAATCGTCTGGATTCAAAGATGGATATATCTCGTGATGTATCGATATCGGATAATAGTTGTGATTCGAATGACACCGAAATAATTTGTGATGATGAGTGTGTTGAAAATGATAAAAGTGAAGCCTTGGCAGGAAGTACAAAGGATAACAGAAGTGACAGTGAACGGGGACATAATGTGGATTTAAAAAACTATGGAAGAAATAGAGCATTTACAATAGATGGAATATTAGGATTGGATGCATCTAAAATTAAAAGAAATGACAAAAGTTCAAATGAAATTGCTTCAGAAAATTGTAAAATTCGTACGGAATTTTCGTATCCTTTTCGGCCGGTTGCTATTTCTCCTGCTGCTGTGTGTGGCACATGTAAGTTTTTTAAAAATTTGAAGAATTCAAGAATCAATTTTGGTTATTGCCAGTAAGAAGTCATGGAGCATTCTTTTTTGACTACTCTTTGACAAAACTAGAGACAATTTAATCAGGAATACTGCGATATGTTATTCAACAATCTAAAATTCAATTGCAGTTGTAATTTAAAACTCATCTTTTTTTGTGATCATTGGTACAACATTATCCAGAGGTTCAGGAAATTATTCCTTTGAATCCAGTTTCGCGAAGTTAGCTGATTTCGGCTTGAAAGAGAAATTCAGTCAAACTTTGCTAAAGGCATTCGGTCTTTGTTAATTTTGAAAATTCATTATTACACACTCAAGTACATAGTATCATCAACTCAACTTTGATGTTCTAGGTAAAATGAACTTATTTCCTCAATTTTTCAATTATGAACTGCTTCTGGTGTACCCAGGCTTGTTCCCTGAAGTGTTTTTTTTTTTCAATTTGCTCAGAAGGGCAAACTATTAAACGCGGCCTAATATCCTTAAGGGGTTACTTAATGATGAACTTTGCTAACATTAACCCATATATAATGTGAAAATGGTCAGAACAAAACATTTAATGATATTTGGTATAAAACTACTCGTTACCTTCAAGTGAGCATTTAGTTTGGTCTCTATATGTGTGTGTTTCACAGTGTTAGAAAAACTGATTCAGTACAAATTCTATAAAATTAATTTCAACCTTATTAGGGCATTTGAGTTGGTTTTCATTTTTCGTTAAACGTTTTTATCACTACCGATCAGAAATGGTATTATTTTAAATTGACACGCTTAATGAAGAGGTTGTGCTGAAAAAAGCTCATACTACAGAAAAAAGAGCTTACCTAGGTATGCAAATTATGCCTCCAACACCAACGGACCATAAAAAGTGCACAAAACTCATCACCAATAATATCATGAAATACATCTTCTTTTTCGTAGCACTACAGCCCCTCTCGGGCCCCCGCTTCCTGCAAAAAGCGCCACCAACTATGTCGAGTCATTGACCGCGTCCTCCGATTTTGAAACCCGAGCGGCAATGAGCTGTCTTTTTGCTACCGAGTCAGGCCAGCGTTTCCTTGGTTTTCCCACTGGTTTTTGCTCTTCCAACGAATACCTATTTTTAGGTATCTGTTGTTCCTACATACGGTTTACGTGGCCAGTCCATTGCAGTTTCTGCAGTCTTACTATCATTGAGACCTCTGGCTCATCAAAAATTTCATTCAGCATTCTTCTCGGATCCCCGTCTAGCTTCGCTTCGACTAATCGCCACAGGACACACCTCTCGCAGGTGTTCAATATGTTTTCACATGCATAGTATTGCACATGTCTTATAATAGATTTGTGTACTTGGAGCAATGATTTCTTGTCTATGCAGCTGGTCTTCAAGATCGTCAAAACAGAACAAAAATTTTTAATTGGCAGCTGTATTTTTCAATGTATTTCGTCTCTTTAATTACCGGTTCTCGTAATTTTGATGCCTAGAAACACAAATTTACGCACCTTTTTTGATATTGTATTCACCAAGTATAGGCCTACTAGATTTTCTTCGCTATCGAGATTTAGGAAAAGTTCTTTGGCATTTGCTAATGACCGTGACAAAATGCTGATATCTCCCGCATACGCTACCACTTGTCTTGACTTGTATACTAACGTACCTTTTGTATCGACAGGTAGCTTTCTTATGACATATTCTAGAGTCAAATTGAATAGGAACGGGGCCAGTAGAAATTCAATTTAAGCAGTCACAAGGCCCAAATTAGACATGCCTAAATGGGCATTAGGGCCACTTTAGGCCCTAAGTGATGGGGCTTGCCTATACAGTTCCTAATTTTGGCTGTGATGGGGCTAGCTTAAGCAGTTCCTAGTTTAGACAGTGATGAGGCTTGACTAAATAGCTCCTAATTAAAGAAGTGATGCGGCTTGCCTAAATACTTCCTAATTAAGGTGGTGATGGGACTTGTCTAAACAGTTCCTGAATACAAAAGACTTTCTTGGCAAAATCGACAGAACAGGTTTAAATTAGTTCATAATACTTACCATTCTCTAGATTTCACAAAATACTTACAAGTTTTCATATTTTTCAAGATTCAAGATCATTTGCCTCAGGACCCGTCGCTCGAACGCGTTCAATATGTTTGCGGCTGCTTGGGTTAGGGTCCATGTTTCACACCCCTATGGGGGTAACACAGGTCTAATCGCAGATTGGTATATTTTGAGCTTTGTTTTGCTGCGTATGCAGCTAGATTTCAAGATCGTCAAAACTGAAAAAAATATCTTATTTGCGAGCTAACATATGTTATAGGGGAAGTACGGACAAAATGACAGAGTCTTTTGTTTTTTAATAATATTCATTTATTTAATGGTATTATAATCAAAGTTGATCATTTTTACTCATCTTAAGTTCATTGACTATCAGTAGCACAGTCTTTTAATTAAGTAGGAAGTACAATAAAATATATATTAAGAAAAAATGTAACTAATCACAAAAACCATTTCGTCCATATAGTAAGGACAAAATGACATGTAAGGTAAGGACATAATGACGTACTAATGTTTAAGAACACAGCTCACAAATAAATCGTTTGGTCCTCTTTGGGACATCAGCACATGTCGCATGAGCCCAAAGGGAAGAAGTCATACATCGTAACCAACCTTCGCCGGGTTTAGAATGGGAAAAGGGGTCATTGCAATAAACTATCGTCGTCTTGTATCTCGCATAAGAAATCTTCGCTTCCTGAGCTATTATATATCAGAGCAGTTGTACGCTGCCTCGATGCTCTCAATCTCTTCTCTGATGGTAGAGCGTTTTTGGAAGCAGGAATATTTATTTCATTCTCATCAACAATTTTTCTTTTAACATGTTTCTTCTTTTTTACCGGTGGATCCTTTGGTTTGTTTTTAGCAATAATTTCTTGTATATTTGGAGTAAAAGTTAAAAGCCAATCACCTTTGACATGTTTCAATTTTCTTTTTCCTTGACCTCGAATGAACTGCCCCTGTGGTGCTGACGAAATGGTAGCAACTGGATATGTCAGTAATTGCCATGATGGACCAGGTCTCACGACGTCATCGTACGCTGCTCCAGCTACCTCAACTGCATTAGATTCCTCTTCACATCTTTCTAAACTCAGATTCATCACATCAGAAACAACAACTCCAATTTCATTATTGGTGGTGGCTTGCGTTGTGCTTTGTGAAGAATCTACTTTATCGTCATTTGTTGCTGATGGATTTGAAAAAGATGCAACATCGTTACTCGGATGTTCTTGGATTGAAGAGGTGCTGATACATTTAGTTGATGGTAAATGTGAGCTGGGAAGTTTAAGTGTACTGTCTGCAATATCCTCCTGATTCAACGGAATATTTGTGGTCTCTTTCGGTTCAAACATGTAGTCTGGAAAAATATCAGGATTAACAGGCCAGATACTTGTCTTTTTAAAGCCATTACATGTATTCTGAACAGTTACGGCTTTTCCATATGCTTCATCAAACAAATACCCGATTTGTAAATGGGTAACAACGCACCCTGCATGATTTTTTAGCCACTTAGAAATTTCTTGATTGAAATAAGTTTTTACTGGTCCATAGATACAAACATACAAGGACTGCGTTCTATGGGTGCAATGTGGCAGTAAACACAACAAATGAATACCATTTTCTTTGGCATAACTCAAACATTCAATGCTTTTATGACTTGAGTGACCATTACAAATAAGTAGAACCGGATCGTCTTTGCTAGATTTCGTATGTGTCTGAAAATGTTTTAACCATTTTACAAACACCTCTTTGTTCATCCATCCTGATTCTTTTGCTAGTCCAGGAGTGCCAGTGGGAGCCTCATCAACTAGTTCATTTTTCATGTTCTTCCTAGGAAATACCATACATGGCGGAATAAATTAACCCATGGCATTCGTACAATACACTACTGTCACATTCGAACCTCTCTCAGCACTGGTGAGGCAGCCGACTTGTTTCCTGCCTTTGGTGGCCAGAAATTTATTTCTGGACTGAAGTGAGCCCAGTTTCATCCATATTGAAGATTCGGTGAGGTCTCAAGTTGTGATTCTTCAAAAAGTCTTCATAAATACGGAAAAAATTTGCTACCTGTGGTTCATTAAACGCTTGCGCTCTTGCGGCAGAAGTTCATTCTTGGGTGTGCAGATAAATGTCCTTATTTCTTCTCAGGAAACCGTCAAGCCATTCTTGTCCAGCACGTTTCTAGTCCTTGTTGAAAGGGTGATCGATACCATTTTTTTCGGCTAGTTCAAAGGCAAGCTAATGGAGTGATGTACGCGTGAAACCAAAAAATCGTGTTCTAAAAACTTTATGTGTTCTGGTAACTCCTGCTGAAATTCAGTTGAAAATGTTTTCTTGGATGTTCCTAATCCTTTAGAGTTAGAATTCAAGGGTTTGTTCATATTGATTGCATGTCTTCTAAGCATTGCATGAGGAACACCGAATGTTTTTGCGTCCAATTCCATCCCATTTTTTTTTGCTTCCATGCTTCAATAGCCTTATTCATGGATTCTTGGCTCCAAGACTGCCGATTAGTTTTTCTTTCATATTTTCGCGGCATATCACCTAAACAAAATAATAAATGTTAATTAACATAAACTCTATGGACAAAATGATATACCATGTCGTTTTGTCTATTGTATATGTATGTCATTTTGTCCAAATGTGAACAAAACTGAATAAAAAATCAAAATTCCATCAAGCACCTGATAATTGTAATGAAATTAATCGAAATCACTGGGTACTGGCATAAGTTCATTGATTTTAATAGAAATAATTACAAATGACAACAAATAACTCACCAAAAAATAGGAGATAACCATCTATAAAATAAACTTTTGAAGGTGCGAAATACGTTCGCACTGGTTACTGCGACGCGACTGTGACAATGACGCTCAACATCTGACAGGATTGTGAATATGGCTGCTGTCACGTGATACAGTCGCGGAGACGTTACTAAAACCCGCCAATTTTTTAATAACGTGGCTATGTCATTTTATCCATACATGTCATTTTGTCCGTACTTCCCCTAGTCTTTGGCGTATTTCATCTCTTTCATTATTGGTCCACTTTGTTTTGGCGCCTGGATACAACAATTCCCCCACATTTTCGATAATTTATTTACCAAGTGTGATATTTTGTGTACTTGAGGTATTTTTCCTCCACTGTTTTGCTCCGCTGTCGAGTTTCATGAAGAGTTCTTTGGCGGTTGTTAATGAGCGTGACATAATATTGACATCGTCTACATAGGCTACTACCTGACTAGGCTTGTATAGTAATGTAACTCGTGTATCGGCAAGTAGCTTCCTTTTGACATACTCCAGAGCCAAGTTGAGGCCAGCCCATCTTCTTGCTTTAGTCCAATATTTGTGTCAAAAGCATCGGCAAGGTGGTTATTGATGCGGACTTGAGAGGTCGTCGACGTCATTGTCATTTTGGTAAGACGGACTAATTTGGTCGGGATTCCAAAGCAAAGTATTATTTGGTATAGGACGTTGCGATCAATACTGTCGTATGCTTGCTTGAAGTCAACGAAAATTTGGTGTACGTCTATGTTGAACTCCCTGCGCTTTTCAAGTACCTGCTTGACTGTAAACAATTGGTCTATCGTCGATCTACCTGCTCTAAAACCACCTTGATACTCCCCAATAATACTGTTGGTGTATGATCCGATTTTATTTTCTAAGATCTTTGAAAATATTTTGTACGCCGTACAAAGCAAATGCTTACATGGCGTAATGCTCGTATATACCGTTGTTTTGCATGAAGAAAGCACAAAACGCATTCCTTGTATGCTTAAAATTCACCTTCCATTGTCTAGTGCACTCCTACACTTTGTAAGATGGGTAAATGAAGCACATGTTCTGCACCTTCTACTGATAGCTTAGTTTTCAGAACTAAATAAACTACTCATTACGCCGTACAAACATTTGCATTCTGCCGAAGTAAACTGACATCTCACACCAGCTGGTCACGAGTAGGCTGACTACTACAAATGAAAATTTCTACTGGAAAGGTTGTTACACTTACGTCCTGACTTTAGTCCGATATTTGTGTCAAAGGGATCGTTGAGTTGATTATTAATGCGAGCTTTGGAGGTTGTGACCGTCATTATCATTTTTGCAAAACGGACAATATTGGCAGAGATACCAAAGCAAAGCATTATTTGATACAGTACGTTATAATTAATTTTATCGTATGCTTGCTTAAAATGGACCTGCCTCGAAACATTTCTCAAGCATCTGTTTGACTGTAAACAATTGATTTATTGTTGCTCTGAAACCACCTTGATACTCTCCAATAATACTGTCGGTGTATGATCTAATTTTATTTTCTATGATATTTGAAAATATTTTGTACGGCGTACAAAGTATAATCATATACAAAGTATTCGGTAGTTTTCACACTGTAGCTTGCACATCTTTTGTGGATAGGGAATATAATCGATTGGCCCCACTCGTTTGGCGTATGTTCTTGTTGCCAAATGTGGTGGATGACTTTATGAAAAGCTTTCTGAACGCCACTGCCGCAGTATTTGATGAGCTTTACTAGAATCCCATCGATGCTTGGCGTTTTATTATTTTTTTGGGCCTTGATGTTGGAACAAAGTTCATCCAGAGTTAGTGGTGCTAATGGAACCTCTTTAGGAATATCTATAGACTTTGATATTCTGGAGTTGTACGAATGATTTAGGAGGATCTTAAAATATGATGTCTATTCTTCCTTAATCCGGTTTTGATTAGCGATAATGTTGCCAATATCATCACGGCGGAGCGTGGTCTTGGGCTGATAACCTTGTTTGAAGCTTTTCACTACTTTGTATGCTTGTCTTGCTAGACTTACATCAATATTTCTCTATTGGTTGTCATAGTATTTTCTTTTTGTGATCTCCTCTGAGAATTTCATAATGTTCTCTCTTCATTCTGGCTTGTTTATTAAAGACTGACATACTACTGGAAGACAGGCAAAATGAATAATGGTGATCAGCGCGTTTCTGAATTATTACCGAAAAAATAAAAAAGGGACTAAACATCTTAAAGTTTTCACACGAGTGAAGTTTATTTACCTAAATTGAGATATCGCTACACCCAAAAGGAATAGGGTACTCTGGCGGGCCTTTCGGACCCAGCTAAGCTCGTCCGGAGACGGAGGTGGGGTGCACTCGCTTGTCCACCAAGGCCCAAATAAGCCGCCAAGCAAGAATACGGCTGGCCGGTTCCTCTTTCTCGCAGCACGAAAGAGGACACTTACACCACTTCCCACGACGCGAAATATCGGACAAAACAACACGAGAATTATATGGCCCTACTGCAGTCTATCAGGCAAATTAAAGCCAAGAGAATTTGTCACACTCTACACACCTCCCCCGAACACTAACACTCGACTTTAAATTTTCTTTCCGCGAATTCACACTCAAGCCGTACCCGTTACAACCTGAAGCTTATTTTGGTCAAATTCAAATGTATTACAGAAAGAGAATTTAATTTTTACTTGATTTTTACCTTTGTTTCACTTTTTAAAAGAAACTATAGTCTTACAAACTTATCTATCTTCTTAAATTTCTTAATGCGAATAACCAAACGAAATTAACAATTGCAACCGAGCGAAAAAGAAGAAATCTTTCAAAAAACATTTATGGTTCTACAAAGCATAAAGGGGCCCATTCTTCACTTCTTCCGTCGACGTTTCCGATATTCGTTTGCTATTTACTTTCTCGATGCTTTCGTTCGTGCTGATGTTTCTCAATTTCGTTTTGTCGTAATTTGCCCTCCGTCTAGTACGCACTTGCCACACTTAATTCCAAAAATCCAGCCGACGCTCGTCTTCCGTTTTGTCTGCCGTCGCTTCACCTTTTCATGTTCGAGTCGCCAATCCAAAGAAATAGGAGGCATGTTATTCGTCGCGCTCTTAAATAATATCGCCTCTAACGGCCACTTTACCGCTCTCCGATGGATTTCCAAAACCAAATACTCTGTGTCCCTATACAAAACCTTACCAAGCGGATATGCTGCTGGTACATCCGGGATAACTGTTCCAAGCCAGTTTAAAGGCGGATTAGACAGTGGAATTGTAGTAGAACTTGAAGTTAAGCATGCCTGTATCATGAAAAGTATTGGTCTGAAAGGGAATGAAACCGAAATTGTGGGAGTTTATGTTGTACCTGTTGATACTGTTGATCCTGTGCAACCTCTTGATTTCGTTGAAAAATTTGAAGAGTTGGGCCACTGCTATGAAGTTTTTGAAGAGGCTGGAAGGTTGAAGCCAGAGCGTATAGGATGGAGGCAAAAATGATTGACATTGAACTGAGGATATGAAGAGGCTGAATGCGTGAAGCTTGGAATGTGATGCACCTGCAGGCCAAGTTGATTGAGGGTGCTTAAATTTTGTCTGTCACATATGTAGATCCTTTTGTTGCTAACGTTCTTATTGTATGTTGGAATGATGGCCACTCAGTAGTCAGTGTAGCGTTGTACCTAAAGGCACCAAGGTGCATGTTGTAAGTGATGATAGAGTCTTCGGCTCTTGAATACTTATACTTAGATGCAAATACCGGTCAAGAAAATCAGGCCGCGACTGCTTTTCTCCAAATAGAAACAAAGAGATGAAAGAATGGATTAAACAAGTTGTTTTTAACCATAAGGAGATTTGCTAAACTCTAAGAGGAGCCCTTAGAGACTAGTCGCCTTTGGAGAAGACCGCCTCTATCCACATGAGGCGAAGAAAACTGCTTCGGTATGGAACTTACATGGGAAGCGATACTCAGACCGAGTGTCACGAAAAACTGAGCAGAGACTGGATCTGGTGGAGGAGCAAATTATAAGCTACCGTCACCCCCTATACGGTGAGGAACCCAGCCTAGCTGAAACGTAGTGGTTGTGGTTGAAATAGTTAGAAAGTAGTTTTGAGTTGCAATCAATTGTATTGCAGGCTTCCCAAACGGGAATAAACAATAGTTGCGGGGCCACTCCTCGTTATTTTGGCTCTTAAATAAACAGATTTGCCCACATTTTCGATATTTTATTTGCCAAGTGTGATATTTTGGTCATTTGAGATAATTTTCCTCGAATGCGTCATTCGCTTTTTTTATTTAATAGGGCTACAAATCAAGCCTTATTAGTTTTGCTTCGCCGTGACAAAATATTGGCTCGACTTGTATAATAACGTACCTCTTGTATCGACCGGTAGTTTTCTGATGACATATTCAAAAGCCAAATTGAATACCAATGGGACCAGCTCTTCTCCCTGTTTTAGCCCTATATTTGAGTTAAAGGCATCGGTGAGTTGGCTATTGATGTTGACTCGGGAGGTTGTTGACGTCATTGTCATGTTGACAAGACCGACTAATTTGGCTGGGATGGCAAATACATAGTAAGTTACAATCAATACTGTCGTGTGCTTGCTTGATTTGAACGAAAATTTGGTGTACGTTTTTGTTGAACTCCAGCATTTCTCAAATACCTGCTTGACTGTGAACAATTGGTCTATTGTCTATTTAGCTGCTCTAAAACCACCTCGATACTACCCAATAATGCTGTTAGCGTATGATCCGATTTCATTTTCTAAGATTTTTGAAAATATTTTGTACGCCGTACAAAGCAGTAATACGCTTCTATAGTTTTCGTACTGTAGCTTGCCCCCTTTTTGTGGATAGGGAATATAATTGATTAACACCACTTGTTTGGCATATGTCCTTGTAGTCAAATGTGCTGAATGACTTTGTGAATAGCTTTTGAATACTGCTGCCACCATATTTTATGAGCTCCACTCCAGTCTCATCGATGCCCGGCGCTTTATTATTCTTTTGGACTTTGATGGTGGCTCAAACTTCATTAAGAGAAGGTGGAGCCAATAAAAGTTCTCCGGGAACATCTATAAGCTCCGGAAATCTCTATAAGTGGGTTCTCTTAAAAAAAATTTTCAACTTAACGGTATTCAACCTTGAAACCTATTTGAGTATGCACACGCGTTTGTGGATGCTTTAATGGAAAAATATAAGAAGAGTCAGACTCAGCAAACACTGGGTAACATGGGCGCTTGAATGGAATGTAAAAAGACAACCTCAATTTCGATCAGTTGGAAAAAACTTCCCGTTTCATTAAGTAGACGTATATGCAAACACATTAGTAAATAGATTTTGTGCTTGAAAGCTTAGTAACATGTGAATAGCGTTTTCATATTCTATCTCAAATGCAAACTAATAATGATAAACGCACTCTTTAGCTTGAGCAAGTTTATCGCTTGTTTCGTTTGAAAATGTTACATCTATTTTAATTTTGCCGATCAGAAAATGAACTTGCTTCTCAGTGTATATGCTCTGTCTATATTATGCAGTTGCTTATCTGTGACTGTAGGTATTAGAATATCTATAAGTAATGAAAAACGTTTATTTCAAATCGTTTTATAATTATTAAAAAATTTCAATGTTTTTCCGATGAATTTATTTTGAAAAACTTATTTAGACGTGCATTGCAAAAGTCACTTATTTCTTCCCTCAGTATACAAGAAAAAAGTTATGGACAAAAGAACGAATTGTATTTCCAAGAAAATTTGAACACGAGGAATTAAGGGGCTTTCTAAATGCGCATCCACATTAATTTTATAAGATAAATTTACCTTAAAAATATGAAGTATTTTTTTGTTAAACTATTGCATGTGAACTCAGACTTTCTACCAAATCAACCCAGTTGAGAAACAAAATCCGTGATTACGCAAGAAAATTCTGCTATCTGACATGGAAGACCTTTTCGCAAAGTCCAGATACTTCCGTCTGTTAATACATTATGGTAACTGCAATACATAGTTTATCTACCTCTACCGTGCAAAGCATGCAATTGAAAGACCGTGACTTACCAGCATTATTCAGAAAAGACCGAGAACTGCTATGTCCTTTTAATGCTGGGTTATGTAGAAGTCAGTCTCACCATATCTTCAACTGATTCATGGCCTCAAGTAAGATATCAAGAACACGGTCCATTTTGTCGCTTTGTCACCCTCCCAGGACTGTCACCAATTACTAAGAAATCGTTGCCTCTTATCAACAGCGACTGTTTCCCCGTTGACTTGATTTCTACCTTAGTATGTATGAAGGTGATGGGTGTCACTCCTACGATCACCAATACTGTCAACTTAGGGACTGTTAGATATGCGCATGCAATTTGTAGCGCTACTTGTCTATACACCTGTGCCAACCGGTTTCGGTGTTGCTCCTCGCTGAGATTATTCTCCCATAGTTTTGATCCGTAGAGTAATACAGACTGCATAGCACTTATCGTGAGTCATATTGTTAGTGAAGTGGGTCCATAATGTTTTGGTCAAGTGAGTACCGTTACACGCTTCGCTTAATTTGCTTGGCAAAACCTTCAAGCCTGTCAACTCGTCCTAGTATTACGTTGCTGGTAATACTAGGACGAGTTGATAGTCTTTGCTTTGGGGATTCTCTTCTTTTTCAAGACGACTAGCTCGGTTTACTCAGCGTAAAGCGGAAGCCACAAGTAGTCAGTTCCTTACTAAGCACATTAACATATCTAGTCTACACTGCATATGTTTAAATGAACGTCCAGTGACTAGCATCACATAGCTGATCAAGCGGGAGCTCAAGCCTTAGCAGCCCTTCATACGAGATATTCCGCAAGTCTGGACTGACAATGAAGCTCTGAGTGATACTTTTATCTTTGGACGACTTTCCTTTATGTCATAGAGCAGGCCAATTGTCCTTCCATTTCTATCAATATTCTGGTACTTGGAAAGTGTACTCCAGTACTTTCAAGATATTGGCCCATCTAGCGGAGTTGTAAGCTCCCCCTTAGGAGCATGCATAATGCTTTTTACTTCATGTGTTGGGCGTTTTTCCTCTTTAAGTTTACTATTAACGAAGGCCGATAACCGTGTTTCAGTCCTGCGTCCAATGTATACTTGCGCTTCTTTTCGAGTCATTCTGGACTGAGGGGCACCATATGATGTCAGTGGATCATGGAATGAAAAGGTGCCATTTCGTGTGCATGTTAATGATTCAAGTGCGAAAGGATCATTTTTGTTTGTAAGTGAGCTTCCTGAAGATGTAGGGAGTCGCCAGGCCTCCGTCGTTTCCTACTTCCATTGAAAATTGTACATTTCGGTGCGCTTAATGTAAGAGCACTACAATTTTGACTGCTTCCTCTTTGTTTACATCTGCCAGGATGTCGTCCACAACCAGAGAGTTTGGAATGGTCCTTTCTCTTGTAGCTCTTGTTTGATTCGTGACATAAAACTTTCTCTTATAAATGGGGAGACGGGATTTGCCATCGCTTCTTCCCAAGTTCCCTTGAAGAACTAGCCCTAAACGTGAGAAAGTTCTCCGTCATCACTAAAAGATTCCCTTCACGTTTCTATCCTAGTGATGCGGAATCTCTTGATGTTAGCCATTTTTGGGGGTAAAGTAGAGCTTCTTTGATCGGGATGCTGGGAAACAATACTCTAATGTCGAATGATATTATGCGTTCGGCTGGCGTGATAAAATCCAACATTATTAAGTTTGTAAATGCGGCCGTCTCTGTTTTTGATTATCCACAAATTGTCTAAGTCTCCAAGGCTGTTGAACATCCCTTGAAACCACGTCGCAATGTTTTGAGTAGGGCAGTTTGTAGCAGCAACAATTTCTCTGGATTCATTGCTTGTCTTGTGCACTTTGAGTAAACCTTCAATTCTTGTAAGGGAAGGGTTGGGCATTCTTTGCTTCACTGGGGTTTCAATTATGCTTCGACACTCTTTCAAAACTTTCTCATCGCTTTTTATAGATAATGGTAGCGGATCCCTTTGTAGGTCAAAGTACTCTCCATTGGACAGTTTTTTGAGTATCGTTTCATCGTACTTCCACATCTTGCCCCAAAAATTTGATACCTGCCTCAACGCTTACCACAATCTGTTCCATCGGTATTGCTCGTTCTTAGACCGTAAATTTTAGTCGTATCTTTAATAAATTTTCCTGTTCTTTGCTGAATACCTGGCTCGTCTTGTTCACCACAAAATAGCAATAAATTCCACCTGGATGTGCTTCTTTTTTTCAATGCTAGCGTCATCCCCCAAAAGCTTCGATAATTTCCAAGAAGAAACTCGATGCTTTCGCCTTTTTCACCTTGTCCATCATATCGGTCATCTTCAGGAGACTCACGCATAAAGAATGGTCTTTTCAAAGTCGAACCATTCGCATGCACACAAAATGACACCTTTTCATTCCATGATCCATCAACTGTATGTATACGGTGACCCTCAGTCTGGAACGGTTCAAAAAGTAGCGCAAGTATAATTGGACACAAGACTGAAAAACGTTTATCGGCCTTCGTTGATAGGAAACTTAATGAAGAAAAACGCCAGGCACATGAAGAACAAACCATAATGTATGCTTTCACAGGAGGAGGGAATCCCCAGAAAACGAGTGCCAATAGTGCACTCAGTGGCTTCAGAAAAAATAAAGAAAATGATGAAAAATCTACACACTGAAGTGGTTTCAGTAAGTAGAAACCACCAGCTGAAGAATATTTTTGGGTCAGTGAAGGGCAAGAAAATGAAATACGAGGTCAATGGAATCTACTAAATGTCTTGCTTGGACTATCCAAACACATACATAGGACAAACTAATAGTCGAGTCTCGGTGCGATGGGAGGAACATTCAAGGAAAGGGAACTAGCCAGGAAGAGCAGAAGAGATTCAACAGCGTTGAAATCAATGTTGGCTAGAAATATAATTGCCAATGGACAAAACATGATTTGGGACAATTATGTCATCGTTCATGAGATAACGGACTTTTGGAAACTAGGTGCACAAGAAAGCTTTACAATTCTCAGGGAAGCGGAAGACCAAAGGCTGGGTCATGACCTGGGAAATATACAATAGAAGATGTTGAGATCTTTACCAACGAAAAGTTTACAAAATTTTACCTGTGGGGATACCTGTGTTTGGAATGATTGAATGAATCGCAAGAAGGCGACTGGACTGACATTACGCCATGAGGCACCTTCTAGCTGGGGGATCCCTCTTCTATCGGGAGGGGAGAGGGGAAGTGCCAGACAATTGATCCCCCGGCCCCAATGCCCCCAGCTGCAGTGAGTCCCTTTTATCTTTTAAGACTACCCGAACATTATGTGCCAGCTAGTTCCATTTGTCAGCCGATTCGAGCATCACAGCCGCTATATTATCCGGGGTGAGCTCTCCCGTTCGCCTATAGAGGTCCCATTGCAGCCTGAACCATTGTGTGCACGCAAAAAATGTGCGGCAGGTATTGTCCTCCTCTCCTTGGCAAAACCGACAATCGGGGGACCGTGACTTGCCAATCTTGTACAGATAAGACTGAAAACAATCAAGCCCGCTCAAAAGCTGGGTCATGTAGAAGGCAGTCTCACCATGCGTTGAATTTAGCCACGGTCTCACATCCAGGATGAGGCACGCAGTCCACCTGCCCCTCGTGCAATTCACCCAAGACTGCTATCAATCGTTGAGCGAGCGCTGTCTCTCCTCGCGGACAACCATCTCCCTCGCATCCTCGTTTCGGTTCAGGAAAATAGCGCGGCGCTCTCTAGCAGCGAAGACAACATGTATCACGCCTGCAATAACTCTCACTACCGAAGCAGGGACTGTCGGATATGAAGATGCAATCCTCGCTGATCCTCTTCTCTGTACCAATTATTCTATTATAGTCTAAACTAATGCTAAGATTCCGATGAGTAAAATCTCTTTCCACTATCTAATTGGTTGGTCTATGCGCTTGTTTGAGTCTTGTACATTTTTACAATGGAACTCATGTGCGGTTTTGAGATAATCTTATTCATAAAATTGCAAAAAATACAAACTTGAACATATTAACTATATTATCATTTCTTATTTATTTGCAGCAACAGCGCCTAATGTGTTAGAACTACTCAATAGCAAAGCATCACATATGATGAATAGTTTGGGTTCAATAGACCATCCAACACAAACTAAACCACATTCTATCCCTCAAGCCTTATCATATACAGTGCCAGGACTACAATTCCCAAATACTCATCCAGGATTAGTTTATGCAAATTGGATTGGACTACATCCAAAACCACCATCTCATGCAAATTACGTGTTAGGATTACAAAGTAAGTATTATATTCACGTCTTTGTAACAATTTAAACAAATGAAATGTAACTAAATTTTTAGAGAAGAATCTCACTATTATAGTTATGTTACAAAGCTATTTAAATTACCTTTGTCCGCTCAATTCATAATGTGCTTATATCAAAGTATAATTTCGCAAATATAATTCTTTCAAGGTTGCTAGGTCTCCCTCCTCCTTTTTGAAAAGGGCCTTGATTCTCTCGAATTCACAGGATCCTTCATTCCTGTACTTGGTTGGATAGTTCGCCTCGAGTCTGTTAAGGAAAGATGGCCCATGTAATAATAAGCTCGCAACCTCTTAGTTCAGCTGGGGCCAAACCACGTGGTAGGATGTCGGCAGGATTATCTCGTGAAGCAACGCATCACCATTGGTTCGATCTCCACAGCTATTGAATAGTCGAGACACGATTGGCAACAAAGGTTTTGTACGACGAGGCAGTAGATTTGATCCACGTTAACACAATTTTAGCATCAGACCATAAGACATGGAAGATATCTAGTACGCTGAGCACCATTTTGATTCACTTGGCTAGCTCCCCTCCCAGCGGAATCGTTGGCACTTTGATTGGTGCTACCCTTGATTCAGCACACAGCAGGCTGACCCTAGCTTGACCGCTCCTTCATGTTGGGTGGACGTTTATTATCTTAGTCATGACAGAAGATACGTAGCTGCAACTGTACTGGCTTTTTGCAGGCGCTAAAATATCGGTAAAAACAAACACTCTGCAATGATGGTAGCTCACTGCGAAACTGGAGCTACTGTGTGTGTATCCCGGCTGGTAAGGCTGCATCCCAGCTCAGCTCCGTTCACCATAACACCTGCAGGAACAACTGCATGGTTACAATAACTAGTGCAAGTATGCCCAATGGGTCGAACATCCTGGCGGTGTCTGAAGCAAGCATCTTGCCTGCAAATTCTACCTCAGCTAGGTCCAGGATGATGCGGATTTGAAATTCACTCGCCTTTGGAAGCCAAATTACTTTCAAAGTTTTAATGTAGTCTTCTGATAGATTACTGAAGTCCAGTTGTACCTGCTGGTCCTCAGCCTTGATTACTTGCAGAAGGCTGGGATGAATCACGCACCGCTTGTGCAAATACATGCTTGTGCGTGCGAGTATACTGCGCAAATCACCCTGCTTCTGAGTCATCAAGGTAGAAGTCACTCTGCAATGCTCTGCTGCCCAAAGGAGCTTGATGCCACTCTGCTTGAGCTGAAACTACCGCAAGTCACTATCTTTAAATGATAATATCGCAAAAGTTGAGATGGACCAGTTCTCCAAACTACGACATCAAACTTACGATTGTCGATGTGAAGCCGTGAAGACAAAACATGGCATACGGAAGTGGAGTGAAATTGCGGCCAGATCATCCTGAATCGTTGGTCTGGTATGTAGAATGTCGTTCAAAGACCACTTTCAATCTGGAGGCTCTACTGTCTGGCTTCACAACGCAGTGGTGTGGCAGAAAATCATGTGTTTCCTTCGTTGCTGACCACGTGATTTTTTCCATGGGCTCAAGTTGCTTGTGCTCGTCCATAAATTCCGCGTACTGGGATCTCTTTCCAGCCTGAGCTCAATCGCATACATACGGAGACGTCCTGCAATTTGCCCAGCCTTCCGGGATCCTCATTGAAAGGAAGGCGAACCAAGAAACGACCGCCGCACTCCCGTTGCGTTGCCTGAGTAAACTGTGCTTCGCAAGCCCTTCCAGTCGCTGTGAAGCCTGGCACTTCTTCCAACTCTTAAAAACGTTTAATGATCTCGCACAATTTTGTGTCTTTTGCCAGGATTCTACATGTTACTGATGAAGTTTGATAGCAACTTTAAGACTTTCCAGTCCTTGGATGCATTCTTGAATTGTGTCGAGTGAAGTTTTCTAAGCAGCCGTCGACGGCTTCTCGCCCAATTGGGAGGAATATCCCAACAATCTATCGATGAATGCAGTGACCAAGAGCCATAACTCTCCTTTAATGTCGTCCATGTTGCTTCGCACTTCTCTTCCAATGGGGCGAAATTCATAATCAAATGCTCAGGTCTTTCAATGAGGTTGTCGTTAAGATACCATAATTTCTGGCAGTTGGATATAGACTGGGTATGCACCATCCGTTCAAATGAATCCTGAAAGCGCCGCCACCGCAAATATTCTCCATCGAATTTCGGTAGTGTTATTTTGGCCAGACATAGTTTGGGGCTCGTCAAGTTGGGCGTAGGTATTCCGGGCGTGGTGTTGCATTATCACTTCATGATACCGCATTTTATGATGTGTGGCCATGAAGCCGATATGAGCAATGGAATGCGCGTGTCGGTTTCATGACAAATGTGCACCTTCCCGTTGAAGCGGTCAATATCTGCATAAGTTGTCACATCAACGTAAATCACCTTGATGTTTTGCCCCACATACTCATATATGTTCCAATATGTGAAGTATTTACTCATCAGGTTAGGTGTTCACCTGGCCGAATGTTCTGAATAGCTTTCATGGTTGAAAAGACTCCACAGAACGAGGAAAGTCTACGATAATCTGCTTGCAATTAAATACCACTTTTACCGCTTGACGCACTACACCAGTCCAATTTGAACAGAATATAAACAGCCGCTGGAGCCTAAAACTTCACGCATTCATAGGAAACCGTGGGGACCATAATAATTTCCTTCCCGACAAGAGACGTTCACTGGATTGCCTCCAGTAGCACGCGGATCGCTCCCCTAAAAATTCAAAGAGAAATTTAAATTTTTCTATGCGAACTACCGCAATTCTGTCTCATCATGAGGTGAGTTTATCCCTGCTAAAAGATTTTTCACCGCAACTGTCAACTGACTTTTCATCTTTAAGTTGACTGCTGCAGAATTAGCTGTCATAGCCACAACCCATATTGTGTCTTCTCACAACCTACCCTTGGTAAAAGCCTGTTACTACATCTTTCCCCCTATGATGTTTTTGCTCTTCTAACCCATGTGGTGCAGTGGTATCGAGATTACAGCACTCACAGATAACCGAGTTTTAAAAATTGATTTCTGGCGGCGGGATCCTCGCTTGGCGGCTTTTGGTGGCCCACTGGCTAAGCGAGTGGTGCTTACACCTATATTTCAGGGCTATCCGGGTCTAAGGAATCCCAGCCGGGACTCCATCAATGAAGAGGGCAATAGACCATTTGGGTTGAATTCGCTGGATCACATGACAACTTGGTCGATTGGTTAACCAAAGCCAACAAATGTTGCGGAATGTATATCAAGTCTTATTGAGCTTTTGATTAATTGTTTTCATAGATGTTCTGGGAAATGTGAGAAAGTTATAATAATTAAGGTATCTTGATTGCTTAGTAAAACGAACTTTATTAAAAAATATAGAAAATGATACAACGATTTGAGAACACGCGACAGTATATAATTAGTCTACATATATACGACACGATGGATCTTCTTCTAAGAAGATTCTTAATTCGAATGACAAGCGCCAACAAGTATAGAGGTTGCTACGTCGATATAATTTCATTCCCGTTTGGACATCACAACAGTATTTGTAAGTATCTCTAATCACATACACACACAAGTGCGTATTGTTGCGTGGAAATAAGCATGAATATTTCCAACACCCCCTCTCAATGCGCACGTCACTGACATATACTTAGACTTATCCCCTCTAAGCAATTTTTTGTGACTTAAATTATTCAACGGTTTTGCCAGTATATCTGGGATCATCTGGTCGGTTGGCACATGCTCTAGCGCTAGCACACCAGCATTTATTCCTTCGCGCAAAAAATGATGCTTAGTGTCAATATGTTTTAAACGCGCATGAAACACATGATCACTTGCTAAACACTGGGCTGGGATCATCCACATATAATAAAATGTCTGTCCTGTCGTCTAAACCAAGCTCACATAGTAAACTGTGCAAGTAGATCGCTTCTTTTGCCGCTTCTTCTAAAATGACATATTCCGCTTCTGTTGATGATAACGCAACAGTACGTTCTTTTTGCGATTTCCATATGATCGCTGCACCACTTAATAAAAATGTGTATCCCGTGAATGAATGGCGATCTACGAAATTTTCGCCCCAATCATAGCATAGTCGAAAAACGAGTCATCTGTTTTTGCATATACCAAACGAACATTAGCAGTATCAGCTAAATATCGCAGGAGTCTTTTCGCTGCCCTCTAATGACATTTACGCGCTTTATTCGAAAACTGTGCTAATCGCGACACCGTGTTCGCAATATCCGATCGCGTTGCAAGCGATAAATACATTAAAACGCCAAGTAATTCGCGGTACGGATACTTTTCGCACGAATTATCATCACTCGCGCTGTCAAAGCGCATATTAACTTCCGGTGGTATTCCAATCAGATTGCATTTATCCATGCCATACTGTCTCAATAATCCTTTTGCTGATCAATCTCAAGACCTAAACAAAATTGCGCTAGTCCAAGGTCTCTTAATTCGAAATCTTCTTGTAAACCTGTTTTCAATAAATTCATACACACTGTCGACTGTGTAGCCACTAATAAGTCATCTACATACACTAACACACACAGACCACTACTACGAAGCTCACCGAAAAATGAACATGGTTCACTCGTTGTCGCCTTTAATCCCAGGCTCCACAATTTTTTCACTAAGTCGTATATACCATTCACGGCCAGTCTGCTTTAATCCGTATAGCGATTTCTTTAACTTACACGCGTTACCGCCGTTCTCGAGACTATTTAGCAGCTCTCTTGCACGCGTTCCCATACACAAATTTTAGGATGCAATTCCAAACAGCATTTTATTTAACATTTCCGGTACACGCATGATAACATCTTCTTTTAAAATTACATTTAAATATGCGGTTACCACATCGAATTGCCAAATTTTCATTTCGAACTGCACATCAAGCGCTTACAACAATCTCAGTGTTTCCAATCGTGCAACGGGCACGAAAGTTTGATGATAGTCAACACCGTATTTTTGACTATATCCTTTAGCCACCAAACGCGCTTTGCGTCGCATGATCTCACCATCGATACTGTATTTATTTGTCAATACCCAACAATGACCGACGACATTCTTGCGATCGTCCTTCTTGATTATCTCCCATGTGTCATTTTTAATTAAATTAGATACTTCAATCTCCATTGCATCTAATCATTCATCACATGCGTCACTATTCAACGCGTCTTGCACACTGATTTCCGCAATACCCGCGAAAACGTCATCATCATCATTGTCATCACCAGCTTTACTGCGTTTTTCGTCAGTATCTCTCTGGCTAGGAATTGGTGCGCTTCTCGACCTAAATAATTTTCTTGGTCGCCCTCTACTTTCTGTACGCAGTGAGGGTGGTCTTCCAGGAGCTCTAAACATCTCATCCTCCGCTTGCACTCGTATTTCAGGTATCGCATTTTTCTGCATTCCGCTGAAATCTTCCCTTGATGAAAGTTCAATAATTTCCTGATGATCTTCATCATCTCTCAGCGCGTTTTCTTCTGATGCAATGTGTTCATCAAATACAGAATTTTCACCTGCTATTTTGCGCGGTTTTTCAATGAATTTCACATCACGCACATATATAACTTTTCCCATACTTGGTATTCAGATCTGATATACTTTGTGATCTCTCGGATAACCTACAAACACGCCTTCCGTCGGTCTGCGCGGTAATGTATCCTTCGTGGGAATTTGGTCAAGCACAAAAACTTTCGATCCAAATATTCGAAGATAATCCATTTTTAATTTATTTCCCGTCCACTTTCATAAGGAATGTCACCTTTTGTGGTACGCGTGGGACATCTATTGTGCAAATGACATGCTGTGGCAACGGCTTGCGACCAAAATGATGTTCCTAATCCAGACTGCAATAACAAGCATTGTTGCAGCCGCGGAAGTCACCGTAGTTGCAGACATTAAGTTTTAGCAGGAGCGTGTGTAGCCCGGGGTAGCATACTGAGGCCGGCTAGCGCTCAGTCGTGTTGTGGGACTTCCGAGACACCCTCTGCTCTTGCTGAGCCATCTCACATAAAATTACTAACACGAAGGGAAAAGGACGGGAAAGGAGAGGTCTTATTGAGAAATTAAAAATAATTACTTTAGCACTTCATGTCCTAGATTTTTTCTTCAATTTGTTCACAAGGCACCAATTTATCCAATTGAAATAATATACTAAAAAAAATTCAATTCAATAGGCCCGTTTTCTTCTTTTAACAAATTTTAATTTGATTCAAAAAAAAAATATTATTAATGAATGAAAATTTACTTTCAATTAGATACTACTTTGAGAATTTACACAAGGAAAACAATTAATTAATGAATTCACGTTGTCATATTATGAGAGACACCAAGAAGGAAAAACCAAATTCAAAACTACTCACCCTTTTTTTACGGCTGCGGAGCGCTCTGCAACAGAAGAGGAACTGGGCAACTACCAAAAATATTGAAAAATTAATAAATTACTTTAACTCTTTTATGAATATTGTCTATTATGAAGGGCCGTTTGATTACGAGTTGCTTTAATTATTAAATGTTCAAAATATTTCTGAATAGATGTCACTCCACGAAGGGACACAACCAGCTTTATCCACATTACAAAGGGATTTCCTCGTTAATGTATTTATACACTTTCTGACCACTTTTTCCTAATTTTATACGGATTCATCCATTATTTACGAAACCCGCTTGAATCACCAAATTTTATGCTGTATGAAATCACTTCTAGAACAATAAATTGAACGTCGTTTCTAAGTATTTTATTCACCTTCACGCCCGCTAATCACTTTCGGTCATTAATCCTAACCAAACTTTATCTTCGTCACCACTGACACACTTCCTCGAATTGTCGATTCCCAAAATCACTTTGACGAGTAAAATGCAAAAAAAATCCCCTTTTTGTTCAAAACACAAGATCAAATAAAAAACTCTTTCCTCCCTGAAATAAAAATCAATGCACCGCCAAAAGCAATCCCTATTGTACTTCCCGAATTCAAATACCGAATGCTCCAAATCCAAGAAACCAACTTAGCATTTCACCTCCAGCAAATCCGATCCCGCAATCCTTCCATTTTCAATTACCGCTGCCGCATCTGGGTAACGTAATCGTAGTTCATTACACTTCGATTCCGCTACTCACACATCTGTTTCGTATCGACAAACGCAACAATTTCAATTTTGCATATATGGCAGTTTGCACAATCAGAGAAGCGTTTCATTAGACGCGAAGTGTCACATATATATGGGAACAATTGATTTTGCCGATACTCCAAAAAGAGTGCTTCCCTGCCCTCGGGTAACTTAAACCCAGGGTCCCAGCAGACCCCCAGTCGAGAACCCGTGATGCTACCAACGGAGCCATGTTTTGTCGATTTCCCATTCATCAAATTAGCAACTTAAACTCTTTCTTGATGGGCATTTGAATTTTGTTAATAGGGAACAGTGAATAAATTTTTTGTTAGTATAAAAAATAAATACTGTTAGTGGGAGCTAATGAAGAAAATTAGTTAGTATGAAGGAAGGGAAAATGTATAGAATGAAATTTTGTTAATGGGAATTAATGTATGGAGTGTTAGTGGGAAAAATTAAAATTATTATTATATTACTAGTTTTTTGTAATTGAAAATAAGGGAAAATGGTAGGGTTGTGATGATGTGAAAATTAAAATTATAGAGAAATTGGTAAAATTTAAAAAAACAAGTTGAAGTAGCAGGAGAGTGCTCCTGCCAGAAGGGTATTGTAAAACAATTAGTAAATCAAAGAATATATTCTGCATATCAAAACTTGACTAATATACAGATTCCATGGTTGCAAGAATTATTATGGTTATTATATTTTTATATTCGCCGCCATTTTGTTTCAAGTGTTTTGACTCCGTCGTTTAATTAACCATGATATCACATCAATATTACCAACCATTTCTAAAATTTTTATCAAAATTCATACATATTTATAGTGTCTAGGTCCGTTGCAAACGTGTATCTCCCTAGTATCACGTGTTAATGTTGTTGTAATTGTTAAATATTCAATTGGCTATAACTTAGCTGTTTATTGTTGGATTATTGTAAAATTTTCAGAACACATACGATTGCTTTCAAAAAACTTAAATTAAATTTTGGGAAATTTAAGGGTCCCAAACTGATTTTATAGGCAAAAACGTAAAATTTATAATATGTACTACTTTTAACAAAGTTGATCGAATTTGGACTTCTGAGGTATTTCTTGCCCTTGTTCACTTGAAGTCACACAACTGTGATTTTTTTCAGATTTTTCGGTTCAAATGTGTCCGATCGCGAGGGGGGACACAAAATTATCGTACATTTCCCTTTCCCCTGCACCCCTTAAAGCAAAATTTGTCAGTTTAAAACCTGTTTTGAAAAGTTCTCATCAAGACCTTTCATTTGATACCCATATTTCCTACACGCAATGAAACTTTTTTTCGGGGGCCACTCTATTGGGAGACCCCCCTTGAACACCATATAAAAGGCATCACTTAACACCTACTTACAAAACCTTATGTTTCTAGCTTATGTAGTTTGCGAGAAAAAGTGGTGTGACACACGGACTGACGGACGGACAGACAGGACGCGATTGAAAATGATTTTACAATACCCTAAAAATTAAATAAATATACAGGGGAAAAGATATTGTCGGGTGTTATGGTTCGCGGCCAATAATTTTAATGTTCTGAGAAAGTGAAAACGCACTGTCTTTTAAATTAAGTTCATAGAGTTTATTTACTCAAAATTCACAATAATCAATTTAACACTTTCACTAATTTTATTTTTCTCTTAGTCTATAAATTTTCAACTGTCCACTAAAATCACTTCACAAACAACGAAAATCACTTTACTATTACTTGATCAATTCTCACTCCACACTTTTCGCATTTGTTTATTATCGCGGTTCTAATGAATGATCCCCTCATTCATTCAGCTCACCTTTATATAGGGTCTCTACCCATTCAACCCATTTCTCGTACATTGGCGAATGTTCTGCCGAGAGGTACCTGGTATATTCGAGCAGCTTAATGAATGGAATGACGTCACTTTTGGAGATCATGCTTGGTGGGTTCTCGTGGTTTCGAGTAAATTCACTTTGTTGATCATGAGATTTTTAATGGTTGTAAAAACAATTGCAACAGTAGCTTGCAGAATTATTTGTGCATGTAACAGTTTAAATGCCCAAAGGAAGGTGGAGATGTTACGGCGGCAATCTGAAGTTGCGAATGGGTGAATGTCGGTACGCCGGGATTCGCAACAGCATCTCGCCATTTCTAATAATGTGCGATTTGTTCGTTCAGCCAGTCTATTCTGCTGTGGAGTACGCGCAAAAATCAATCGACGTTCGATTCTTTGACTTGCCAAATAATTGTCAAACGCAATATTGCAACATTCGTGACCGTTATCAGACTGCAAACATTTTATTTTCTTGGAAGTCTGTTTTTCCACTAATTGCTGATACAATTTAAACGCATCGAATACAGCGCTCTTTTCGCGCAGAAAATAAACTTCACTCCATCTCGTGCTATCATCGATGAAAGTCACGAAATATCTCGTCCGCTCGTTCAATTCAGTTCGAAACGGACCCACTAATTTACACACAATTTAGAAAATTTCTGAACAAGATTCTCGATTCTTGGAAAATCGTAGCGCAGTCATTTTTTCCTTTACGAATATTGCAAAGCGCAAAATACACTCAATGTTTTTCACATTAACCGCAGGCATTTTATCCTCATTTACAAGCTTAACTAAGTCTTTACCGTTTAAATGACCCAGTCTCTCATGCCACTTCAACAGTTCGGAGCAATTGGACTGGACGACTGCTCCCGCACAATTGTTATTTTACATATTACCGCACTCATCATGTATATACGCGTCATTTTTCCGAAAAACTACCTTACATATGTCTTTTATTAGAAGGGGAAGTACGGACAAAATGACATGTATGGACAAAATGACATAGCCACCTTATTTAAAAATTGGCGTCTTAGTAACGTCTCCGCGACTGTATCACGTGACAGCAGCTACATTCACAATCCTGCTAGATTTTGAGCGTAATTCTTACAGTCGCGTCGCAGTAACCAGTTTGAACGTATTTCTCACCTTCAAAAGTTTATTTTATAGATGGTTTTCTCCTATTTTCTGGTGAGTTATTTGTTGTTATTTGTAATTATTTCTATTAAAATCAATGAACTTATGCCAGTACCCAGTGATTTCGATTAATTTTATTGCAATTATCAGGTGCTTGACGGAATTTTGATTTTTTATTTATGTTCACATTTGGACAAAATGACATACATATACAATGGACAAAACGACATGGTATGTCATTTTGTCCGTAGAGTTTGTGTTAATTAACATTTATTATTTTGTTTAGGTGATATGCCGCGAAAATATGAAAGAAAACCTAATCGGCAGTCTTGGAGCCAAGAATCCATGAATAAGGCTATTGAAGCATGGAAGCAAAAAAAAAAAAAATGGGATGGGAATTGGACGCAAAAACATTCGGTGTTCTTCATGCGACGCTTAGAAGACATGCACTCAATACGAACAAACCCTTGAATTCTAGCTCTAAGGGATTAAGAACATTCAAGAAAACATTTTCAACTGAAATTCAGCAGGAGTTACTAGAACACATAAAGCTTTTAAAAACACGACTTTTTGGTTTCACGCATACATCACTCCAAGAGCTTGCCTTTGAACTAGCCGAAAAAGAATGGTATCGATCACCCTTTCAACAAGGACAAGAACGGTGCTGGACAAGAATGGCTTGACGGTTTCCTGAGAAGAAATAATGACATTTCTCTGCACACCCCAGAACCAACTTCTGCTGCAAGAGCGAAAGCGTTTAATAAACCACAGGCAGCCAAATTTTCCCGTAATTATGAAGACTTTTTGAAGACTCACAACTTGAGACCTCACCGAATCTTCAATATGGATGAAACTGGGCTCACTTTAGTCCAGAAACCACAAAAAATTCTGGCCAACAAAGGCAGGAGACAAGTCGACTGTCTCACCAGTGCTGAGAGAGGTTCGAATGTGACAGTAGTGTATTGTACGAATGCCATCGGTTCATTTATTCCGCCATGTATGATATTTCCTAGGAAGAACATGAAAATTGAAATAGTTGATGAGGCTCCCACTGGCACTCCTGGACTAGCAAAAGAATCAGGATGGATGAACAAAGAGGTGTTTGTAAAATGGTTAAAACATTTTCAGACACATACGAAATCTAGCAAAGACGATCCGGTTCTACTTATTTGTAATGGTCTCTCAAGTCCTAAGAGCATTGAATGTTTGAGTTATGCCAAAGAAAATGGTATTCATATGTTGTGTTTACTGCCACGTTGCACCCATAGAATGCAGTCCTTGTATGTTTGTATCTATGGACCAGTAAAAACTTATTTCAATCAAGAAATTTCTAAGTGGCTAAAAAATCATCCAGAGCGCATTGTTACCCATTTACAAAACGGGTATTTGTTTGATGAAGCATATGGAAAGCCGCAACTGTTCAGAATGCAAGTAATGGCTTTAAAAAGACAGGCATCTGGCCTGTTAATCCTGATATTTTTCCGGACTACATGTTTGAACCGGCAGAGACCACAAATATTCCGTTGAATCAGGAGGATATTGCAGACAATACACCGAAACTTTCCAGCTCACATTTACCATCAATTAAATGTATCAGCACCTCTTCAATCCAAGAAGATCCAAGTAACGACGTTGCATCTATTTTAAATCCATCAGCAACAAATGACGATGAAGTAGATTCTTCACAAAACACAACGCAAGCCACCACCAATAATGAAATTGGAGTTGTTGTTTCTGATGTGATGAACCTGAGTTTAGAAACATGTGAAGAGGAATCTAATGCAGTTGAGGTAGCTGGAGCAGCGTAAGATGACGTCGTGAGACCTGGTTCATCATGGCAATTACTGACATATCCAGTTGCTACCATTTCGTCAGCACCACAGGGGCAGTTCTTTCGAGGCCAAGGAAAAAGAAAATTGAAACCTGTCAAAGGTGATTGGGTTTTGACTTTTACTCCAAATATACAAGAAATTATTGCTAAAAACAGACCAAAGGATCCACCGGTAAAAAAGAAGAGACAGGTTAAAAGAAAAATTGTTGATGAGGATGAAATAAATATTCCTGTTTCCAAAAACGCTCTACCATCAGAGAAGAGATTGAGAGCATCGAGGCAGCGTACAACTGCTCTGATATATGATAGCTCAGGAAGCGAAGATTTCTTATGCGAGATAGAAGACGACGATAGTTTATTGCAATGACCTCTTTTCCCGTTCTAAGCCTAGCGAATGTTGGTTACGATATATGACTTGTTCCATTTGGGCTCATGCGTCATGTGCTGATGTCCCAAAGAGGACCAAACGAATTATTTGTGAACTGTGTTCTTAAAAATCAGTATGTCATTATGTCCTTATCTTATATGTCATTTTGACGGTACTATATGGACAAAATTGTTCTTGTGATTGGTTACATTTTTTCTTAATATATGTTTGATTATAGTTCCTACTTAAGTAAAAGACTGTGCTACTGATGGTCAATGAACTTAAGATGAGTAAAAATGATTGAGACTGATTATAATACCATTAAATAAATTAATATTATTGAAAAACAAAAGACCCTGTCATTTTTGTCCGTACTTCTCCTAGTTTTTGCAACCGATAAAAGGTTTTTGCGCAAATCAGGCATGTAAAGTGTATCTTTAAACTCAATTAATTTATTACCGTGGTCACTTGATACTGACAGATGCACAATGCCTTTTCCTTTAACTTCTGCCGACGCTTGACAGGCTAAATTTAGTTTTTCACCAGTTGATGCACACAACGACTTAAACCGTCCTTTATCACCACGCACGTGCGTGGTACAACCACTGTCCAGTAACCGGGCACGATTTGCCATCTCCGTCTTCGCACTGTAAACATCGTTGTTTACATTTGGAATTTTGTATGATTCAGCGCGTAAGAATGATCAACACTATTTGTTGATTTATTTCTCCAGACACCTTCGGACTTTTTCGGGCATGTGTTCGCCTTATGTTCAACTGTACCACATTTATAGCACTTTATTCCGCTATATCCCTTTCCTTTCTTTGCGTGGTTTTGGCGCGAATTTGTGCAATTCCCAGCAGCCATAGCCATGATAACGCTTCCAGGATTTTGTTTCCTAGCTTTACTCTCCTCCATAATTTTTATCTTCAGTGTCTTCGCCGCTTGTACCTCATCTCGAGACTCAATCGCGCAACTGAAGTTCTCATGTGAGGAAGGCAGACTATACACCATCATAATCGCCAATAAATCACCGTTGATCTGCACGTTCATATTTTTTAATTTATCCACGACATCAAATAATTTTCCAAGATGGTCTTTCACATCACCACCTTCTTCTAAACGCTGAAGCATAAGCTGCTTCAAAAGTGTTGCCTTTCGCGCGGATCCTTTAGACGCATAAATTGACTCCAGCTCGAGCCAAATATCCCATGAAGTATTGCATCCACGAATTTGCTTTAATTCTGAAGGAGAAATGGACAATAGCAAATCCGCTTTAACTTTACTTGCGATATTCCGCCATTTACCCAGTCCCTCTATATCTGATTCACTGGGTTGTTTAGCACTCCCATTAACATATTGTCGCGTGTTATGGTTCGCGGCCAATAATTTTAATGTTCCGGGAAAGTCCCCCATTCATTCAGCTCGCCTTTACATGGGGTCTCTAGTCATTCAACCCAGTTCTCGTACATTGGCGAATTAGCGGGAACATTCGAGCAGCGTAATGAATGGAGCAGTGACTCACTTTCAGATGATTAATGGGTTTTCGAGTACGTTCGTTTTGTTGATCATGATTAATGGTTTTTCGAGTACGTTTGTTTTGTTAATCATGACCTTTTTAACGATTGTGAAAATAATTGCGACAGTAACTCGCAAAATTATTCGTGCATGTAACACTGCCCCCACCTTAGTTTTTTTGCCCCGAAAAGATGTGTCGCCAGTTGTCGTCAGCTCTCCCTGGAGGTAATATGGGGCAAGACGGTCCACGTGGCTCTTAGCTTACGGTGTTCCTGTATGCGGTATACGACGTCGTTGATTCGCTTTGTAACTCGGTATGGTCCCTCCCAATTATGTTACAACTTTGGAGACCTACCCTTTCGCCGTTGCGGGTTATATAGCCATACCAAGTCATCTTGCTGGAAGCTAGTAGAATTTGCCTTTAGATCATACCTGGTCTTCATGCGGTCAGTAGCCGATTCGAGGTGTTTTCGCACTGTCCAATGTATCTGGTTCAACCGTTGTCTTAGCTCACTTGCATACTCCGAGATCGTTTGGGGTTTCTCAGGGGGTGTTCCGAACTTTATATCAGCTGGCAGACGAATAATGTTTCCAAAAATGACTTTGGCTGGGGCTTGGCCCGTCGATGCATATTCGGCAGCTCTGTACGCCAGCAAAAAAAGTGGAATATGTCGGTCCCAGTCCCTTTGGTTCTCGTCAACCATCTTGGCCAGGTGTTTATTGAGCGTGCCATTGAAACGTTTGACCATTCCATCGGATTGGGGATGCAGCGGTGTTGTCCTCGTTTGCCGTATTCCCAGCAGCTCGCACATTTCACTAAAAACTAGTGATTCGAAGTTTCGACCTTGATCTGAATGTAGTTCACAAGGTACGCCGTACCTACTGACCCAATTTAACACTAGCTGTTCGGCTACAATAGTTGTTTCCTGGTTGGGAATGGGGTAGACCTTGGGCCACTTGCTGAAATAATTGGCTACAACCAGCGTGTATCGATTTCCCCATTCGGATTCATGAAAGGGTCCTGCGATGTTAACAGCAATCCTTTCAAACGGTACACCCACGTTGTAGGTTTGCTTTCAAACGGTACACCCACGTTGTAGGTTTGCGCCAGTCCTCTACGTCTTCTCGAGCATGGAGCCAGTAAAACCTTTCCCGCAATTTCGCTAAGGTCTTGTTAACACCAAGGTGGGCTCCCGAGGATCCTTCGGGCATCTCCTCAACCACATCGTGGATTCGGCTATTGGGAAGTATAGTTTGTATCGTATAGGAGCTGCCATCCACCGTTTCCCATTTCCGCTTGAGTATGCCTCTCTCTACCTGAAGGGAGTTCCATTGTGCCCAATAGCTTTTCAGGGTGGCACCGTGCATCGGAACGTCCTTCCACTCAGGTCACCCAGTTATCTCCTTCCATACGAGCAATTGTCCGATCTCTTCATCGGCCAACTTGGTATTTCGAATCTCCTCCGATTCCTTCACCTTCACCGAATTCGGCCGTTATCAATCGCAGATCAACGGGTGACTCCTTTTCCTCAATCCGTCGGCAATGCTTGCAGTTTGCTGGACATGGACGACGCGATAGATCGTCAGCATTTCCATGAACTCCGCCCTTCCGTTGAACAATTTTGTAGTCGTATGACTGCAATCTTTCGATCCATCTCGCAACTTGTCCTTTGGGATTTTTGAAGTTAAGTAGCCATCTCAGCGATGCATGGTTCGTTCGAAGAACAAATTTCTGGCCATATTGGTATTGTGGAACTGCTTGGTGGCCTCTATTATAGCCAATAGCTCCTTCCTGGTCACGCAGAAGTTCCTCTCACTTTTTGAAAGAACTCGACTGTAATACGAGAGGACTCTTTCTTCGCCATCGATCTGCTGGGAGAGTACAGCTCCAATACCGCCGTTGCTCGCATCGGTGTCAACTACAAACATTTTTCCAGGTTTCGGGTATGCCAGCACGGGCAATTCACACAGCTTCTCCTTCAAGGTCTCAAAGGCTACCTGGCATTGTTCATTCCAGACATACGGACGTCTTTTCTCGGTTAACCGATGGAAACACTTAGCTTTTTTGGCAAAATCTTCGATAGTAGGTTGCCAGACCCTAAAAACTTCGTAGTTGGCGCTTGTTGTTTGGTGTTGGCCAGCTTTTCATGGCTTCAATTTTCTCAGGGTCAGTTTTGACCCCTTCTGCTGATACGACGGGTCCCAGGTATTTTACTTCAGCTGCAAAAAGGGTACACTTGTCGGGACTAAGTTTCAAATTCACCAGTTGAATTTGGGAGCAAACCTCTTCTAAGTTCCGCACATGCTCTTCGAACGTTCTCCCGATGACGATGATGTCATTTAGCAGGTTTTCCAGGTTAGGCCAAGTAGCACGTATTCCATCAGGCGTTTTAAAGTGTCTGGAGCATTGCAAAGCCTAAATGGTATCACCACAAATTGCCACAATCCGGTCCCAACTGAAAATGCGGTCTTCTCTCAGTCCTTCTTGTCGATTTCTACCTGCCAGTAGCCACTTTTGAAATCGAGTGTAGAAAACCAGTCTGCGTCGGCCAAAGTGTCCATGATGTCATCTATGCGTGGAAGCGGGTAACTATCTTTCTAAGTGACGTCGTTAAGCTGCCTATAGTCGACACAGAAACGAGTGCTACCTTTCTTTTCTTTACTAGAACTACTGGCGCGGTCCAGAGACTGACAGAAGGTTCGATAACGCCTTGTTTTTCCATGTCCGAGATCAGTGCGCTCACTTCTCCTTGTTTGGCTATAGGAAGACGTCTCGGTGCTTGTCGAATTGGCTTAGCTCCCTGTGTTTCTATGACGTGAGTTACCATACTCATTCGGCCTTGATCATACGGGCTTGTTGAGAAGATGTCACTGTACTTGGTCACCAGATCAGAGGCTCGCTTGAATAGCTGCACTGGCAATTTGATCTGCTTCAATATTGCAGACGTGGATTCCCGGGCTTTGTCTGTGTCTTGCTTCCTTTTCCAATGATGGTTGTGAGTAGCTTCCAAAGAGGTGATGGTGCCGATGACTTCTCCCGCTTTGATGCTCATGGTTGAGTCTGCAGTGTTAAGAACTCTAACCGGCGCGTTTTCGTTCCTGATAGATGTTACAAAGCTTCGTCCTACAATCAAACTGCGCAATGCTGACGTCTTCGTTGGCTCCATCAGAAAAGATCGGTGGTCTCCAGAATCACCATCAAGCTTGGCCCATACAATGCTCTCGGAAGAATTCGGTACATCAGTGTCGGTACATACTACCGCATTTATCTTGGGAATTTGGACGCTAGGACCCTCCATCAATACTTCGACATTCTGTCATTTCAATACCCGTTTGCCCAAGTCCAACGTGATTCCATGTGGTTGCAGAAAATCCATTCCGAGAATGCAGTCATCCATAATGTTCGCGACCAGAAAATTATGTCGGAACGCGAGGTCTTCCAACTGTATCTAGAGGTTAACCTCTCCACGGACAGGTTCTGTTTCTCCCGCAGCTGTCCGTAGTGAAAAAATCCTGCCCTTTCGAAGTTGTTGTTGCCTCACATGGTCTGGTTGGATGATCGATCGGGTTGCACCAGTGTCGATGGTTATGGTGCAATGCTCTTCGTCAACTTGACCCGGAACGCATAAGTCCGCTTCTCCACGATGTAGTCTTGATACAGTGATGGTGGTGCTGGGGACGTCGATTCTCCTGGCCAACCTCTGCCCCACGAAGTTGGCTCTTACATGTTTCCCGGCCCCTCAGTTTGAAGGGTTTCCATTTTGGGCTCCTGACTCGGTCTAGATCTTCTCCTAGCTACACACCCTGGCCAATAGCTCGGTTTTCTTCGCTTCTTGCAGTCTCTTTGCAGGTGCTCCGTCTCTCCGCAATTTCAGCATCTAGGCGCACCATTTACCTGCCGCTCTCGCTCAACTTCGACGCGCCCACACCTGCACTCGTCTTCCACTACCTTGCGAACCCGGGCAGTGCTACGAGTCATATTTTTCGCTGCCTCAAAATTTAGACTATAAGCCGATGCGTCCTTAACTGTTTGTTTTTGAGCTAAATGCACGGCTTGTTACGATTCCGGGTCCTTTAGTGCGCTGATGAATGCTTCTGTTGCTGCATCATCTCGATGTTCTGGGTCGTACGCTGGGTAAGCCAAAAGTGCTAGTCGCTCAATGTCTTGGGCTAGCTGCTGTAGGGTTTCACCAGACTTCTGCATCCGATGCCTTTGCTGTGACCGATAAATCTGCTTCAGATGACCGTCTCCATAACGCATGTCGAGTGCATTTATTATAGCAGCCGGGTTTGAGTGCAACTCGATGGGGATAGTCTGCAAAAGCTCAGCAGCTGGGCCTCTTAGAGCAAGAATTAATGCAGTTGCTTGTTCCGGCTCATTCCAGTGATTTGCCCTAGCGGCAGCTTCAAACTGGGTCTTGTAAATAATCCATACCGTTCGCTCGTCGAATATTGGTGCTTGCACATTTCTGGATGAGCTTTGCGCTGCGGTTGTAAGCGGGGCTGGTGAGGTAGTTACTACTGCCTTCGCTGCTTCCAATTCCTTTTTCATTTTTTCCATCTCATGGTTGATTCTCTCCTCGACCTGGCTGACCTTTTCGTCGACCTGGTAAACCTTTTCCTCGACCTGGTCAACCTTTTCTTCGACACCTTTAATTTTTTTTGTTCAGATGACTGAGCTCCGCTTTTATTTCGGTTGACTGTTTCTCCAGCTTCTGTGTGATGTCTGCTTTGATTTCGATTGCTTGTTGGTCTAGCTTCGCAGATTGTTCATTTAACTTCGCTGATTATTCATCTAGCTTCGTGGTTAAACTGGATGACTGTTCACTTAGCTTCGCAGTTAAATTGGATGACTGTTCATTTAGCTTCGCAGTAAAATTGGATGACTGTTGTCGCAGCTCCTGCTGCATCAGCATCAACATTTGGATCAGCGCATTTTCTGGTTCCTTTGGTTTTGGTGTTTCTACTTCACCACCTTCTGCGCCTTTTTCTGCATCTGAGGGCTCACCCAAATCCAGATACGCGCCTACCGATTCAATTGCGTCACGCAAGCGTGCCATCAGTGTGGCCTTTGTACCTTGCGTAGCCAGGTTAATTTTTAACTTTAAGCTTCGTGGCATTTTTATTGTTTCGTTAAACATTACTATTGTGCACTAAAAATGTTCAAATTTTCACTTTCAAAGTTTTTTTTCTCAGTTCTTGACACCAATGTCGCGTGTTATGGTTCGCGGCCAATAATTTTAATGATCCGGGAAAGTGAAAACGCAATGTCTTTTAAATTAAATTAAAAAGAGTTTATTTAAAAGAATGCACAATTATTAATTTCACTATTAAAAGTCTAACTTCCACTTGTCAATAAATTTCTATCGCAATTGTCTTCTTAAATCACTTCACAGTCACTCAATCAATATCGCCTTTTCAATTCTCCCTCCACACTTTCGCAGTTTTAATATCGCGGTTCTAATGAATCCCCCCATTCATTCAGCTCGCCTTTATATAGGGTCTCTAGTCATTCAACCCAGTTCTCGTACATTGGCGAATTAGCGGGAACATTCGAGCAGCGTAATGAATGGAGCAGTGACTCACTTTCAGATGTTGATGCTTGGTGGGTTTTCGAGAACGTTCGTTTTGTTGATCATGATTAATGAGTTTTCGAATACGTTCGTTTTGTAGATCATGATCTTCTTAACGATTTTGAAAATAATTGCGACAGTAACTCGCAAAATTATTCGTGCATGTAACAATATTCCCATGAATCGTTTTTCGTTAACATCGCCTCCAATTACATGATCCAAGTATCATAATTATCTTTGGATAGCAATTCCATGCGGAAAGTAGATATTGAATTACTTTCAGCCATTTTAATGAAAACTTATCACAACCGTTACACAGCCGAAAAGCACGCGAACACAATAAACGCTTATAAAAACGGCGAAATTAATCAAGACACAAAAATTAATATAGGTGCACTGGGCCCAGAACCTCTTGGAAATGTAAGGAAGTTATAATAATTAAGGTGTCTTCATTGTTTAGTAAAATGAACTTTATTAAAATAATACAGAAAATGTTGCAACGATTTGAGAATACGCGACAATATATAGTATAATTAGTCTATATACGACACGGTGGTTCTTCTTCTAAGAAATTCTTAATTCGACTGACAAGTATAGAGACTGCTACGCCGATACAATTTCATTCCCGGTCGGACATCACACCAATATTTGTGTCTACAATCACATATACTCGTACACACACAAGTGCGTATTGCTGCGCGGAAATAGGCGTGAATATTTCCAACAGATGTTTTGAATTTCGAAATCATTTTAATAATATTTTACTTTACTGAACTTGAATTATTTTCATTTCAATTAACTTGATAAATTAGGGTGATGCAGTAATAGATTTTGATAAAACTCTCCACATTGTTGATTGTTGAACTTTTACAATACTCGTCAATAAAACAATCTTTATACTCTCACACTTATGTTCCAGCCGTTAACTGATAAACATAGCATTTTGATTTTGTCCCGAGTTTACTTTCAGCCTGCCATTAAAATTTAATGTACACTTATTAGAAAGCATACTTCCCATCCATTGTTATTCAGATGCATTTTTCTGAAACGGAAGCTATTCATAAAACTAAAGGTGCAGGCTTTCTAAACAATTTTTACTTGAACATTATTTGGTAAACCTAAAGCATATGTAAGTACAATAATTTAACATTCTTCTTGGGACAGATAATATTTTCGCACGTGTAATAAAATATGTTTGACATTATTCAGTTGAAATTGTTTGACTTTCAATATTTATTCTAGTTAATTTACTATTCAATAGTCAGACTCGTAAGGACAAATAATCTTAAAAATATAAAGGTGTTAAAAATCAACGATGACTACCCAGAACCTTCTCGCGAAGGACTAACAAAGAAAATATTCTATGAATTCGCTTCTTCGAAGATTATCTATTGACCTCGTTGAAATGCGTGGCTAAGTACGTGTGAAAGATCCGCTCCATCTTCAAATAAACAGGGTAAACGGATCAACCTCTTCATTGAAATGGAAATTCAAATAACTTCGTTTTAAAAAAACATTTCACTCTAATAATCTGTGAGGCAAATGTGTCAATTGATGAGCAAATACTCGTAGATGGGGAATCGTTTCAAATAAGACATCATGTGAGTGGACATTACTCGTATTTAACTTGACTCTGGTACTTGTTAAAATTATCCTTAACCTAATACTAAACGATTCGTGTTGTTATATGCGTTATAAAGCATGATAGCTCTGGTCATATAGGAGCTTTGACCATGATGACAAGAAATATACAAGTAGTATTAGGGGTTGATTCTTTTGAGGAGCTCATATGACTCTGCATACGTGATATGTTAATACATTTCAAAGGTGTGCGTCTTACAGATCCAGAGAGTGTGATTTGCTCTAATGCAAATTGACTTGAAGGTGTTCAAAAAGGTGCTAAGTGATTTGATCATTTTACGGTTGACGGTTCTGTTAACATTTGTAATGAACCTGGAAGACAAACAGAAATCGTTGCAAATTGTCTGTGAAATAAATGAACTATTTGCAAATGGTAGAAACGAATGCTAAACACGCACATGTGAGATTCACACATGTTACGAGTATTTAATGTTCATCATATGCCAGTTAAGGTTGGAAAACGTTAAAGATCGATTTCATAGTTAATCAATTAGTTAGCAACAAAATTGCATGTCAATACTGAAGTTATTTCAACTAAATAGTTAGTAATAGCATATATGTTAATTAGTAAGCACATAATGATATAAAAGCTAGTAGAATGACTATTAAATGTAAAAGTCACGTAAACCAAATCATTTAATTTGCAAATAAAACAATTAAATCTTTACCTGATCGAAATTATCCGTATTACCCGATAAACTAAATTTAAAATAATTGACTCAATTTTATTCAGATTCAGTCACAAACGATTTTTTTTGTATTGCAGTGCCTAAACCATCCGGAAAGCGATTTCGAAAGCCTGGAGTTGATCGTAAGCCCCGTCAAGCGTACAGTGCCAAACAATTGGAGCGACTTGAAAATGAGTTCAAACAGGATAAATATCTGACCGTTAGCAAACGAATGGAACTCTCCAAATGCCTTAATTTGACTGAAGTCCAAATCAAAACCTGGTTTCAAAACCGTCGCACCAAATGGAAGAAACAATTGACTTCCAGATTGAAGATTGCACAACGACAGGGAATCTATGCTAGTCCTTATTTAACACATGCGATTCCGCCGTATTCGATATTTCCCCCGTACTATACGACACCACTTTGTTTTGTCGAGTCTGTGCCAACAAGTACTGACAATAAATCAGAATCAACATCACCAAGTGGATTATCTTAGCGAAAATTTCATTAATCATAGTATTGTAAGTAGTATTTGCTAGATTAGTTTTAAAATTTAAGATTGTGCAAAAGCTTTACAAAAGTATTTCAATAAAATATAAATTAATCCTTGCTTAAGAAATTTTGTATTTTTCTATAAGATTATTTACAAATAATTGAACGTTCAACAAAATTTTAAATATAGGGTTTTGCATAAGGGAAATAACTTTATATGAACGCACCTTTAAATTTTGATCCACCGACGTCTAGAAAAAGCGACATGGGAGCCAGGAGGGTAGGGGGGACCGGGAGCGAGGTCTTCATTATGCTAGAGGTGCCACGTCCTCCAGGGGTGACAGAAGCAGTGACCCTCCAGGACATTATGGCGCTACTGCAGGGCGTGACCACTCGACTCGAAAGTTGTGGTCTGACCTAGACCGCAGACAGTGCCACAGTGGAGTTTGGACCAAAACCCATAGGCGTTTCCGCTCATGAAACAATGAATTCAGAACGCCCGCTCCCCGGTTCTGCCATGAATTCGATGACCCTGGCCTACTAACCACGCACCAGTAATGTCATTCCACAGTTAGTGGAGAATTTTCACGGCTCCACCGGAACAGCCGTGGTCTTGCCTCAAAGACATTCTGCGGGCAGAATTTCAAGAAATCAATTAAGATGAAAATGAAAATACAGTCCTGAGCGCAACGTCTGGGAGAGATATTTCTTCGTTCAGGGTAGACCTCCTACGCCCCACCATTCGGGTGCTGGTTCCACTCTCTCAGGATGAGATGTTGTCCCTGCTGAAACGAAACCTTCAACCAGAGATAAAGCGACGCGTATCTATTACTGACGTTCCCAACATGGCTGCCTATTACGAATCATCAGTCGTATCGAAAGAGTGGAGGCGGGCATTAGCGAACAGTATTTGAACACATTGTAGTAATCGAACAGTCACCCAAGTGAACTGCCCGAAAATCGCATAACACTGTTCCGAAATTTCAATTGCAGATTTGAAAAATTTAGTCGATAAATTAAAATTTTTGTAAATTATAAAATTTGGAAAGAAAAAAAATTTAATTTTTTTATTATAAATATAAATTTATATTGTTTTTTTTTTATATTCCAGACGTGAATTTTTCCTTTGCATTGATATTCTTTATATTTATCTTTTATTATCATTTAAATTTTCAAACTATTATTATTTTTTTTTTATTATCTTAATTACGCAAAAATTGAAATTTCGGACATGAGAACACTGATCTAGTGCATCACATCCGTGTATTGCATTGGCGAGTGCAATCTGACTCGGTGGAGCTAGCAGCGGATTTCGATTTACATGTGCGGGAAAAAGATCGAAAAAGATTGTTGAAATTGGAAAATAGAATTTGTCGGGGAAAATGACACGAAAAGTGCCGGGACGACGAACATCGTAAGATAGTAAATATGGAAATTGTGTAGTATAGTGAACGCGCAGAAAGCAGTTGAAATTTAGACAGTGAAATTAACTAGTATTCACAGTGAAAGAGTCATAGCCTAAAAGTGAAAAATTTCTTTTGCTACAATTTCGGAAAATATTCCACCCTCCCAGAAATAATCAGGTCCCCAAAGGAGATACATTGATGTCGACTTGTGTTTTACTCGTATGATTATAGTGGATTCGTTTTGTCAAAGTAATTTGGCACGAGGAAATGAACTGGTTAAGAAAATTTCAGTCATCACCCATCATCAGCGGGCGCCCTGAGAGGCTTTCTTTTTTCTGCTTGTTACATAAAATGCATTTTATATTTCTTTATAAATTTTAAAATATTTTTGGCTTTATGTTAAAAATAATAGTTAAAGTAATTTCATTCTTGATTTTTATACTTTTTTTTTAATGATAGCCTCATTGTTATGTTTGTTACTTAATTGAAAAGGAAATGTGAAATTTGGATTTTTTTAGAGGAAAACAACATAAAAAAATGATGAATTGCTAAATAATACATTCGGTCTTTTCTTTTGATGGAAACCTGACTGGGTATGTGACCCGCAACGATGGCCGGCCTCTCCACCATAATGAGCTAGCCATCGGGCAAGCTCTCCCCTTGTGATACGTATCAGGTGCTCTTGCCTGGGTAGAGTGGCCTTCCGCTCGCGTGCCCTTTTATGTGATAGTCTTATGTCAGTCCATCGCATAATACTATAACGTAAATTGGCCACGTTTATGTTTCTCATTTAAGAAAAAAATTCATACAAATTATGTTTGTATGAGTTTTTCACTTAAATGGGAAATATATGGCCACGTCTACATTTGGATCTTGATCCGGTTCGCAGGGTGCGAGGGAACACCGCTTCCACCTGGATGCACCACTCTTATTTGTGGGCCATAAGTATCGTCATCGAAGATGAGGTCCCTTTAAGTACCCCCGTTTTGTCCAGACCCGATTTGTCCTCTGAATCAGAAATTTGTTAGCTCTTAGTAGGCTACCTCCTTTCTCGACTCCGGTCAATACTCCTTTGACCCCAAAACTCGTGGATGCGAAAAATATTTTTGTAGTGGGTCTTGTGCTGGCAAAAGAACCCATGACACCGTAACGCTAGCCTACCAGCGAATTCACGCATCCCTAGACAAGACCAATCTCGGCGGATCCTACGATCCTCTTTTGCCGAGGCAGCAGACCATCGCTGCAGTCCTTCACGGGCATTTATATCTTGCTTATTCCACTACAACATCGACGCTCCAATGCTGAGTTACAGAATTAGTACCAGCTGATTACTTAGACAATGACTCGACTCAAGCCATCAATAGTGGAGCCCGCTTGAGTCACGTATCAGAACCAGACAGTGATCCACCTTTTGTAGAGGAAGTCGTTAACCTTGCGGTCTGCTCGAATTATTAGCAATCTGGACACCAATTTCCTGCATGTCCAGAAGATCCGTTGACCTTCTGCTATCGCTGTGGCTAGGTGGATACAAATCCTCCAGATTGTTCAGACTATAATGGACGAAAAAAACTTGCCAACGAGTGCCCAGACCAGCAGGAAGCACACAAAGGCTGTTCAGAGGTGACACCTCAACTACCACTCCCAAGGAACCTGCTCAAAAAGCCGAACAGATCCAGACTAGTCTATCATCTCCAAGCACGATATCTGACGATCACAAGGCACCTAAAGCCCCACCACCGACGTAAACTATTATAGAAAGGAATAGGCCCGTGGTTGTCGATAATTTGACGGTCCCGTGGCATAAGAAACCGTACCATGTTGATCTCAAGGACTATCTAGTGGCATGTCAAGGCATTTTAGTAACGAAATTGCCCACACCCGGGGAAGCAAGCCACCTGTCGGATGCGGAACTTCTAGGAAGAGGTGAAGCAGTTACATGCCATCAAGATAGACGATTTATTGAAAGATGAAGTCGATCCATATGCTTCGGTACAGATCTTGCAGAGTCGGATGGTAGTCTTACTGGACACTGGAGCCAACTGATTTTGCGAGAGAGGTCCCAAAAAATTATACGGATCAAATTCAGTACTTCAGAACCTCTTTGATTAAGGCGGACAGAACCCGTAACTCCACTGTAGGGTAACTAACAACTGATGTCACCTTTAAGAGTAGATCTAAGTCAATGGATTTTAAAATTATACTCCAGCTGACCAAAAAACTGTATCTAAGAGTAGACTTTGTTCGACAGTTTAACTTAGCTTCGGCATCATTCACCAATAACTCTTTCGACATGGTCGCAATCATAGATAACGAGACACCTAACTCTCCCCCGCTTCGACACGTTTTTAATGCCAATAAACAACTACGATTAGACACCGCTATAGCGGGCTTTCCTTTGCATAGAAAAGGAGATCTCGGCCGGAAAACTTTGGCGTCTCACTCTATAGACGTGGGTGATGCCAAACCTATCAAGCAATGACATTTTGCTATATCTTCGGTAAAGGAAAAGTCGCTATACGCTGAAATCGATCGGATGTTGGCACCAGGGGTGATTGAAAAATCGCAAAGGGCACGAGCTTTGCGAATTACCTTAGTGGTGAAGCCGACTAATGTCCGACTATGCTTAGATGCCAGGTGCTTAAATGCCGTTACTTTTAAGGACGCACATCCCCTACCGTTGATCGAGGAAATCTTAAGCCGATTACCTAAGACGCAATTTGTTGCCAACCTGGTCCTCAAAGAACAATTCTGGTGTATCCCATTAGATCCTTGTTCAAAGGGAAAGACAGTTTTCATGGTTACAGTTCGCCCATTGTACCAACTAGTGACCATGAATTTTGGGCTGTATAATGCACCACAGACTATGGCACGCCTTATGGATAAAGTAATACCACCGTACCCATGACACTAAGTCTACCTGGATGATTTATTACTAATAACCGAGACCTTTGACGAGCACATCGTCTTGCTTCAGGACGTGGCTTTGCATATCCGGAAGGTAGGGTTAACCAGCAACATCCAGAAGAGTTGATTCGTTGTGAAGGATATAAAGTACTTGGGTTTCTTCATTGGTCACGGTAACATCAAAACTGACTCGGATAAGAAAAAGGTGATAGACGTCTTTCTTCTGCCTAGGACCACCAAGTAGTTGCGCTGATTTCTAGGGTTATGCGGTTGGTACCAAAGATTTGTATGTGACTATACGATCATCAGCACACCTTTGACAGAGATGCTGCGTAAGGGATGGAAGCTCATCTGGGAAGAGCCCGACTTGCGGGCCTTTGAAGAACTTAAGAAACGCCTGACAACAAATTCCATACTACATAGCCCGGACTTCAACAAACCTTTCTCAATCCATTATGATTTGAGTCAGCATGAAGTGGGAGCAGTCTTAGTCCAGGTTACGGAGGATGAAAAGGAAGTGCCTATAGCCTTCATGTCCCAAAAGCTAAGCCCGGCCTAGCGGAACCACACTGTTTGTGAACAGGAATGTTTGGTAGCGGTGTTAGTGGTAACGCATTTTTGCGCCTGTGTCAAAGGGCACCATTTTGTAATCGTTTTGGATCAAGCATCTCTGAAGTAGTTGATGAGCAAATCTGACCAACATGGTCACCTGGCAAGATAGACGTTGAAATTCTAGATGTTTGACTTAACCACCCGATACCGGGAAGGTAGTCAATATGTGGTACCAGATATCTTATCGAGGCTGTTCAGCCTGGAAGAAGCTGAGTTAGCCCAGGTGGACGAAAGCCCTCTATTGATCGACTTGGACCACCCTACCTTCAAATTAGAAGGCTACATCGAATTGATGCACACCATCCAGAGTCAGCTACCATAGCTTGCAGATCTTCAGGTAACGGAAGGATTTGTATACAAGTGGTTGGAACACGCATCCAGGGACCCCACACAGGAGGAAGAACAGTGGTAGCTGTGGGTACCCGAAGAATTGATCTTATCTGACAGGCCCATAATCGCCCTTTGAGTGCACATGGTGGATACGGTCGTATGCTACGGTGGCTGAAAACTTATTTCTGTTGGCCAAAAATTACCCAACAAATAAAAACTTATGAAGGAACCTTTGAAATATGTAAGTACAGCGAAGTACCCAAGGCAGTCCTTTGGCCTTCAATGGGTGAATTTGAATTATCCGAGTATGTGTTCTAGCACTTGTATATCAATTTCATCAGCATTTATCCTCAATTGACGTCTGAACACATTGGAGCTGTCGTGGTCTTGCACCAACTTTCAAAGTTTCCGATTATTCATAAGCTTCTTGGAGAAACGTATCTTTTACGTATTTGGAGTACCAAAATACGTCGTCTCTGACAATGGAGGTAACTTCACATCTATTAAATTTCGTGAATTGATGGATAGGTATGGTAGTACACACCACAGAACCGCAATATACTTCCCGGATATTCCAAACGGCTAAACCGTACGCTCTTAGCACTATACGTGGCTATATAAAGCCAAACCAGAAGGATTAGGACCGTTGGATTTCCGCCATCACCTGTGCTCTGCGTTCATCATATCATACCGCCACTGGGGTCTCACCTTACTTTGCTGCGTTTGGGCAGTACATGACCAGTTGTTGCCGCGATCAAATTGTTTAAGAGACCCAGTAGTGGCTCTCCAGTGACGAACGAGGAACTGCGAGTATTACGTAACCACCTCCGAGATCAGATTGAAAATAGCAGACGTGCAGGCGAGGAGCGCTACAATCTGTGCTCTCATCCTTCTGGTTTCAAGGCAGGTGATGAGATATATAGACAAAACTTCAGATAAATTACCTGACCTTAAGTCTCCCCATGACAGTCTGCCATCGTGCCCTGTAACAACGTCCGATATTTCGAAGCGATAACCAACAGAGATCTGTCGTCCTTACCAGCTGAGAAATGTTAGATTACAAATCTCTACCGGTGAACTGTCACGTGACGTCGGTTGTGTTTGTGTGTATCAAGTGGTCGAAGTGTGTTGCATGAAGTTATTTTGAGTTAAGACCAAGTTACTTCTTTTACATGTACTGATAAACAGAAAAGTATAACAAGAACTAAATCAAAGAGACTCTATCAGCTAATCGCGGATTTCGAACGGCTATAGTAAAAAGTTGAGAATGGTACATGGGTTGACTTCGCTGTGAACATTCACTGGCGAAATTCATTGCGACAAGTGTAACAAGGTATGTACAAAAATTTGCTATTTAATACAACACAATATAACATTACATACTCCCGAGCAAAATGGTATGAGCGATCCTATCAAAAGAACCATAGTAGAAAGAGCTCGGTGTTTATTGTTCGACGCAGATTTAGATAAGAAGTTTTGGGCACAGGCAACAAATACAGAATTTTATCTTAGGAATCGATCCATTGCCTCAAGTTTAGACAACAAAACACCATATGAACGCTGGACAAAACAGACACCAAAGTTAGGTCTCATCCGAATATTTGGTGGTCACGTTATGATTCACGTCCCAAAGGAGAAACGACTTAAGTGGGATACTAAATCAAAGAAACACATCGTTGTTAGTTTCGCAGAAAATGTAAAAGGCTTCGAGCATACGATCCTATGAAGCGTAATATAGTAACAAGTAGAGATGTAATAGTCCATGAAAACACAAAAAAATCTCTGATGAGAGCGTTACCGTTTCAGTTGAGGATGTAATTCAAACAGATAAGTCAGACAGTCATGTTGAAGATGTTAGGGAAGAAATAAGGGAAGAATCTTTAAGCACTGAAAACCTAAATATTTCTTCAGGATCAGATTATCTTAACGTTCTAAATGATTTGAACTCTACGTTCCAAAAGACGACAGAAAAAGAAGATGAACCAAAAATATTATCTACCAAGCAAATGAGGAAAACACAAAATATATAAAACGGTTGAAACAATTCAGTCGCAGTCTAAGAAGAAAATCTTATACTCTTGCCGCTTTCAGTGATGTTAGTGGTGAACGCTATAACTTTATTCAGTAGTAGATGTGTTAATCGCTACACGACTCCCTCCTGAATGTGTTGGTCGTCTGAAAACTGACAGCGGTTGTTTTTATTTCATCAATAAATTGGACTTTCTTGGAGTTCGAACTTCTGTATTTCCTCAAGTGCTGATTGTCGATGGGATAAGTTGTTGGATCCGAACTTGACTCAAAGTACGCTGGCTTGACTCGATCAGTACTAGTGTAATTTGTTTTTCGCCTATTTCCAATTTGTATACATTTTCAGGCTGCTCTACAACTTTGTATGGGCCTTCATACGGAGGTACCAATGGCTTTCTTCTACAGTCGATATGGACAAAAACGTGTGAGCAAGTCGCAAGATCCTTATGAATGAAGATTTTGCGCTTGTCGTGACGTGTCGTTGGAGTGGCTCGTACAATCTTCATATGTTCGTGAAACTTTTGGATAAATAATTTGGGATCCGGTGGCATGTCTTCGTCGAAGAAAAATTTACCGGGAATTCGTAGAGTTGTCCCATACACAAATTCCGCAGCTGTTACGCCAATACCTTTTTGATGCTCGTACGAAATCCTAGTAGAACGGTTGGTCGGATTTCAATGCATGCTTGATTATTGTGGCATATAACTGCCTTCTTGCCAACGTTCAATCATCCGGTTTGCCACAGGGTGATATGCCAGTTTTTCTGCAGCCGACTAAGCGTGCTAGCGGTTCATTTCACCTCGAAGTAGATGATTCAATTCCGGCTATGTGAATAATATTTGTTCAAAACTGCCCAATGAAATCGAGTTGTCTCGGAGTTGCCTTGCCAGCTTTTTGATTGAAGGCGTATATGATGGGCTTATGACCGGTTTTAATAATGAGTTGCCGTCTTTCAACCAATTTTATGGCATTGTAAATCACCTACAGCTCCCGAACATAAACACTGCATTTGGGCTGCGCTTCGCTAAACTTCTTGGAGAAGAGTCGGAGTGGTTCCCAAATGTCGTTGTTTAATTGCTCGAGAACTACTCCCATTGCCAGAAGCGTCGCGTTTGACTGCCAGCGTAGCATTTTTTATTGGGTCTCGGAGCAAAGTTGCGTTGGTAATTTGGTGCTTGCATTCCTCGAAAGCTGCATCTGCTTGTGGAGTGCATACGATGGCACGATTTTCTTTTCTTCTTGCTCCAATGAGGAACTCATGGAGAGGTGCTTGAATAGCTGCTGCATTTTTAAGTGATTTCCGATAGAAATTGATTGCTCCTGGGAATCTGCGGAATTCCATGATAGTTCTAAAGTTTAGGACTGTTTCAACTTTTGTCGGAATAGGTCTTATACCGTGATGTTCGACGAGATATGCAAGATATTAGAAAGTCAGTATTCTAAATGTACATTTCTTTATGTTTATAGAAAGGCCATGCTCACGCAGTATGTATAGGATGATTCTTAAATGCTCACCATATTCCTCGTGTGCCTTAGAGACAATTAATATATCGTCAATGTACGAATAACAAAAATGCAGGCTTCGTAGAGCGTGGTCAATGTAGCGCTGGAAGGTTTGCACGGCATTGTACAAACCAAACGTCAGAATGGCGTTAAAACGGCAGTCTTCGGAACATCCTCGGAAGTCACCGGAATTTTATGGTATGCCCACAACAGTTCGAGTGCCAAAAATACCGTGCATCCACTGAGTCTGTGGGCAAAGTCAGTAAGAAGAGCAATGGGATATTTATCCGGGATTGTGATTGCATTCAAACGACGATAGTCATCCCAAGGTCTCCACTGGCCAGTTATCTTTTGGACTATGTGTAGTGGACTTGCCCACAGACAGCTTGATGGCTGACAAAGTCCTTGTTGTAGCATAAATTCAAATCCTGCTTTTGCTACTCTCAGCTGCTCAGGCGTTAGGCATCTTGCCTTTTCTGCAACTGGAGGGCTCTTTGTGACAATATGGTGGTAAATGCCAAGAGGCATAACCTTCCTGGTATCAGATGGTACAGCTAAATCGGCATAATTTTTGAGCAGATCGAAGTACTGCAAGTTTTCTTTTATCGTAGTAATGGTAGCATTGGCTTGATTGATAAATTTAGCATTAACTCCTTATTTAGTTTCCCTGTCAACCAACTTTTTTCGACGTCAATATACTATAAGGCCAAAGTGTAGTAAAAAATCTGGTCCGATTATTGGTTGCCTTACATTTGCAACTACAAATCTTCAAGCAAACGGTCTACGAAGTCCAAGGTAAAGTGTCATTAGTTTTTGGCCATACGTTTTAATCGGAGAATTATTCGCGGCATATAGCTCCAATTTCCTTGGTGTTATGTGACTTTTGTCCCGTGGCAGGACTGAAATATAGGCTCCAGTAGCGATTAGGAAGTTACGCTTTTCGATCATGGATTATTAGTCGGCGATTGTTTACATGAAGTTGGTCTTCCTCAGCCACCGTAATTCGGGATGATAATTTAGTTTCGAGAATCCGCTTTATCAGTAACTGTCCATAGACGACAATTCCGTGCACGTTTTCTAAAACGCTTTGTATTAATCGAGCAGTCACACAAGCAAACTGTTCGAAAACCTCCAATCTCCTACCCGGAATTTTGTGGCAGATTTGAACAAAAATATGTAATTATTATTATTCAACACTCATAAATTGTAGAATACTGTTTCAATATTCCTTTATATTAAAATTGAAATGTCTCCCTTTAATTTTATTCATCATAAGATTTAACTTTTATAACTATTTAAAGTGTTCATTTCCTTACTCCAGTTAAAATTTCTTTACTTCAGTTAAAATTTCCTTACTTCATTTAAATTTCTTTGCTTCATTTAAATTTTCTTTACTTCATTTAAATTTTCTTTACGTCAATTAAATTTTGTTTTAAGAATTGTAAATCTGCACATAGAATTCCGAGTTTAGGAACGCTGATGTAATACACCCCAACGGTGTATTGCATCACGGAAGGCAAGTAATTGGACTGATCGAAATCAGCTGAGTCGATTTTACCGGTTGCGAGAGGAACAGAAGACAAGTGTTTGGAACGGCTGTGGAGTTCGAGTTGAACCCCGAAACGAGATAGAAGGCGGAGAGTGCACGATACTACGACAGAAGCTTCATAATTATTGCTCGAGTCATCAGTGTTTTATCAAGTAGACTTAAACCCATCAGAAAAACAATTCTCGAGAAGCTTACGTGCTAGTAATATCAACTTAGAGTGCACATTTGATATATCGATTGTTAATTGCCCGCCAGCAATGTTCGCTTGTGCTGTGTGTTAAAGCTGAGTTCGTTTACGCTGCTTATTTCAGTTTTTCTCGCATAAATCATGCGCAAGAGGTTATATCCATTGTAAATTGCCCGCCAGCAATGTTCGCTTGTGTTGTGTGTTAAAACGACTCATTTTTGAATAAAAGCTTCGGGAACGCCAACTGATTTCTAATACCTAATGATTCATACATCGCTTAAAGTTGAAAGAAAGTCAGAATATCTTTAATACTTTCCCAGCGTGCAATCCAAAGTTATTATAGGTTGAATTTCGGTATTTATTCGCCTAACCGGTAGGGATGTTTTTAGAGTTGACTTACGACCGCGACACGGGAAGCACGCGGAGAATAAAGTTTTTATATCAATACTCGGGAGTGCATAAGAGGTGCTCAAGTTTTGTTGTTTAACTCTCTTTAACAAATTGCTGAATGGATAAAATTAAATTAAATAATAAGCATTTCGACCAATGCTATCAAAGAAACTTGAAATAAGGTGACAAGAGATCTCGACACCCCACACTTGAAATCAATTCGAAGTTGAATTTGTGGTTTTCTCCCAGTTGTTGTTGATAATATATTTTAACGAGTAAATGTGATATGGTTAGAAAAACAAATGGAGTGCAATTCTAACTGGCAAACATGTAATACTGCAATGCTTAATTCCTCCGTAGTCGCTGGTTATTTTCATAGTGTTCCTATCAGTTCAGTGATGGTGTTTTCTTGAAAGACTCCATTTTTCCCCAAAATACCTACCTAAGAACAAGACTTCAACAGAATGTGTTCATTCTATTCCCATTAAAATTTCAAGAGAAATAATCATGAAATGCATTCGTATAAATTTGGTGTAGAATGCACTCGTTATCTTAGAATTGTTTTCTTCATTCGAGCATTTTGTCAATTTAATTACGATGGATTGTCATGGTTGGAATGCCGTCAACAGTTGTTGCCGTTGCACGTGGACGCCTTATTCACGTAGAATGATCATGGTCCATGAATTGAAATTTCGCAGATTGTTGTTCGAGAAGATATTTTAAGCATCGGGAGACCGACCACTTTACTCCGGCTAGTCGATGTCCCGTTGTCATTTCGTCATCTTCAATGCAAAAAAATAGATCTTTGAAGCGTCGATCAATGTCCGAGAAAGATTCAACATTAATAAAGAGGGTTTTGCGTCTGAAATGTTCAAAGGAATTTGACGAGTTGGATTGTCAGCATTGTGGACGTTGTTTTGATTGCACCGTAGCTAATTATCCGCATCCATCATGTGAATGCAAGGAAGGCTACATGGGTAAGATGGGAGTGTAATTGAGGACACTGTGTACAATGCAAAGGAGAATAATGTTACGAATTGTGACCTTTATTGTGGTAAGGTTGATTATTATTTTGACACTTTAACGGAAGAAGTAGTTTATAAAGCCCCGATATAAATGATTTGGATTTGAAAGCAGTTATAGGCCCTACGTGTGATGAAATAGGAAAAAACAACGTTCACTTCATAATTTTGTACCATAGAGATTTGAATGAATTGGTCAAAGCACTGATACTTGTGTCATTTTTATTTAGATGACTGGTTGCTTATTTTAGTTGAATTGTTTTTCTTAAATTGATGGTGATCGATCGTTTATTTTTTTTCTTGTATCAAATAAAAACGTAAGTTTGGAATTCAACCCAAGCTAACCAACATTTAATTTAATTTTTTTAAAAATCAATCGAATCGTTGTAAGATTACAATCTCCTAACTTTTAAGAAATTCTTAAGTGAACAATTAGATATATTTATCAATATTGTGTGTCTGTGGAATCATTTATTTAAAAGTCTTTATATAAAAGTAGTACTAACTTAATATTCATGCTGTAATAATTAACGGAAAATATACAATGGACTAATAAACTACACCCTCAGTGGCCTTCCGCTCGTGTGCCCTTTTATAATAAAGGGTTATGTGATTTCATTGCATAACTCTATAGCATAAATTGGTTACGTTGGTGCTTTTCATGTGAGGGAAAGAGTCGTACGAAGTGCTTTTGTATGAGTTTTTCTCTCAAATGGGAAACACATGGCTACGTCTACGTTTGGATCTTGATCCGGTTGGGAGGGTGCGAGGGGGAACCACCTCCATCTGGATGCTCCACTCTTATTTGTGGGCCATGTGGATCGTCGTAAATGACGAAGTCTTTGCCAGTCCGTCCGTTTTTGCTTATCCCAACTTGTTCTCTGAACAAGAAATTTCAACCCTTAGTAGGTTACCTCGGCCTCGACACCAGTCGATCGGCATGATGACCTGTTAGTTCGTGAATGTGAAATATTTTTGAAGAGGTTCTTGTGCTAGGGGGAAACATTACACTCCACGACACCTCAACGCTAGCCTGTCCGCAGACAAGGCCAATCTCGGCGGATCTCCACATCCTCTTCCGCTGAAGCAGCAGACCATCGCTGAAGTCCTATACGGACATTTCATCCCTGTTTTCACTACAGCTTATGGAAAAAACAAAAACCGTCGTTGGCTCGTGGATTTGATCGACCTCTTTTGGTCCTAGGTCTGGAGCGTGAACGGTTTCAAGTACTCGTATGTGACTCCCGGTGGTCCGATCGACTCACTAGTTAAATTAAAATATCATTCGTTGATTCTCTGTGGACTGCCCCAACACCGGAAGACTGCTGAAGTCCGATCATCAAATCCGCCATTTTCACCAATTTTTCAACGTCGGGCTCACTCGATATTGCAAGTACGACACGAATATTTTTCGGCAGTGATTACAGGAGCAGCGATTGCAGCATTGCATCAGTTACTTGCTCCCCTCCAGTATTGCGAAGATCCTGTAGGTTATGCGAAGATTTCCTTCCATTCGGATTTAGTCCGTGTAATAAGCACATCAACTTAGACTCGGTGGATTCCGAAAATGCCGTCAAAATTCATTGCTTCACTGCTTTGCATTTGTTTTCATCTGTCGGGTTCGGTGCGATGGAGATGACGTGCGGAAGAATATCGATCTCGGCATACTGAAGCACATTTTGAACTTTGTTTCGTCCTGTGTTATGTGATGCGTATAAAATGCTGCTTCAACTCGTCGAACCAAAACGCTGGAGCCGGCTTATTATACGTCGTTGATGGTAGTGCATTTGCGTTTTCAGGAGTTTTCGGCGTCTCCATGTTAGACCCGGTTGCCATATTTTTTGGCGCCACTTCCCGAACTACACCAAAGTACTCAAGTGTAAATTTAGTGCGTAAACTCCACCCGATCACGGTGGGGGCACCAAATGTTGGCACTCAGTCTATGATGTGAACACAAAATATAGTTTTAAATATAACAATGATTTATTACCCACCCAAAATACATAAAACAGTTGAAATAATTTAGTCGCGGTCTAACGATGCCGGCTGTAGCAGGAAGAAGGAAATCTTGTACTCCTGCCACTTTTAGCGCTGTTAGCGCTGTAACTTTATTCAGTAGTAGATGCGTTAATCGCTACAAAATAAACCAACTAATCTCATCTATTATACTCATGTATCGCTGTCTATGCACTATCAAATAAATTTTCATTTTGTCATGTTGCTTTGCCAAAAATAGTTGTTTTTATTCCTTTCTCACATAACCTCTATGGAACTACTAAGAGTAAGTTTCAGTCCGCAAACTAACCTTTGCAAAAGTGCACCAGGAGCAATCATAGGTAACCCAGTCAAAATGAAAAACAGATGGCTTTAATATTTCCAGAAGCTATTCATAACGTTCCTAACAAAGACTGAAGCTGAGAACATCCCAGAAGCAGAGCAAGAGGTCATAATTTTAGCACCAATCAGAGACGAAGTACAGGCAGGAGTGCGGGACCTCAGGAAAAATAAGGCTCCTGAAATGGATGGAATGCCATCAGAAGTTTCAGAGCGGGGATCCCCATCTAAGTAACCTTCTGCATCGACTAATATACAGAATATGGTCAGAGGAACAGTTACAAGCCAAAACGCCAAAAAGTATATTATGCCCACTACACAAAAAGGGCAATAAATAAAGGTGTGGAAATTATAGAGGCATAGATCTGCTGTGTACGTCTTATAAAGTACTCTTCAAAATCATAGAAAGAAAATTAAAGCCGTTTTGTGATAGTATTGGGGAGGCTTTCGAAGTGGACGGTCTACAATAGACCAAATATTCTCAGTAAAGCAGGTGCTCGAAAATTGCTGGAAGTATGAAATTGATGTGCCCTAACTCTTTGTAGACTTGAAGCAAGCATACAACAGTGTTGCTCATATAAATGCGCTGTACCAAATAATGCTTGATTTTGGCGTACCAGCAAGTCACGATGCCAAACACACAGTTCCAAGTCAAGGTAAACGGGGAACTAATGAACAGCTTCAGGGGATAGACTTGCCCCAATGTTCTTTAATATTGAGCTGGAAAACATCATCAGAAGAACATCAGCTGAAACCTCGGCTACACTAATATCCAAGTCCATATAATTGCTAGCATATGCTGATGACGTCAATATTATGGCACGATCAATACAGACCGAATCGGTCTGTAAGTTAATGAAATTAAAACTAAATTCATGATTTAAACATTAAGAAAGCTTCAGTTCGACAAAACCTGAACGTAGGGGACTATAACCTTGAAATGTGTATAATTTTGTTTATCTGGGAGCCAACCTGAAAAAAGAGGGGCCAAAAAGGACGAGAGTGGAGACATAAACGCCGCAAATAAAGCCTATTACTTCGTTTTTCCCATTCTAAGGTCTAGAATTGTGCACACGCAAAATAAGCTTCGTATCTATGAATCAATAGTCAAACCGGTGCTGTTATACGGAAGGGAAACATGGACCCGGACGGGTGGATCTGAAAAAACAGAGGAAATATTTGAACACAAAGTGGCCCAGAAAATCTACGGCCTAGTAAAGCAAGGAAGAGAGTGAAGACTACGTTATAACGATGAGTTGTATGAATTATTTGACAATCCAATTATATCTGCTAGCATAAAGTTCTGCAAATTGCAATGGGCGGACGATGTAGAAAAAATGGAAGAAAACCGGCTACCCAAAAGAACATTGACGGGTAGAGCACAAGGTAGACGTCCAGCGGGATGACTGAGAACTCGATATAAAGATACTGTAAAGTATTTGGGTAACATCGCGCTGCACTGTTATTGCAAGGTAAGACGTAAACATAAACAGATGACCCATAATAGAATGAATGATCTGAAGTTTCTAGAAATTACCAACACACCAAAGTGATGCGTGTAGATCAATCTAGATGTACGAGACGGGTGAGCAAAGTTGCGGAGTTGTAATCTAAGAGGATAACAGCGACAGTGGCGATAGAAAATAGTGGCAATTATTGCGACGAATTATTTTCAATTGATGCAAATAAATGGACTTAGTACATTTTATCCAAATATTGTGTTTTCACTTGAAAGTAAGGACAGCGCACCTGAGAAAAGTGCGACACTGCCGTCAGAAGTGAGATCTTAATAAAAAATAGTGAACTATTTAGTTAAATTGCAGAATAGTGAATCTATTTCGCTGTGAAATACACGATTTAAATAGCTGAAGTAAACATTTAAAACTTTTACTCAAAGATTGAAAAAAACGCATTCAATTCGGCGCATAAAGAGTGAAATAGAATCGGAAATGTCCGAAATCAAAGACCATAAAATTGATCAATTGACAGAGCCAGAGCTTAAAGAGGAGTTAGAAAGGCGAAAACTCCCCACACAATGTACTAAGGTGGCATTAATTGCACGATTGCGTAAAGCCGTGAAATTGGAAGGATATGATCTTGAAGCTTAGGAAGATTTGGATTTGGAAATAGGTGCAGAGGATGGTGAGTAGCATGAAAAACAGAAAGTATCTAGCAATACATTAATGCAAATGTTGCTGACGATTCAAAAGTCGATGGAAAAACAATCAACCGAATCAAAAGCTGATTTCAACAAACAAACAACCGAATTAAAAGCTGATTTTAACAAGCAATCAACTAAAATTAACAAGAAGCTGGATCAACAAACAACCGAATAGAAGGCAGACTGGAAAACTGTGGATGAAAAGTTTGACACGCGAATCAAATACTTTTGTTTTTTTTTGTGGTAGGGAGGTGAATGCTATTTATGCACAGAGTGTGGGACTCCTATGTGCGACTGGACTACCCACTAAACACCTCCCCTGTCAACCTGAGAATCCAGCCCGGAACCGTTTGACACATTACTTCGGGCCAGGTCTCGTTTTGTTACGCCGTGGGGCGCCTTCAAGCTGGGGAGTCCCTTTCCTAGCGGGAGAGAAGAGGGGAAGAGGAAATACCAGAAGAGCGATCCCCTAGCCCCAGCGCCCCCAGCTGCTGTGAGTCCCTTTTATATTTTAGGACTGCCCGAGCATAATGTGCCACCTGGTTCCATTTGTCAACCGATTCGAGCATCACCGCAACTATATTATCCGGGGTGAGCTCTCCCGTCTCCCTGTAGAGTTCCCTTCACAGCCTGACCCATTTTGCGCACGCAAAAAATGTGTGACAGGCATTGTCCTCCTCTCCTGGGCAAAACCGACAATCGGCAGACCGTGACTTACCGATCTTGTGCAGGTAAGACTGAAAACACCCGTGCCCGCTCAAAAGCTGGGTCAGATAGAAGTCAGTCTCACCATGCCTTCGATTTAGCCACGGTCTCACATCCGGGATGAGGCGCGCAGTCCACCTTCCCTTCGTGAAATTCATCCAAGACTGCTGCCAATCGTTGAGCGAGCGCTGTCTCTCCTCGCGGACAACTATCTCCCTCGCATCCTCGTTTCGGCGCAGGTAAATACTTTGATGAGCAGATCAACACGGTGGCTGGTAAACTCGAATCGGTATTTGAAGAAAAGAAAAAGGCAAAAGAAGACTTGGCTCAAAAAATCAATGGTAGCTGCTGCATCAAGCGCCAATTTTAAGAAAATTCGTAACGAAATGGAAAAGGTAGCGATAGCAGTAGTCACCAATTCACCAGCTCTGTTTATGACTGCCAACCCGATGCCCTCCAGAATTTTAAAAGCACCTTCATAAATTACCTGGAGTATCTACAAGACCCAATTTGAAGCTGCAGCGAAATCCCATCACTGAAACGAACAGGAGCTAGCGACAGCCTTAATTCTTACTCTTAAAGGTCCCACTGGCGGGGTTCTACAAGCGATTCCTGTTTCTTTGCATTCCGATGCATAATGAACCCCCCGATCCATAATGAACGCCCTCGAAAGCTGATACAGAGATGTCCACCTAAAGCAAGTATACCGATCACAGCTCCGAACCAGAACCCAGAAGTCAGGCAGAACGCTGCAGCAGCTCGCACAGGAAATCGAAAGGTTGGCTCTGCTTGCTTATCCAGCCTACAATCTAGAACACCGGGATGATATCGCGATAGAGCCTTATATTAGCAACAAGCTGTGCTATTAGCGGATAAGCGAACGGTGAAGGACGCTTTAGCATGCAGCTTGAACTTCCAGACGGCTAAAAATGGTATACGTAGCACAGCACGGGTTCATGAAATTGTAGCAGGGGAATGCCGATGCGAACGCGTAGAGATCAGCTGAGAGCCGCAAATGAATGAAATTCCGAGATTCTGGAACTGTGGTGTGCGAGGTCATCTACTTATACAACGGGACTGTTGAGAGTGGAGAAAGCCCAGCTATTGCCTCTCCTGTGCAGCTAGAAGAAGATCGAAACCAAGTGCAGAGCACGAAAGCACTGCCCCTCAGATGCAGGAGTCGAGAAACTTGTAAGAGCCGACCTCGCGGGAAGAGGTTGACTAAAAGGATCGACGTTCCCAGAACCACCATCACCGTATTCAGATTACATCGTGGAGAGGCAGATTTATGTCTGCGTGGAAAGGTTGACAGACACAATAACCATCGACATCGGTGCGACGCGATCAGTTAAACGACCGATCTGGTCAGACAACATCTTATTCATAAGGGCAGGATTTAATCACTATGAACAGCAACGGGAGAAACTGCACGTGTCCGCGGTGAGATTGACGTCCAGGTACAATTGAAGGACCTTGCATTCCAACATCAATTTCTGGTCGCTAGCATAGTGGACGACTGCATCCTTTGAATGAACTTCTTGTGTCCACACGGAGTCAAGTTGGATTTGGGCAGGCCACTGTTAAAATGGCGCAACGTCGAAATTCTAGTTGAAAGCGCTGGCGACAATACCACTAGGTTGAACATGACTATACACACATACCGATACTGGTGTGGAAATCGTCTGAAAGCATCTTATGGGCAAAAATTGAGGGTGTTTATGGAGACAATCGTTCCTTTTTGGAGCCTAGTCACAGCCAATAAGAACGATTTAGTGCAGGTTAGACTTCTTAAGACCACGGAATCTGGCACGAGTATCAAATCTGGAGAAGTCATCCCGAGCTGCCAGCTTGTATCAACTGTAACATTTTCGGAAGCTCTGAACTAGCATCATTCTGAGAGGAAGCAAGTGACGCACAAAATAAGCGATATTAACACAAACGAAACTACTGGCGGATTTTTGCAAACAAACCTCGGACCTAGTCATCAAGTACAGCGAAGTTTTCTCAACGTTCAGGAAGACCAAGGGTGAACCACTATGGTAACACATGTCATAAGCACTCAGGATGCTAAGCCAATTCGGTAAGCACTAAGGTGACTTACTCTAGCCTAACAGGAGGAAGTGAGTGCACTGCTTTCAGACATGGAGTAACAAGGGGTCATTGAATCATCCATTAGCCTTTGGACCTCACCAGTCGTGCAAGTCAAGAAAAAGGATGGACCCACCTGCTTTTGTATCAACTATAGGCAGCTCGACGACGTCGCCGAGAAAGACAGTTACTCACTTCCATGCATCGACGACATTATGGACACTTTGGCAGATGCAAGGTGGTTTTCTACGCTTGATTTAAAGAGTGGCTACTGGCAGACGGAAATTGACAAGAAAGATCGAGAGAAACCCGCTCCCAGTCGGTATAGGTTTGTGGCAATGCCTTTTGGGCTGTGCAATGCCCCAGCCACGTTTGAACGCCCAATGGAATGTGTGTTCCGAGGGCTCAGCTAGAAGACATGTTTAGTATACCCAGATGACATTATCGTTATAGGGCGAACGTTCCAAGATCATATCCGAAATTTGGGGGAAGTGTTCTCAAGATTGCGACCGGCAAATTTGAAACTGAGTCCCACTAAGTGCACTCTGTTTGCCCCGAAAGTCACTTACCTGGGGCACATCATATGGTTCGAAGGAATCAAAACCCATCCGGAGAAAATAGAAGCAGTGCAAAATAGGCCGACACCGAGTAACAAACGCCAGCTACGGAGTTTTCTTGGACTGGTGGCATATTACCGCAGATTTGTCAAAAATTTCGTCAAAATCGCGAAATGCCTACATCAGCTCACCGAAAAGAATTGTCTTTACATCTGGGATGCAATGTCAGGAATCTTTAGAGACCTTGAAACAGAAGCTTTGTGAAGCCCCAGTTTTGGCCTACCCTAAGCCGGGGAAACTGTTTGTAGTGGACACCGACACATGTAATACGGGCATAGGAGCCATTCTTAAACAGCAAGTCAATGGTGAAGGAAGAGTTCTCTCGTATTACAGCCAAGTTCTGTTAAAGAGCAAAACGAATTACTGCATAACCAGGAAGGAGCTTTTGGCTATTATCGACGCGATCAAACTTTCCCACCAGTACCTTTATGGGCAAAAATTTGTGCTTCGCATAGACCACGCTTCACTTAGATGATTGCTTTATTTCAAAAATCCTGAAAGATAAGTCGCTAGGGGATCCAGCAGTTACAGTCTTATGACTATGAAATAGTGCGCCGGAAAGGTAGTGTCCATGGAAATGCTGACGCTCTATCTCGTTGCCCTTGTCCCCCTAGCTGCAAGCGCTGCCGATCGAAGAAAAGGAGACAAGTGTAAACGCCCGACTGATAACAACTCAGATCGACGAGGGTTGGTCACAGGAGGAGATTCGAAATGCCCAGTTAGCCGATGAGGATGTTGGGCCATTGCTACAATGGAAATAAGCTACGATTCGCCCGGAATGGAAGGATATATCCCCCGACGGTCTTGTTTTGAAGAGCTATTGGGCTCAATGGAACTCTTTTCATGTGGGAAACGGCTTGGTCAAGCAGAAATGAGAAACAGCTGATGGCACATCATACTGGATGCAAGTTGTGCTTCCTCGCAGCTAGATAAAGGATGTCGCCAAGGAAATGCATGAAGGAACGTCAGGAGGCCACTTGGGCGTAAGCAAAACTCTGGTAAAAGTACGTGATCGCTTCTATTTGCTCCATGCACACGAAGATGTAGAGATCTTGTGTCTTCTTTAGTTAAAGGACTAAAGCAAAGACGTAGGGGTCAATTGAAGGCCTACAACGTGGGGATACCACTCAAAAGAATCGCAGTGGATATTGTGGGAATGGGGAAATCATTACACTTTGGTCGTGGCAGATAATTTCAGTAAGTGGCCGGAGGTGTACCCCATCTCAAACCAGGAAGCGACCACCGTAGCCGAACAGACCGTGCTACGCTGGGTAAGCAGATATGGCCTCGTGCCTCGCGAGTTACGTTTGGATCAAAGCCAAAATTTCGAGGCCCAAGTTTTTACTGAAATTTATGAGCTGCTGGGAATACGGAAAACAAGAACGACACCCCTACATTCCCAATCTGACGGAATGTTTGAACGATTTGACGGTACACTCAATAAGCATCTGGCGAAGATGGTCGACGAGAACCAACGAGACAGGGATCGACATATGCCCTTATTTTTGATGGCGTACAGGGCTGCAGCGCATGCATGGTGTTTGGAAGGAACATTCGTTTCTCAGCAGACGTGAGGTTCGGCCTCCAGCCAGAATAACCCCAATCTATTTCCGAGTATGGAAGTGACCTAAAACATCGGCTGGAAAACGTGCATCGGAAAGTGCGGAAGAATATCGAATCAGCAACTGACCAAATGAAGATCAGGTACAATCTTAGGGCTAAATCATCGGGATTCCAACAGAACGATCTGGTGTGGCTGTACTACCCGCAATGATGAAAGGGTAGGTCTCCGAAGCTATAGTCGAATTGGGAGGGACCAGACCATACAGGGGTCCAGAACACCAAGAGCAAAAGTGAAAACTGTGCACCTGGACCGCGTCGCCCCCTACTATGCAAATTAGGCTACAGCACAAGATGAAAAAACATCTTTTCGGGATGAAAAGAACTAAGGAGTGGGCAGTGTCAAGTGTTTGGATAACATCGCACTGCACTGTTATTGCAAGCTACGACGTAAACAAAAACAGATGATCCATAATGAAATGAATGATCTGACGTTCCTAGAAATTATCAACACACCAAAGTGATGCGTGTAGATCAATTAAGATATGTACTCACTGCCGTATATATAGGGTTATCCATTTTACGCTTGGAAAAGTAAAGCTAAAGAAAACACATAAAATATTCAGATAGAAGCAAAATTTTTTATTCAATATAAAATTGAACCTTGCCATTATACGTGAAACACAACATCATTCAAATGTCTTCCACGGGACCTCTTACAGGCCTCAATCCTTTTGAAGTAATTTTCAATGACTTTTCGGCACATTTCCGGCAATATCTCGGCCATTACTTCACGAGTAATGATTTTCAATTGCTCAAGATTTTGAAGATTGATCGCGTAATCACGATCTTTCGCATAGCTCCATAAAAAGAAATCCAAAGGTGTTGGGTCGCAGGGTTTTGCGGGCCAATTGACATCACTCAATCTCGAAATTACGCGTCCCGGAAATTTCTCTTGCAAAAGTGCTCGATTAGCCTGTGTTGTGTGGCTTGTGGCTCCATCCTGTTGGAACCACATGTTCTCCAGATCATAATCTTCACTTTCTCTCCCAAAATAATCGGCTAACATCCGTCCATAGCGGTCAGAATTGACTGTAATGGCTCCTCCTTGATCGTTTTCAAAAAAATATGGGCCAATAACACCACCAGACCATAATACACACCAAACGGTCACTTTTTCCGGATGCAAAGGCCTTTCTGCGATCACTTGAGGATTTCGAGAGCCCCATATGCGGCAATTTACGTAACCACTGAGCGAAAAATTAGCCCCATCCATAAAGAAAATTTTGTTCGAAAAATCGTTATCAATGGTATGTTGTTTAGTCACCCAATTCGCATACATTCTGCGTTGTGTATGGTCTTGAGGCTAAGTTCTTGAGTGAGTAGGATTTTTTATGGATGGAGATGCAAATCCAAATGCAAAATCCGCCACAATGAGCCGTAAGACAAGCCTAAATATTGAGCACGTCGAGGAATTGACAAATTCGGGTCTTCCTCCGCACTTTGAGCAACAACAGCGATATTTTCAGCAGAATGAATGTTGCGATGATGCACAGGGCTTGCAATATCAATAACCGATCCAGTCTCTTCAAATTTTCTCACTGTATTCGAAATTGTTTGCTGTGTAGGTCGATTATGTCGACCGTAATCGGCTCGTACAGCCCTAAATGTTGATACAGCAGAATCACCATTTTTAACAATAAAATTTAATAACTTTAACGCGTTCTTCGACTGTTAAACGATCGATATTTCTAAATGGCAAGCCTACAGCTAGAAAAAACACGCTTTGAATGGTATTTAATTCTGACAGATGTCAAATGGGAGGGTTATACTTTCCCCACCTCGAAATGGATAACCCAGTATATGGGAAGGGTGAGTAAAGTTGCGGAGTTGTAATCTAAGAAGATACCAGCGATAGTTGCGATAGAAAGTACTAGCAATTATAGCGATGAATTATTTTCAATTGGTGCAAATAAATGGACTTAGTACATTTTATCTAAATATTGTGTTTTCACTTGAACGTTAGAGCAGCGCGACAATACGATAGAAACTGACAGCGGATTCTTCATGGGAGTGATAAACTGGCAGACGAGCTCGTAGAACCGTGATAATTGGAGGAGACTAATCCTTGAGGCCATGGCCTGGCTTGGGCTGTTGCGCCATAGATGATGATGAATTATGAAGGCTTATATTAACCGTCACAATAGTGGTCTTGGTTTAATGAAATAATATTGCAACGCTTCGCTGGGCATTAAATTTCTTTATTTGTGTAAATCAAACTTACTCGAATAAATTTATAAAAAATCAATTTAAATAATTTTAATAGTGTTAATGACAATTATAATTGACTTGTAGCGCTTTTTCGGCCATATGATTGTTGAAAATGTGTTAAAATAATCGTATTTAAGGATTACTGAACTGCTAAATTGATATAATATACTGATTATCAAATTGGAATAATTTAAAAGATACTCATATCTATCGTAAGAGAATATTAATATGTATAAGGTGCAAAAATAATACAAATCTTACGAAAATTGCCGAAATCACAAAAAACGCTTTTCATTTGTTTAAAAAATGTGTTTTGCTTTATGTACAGGTAAATCGAACATAGTCACGTTGTATCATTCGATAATATCTTTCGATTTTAACTTCAATGGACTGAGTCATTCTCACAGATTTTTCTCTGTTTTGGACACGTATTAACCAATTAACTTGGAAATCTAAACACTTTTCATTCTAATTACATTTAAATTTTTATAAGCTTAAACTTTTTGCCACTTGGATCGATTAGTTTGTCAATTGTTTTGGGATGTACTCGTAAGTTTTTGGTTACTGAGTAACATTTAAGTCTTTTTGTGCTTTGAATTTTTTTAAAGGTAGGTAACGGAGTAATTCTCGTAAAATATATTAAAATTTCGTCTCATATAAAAAAAATTAAATATGATTTATTTCCCTACTTACATATAGATAACAATACATGTATACAATCATTTCTATAAATATTTATTATGTTAAATGTAGGTGTAGGTATAGATAATGCACTTAAAAATTCGTTTTTTCACAGTTTATGTATGTACATGTGTCACTACATTTCTAAACAGGTTCTTTTTGTATCTAATATAATTTCAAATCTTCATTCGTAACTAACTTACTCATATATACTAATAGTAGGATCATTATTCATATTACGTTGTCATTTGAAGCATCTTTAATCTAAAGCTTGTGACCCTGTAGTTGGTAAAAAGAAACATAGTCCTCCACTGACTGCAAAAGAATAAAACCATTAAAAGTCCGTTAATGTTAAAGTTTACCGTTGAACTTACTAAAAAGCATCGCTGAAAACAATACCACAGGTATGACACAATTTAAGTCTATTAAAAATCCGAAGATTAAGTTTCCCAGTAAGGCACCTCCTCGACCAAAGGTTAATGATAGCGCTGCTGCCATTACCCTAGAAAGTATGGAAATTTAGTTTACACCATTTTGCGATATTTTATAAACTGTTTACCTTAAATTCGTTGGGAATAAGTCCACCATTACACAGTACACTGTACTTATACCGAGCGAAGTCAGTGCTTCGAATATGCAAGAAAGGACCAAATTTTGAATTGAATTCACAACAAAGTATAGTCCAATCGTTACCGCTCCTGCTACTACTAAACTAAAGACTGTAATTTAAAAAGATTAATTTGGTTATGCTTATATTTCTCAAAAAATACAAAAAAAAAAAAATTCATTTTGTAGCTTTGTTATCAACAATATCAAAGGATATTTATGTAGTCATCTGGTACATATAGAAATAAAGTGCTTTCAAGAAATTGTCAACTTTTGGTGATGTCACAGATTTTTAAACATTATATCGCACCTGAAAAACAGAAATTTAGTCTGGGTATTCGGCCGGTTTTAATAATGGCAGTGTGTATATTAACGACAGAACTCGAGAAATTCCAAATTTCCATTTCTCGGAGACTGGATATTTTTTTGAATAAAAGCGATATGTTTACGACCAACAATGATTCGACTCGCGAGTGGAATACACACCAGGAAACGACAATATCATCGCTGATGCGCTTTTACGTGTAGAAACGGTCACGATGCCCGCCACAATCCCAGCTCAAGTCATCAGTGAAGCACAGAACGCAGACAACAAGTTGCCCCACCTCCTGGCGAGCCCCAGTCTCAAACTGCATCAGATGGTCTTGAATGGTTACTCAGCGTACTATGTAGAGTTTAACGGCACATTTAAGCCTTACCTGCCAGTTGCGCTCCGCCGTCAGGCTTTCGATATTGTCCATCAACTGTCGCATCCGAGTGGACGTGCAACCTCGAAGCGCGTAGCGCTTCAATACTTCTGGCCACGTTTGCGGAAAGACGTATCTCAGTGGGCCAAGCAATGCATACCTTGTCAACTGTTCGCCACAACCGCGTCGAGTTAGGAAATTTTAAGACGCCGAATGAGCGCTTCAACCACATTCATGTCGACTTGATCAAACTGCCACTATGTGAAGGCTACGAGAGCTGCCCCACCTTTATCGACCACTATACACGGTGGCCTCAAGCAGTGCCAGTGCGTGACATCAGAGCCAGCACTGTCACTAGGGTACTATTCAACCACTGGATATCAATATTTGGCCCACCACTGGAGATGAGATCGGACCAAGGACCCCAGTTTGAAGCCGACCTCCTGAATCAGCTCGGCCCCCTCTTGGGCGCCAACCACGTCCACACCACTCCACACCATCCTCAAGCCAATGGCATGGTCGAATGAATGCGCTGCACCCTCAAAGCAGCGTTAAAATGCGCTCCGGAGACACCATGGTTACAGGCACTTCCACCGATCTTGCTGGGTCTACGAACCACATTCAAGGTGGACCTGCAACCCTCTCCTGCAGAAATGGTTTTTGGCACATCACTTCGGATCTTCGGGCGAGTTCCTCACGCTTCAAAACACACCAGCTGGCGGCCCACAAGATTTTTTTCACCAACTTACCTCGCCTCTTCAAATCAATTCGTCCTGTCCCGTCAGCCAGACACTTGGTTCACCAACCATTTGTTTTCAAAGACTAAGCCAGCTGTGAGTATGTGTTTCGCCGTATCGATGCTGTAAAGAAGCCGCTCGATCAGCCATACTCCAGACCTCATCGAGTCGTCAGAAGGATCAACGTCAACACCTACGTCATAGACGTAAACGGCGTCACCAGAACCCTCTCCACCGAATAACTCAAACCAGCCTACCTGGAGCAATCTGATGCCCATCCAGTGACACAGTAGCCATACTCAACACCTCCACTGGCACCTACTACACCACCTCTGCTGCCCTTGGAAACGGCTCAGCCAGCGTAAATTTTGCCGGAACAACTACTCCAGCCATCGAAGAAGAGAGTCACGTTTTCACTCCCTTCGACGCATGCGAAGGTCATTGGGGAGGGAGTGACTGTGGCGACTAAGAACGCCCCAACGTCGGCGCACGCTTCACAAAAGACCCTCGAAATCCTCGCCTGCCAGCCAATTCCACATATCAGCGGCGCAAGCAATTTCCTCGAGAAAATGGAAATTCTATTGAGCTGTTCTTCTCGCTTCCTATGAATTAATATAAATGAGAGAAATTAGGCAAACGCCACTACTGGTTCGTAGTCAACATCAGCATCATCATCAGCATAGTCATCAGCATCATCATCAGTATCATCATCAGCATCATCATCAGCATCATCATCAGCATCATCATCGACATCACCACCAAGAACCTCATCATCATCAACAACAACGACATCATCATCATTCATCATCAACAACAATGACATCATCACTCATCATCAACAACAACATCACCAGGCATCATCTTCAGCGTTGTAGCCAACTACCTCGTCGTAAACAAAAGGGAGTAATAAATTCTGTCATTTTCAATGAGTAAAATATAGAATAAAAGCTAAAGACCAGAATTTTTCCTTCCAAAAGGCTTTCGCAGCAAGCGTCGCGTAAATGAAGATTTGACTTGAGCAGTACTTTTGAATCAAGCAGTGCTTTTGACTCAAGTAGTACTTCAAAAGGAGCTAGGCTGACTTTCCTTCTTTCGGCAAGCAACGCGAGTACGTGAAATAACGCGCACATGAAAGAAACGTACAAAGTTTTTGTGAATATACCATAAATATTTTTGTGTTTTGTTAAATTTCAATAAACTGTTTTTGTCCCAAGGCCCATTATTCTTTTTAAAAGTTACGATAGCCATGCATACCTGTACGAACAGAATCCACGGAAAGTTCAATTTGTACACTGGTTACCCTGGAGGCCTCGAAAAGTGCGGCCATCGTAGCTGCCAATAATCGTAACAACAATGGCACCGCAGGAAGACGAATTATCGCGATAAAAGGCAGAAACAAAGGCTGCCGCCGCCACATCGGGTTAGCAAATTAATCAGTCGACACATACCAATTATGTCCACATTGTGGGGCAATGCAAACTCTTACATTTCTGGCATGCCAGCCTAGACTTGTGGTTCCTACAAGTAGAGTCGCAGTTCCAAGTCCACAAAATCACGAGTGAGTCTACTAAATTTCATTTAGTCATGGCTGTAGCGAGCGAATGAATTCAAGTTTAGCCAACAAAATTCTAAGATCGTTATGTAGCATATTCACTACGATCAAGCACATACTCCATTGTCGTCGAATCATGTACATATCGGCTGATGAAAAGAATACATTCATATTCGCTTCATTCGAGCCACTACATTGTGAACGACGTACATAATAAGATTCACTACGATCAAAGCACATACACTATTGTCATCAAATCATGTACATGTTGACCAATGAAAGGAGAGCCAAAAGACGAAACAAACGCTCTCCCTCGCTCAATTTTGATAATTCACCGCAAAAATCCACAAACGAGACGAAACGGGGAAGAAGATCTTCCGTGGAATGGGAGCCCACATGTTGCATATTCGGCAAATTTCAGTGAAATATGTCACAAAAGCCCGTTCCGTGATCAAATATAAACACTTGGTGGACTACTGGCAGGAGAGTTTTGTGTTAGAGTCTACAAGGGAGGGTGCTGCTACCCATTTATTAATTTCAACGTTCGAGTAGTTACGTGATATCCGCGGTTTCAGTTTTGGATGGAAGTGTTGTTTGGTGATCAATAGATGGTAAGGGGTGAGGTGTTGGCTTGAGCCGTGAGCCTCAACCGGCCTTTCAGCGTACACGCTAATGGGTCAGGGTATGGCTACCCTGACCCATTAGCTCGTCTTCTTGATTCCCTCTATAGGCTGGCGCTCAAATGGGAAGCGTGACAAGTCACGCCGACCTCAGGAAATATCAAGCTAAAGTGAAAAGCGCTTCAGTCAATATCGATCATTATAAGTTTTCAAAGAATAGACAGAAACTTAAACAATGTGTAAATGTACAACGGAGTTAATAAATAAATAAAGCTAATTCCTTAAAATAAACTCTGGTCGTTGTTAATCTAGTTTGAAAAAGACAATGCTAGCAGGTAAGTGACATGCAGGAATGTCATTCTCTCCCCGGGAGCCTCGATGGTGTATATACTATATACATCAAATTGAGCTCCCAGCTCATGCCAGTATACGTATATAGGGTATACTGGCTATGTAGCATGGTGACGCTAGTCACGATACAATCGCTGAGGTCTCGGACATAATCTGCTCGCCTCCAGCAGTAGATGGGTATGCCGCCAATAAGGAAGCCATACTGTGCATTTCACAGCCTTCATACACTTAGCACTTATCAATAGTGCAATTATGTAGTCTGACGTTGAACTCACTGCAACGTCTATCGCACAGCGTTGATCAGCGCCGACGTTCCGTATCACACAATAGCCAGCAACCACGTGGGGGTTCAGCCACGCCCATAACATCTCGTTCAAGATTTTGTTGATTCCATACCAAATACGGAGCCTTTACCGTCAACTGCAAGGTACCATGCACGTTTGCCCCAACGACATCCACATTTTCATCGGGAAACTAAAGCTGCCAGCAGCTTATGCGGCAGTCACCGCCAGCGCATTGGATGAATGGCATCTCTATATTAAGGACCAGAGAACATCCTCTCATTTTCTCGTCGAATTAGGTTCAGCAGTCCCCAAAATTCCATAACGAACTATTTCAAAATCAAACTCTCACATTAAAAGAAGCTAATGGAGCCTCTATTACAACATGTAGAACACAGGAGCTTACGCTGAATTTCGGCCTATGTCGCCTCTTCAAATGGAAGTTTGTAATAGCGAACATGCAGATAGTTGTATTTACCGCAGATGCACTCTAACATCAAGAACTTGTTATCAATCTGCATGGAAAGCATTTACTTGACGGTATTACAAGACTATCTACTTTATGTCTAAGAGGACCAAGATCAAACATCTATACAGTGAGTATTATTTTACAACATCCCTTGCTGGAAGGTGCTCTTGGCGAAAATATCAACGGCTTGTTAGCAAAGTTGCGTACACGCTTGCGCCTCCCGGACAAGTGGCAACGATCTCGGATATGCCGATTCACCACTACATCATTACAAAAGGTCAATTCGTATTCTCTCGACCACAACGTCTCGTAGCCTTGGAGTCAAAAAAAAAGTTTGAGACTCTAACTGAATGGGGTGTTATTTGCCAATCCTCCAGCCAATGGACCAGCCCCTTGCACATGGTGCAAAAATAGAGCGGTGGATGGCATGCCATAGGAGACTATCGCCAACTGAACCTAATCACACACGCAAACCGATACTCGTTTCTAATCACAGAGGATCTTCTTCAGGAGGATCGAGGAAAAGTATTCGCTGTAATTGACTTACAAAAGCTTTCCACCATATTCCTTTTGCTTCAGACGATGTCGCCGAAACCGCCGTCATAACGCCCTTCGGTTTATATGAGTTGCTTGGCATGCCAAGGGGGCTCCGAAACGCAGGGCAAACTATGCAACGGGTCATGAACCATCTTCTTAGGAAATTAGCTTTCGTTCGAAGTTACCAAGACGACATCCTCATATTTTTTCCCGGCCACGAACAATATCAACATCACCTTCAGCAGATTTTTACCATTTTACAAGATGCCGATCTACAAGTCAATTTGAGTAAGTGCCAAATAGAATTGGCAGAGGTCACTCAGGTTTCCAAGGCATGCTTTCGATCACCAAAGACCGAGGCAATCCTCAACTTCCCACGGCCAGAGCTCTCTACACAACTGAGACGTTTCATTGGAATGTTGAATTATTACCAACGCTGAATTCAACATATAGCCAACATCCAGGCCCCTCTGATTAATATGCTGAAAGGTTCAACAAGAAAGAAAACTAAACATTCATGATCAACTGAATCCGAGGCCGCTTTCGAATTGACTTATTTTTTTATCCCACTCGCAACAACTGGTTTTAAACACGGACACTTCAATCGTAGCCATTGGAGTGTCATTGGATCAGCAGTAACCGGATGGGCCCTGGACTCCATTGGGATTTTTCTCAACGTACCACTGACAGTATCTGGCAGCCTTCGCAGGTGTGAAAAACTTTCAACGCATTCTGGAAGGAAGGAAATATACAATATGCTAGATCACCGACCACTCTTTTTAACTTTCTCTTAACTCTTCAGCAAAGCTTCACTCTGTTAGTGTAGACAGCTTGATTTCATCACTCAATTTGATATGCAAATCAAATACAAATCCAGGGAGGACAATGTCATCATACGAGTCAAAACCACAGACGTAGCTTCAACTTTCAATCGCGATGTCATAAGCAAAGCACAGGTTTCAGATGGGTAAACGCCGTTTTTACTTAATAGCCTAGATGTTGAGGGACATCAATAGTTTTTCTCAAAAATCAGGACAGCATCAAACCTTATTTGCCCGTCACTCTTTGTCACCAGACCTTTGACATCGCGCATCAATTATCACGCCTAGCAGGTACAGCTACACCCAAACACATCGCGTAAAAAATTTTTTGGCTAGGTCTTCGGAAGGTATACTGATCGTTTTTGAGCAACGGATAATTGGAGCGAATTAAGACTGGGACCAATAACAAATTCGATACAACCATAAGCTGTATGAAATTTTTAACGAGCTAGAAGTCTCAACGATTGCAAGAATGTGGAAGCTGTAATGGGCTTGCCATGTGAATCGAATGGACGAACAATGGATACCCAAAAATATATTCATTGGGAGATCTGAAGGCTGGAGATCAGTGGTCTGACTCGGCCGACGAAGACAGTTTATCGCTTCTCAAATTTCAAAATTGGAGGACGTGGTCAATGGACTGGGACAGTTGGAGACACTTGTTGTAGGAAGCGAAGGACCGAGAGGGGCTGTAATGCTACGAACAAGAAGAGGGTCTTTACAAGGACGTGTTTTAATGGTCCAAGAAATGCATTCTGTGTCAGTGGTCAAAAGTACATCGACTCAACCTTGCAGAATTTGAAAATTTTAATCTCCCGGTTGGCGTTTTTCACCATATTCATATTGATTTAATCAAAGTACCAGAGTGTCACAGTTATGAACATTGTCTGACAATTGATGACTTGTACACTCGCTGGCCATAAGCCATTTCACTCATCGATACCAATGCCTCTGCAGTCACTTGAGCCCTCTTTGATGGTTTGATAGCTATTTTTGGCACACCACTCACTTTTTCTTCGGACTAAGGACCATAATTCGATTCTGATTCAATTGACCAATGCAGTTGCCTTTTTCGTGCGGAGTATATACACACGACGCCCTACCATCCGCAAGCCAATGGGATGGTAGAGCGTATGTACTGAACGCTCATGGCAGCGCTCAAACACACACCTGAAACGCTATGAATTCATGTACTCCCAGCAGTCCTTTTAGACATGCGAATAACCTTCAAGGAAGATCTACAAGCGTCACCTGCTGAGATGCTTTTTGGTACCTCTCCATGAATTCCTGTTGAATTTATCGACACACTGTTACGGGTGAACATTAAATCGGAAGCTAAAAATATCGCACAAGATGTCGGAATTTGGATTCAAATAAAAAGATTTCTGAATATGAAAAGGATTTAGGCGGATGCCCTTTGTTAAGCTTCCAACATGAAGCCAGAATGAAGTCATTGTAGGAATCAATACGAGAGTCCGAGAACAAGAAGCGAACTCTTAAAGAACAAATCGATGGTTTTCGAGGCGAATGTGCGAAATTGAAAGCAGCTGAGCATGTTTCAACAATTGATGCTGAAGCGTTACACGCAATGTTCGATGTCAAATAGATGAACTACGTGACTTCCACACAAAACAATTGGCAAAGCTTCATGATAAGTTCTCAGCCAAACAAGAGGCTATGAATGAGCTTAAAAATATCAACCAAAAACTCACTTTCGCACATCAACAAATGCTAAAAGCAAAGCGCATCGCAATCATTTATGGTACTGATGAAACCAGAACTCGTTTTTGTGCCTTGTTTGCTGTAGCTAAGAAAGAAATTAAAGCAGCGATGAAAAACTATTTCAGCTGCATGGAGAGTTCGCTAAGAGAGAGCAACGTGAAACATTTCTGGTTTTACATTAAGTCCTTTAAGGCCTTTACCCGCTACAATAATATTATGAGTTCTTCTCCGCAGGGAGTGCCCAACCTTTCCTCTGGATATTTTTCTTCTACTTTTACACCTGCTTTTTCCTCCTGCATCTCCTATCCTGTTAATATACCAGAACAAACACAGATTTAATTGATGTCGATACCCTCATTAAGTCCCATAACCCCAACCTTTCCCCACGTTCCAAATATCTTTGTAAAATCTTTAGCGTCTTCTTTGACTATCCCTCTGGCTTTCTTGTTCAACCTCAGTATAAGTACGGGCATTTTTCCCTAATTACTGGAAAAGAGCCAACATCGTCCCTATTCTTAAGAGTCGTGATACTTCTTCTGTACCCAATTACCGTCCAATATCGTTACTTTCCTGTTTTCCAAAATTATTTGAGCGTCTGATACACAACCGGCTATCAGTGCTTCTTAGCTCTATTTTGGCAAACGAACAACACGGATTTCTCAAAGGTTGTTCTACCTCTATGAACTTGATCGAGTTCACCGATTTCATTGGAAAATCATTGGATAATTGCCTGCAAGTTGACGTAATCTTTACCAATTTTCCAAAGGCTTGTGATCAGCTTTTTTGCCGCAAATTGAGTGCGTATGGCATTGCTGGTTCTCTTTTATTAAAGTCGTAGTTTTTTTATGTATTGTGTTAGTTATTGTGGTATATCTTTCAATCCATTATCTTCCTCTGGTGTTCCTCAATGCTCCATTTTTGGCCCGCGTTTGTTCCTCTTGTTTATAAACAATCTTCCATCTGTAGTCATCTACCCTTCCCTATTATTCCTAGATGATTTCAAAATATTTTGCATAGTTAGGTCTATGCCAAAGACATATAAATAAATGGACAAGCAACAAGCATCTGTGTACTCGTCCATGTGGGAAGCAAATTCAATACATAAATACCTTACGCTCTCAAGACTAAATGACTCCCTCAGCTACTCTTTCCCTTTTGTTTCCCGAGAAGTTTTTCTTTCCTCTCTTCAGAAGAATTACTTCCTCGACTGACATCCGTGCACACCTACAAAATTATGTTTCACGTGCACACGATGAAGCCTTCGTTGTCATTCGTTGAACAGTTTGAGTACAACACAACAAACGTTCTCTCACTCGATTAGGACTCGATTAGGAAACTCACTCACTCGATTAGGAAACTCGTACGTCAAAGCTGATGAAAATTCGTAACTTTTGAATAAAAAACGTGAACTAAAGTCCCAATTTTGTACAGGGGATCTTCAAAACCAAAAACTTTATAAACGTGAACGTGTTTCGGAGTGAAGTTAAGTGCAAAACATATCTATGTCTTACCTACTCTAATCTAAACTTCACACAACTCAAGCAAAGGTTGCTAATTGCTTCGCCTCTCGCGACCGGTGATAGATCCAGTACTCTTTATATCTATGGTCTATGCAGGATTTTCAGCGTTTACAGGAAGATTTGAATGCCGTATATAATTGATGTGCATCTAATGATTCATGTCTTAATGTTACAAATGATGTAATATATATTTTGCCCTTAAGTTCTCTCCACTAGCGTTTGGCTATATGTTAAATGATGTTCCGCTCACTTTTGTGAATTCTGCTACGGATCTTGGCGTGACTTTTGATTCTTAATGTTACCTCTAGGCCATCAAAATCAACGAGGCTCACTTTTACGCATGCTTATAAATTCAATAGTATTTCTACTCCTGTCTATCTTTTCTCTTTCCTTGTTCACCCTATCCTTGAATACTCCTCCGTCGTTTGGTCTCCTTGGTACTCATATCTCGTCAACTCATTAGAGAATGGTCAGCGTAAATTTACTCGGGTGTTTTTCTATTAGTTTAAACTCCCATATCAACCCTATGAAACTCGTTTAGCCTTCGTTTGCCTCCCAACCTTGTTGTCCTGTCGTATCTTTCTGGATCAGTGTTTTTGCATTGACTTTGCAACCATTAAATATTTTCTACGCTGTCTTCTGAGTTTGCTTTCCGTCTAGATACACGCCCTTCTCGGGTAAATAACTTCTTAATAGTCAATAATTTTGTTTATTTGGTATCCGCAGGCCAATTGTCTTTTTTCTTTAAAAGCCGTTGGGCCTTGCTTTGTTGTGTGAGCAGACATTTTCAGTGTCTAAAGGGTGTGTGCAAGGAAATGACTTTATAAGTAAACAACGAAACGTTAGACAAAACTATATCGCTTGCATTTCCAGAATTAGAGAAATGCAAGGCAAATGGTTCCCACATACAGAAAGTTTCATGATGTGCAAATTGTCAATGCTGCATTGTTTACTTATAAAAATTGTAATTCTAGTTTCTAAGTTTGAGTTGTAATTTAACTTTAATCAAATAAAGACGTGAGACTTCTCTCATATTTTGTTAATTTTTTAAAGACTTCATGTGTATTGAAATTTATCTAGCGCCCGAGCAGGGACCCACTGTTACCCTTCCTTCGAGGGCGCTCCGATTGAAGGTTCTGCGGGCCCCGGTTTTGCTCGTCAGAGACGGGCGTGGGTACCACTCGCTTCAGCCCTAAAACCTCACGTTAACCGCCAAGCAAGCGGACGGTTTATCAGAGAAATTTCACGCACCTAAACTGAAAATCTCTAACGCACGAATTGAATCTGCACCAGGAATCAACCGCTAACGGAGTCCCACCGACACAACCTTTCCTCGAAGGCGATTCCCACTAAGCTGGGGGCCAGGAAAAATTTTGAGGCGATATCCCGAAATTTGTAGGGGACCACCTGGAACAGATATTACTCACTCTTCCACGTTATCCGTGAGCCAAGTTTACAATAGCCAAAACTGAAATTTTTCCTCAACTCGCACAATTCGCACAAATCTGAAACCTTTACAAAATTCACTATAAAAATCACGCGAAAATTTAAAAGAAAATGTATTACTGTTTTAACAATACTTAAAATTGAATTACTTACTAATAAATCTACATATACGGTATTTCCGTCATCGATCCAAGTTTCTTCGTCGCTACCTCCGGTGATTTTACCACCTTTTCCAGCTACCGATTTAAAAACTCTTTGTGGCTCCAATTCCACACACTGGCATGCCGCCGCCAACCTTAATACCGCCGTTGTTGTCGCTGGGGCTTCAATCAAACTTCCTTCTTCTGCTTCCGTCGCCACCAAAAGTCGTTCCGCTAAAGAGAGAGATTCCATTGTTCACAGGTCCCTCGTCAATTCATCTCCAGCGGGAACCCGTTACGTTTTTTTCGCGGGAAATGAAATTTGTTATAGCTGTGCGCAATCTACCAGTGGCACTCAAACTGTTTTGATATTGGGCAATTGAAATAGAACTTTCCCTTCAACTAGCACATTCGTGAATGTTTAATAATTTAAATATCGAAGATTTATATTTAAGCAAAAACGAAAAGCTGGTGGTATATTCCATCATATGTGGTTATATTCGTAAGTTTGTCATACTTGATGAGGATATTTTCGATTGATAAGTGTTGAATGGGTTTGATCGGTGAGTTGAACGAGTGTATTTATTCTTTGAAGTCGTATTGATCCCAGCATCATTGCTAGTTGCAGTTGCTGTAGTTATTGTCGCCGTAATCTGTGCTGGTGCGTCGAAATTGGTCAATTTTGCATCTCTGTGTGCAGGGCGTTCGCTCGACTTATGTCCCAATGAATTTTGATTGTAACTACTCCAACCTCTGGTGCACTTCACGGCACATATAGGTGATTTGTCGTTCTGTTGGCGGACCCGATACTTGATGTATATCCTGCAAATGCCACTACCACAATATCCCATCAGCTCCAAAATTTCATGGCACCGCAAAGCAACCGTATGACAGTTTCTGTGTCCTGATGTTCAAGGGCGCTATAAATTGAAGCTACAAAGTCAGAGGAATCGCAGTCGATGGCAATTTGTTCTTGTTGTTCTGGCGTTTCGTGAGAGGATACTTTTCCTTTTCCTTGTCTGGTGTGAAAGTGGATTTATTTGGCAGACTTACGCACTAGTTACATACATAGCTGCTTTACTTTACACAGTCTTTTTTTTTTCTTTTTTAAATTCGAACATCTATCTGAATTTTCCTTTCACAATAATTCCTAACTTTAAACCTTGGCTCGCGGTGGCTAATGTATCCAGGTGCTCAAAATAAATTCTTAATTTTTTTACGATCTTGCGTGGGTGGTATACGAGAGCTTTCCTTCCAGGTGGTCGGGTGGGAAACAAGGGTCACTCGTAACACCACATTTGCATCGTCACCATTATTTAGTATTTTTGAATTCGCGTGAAAGTGGTAAAAGTACTTAGTGCGTATTTAAGAACGTGCAAGTTCAAATAAAAGAACGTGGCGTGAAAGTTTGAATAAAACTTTATGTACCCCGCCATTGATGTTGATTTCGAAGGGACACTGAAGATGACTCGAAGTAGTCGAAACGCATCTGCTCCCACAACAAAGCAAGCCCGACTGCTTTTAAAGAAAAAAAAGGAAACTTTTTATAGTTCCGTTTGCGCGTACAAATATATATTTTCATTCACTTATTTTGCAAATGAGTAGAGGTTGGTCCTTTTTCGGATTCATATTTTGTTTCCAAACTAAAATAGAGACTCCTAGTTCTTACTTTTACATTTAATGTCCCTTTGCTTATTGTACTTTCTTACTTTTGCTTTATCTGTTAACAGTATTATACATAATCCTAAATATATCATTTTTTATTTTTTTGTATTTCATTGTTTAACTTGATTTGTTCCGTTTTGTAATTGGATTTTATTTTAATCTATTAAATGGAATTTAATAAATAAATAAATAGTCATCCTTACAAATTGATGATTAGAGAGTGGTAGTTTTTTGATAATGTGTAAGAGGAAAAGTTAACCCCAACACTCTATTAGAAGGATATTAAAAAATTTAAATTTTTTCCGAAGAATCACTTGAAAAAAGTCTCGTTGTCACCAACGGGATTCAAACCAGGGACCCTCTACTTACGCAGCGAGCACTCTAACCACTACACTACACAGACTATTGAATATAAATATATAATAAAATTTTACCAAAGAATTAAATATATGATAAAATCTTACCTAAGAAAAATTTGGCTCCTAACCTATGGACGCAAAGTGGCAGCCAAAAGCTAGTTGGAATACAAGCAAGTCCAATTATAACTGTATGCAAATATACGCTGTCTTCAATTGTGTGACTACACATATCAGCCTCTACCGTCCTGAATAATGAAGTAAGTAATATTTGAATCATAAATATATAATATTTGCAATAATGTTAACGGCTTCCAGCGCCTTATATTTACCCATTAGAAACTACTATTGAGGATACTTCACACACTGATGCTGATATTCCAGGATGCTCATTTTCGAAAATTTCAAACCTGTCGAAAAGCTCAGGAAACCATATCATAAGTGTGTAGTAACTGTAAATTGAAACTACTAATTATATAAGGTCAACAATTCAAATCTTGAAGAAAGTTCACCTTGAAGTCAACCCGAATTGGATGGCACATGTTAACACTGTATTATACAAATGTGGTGGTCTACACAACGACTTAGTTTGCTCCCATATTTCTGATAGTAAAATCTTCAGTTCTTTGGGCTTTTTCATACTCAACGCTCTCACTGATTTGTTTGATTTGAGTGAAATTATGCTTACTCTCTCCTTTTCTTTGAGCGATGAAACCTACAAAATGAATTTGATAAAGTTAATTTATTTAAATGGTAAAAATAAATTATCTTTCCTTACCGGATATTCTGAACGATCATTTCCTGTATTTTTCGCATACATATCTTTGAGTATTTCAAACGCTTCGTCAATTTCACCCGTTTCGATTAGGAATTTCGGGCTCTCTGGAAACATGAAGAGCCACAGGGCAAGAAATATGCTATAATTGAAAAATCAAGTTAACGCGCCAAAGTGAATAGTATATAAAAGCAAAAAAATTCCGATACCTCACCTTGGCAGGGCACAAATTGCCACAAACAGGTTCCAACTATGAAATATAAAACCATGTGAATTCCAGTTGATATCCAGTGGAATTATGAGCCAAGCAATACCTGGAAGTGAATTTTAGAATGTAACTTATGTCACGTTCAGTTATAGGATTTATTTTCAACTTTCGTTACTCTTATTTGTAAAGATTTAGAAGATGCAGTTCTCGAATTATTAAATGTACAGCCAAGTTACTTGAGTCGTGGGGACTTAGCATAATAATCATAAATTTGCGGAACAATAGAGAAAACGACAAATTACCGAGGATAGTAGTTTTTCTATTAACTCCGTCATAAACGGTCCCATGCCGGGCTGAGAAAGGAAGAGGGACTATGGCAATGGATCCTGGAATGTTAGATCACCGAACAACCCAGGCGCTGTTACTACTGGCAATTTAGAAAGCAAACGTGACGGAAAGCCATATTCAAGATATGAGATCGGACACAATATTAAAAAGTGGGCAACCTGCTGGAAAGAGAGAGTTCGGAGTGAAATTTATTGTAGATAGGGAGATCAAATCACACGTTATTGATTTTAAGGCCGTCAATTAATAATAGTGTGCGATCTGTATAACATCGTAGTTCTTCAAAATTTGGCTTATAAACGTACACGACCTACCGAAGAAAACTATGAAAAAATGAAAGAAACGTTCCAAATTCACCTAGAAAACCCATTTGACGCATTGCCTACAAACGATACAAAAATAATTCTGGGTGATTTCAAAGCTAAGATTGGCAATGAGCTATTTTATTGGGGAATGAGTAGAAGATATAGCTTCCATGATGGAACAAATAACAACGACCAGCACCTGATTGACTTTGCTTGTAGCAGAAATCGAGTTAAACGTTCGACTTACTTCCCATATCAACGCATACATGAAATGAGCTGGACATCGCTGGAGGGCAACAAACAATGCCAGATTGACCATGTTCTGAACTAACAGCGTTAGGCCTCAAGCATACTTGACGTCCGTACATACCAAGGAGCCAATTGTAACTCGAATAATTACTTCAACAAATTAACCTATCGATGTCGTATGTCAAAGGCGTATTCGGCGAAGACTAGCCCTCTACAGAAATTTGACATCAAAACGCTCCAAACGGTGTCTGTGGCCAAAAGAATTTCACGGAGGCCCTCGACAACCAGGTGGCTCCCATCTTATCAGATACATCGCTGAAAACAAGCAAACGAGCTCTGGATGGAAGTGAAAGCGGCTATTAAGATCGTGGCAGAATAGACGATTAGACATCAAGCCTGGCGCTCAAGAAATAATTGGTTCAATGACGAATACGAGGATGCATTTAATCAAAAGAATCAGGCGTCCAAAAAATATTTAGATACAAAAACCAGGACGGAGAGATTATGAAAATCTTAGAAAAGTAGCATGCAAGATCATTAGAATTAAGAAAAGAAAATAATATGACCACCAATTGAGAAGTATCGATGTAAGTCGAATGCGCAACAACGCAACACAAGCAAATAAAGCAGTGAAAAGCTAGTACACTGTTATCAGCCCAAGACCACCTTCTGTCATGATGACATCGGCAACATCATCGCTGATGAAAATAAAATTAAAGAAAGATGGGCATCATATTTCAAGAACCTACTAAAATTTTCGCGTAGCTTCAGAGCATCGAAGATTATATATGTTCCCGGAGAGCTGCCATTGGGTCAACCGACTTTGGATGAAGTTTGTTCCACCATGAACGCCCAAAAAATAATAAAGCGCCGGGCATCGATGAGATTCTAGTGAACATCATTAAATATGATGGTAGCCGAATTTAGAAAGCTATCTATAAAGCCATCTAGCACATTTGCTAGAAGAACATATGCCAAACGAGTGGAGCCAATCAATTATCATATATGCCTTATCCACAAAATAGGTGACAAGCTACAGTGCGAAAATTATAGAGGCGTATCACTACTTTCTACGGCGTACAAAATATTTTCAAAAATCTTAGAAAATAAAATCGGATCATACACCAAGAGTGCTATTGGGGAGTATTAAGGTGGCTTTAGAGCAGGTAGATCGACGAAAGACCAATTGTCTACAGTCAAACGGGTGCTTAAGAAATGCTGAAAGCTCAACATAGACGTACACCAAATTAACGTACAATACTAAAAAATGCTTTTCTGTTGTATATCATTGTATGACAAAAACGTCGACAACCACGCAAGTCCGAAACAATAACCAACTCGCCAATTCCTTTAACACTCAACTGCGGTAGATGGATGGATATTCTAAACACGCTGGAAAACCCTTTTCAAGCTCCAGAATATCTAATGCGGCTTTTGAGGAACTACTTAAAGGACCTCTACGATATGACACAGCGCCAACGAAGGATGGAAATTACAACGGGTTTTGCCCAGGGATCTATCCTTGGTCCGAACCTGTGGAACGTGTCTTACGATGGTCTACTAAGACTGAAGATGCCAGATGAGTCGCGCTTGATCGGCTATGCGGATGACGTTTCGGCTCTGGTCACTGGACGCACCGTTGAACAAACGCAACTTAGGCTAGGTATGCTAATGTGCCGGGCGAGGGACTGGATGACTGTCCGCAAGTTCAGTTTAGCACTGGAGAAAACCGAAGTGGTCATCTTGACAAAAAAGAGAATCCCTAGATTAAGGATGATCAGTATTGGAGACATACGAATCGAATCGAAACCAGTGGTGAAGTACCTGGGGCCAGTGATCGATTCGAAAATGAGTTTCTCTGAGCAATTCAGGGTGACGGCTGAGAAGGCTGCTTCGGGAGTATTGGCTCTAAGTCGACTTATGGCCAACTTAGGGGACCCAGCCCATCAAGAAGACGCCTCTTGATGAGTGCTGTAGGCTCAGTGCTACTGTACGGAGCAGAGGTATGGTGCGACGCTCCCAGTAAGGAGGTATACCGAAAACGTTTGGCACAGGTACAGAGAAGAGGGGCACTGAGGATTACATCTTCGTATCCAATAGTCTCTGGTTCGGGGTGAGATTTATTACTGGCGTGATACCTGTCGCCCTCCTTGTTACCGAGCGCCGCTCCATTTATCTACGTCAAAACGAGGATGGGAGGGAGATGGTTGTGCGCGAGGTGAGACAGCGCTCGCTCAACGATTGGCAGCAGTCTTGTGTCAATTGTACGAAGGGAAGGTAGACTGTGCGCCTCATTCCAGATGTGAGACCGTGGCTAAATCGAAGGCATGGTGAGACTGACTTCTATCTGACCCAGCTTTTGAGCGGGCATGGGTGTTTTCAGTCTTACCTGCACAAGATTGGTAAGTCGCGGTCCCCCGATTGTCGGTTTTGCCCAGGAGAGGAGGACAATGCCTGCCACACATTTTTTGCGTGCAGAAAATGGGTTAAGCTGCAAACGGATCTCTACAGGGGGACGGGAGAGCTCACTCCGGATAGTATAGTTGCAGTAATGCTCGAATCGGTTGACAAATGGAACCAGGTAGCACATTATGCTCGGGCAGTCCTAAAATATAAGAGGGCCTCACTACAGCCGGGGGTGTTGGGGCTGGGGTATCGCTTTTCTGGCACTTCCTCTTCCCCTCTCCCCCCGCTAGGAAAGGGATCCCCCAGCTTAAATGCGCCTCACTGCGTCTCAGTTCGACAGAAGAGGTGTTTAGTGGGTAGTTCAGTCGCCTTCTTGCAAGCATGGGAGTTCCACACTCTGTGTGTAAATGGCATTCACCTCCCAAACACAAAAAAGTATCATCGGTAACGACGCAGTCCTTTCAAGTCCCGTCTGTTTTCCATTTTTTCCAATTTTTAACCCTTAGTAGGTTACCTCAGGCTCGACTCTGGTCGATATGTGTCTGTATCTTTAAATTCGTGGATGCTGAATTCTTTTGTAGTGGTTTTTTGTGCTGGGGGAAAAGAACCCCTCCCATAAAACCACAATGCTAGCCTGCCAGCACATTCACGCGTCCTCATACAAGACTCTCGGCGAAACCCACTATCCTCTCTCACCGAGGCAGCACACCATCGCTGCAGTCCTTCACGGACAGCTTGTTTCTACCCTTTTCACTACAAGATTTAACATGAATTACCCTACGAAGAATACGTCCCTGATATGTTTCTTATAGCTGTTTTTACAATCCCACACACATCACTGTAGCGTATTCTAAATTACTTGTGAATCCGCAAAAAAAGAAATAGTAGGGGTAGATGAATTGTCAAGTGAGAGAAAATAAAACACTTCTTAGTTCATAAAACTTTGCCAAACGGAATATTCATAATTACTAATAAAATTTTATTAATTATTTAATTAAACTGAAAAGTCAATGATTTTCTTTGTATATTCATTTTCCGATATAGAAGTTTTATCTGTGTAGTGGAATACAAATTTCCAACTACAATCACTACATTTTTCGCGTTTCCCGACACAACAACACTCGCGATCTCGTGTAAACTTTTCAGTTTGATTAATTATCACTTCTTCGTTATCCCGGCTTTTTGCGCCATTTAAAAAAATTCTCCAAATAAATGTTCCTCCCACTTTTCCATAAAAACGCAAGTATTGTAAATTTAATGTTAAACAAATATATATTTCGGAGGTAAGAGTTCCTCCTTCTTCAGTGTTTTTTGTTATGGTTTAATTCCAAATAGTATCCGCTTTTTATATCCCTTGCATTACTTAGATTTTACCTGTTTTTGTCTTTGAGACCTATCAATCAACCTATATCCTTAATTACATTTTATTGTACCTGCTTAAGAGGTATCATTTATTGCTTTTCCCTTATTGAGTTTTTGTTTTTAATTACTGCTATTATAATTCATTTATTATATTTTAAATATTATTTGGATTTAATTTTAATTAGATCTAGTATCCTTTAGTAACCGTTGCCCACATCTTCATTGAGCCGTGCGTTTCCTGAAAATATCAAACTCTAAAACATTATTATTTCTTATTGTTTTTATTGTCTAGAAAGGTATTTCGTTGTTTCATCTCCACTTCTATTGTGAAGGTGATATTTTTATTTAAATTAAATAAAAATAATTATCATAAGTATTGTACTGAAGAAGACTACAAATAGTAGTCGAAAACGCGTTTTACACAAAATAAATATCCAATGTTAAAAGGAAAAAATTATTTTTATTTAATTTAATTAAAACACATTGGAAAAAGTGACTATTATTTGATTGATTTGATATTTTTATGTATTTCATTCATTTTCTTTAATTTAATTTTTTGATTTTCTTTAATTTTTCAATTTTATCCCTCTTCACTATCGCGAGAACGTCATCAACATAACGGATCCACATCCTTGGGAAGACGCCCTCTTCAGCTATTCTTTGTTCTACCCATCCCATAAAAATTTCACTCAAGAGGGGGGACAATGGGTTCCCCATTGCCACGCCGGATTTTTACTTGAAATATCTTCCTCTGAAGGTAAAATAGGTCTCTGACATGCAAAGAGTTGCCAATTTGTAGAAACATCTTAATCGCTTCTTTGATGTTTTGAAATCACTCTGGCTAATTAGCCAATCCTCGAACAACGCCAACGCTTGTTTTACTGGGACACTTTGGAAAAGTGCTTTCACGTCAAAAGACAATAGTAGTTCGTCTGCTTCGATGCGCTTTGCTGTCATTAACTTCTCGATCAATTCCCCTCTGTTTTTTACTGAGTAGTTACTTGGAGGTTTTTCACATTTTTTGCATTCCTCCACCAGCCATGTCGCGATTTTGCTTGTGGGGGCGTCCCTGAAGGTTATGAGAGGGCGTCTTCTCAAGGATGTGGATCCGTTATGTTGACGACGTTCTCGCGATAGTGAAGAGGGATAAAATTGAAGAGATATTAAAGAAAATGAATGAAATACATAAAAATATCACCTTCACAATAGAAGTGGAGAACAACAACGAAATACCTTTTCTAGACATATAAATAATAAGAAATAATAATGTTTTAGAGTTTGATATTTTCAGGAAACCCACGAATGTACAGAGGACACGATACCAGCCACATCACTCCACTCGTATCAAACAAAGATGGCAACGTTCAACAGTTTGATATACCGAATGCTGACGACTCCGTTAACGAAACAGCGATATGAGCGAGAGAAGACGTTTATTTTGACTACAGCGAAGATGAACGGATACACGGAAAGCGAACTCTTGTCAATACAAAGGAAACTGGTAACAAGACTAAAAGCGGCATCGCTAACCACTCTCCATGACCAAGACCGGAACCTAGAACAAAATCAAAGAGCAGCAATAACGTATTCAAAGATCTTTGGGAAGATCGGGAAAATCCTGAAGAAAGTCGACATAACAGCGATACCCACGAGCCGGAAATTCAAAATAGGATCCAGACTAGGCACACCGAAGGATAGGAAGAAAAAGGATGAAAAATGTGGCATATATAAAATTACCTGCCAGCCATGCCAGATACCGTACATCGGACAAACTAAGCGATCAGTCAAAACAAGGTTCAGCGAACATATCAAGGAAGCAGAGAAGTTAAAGTCAAGGAAAACACCCGGTGCTACAGCTAAGTCCACCATCGCCAAGCATATTGTAGAAACTAATCACGCAATCAATTGGGATGATCTAGAGGTAATACTAGACGTGAGCAACAATCGGAAATTGGCCGTATATGAGAGCTTTTGGATTATTTGACAACCGGAAAACGCACGGCTCAATGAAGATGTGGGCAACGGCTACTCAAGGATACTAGATCTAATTAAAATTAAATCCAAATAATATTTAAAATATAATAAACGAATTATAATAGCAGTAATAAAAACAAAAACTCAATAAGGGAAAAGCAATAAATGATACCTCTTAAGCAGGTACAATAAAATGTAATTAAGGATATACGTTGATTGATAGGTCTCAAAGACAAAAACAGGTAAAATCTAAGTGATGAAAGGGATATAAAAAGCGGATACTATTTGGAATTAAACCATAACAAAAAACACTGAAGAAGGAGGAACTCTTACCTCCGAAATATATATTTGTTTAACATTAAATTTACAATACTTGCGTTTTTATGGAAAAGTGGGAGGAACATTTATTTGGAGAATTTTTTTTTAATTATCACTTTCACAACGCTATTGCACTACATTCAACACGGTTTATCTAAAAAATTCTTTTGTGTACAATTTCAAATTCAACTTGATTAGATGTTTCCCATCATTTTTACGAATCATATGTTTTCAATCATTTGGTTGATATTTTGTTGAAAATTCGGGGTTTAAAGTAAACAAGTTGGGTAAACAGACCTACGCTCATGTCAGAAGGGTTTTGTATTCAATTTTCAAAATGCAGTCACCAGATTGAATAGAGTCAAGAAGCATGTCAATGACGATTTTATTGGAGAAACTATGAAATTCGAAGATCATACTATTATTAACAAAGTTGAACGAATTTAGACTTCTGAGGATTTTGTTATTATTATACTCATAAATATCTCCCTTGATAATTATTTCAGATGTCCATTCGCGAGGGAGGATACACATTTTTCATGTATTTCCCCCCTGTGCCCCCAATGAAGCAAAAACTGACAGGTTAAGAACTGTTTTGAAAAGCTCCCATGAAAACTTTCATTTCATACTCATATCGTCTACGTTTGATGAATTTTTTTTTCAGGGGCCACTCTCCTGTACTGTTATCATCGATTAATGGCCAATTTTTTCGAACCCTAGAGTTGTTACAAAGCCCTTTTGCTAGAAGCTCCCTCCCGCCTCCTTGACTTGTTTCACTTATGAGCATTAATTGTAGGTACTCATCTTCAGTCATTCATTAAATTGAATCAAGTGTTCAAAGCATGCACCTTAAACCAAACGTCGAAGTTGGGAAAAAATAACTCAAAATTATTCAATCTTCGCATTTAAAACAGCCACTATTTTGTTTTAAGATTACTGATACCATTAGCTGAACTGATTCTCAAAGGTATGCATGACACCTATCATTCCTGAAATGTTCATGCAAATCCTAGCAGTTTCTTGTGACCAAGACGTGTGTGTGCCTCATAGTTTTTCCCAGTTTAGGTGTGTGTACAGTAAGTGCAACCATAATAATTTATATTTTTAAATAACTGTACTTCCGAACAGACGATTGCTGGCAACGAGACCGAGGAACGAAGGACAAATTCTTCGCTTTTGCGTTGTGGCGCTACTTCTTGCGCAAGGCGGACCCATGGGCAGTCGGGGACGAATGCAGCGACAACTGTGTAGAAGTTAGCAAGTAAGTCCTACGGAAGGTGTAGGCAGTGCGCCCGTCATTAATTCAACGGAATAAGGTCAGAGCAAGATATGATTTGCCTACAATCTCGTCATTAATTTTTTGCAACAATTAGATCTAGTTTTGGAAGCTATTTCCAAAAGTTAGAGTAGATGATAACTATTCAAAGAGATGCAACATCACAAATTGCGTGTGGCGGTGTAAATACCGTTTGAAAGAAGATGACCTATGTTCTCAGAATTAGGGGCTGCAGTGACGCGCTTACCTCCCATCACAGAACTTTGTATATTGATAACGTTCACGTTTGTGTATCAATTTCAATAACAATCATCAGTTCGATGTTTCCTTCGAAACAAGACGTTGAGTAGTGTGATTCGCCAGGAGCGGATTATTCTGCGATTCATTTGCGTTGCATAGTCGATCAGTGAGAATCTTTCTTTTTCTTGTCTAGTTGTGAATTCCATCGATTGTTATAACACGTTTATTAAAACCAAACATATAAAGTGCGATTTAAACTCCGATAATTTCAATTTTTTGTACGCGTCAAGAGAAAAGGACTATCAAAAGCACGAAGAAGCTAAATTTCCCAAAAGGGTACTGACCAAACAATGTTGACAAGTCTAATTCTAGTTGTGATTTTTATGTATTATTTTGACCTAGATGCAAACGTCGTACTTTCTATGTTTATTTTTTATAGGGAGGATAATTGTTTGCCAAATGATTTTTATAGTAGTAGAGAGAAAGATATTCAATTCGGATTGATCCCTTTTCTGAGATTAAAGAATAAATTGAATCGGCTTTTTAAGATAAACGTAAATGAGAAAATTTCTATTTTTTATGCTTTATAGTATAATTTCAAAAAGGGTATTATAATTGTGTATTATATGAAATAATAACGAAAAGTACTAGGTTTAGAGTCACGCGACTTGATGAAATTTCTCATTATTTAAAACGCGTTGTTTGATAAAAGAAATAGAGAACGAAGCGCATGATCGAATTTAGAAGATTGTGCTCATTAAATTGATATCTGAATTAAGACTTGAATTTGTTAACAATACGCTAAACAGACATAAAATTATTTGAATATATAGAATTGCAAAAGGGTATCAGAAACGTCCAAGAAATGATTTTGCAAGTATAAATGTGAGTTGTTATAGAAATGAATTTCTTCTGGAATTCACCTAATCAAATAAATCTTTACGACAATTTCTCAGGATAGATGTTGGCCTGTTCCCAATATTTATCACTTAACACCATCTTCAAACAGTCAACCTGATTCAATTTTGACCACGTTTAAGTATCTCCTTTTCTTCTGATTCCTAATAAGTTAAAAGAATAAGTTATTTCCTTGAATGATATCAACATACTTTTTCTAGAGGCCTTGTTCCTTTTGTAATTAGGTCAGAAGCCATTTTCGTTCGAAAAATTCCAATGAAACGGAATTGAAAGCTGAAAAGAATTCGTCACAGGCAAAAATTCTATTTATTTTTTCCTAGAGCTATTCATATTTACATAGAAGGAATGATTAATAATTAAATAGCATAAATTTTGAGAATAGAGAAAAATAAACACATACACACACGATAGGAAGGCAAACTCCAACTAACCATTACTGGAGTCGGTCGTGTGTATTTTTCGCAGCTCTTATTTTTCAAATTTATATTCTGATATTGGCGTATAGGCTATCGAAAGTCATACCGCTTGAATCTTTGCGTGTCGCAGTTCGTAACAGTGATTCTGTTGGTGTGATTCTATGGGCGTCGCATCTGTGCTAATTAATTTTCATGTTTATTTAATATGTAGCGTCTCTGTCGCCGCCAGTGGTGGCCGTTAATCAATTCGTTGTCGTGGCGATCGGGCTGAATGCGGTCAGAGCTTCGCGCCGTGTTGGAACTCTCTCTTGCTCGACATCCATCCACGGAGCAACACGGACGAGTATAAAAATTCCACATAAACTTCGTATATTTTGTCAATAGAATTTAAGTTAGTAATTGAACATACCTGGTCTTTCATTTCATTGGCAACACGTTCTGTACGAAGACACATCCGCACATTGGTGACCCCAGAAGGTAGTTTTTTAAAATTGTCTTAATGGCCGAGGAAGAGTTTCAGGACGCAGACAGCGGGGCCATGAGCCCAGTCAAGAAATCAGCGCCATCGCCATTAAGCTACCTCCATTTTGGCAAGACGAGCCGGATTTGTGGTTTTTGCGGATTGAAGCACAATTCCGCACCGGCAAAATCTCCAGCGATCAAGCCCGATTCGACAGAGTGATCGCAGAACTGGAAGTTTCTGTGATGTCGCAGGTGGCTGAAATTATCAAGTCGCCGCCAGCCGTAAATAAATACGCAGCATTAAAATCCCGGTTGTTGTCAATATTCGGTTTAAAAGAGCACGAAAGACTCAGACACCTGCTGTACAATTTGGAGTTGGACGACCAACGTCCGTCGCGTCTATTGCGCAAGATGCAGGCAATTGCAGGTATCGAAATGCCAGAGGTTATGATCAAAGACCTGTGGCTGCAGCGCCTCCCGTCGAATATACGCTCTATTTTGGCCGCCTTTGAGCAACAAACCTTGGAAAAGTTGGCCAACGCAGCGGACCGGATCGCAAGCTATGAAGCAACGGCCAATGTGGCCAATGTGCAACGTCGTCCCGAGGGTAAATCAACGGAGACCGCCGACGTCGAAGGCATGGAGTTTAAAATCGCAGAACTCCGTTCGGAGATAGGTCGAATTAAATCCAGCGCACACAATCCAAACAACGCACACAATCCAAACAACGATTCGGTGCGAGGGCAAGACGATGCCAATCTCCTTGTGAATTCCGACTTGTGACGTCGGGAAACGTATCGAACCACTAGCCTCACAGGCGAAAGCTAGCGGTTGCAATTCTAATCGTCTACTAGTGTCAGACCCAAGAAGTAAGCTAATATTTTTAGTCGACACAGGCGCAGACGTTTCGGTAGTTCCCGCCTCATTACTAAAACGTAACAACAAATCATCATCACCGAAGCTTTTCGCTGCAAACGGTACACAAATCGACACTTTTGGAAAAACTACACTGAATCTTTCGCTCGGACTACGACGCGACTTCCGGTGGAGCTTCTACGTTGCAACTGTGTCCCGCCCTATCTTGGGAGCCGATTTTCTAAGGAATTTTGGCCTATTAGTGGACATGCAGAATAAACGCCTTTCTGATCCGCATTCGCAATCTTCTACACAAGGCCGAGTTAACCGCACGCGCTGCGAAACCGTTTCTGTGATAAATGCTAACAGCCACTACCACGCTCTTCTAAGGAAGTTTCCAGTATTGACCGACCCAACCATTAGAACAAAGCCAACGGAACATAATATTCGTGACTTTATAGCTACGTCTGGCCCACCCGTATCGGAACGCCCACGCAGGCTCAACAAAGCCAAACTCGCAATCGCCAAAGCAGAGTTTAAGTATTTGTTGGAACAGGGTTTCTGTCGCCCTTCGAGCAGCCCATGGGCAAGTCCGCTTCACCTCGTCCAGAAGAAAAATGGTTCGTGGCGACCCTGTGGAGACTACCCGCGCCTTAACGCAGCCACAATCCCGGATAAATATCCGATGCGCTATATACAGGACGTCTCTATAGACCTAGCCGGAAAACGATATTTTTCAAAAATCTACCTATTCAAAGCTTTCCACCAAATCCCGGTAGAGGAAAATGACATACCAAAAACAGCGGTTGTGACTCCGTTTGGTTTATACGAGTTCACAGTTATGACTTTTGGCCTCCGCAACGCGGCTCAGTCGTTCCAGCGATTTATGGACACAGTGCTCCTAGGCCTCAATTTTTGCATCTGCTATATACATGACATATTAATCGCATCGGAGTCAGAAGAACAACACGTGGAACACCTCCGACAGGTGTTTGATAGACTGGCGAAGTTCGGTTTGAAAACAAACCCTGAAAAATGTTCCTTCGGCGTTAAGGTAATCAAATACTTGGGCCACTTGATCAACGAACATGGAATCTCACCGCCACCGTCTCGAGTCAACGCTATTCGAAACTTCAAAAAGCCGTCCAATGTAAACGAACTCCGCCGTTTTTTAGGAACGATCAATTTCTACCGTAGGTTTATTAAAAACGCGGCTCAGCTTCAAGCACCGCTAAGTAAATATTTAGCTAAAGCAAAAAAAAAAACGATAAGACACCTATCAATTGGACACCAGAAGCAGAGGAGGCATTTTTTAATTGCAAAAACAGCTTGGCGGACGCCACAATGTTGGTCCATTTTAGGTCAAACGAACTTTTAAGACTGGCGACTGATGCTTCAAACCTAGCGGTTGGAGCGGTGCTCGAGCAGAAGCAACAAGGACAATGGTGACCTCTCGCTTTCCATCAAAGGAAGCTCTCCGCATCAGAAACTAAATACAGTGGATACGACCGCGAACTCTTGGCAGTGTACGAAAGCATCCGTCATTTCCGTCATTTCTTGGAGGGTGCAGAGTTTCATATATTGACCGATCACAAGCCACTGATGTTTGCATTTCAACAGCCAGCCGCTAAGGCCTCGCCTCGTCAACTGCGGCACTTAAGCTTCGTGTCACAGTTTTGCACAGACCTTCGATATATTCCGGGGTCCACTAACGACGTAGCGGACGCCTTGTCCCGAATCGAAGAGATCACGGTGCCCACGACTATCGATTTAAAGGATTTAGCGAGCAAACAGGAAAGCGATACCGAATTGAAACAATTGCTTAATAAGAACGTCACATCGCTCAAACTTAAACGTGTGAAGCTGGACGGAAACCTGGAGGTAATAGTGGATGTTTCCTTATCACGGTCACGCGTTTTTGTACCGGAGTGCATGCGCCAACAAATTTTCGATACATTCCACCAACCCTCGCACCCAAGCGGTCGCATTACTGCAAGAGCAATTGCCAACAAATTCGTATGGGTTAACATGAAGAAGGATTGCCGTGCATGGGCACGTTCGTGTGGGCCTTGTCAGCGCTCAAAGATTGGTCGCCACCAAAGAAATATTCTTCAAGATTTTCAAGTGCCCGACGCGAGATTCCAACACGTTCATCTGGATATCATCGGCCCACTCATCCAAGTACAAGGATACAAGTATTGTCTAACGATGATCGATCGGTTTTCACGGTGGCCAAAGGCTGTCCCTTTGGCAGATCAGACAGCGCAGTCAGTGGCACGAGCATTCTTTAATAATTGGGTGGCACGATTTGGAGTACCACGAACAATAACCACAGACCAAGGAACCCAGTTCGAATCGTCTCTGTTTAAAGCATTATCCGGGTTCATCGGCTGCGAAAGAAACAGATCGTCACTGTACCACCCAGCTTCAAATGGACTTATTGAGCGATGGCACCGCACACTCAAGGCTGCCATCATGTGCCACGAAAATAACCATTGCTGGCCGGACATCCTTCCAGCGGTGTTGTTGGGGTTGCGAGGCACCGTTAAAGAAGATTTGGCAGTTTCATGCACAGAAAAGCTCCACGGGATCTCATTCCCAGGAGAATTGATAACTCCCAGCAACACCAGAGCTGAACTTCACGAGTTTATCGTCCATCTTCGCAAGACGATGAGTCAACTGCAACCCGCCAACCCATCGCGGCACGGGTCAAGAGTAACATTTCACAACAAAGCCTTGCCTAACTGCACTAACGTATTTTTGAGAATCAATGCGGTTAAGAAGCCACTCACACAGCACTACTCGGCCCCCACAAGGTACTGCAACGAGTTTCAGAGTGGGTGTACTCCATCGACGTTAACGATCGCAAAGTCAATGTCTCGACAGAAAGACTGAAGCCTGCGTTTCTTGAAGTTTCCCAGTCTTCTCCAATCAAGAATCGCAACACCACTTCAAGAAAGCCAGGCCATGAAGAAAGTTCCAGTTTCACACACGATTCCTCCACTCAACCGCAAGTAACACACGCACCAAGTTCGTCACACGCAGCAACCACAAGGAATGTATCACCCCGTACGCACAACACTCCTGCACCGACTTGGCGCTGCATTCTTCCACCGATCAATCCTCCGCCGACATCATTAAGGACGTACCCGCCAAGTAAGAAACTCTCCCTGCTTTTATAAGAAAGCAGTAAGTCAGTTGCGGCGCCGCGAATTGATTAACAATCTTGCTCTGGGTCCTATCCACTGGTTAGGTCTTCAGATGTAAACATCGCCGGTGCGTCACATTTCAAGTAATATCGTGACATTAACTACAAGTGTCAACGCCACTCGGGAGGGAGTAATGTAGCGTCTCTGTCGCCGCCAGTGGTGGCCGTTAATCAATTCGTTGTCGCGGCGATCGGGCTGAATGCGGTCAGAGCTTCGTGCCGTGTTGGAACTCTCTCTTGCTCGACATCCATCCACGGAGCAACACGGACGAGTATAAAAATTCCACATAAGCTTCGTATATTTTGTCAATAGAATTTAAGTTAGTAATTGAACATACCTGGTCTTCCATTTCATTGGCAACACGTTCTGTACGAAGACACATCCGCACAAATATCTTGAAGACAAATTTGTTTACATTGAATCTGAAAGTGATCATTCAGTGCCACCTATTATATAATTGCCTTTCACTTTTACACTTATACTTAAAAGTGCTTTCATCGAAAGGGTGTGTGCCTTAGCTGAAAAGCTTATTATAGTGTATACGATTTTAGTGATTTCTTTTTAATACATTTCATTTTTACGTGTTGATCCGTGCTCCAAAGTCGAAACTATTTTATTACGGTTAATAAAACTTTTTGTGCAAAGTGTATTTTCCGCTTATTACATTATAATAAATGCTCCAAAGAGAGAAAATCGATTAAATAATAAAGTGTGAAGGGGTATATGTTCGCCGAAAGAAAACAAAAAATTTTGTAAATACTTATAAAATAATACCTAGAGATAGAATAGTAAACTTTGAAAATAATGAAGTTGATTCAGTTTGAACATAAACTTTTTTTACCCCAGATTGTCAACCTTAAGTAATTAAATTGTTTCTCTGTATAAGAAAAAGATTTGTTTTATGTGGTGGTACACATTAGAACCCACGCTAAAGGATAATGTAAATAGAATTATCAGTTGTAATTATTTGTACTTTAATAAGTAAACGAAAATATTTGAGTTAATAATAAACCTAAAATAAATTGCTGATCATAACACGACTTTCCTTTCCAGCATGCCCTTCTCTTCCAGCAGGAGTGATAGCGAACGGTAAGTATGCCGTGACGAGGGCAGGGTTGTAGCAATCCGCGGATGGCCGGTTTCCTGTCGCCACGCGGTACCATCGTTTGTTTTGCGTTTTTTATTAGAGTAGCGTTTTTCGGATTCAAATTCAATTCAATTTATTTCATCCAAAGTTTACATATTATCATACAAAACGTAACAATAACAGCTGTAAACCCTACAGAGATATTTAAATATCTGTGCGTAAGCTTGGGTACTTAAAAAACTAGCTTACATACTAAGAGAAGCAATAGACAACATATGATTAAGTGTCATCAATGTTCATCAAAAAGGGGAAGAAAGAAAAAAAAAAAGTATGATTACTGTATTTCAACAAAATATAAGATTTAAAATGATTTAAAAAATTTAATTCAATTTAATTAATTTTATGGAAATAAAATTTGAAACGAAGTAGAAAACTTCAAGAAATATTTTGTAATGAAATCCACTTCTTCAGTTTATATTTACAAAATTTAGAGTAATGCAAAGTTTTTAGACTATCAGGAGGTTTATTAAAAAGCTGTATAGCTTTAATGTAACTATTTTTACTTCCAACAGTTTTATAAATCTGTGGAAGTAAAATATTTTTGTTCCTCTTAATACTCTTTGAAATATTATATTTAAGTTTTAAATCATTAAAATGAAAACAAAGTGATTCTAGTGCAAACATTTGATCCAAGCTAAGCGGTTTTTTGCCAATTTGAGAATGGTTTTTTGAAAATTGTTTGAAACATCTTTAATTGAAGTTTTTGCAACATGATTTTGTGTGAAGACGAACAACCGCCCCAAGCAATAATACCATAATTAAGTATGCTGTGAAAAAAAAGCATGGTAAATCATTCGAAGAGTTTGAGGTAGCATGATTTTGGAAAATTTGTGAAAGATAAAAGTCATATATTTCGTTTTATTAACTATAAACTGAATATGATTGAGCCACCGCATCCGATAATCAATAATTATTCCAAGGTATTGGCAACTTTCCACACGACGAAGTTTTGATCCATTAATTTGTATATCTAAGTTTGGTGGTACACTACCACAGTAATAACCGAAAGCAATGAAAACCGTTTTGTCTACATTAAGTGATAATTCATTAAGTGCTAACCATTCAGCAATATTATCAAGGTGATAGTTCATTTTTGTTTGATCAAGTTGCCAGCTTTTGTCAGTAGATATAACTGCTGTATCATCAGCAAAAGACAGGACCGTATCTTGAGGTATGTAATGAATCATGCGACGCCGCTGGTGACCACTACTAACACACCTTGCTACTATGTGGCTTGTCATTTCACGTTGGTTGCGACGGGCGCATACCCCACGTCAATTTTGTCGTGGGATGTCAAGAGGCATTGACAGCCACATGGCAGTGAAGTGTGCACGTAGTGGCCGTCACCCAAGAAGAGTCGGTTGTGAAAAATTCGCAACGCAATATTTGGCGAGTTTACCTTGAATTGGCCGGGCGCGATTTAAGATTCGCCGGGTGGTTTAATATATTGTTACATGTACAAATAATTACATGTACAAAAAATTCTGCGAGCTACTGTCGCAATTGTTTTCATAATCATTAAGAACGTCAACAAATGAATTTACTCGAACCCACGAGAATCCAACAAGCATGATCAACATTTGCAAGTGACGTCACTCCATTCATTAATTTGCTCGAATCTACCAGGTACCTCTCGGTAGAACATTCGCCAATGTACGAGAAATGGGTGAATAGGTAGAGACCCTATATAAAGGCGAGCTGAATGAATGGGGGGATCATTCATTCGACCGCGATAAGAACTACGATAGTATGTGGGAGGCGATATTATTCGAGTAGTAGAAAAGTGTGTTTCGCGATAGTGAAGTGATTTAGAAGACAATTGCGATAAGAAATTTATGGACAAGTGTTAGATTTTTTTCATAGTGAAAATTAAAATTAGTGAAAGTGTTAAATTGTTAAATTGATCATTGTGCACTTTTGTAATTAAATAAACTCTTTTAACTTAAATTAAAAGACATTGCGTTTTCACTTTCCCGGAACATTAAAATTATTGGCCGCGAACCGAAAACACGCAACAATGGTGTCAGAAGTGGGATAGAAAATTTTGGAAGGGAAAATTTGAACATTTTTATAGTGCACAATAGTAAAATTTAAAGATACATTGAAAATGCCACGAAGCCTAAACTTAAAAATTAATGAACTGACCATGTCGGAGCTTAAGGAAGATTTGGAACAGCGAAACCTGGCTACGCAAGGTACAAAGGCCACACTGATTGCACGCTTGCGTGACACAATTGAATCGGAAGGCGCGTATCTGGATTCGGGTGAGCCCTCAGATGCAGAAAAAGGCGCAGAAGGTGGTGAAGCAGAAATATCAAAACCAAAGGAACCAGAAAATGCGCTGATGCAAATGCTGATGCTGATGCAGCAAGAGCTGCGTCAACAGTCATCTAATTTAACTGCGAAGCTCAATGAACAGACATCCAGTTTAGCTGTGAAGCTAAATGAACAATCAGCGAAGCTAGACCAACAAGCGTTCGAAATCAAGGCAGACATCACACAGAAGCTGGAGAAACAGTCAACCGAAATAAAAGCGGAGCTCGGTCATCTGAACAAACAAATTAAAGAAGTCGAGGAAAAGGTTGACCAGGTCGAGGAAAAGGTTAACCAGGTCGAGGAAAAGGTCAGCCAGGTCGAGGGAAAGGTCAGCCAGGTCGAAGAGAGAATGAACCACGAGATGGAAAAAGCGAAAAAAGAATTGGAAGCAGCGAAGGCAGTAGTAACCACTTCACCAGCCCCGCTTATAACCGCAGCGCAAAGCACATCCAGGAATGTGCAAGCACCAATATTCGATGGGCAAACGGTCTGGAGTATTTACAAAACCCAGTTTGAAGCTGCCGCAAGGGCAAATCACTGGAATGAACAGGACCGAGCAACTGCGCTGATTCTTGCTCCAAGGAGATCCAGACCGAGTCAGGAGCCCAGAATGGAAGCCCTTCAAGCAGAGGGGTCGGGAAACATGTAAGAGCCAACTTCGTGGGGCAGAGGTTGGCTAGGAGGATCAACGTCCCCAGCACCACCATCACCGTGTCAAGACTACATCGTGGAGAAGCGGACTTATGCCTTCCGGGTCAAATTGACGGAGAACACTGCACCATAACAATCGACACTGGTGCAACCCGATCGATTATCCGACCAGACCTAGTTAGACAGCAACAACTTCACAAGGGCAGAATTTTCTCACTACGGACAGCTACGGGAGAAACTGCACCTGTTCATGGAGAGGTCAACCTCCAGATACAGTTGGGAGACCTTGTATTCCGACATAATTTTCTGGTCGCGAACATTATGGATGACGGCATTCTCGGAATGGATTTTCTGCGACCACATGGAATCACGTTGGACTTGGGCAAACGTGTATTGAAATGGCAGAATGTCGAATTACTGATGGAGGATCCCAGTGTCCAAATCCCCAAGATGAATGTAGTGGTATGTACTGACACTGATGTACCGAATTCTTCCGAAAGCATTGTATGGGCCAAGCTTGATGGTGATTCTGGAGACCACCGATCTTATCTGATAGAGCCAACGAAGACATCCGCATTGCGCAGTTTGATTGTAGGACGAAGCCTTGTAAGATCTTTAAGGAACGGATATGTGCCGGTTAGAGTCCTTAACACCGCAGATTCAACCACGAGCATCAAAGCGGGAGAAGTCATCGGCAGCTGCCAGCCTGTTTCCACCATCACCTCTTTGGAAGCTACTCACGACCATCATTGCAAAAGGAGGCAAGACACAGACAAAGCCCGGGAATCCACGTCTGCAATATTGAAGCAGGTCAAATTGCCAGTACAGCTATTCAAACGAGCCTCTGATCTGGTCACCAAGTACAGTGACATCTTCTCAACAAGCCCGGATGTCCAAGGCCGAAAGAGTATGGTAACTCACGTCATAGATACACAGGGAGCCAAGCCGATTCGACAAGCACCCAGACGCCTCCCTGTAGCCAAACAAGGAGAAGTGAGCGCGCTGATCGCGGACATGGAAAAACAAGGCGTTATTGAACCTTCTGTCAGTCCATGGGCCGCGCCTGTAGTTATAGTAAAGAAAAAGGATGGTAGCACTCGTTTTTGTGTCGACTATAGGCAGCTTAACGACGTCACTAAGAAAGATAGTTACCCGCTCCCACGCATCGATGACATCATGGACACTTTAGCCGACGCAAAATGGTTTTCTACATTCGATCTCAAGAGTGGCTGCTGGCAGGTAGAAATCGACAAGAAGGACCGAGAGAAGACCGCATTTTCAGTTGGGACCGGATTGTGGCAGTTTGTGGTGATGCCATTTGGGCTTTGCAATGCTCCAGCCACTTTTGAACGCTTGATGGAATACGTGCTACGTGGTCTAACCTGGAAAACCTGCTTGGTGTACCTAGATGACATCATCGTCATCGGGAGAACGTTCGAAGAGCATGTGCGGAACTTAGAAGAGGTTTTCTCCCGACTGCGACTGGCAAATTCGAAACTTAGTCCCGACAAGTGTACCCTTTTCGCAGCTGAAGTAAAATACCTGGGACACGTCGTATCAGCAGAAGGGGTCAAAACAAACCCTGAGAAAATTGAAGCCGTGAAAAGCTGGCCAACACCAAACAACAAGCGCCAACTACGAAGTTTCCTGGGTCTGGCAACCTACTACCGAAGATTCGTCAAAGACTTTGCCAAAATAGCTAAGTGTCTCCATCAGCTAACCGAGAATATCGTCCGTATGTCTGGAATGAACAATGCCGGACAGCCTTTGAGACCCTGAAGGAAAAGCTATGTGAATCACCCGTGCTGGCGTATCCGAAACCCGGAAAAATGTTTGTAGTTGACACCGATGCAAGCAACGGCGGTATTGGAGCTGTACTCTCCCAGCAGATCAATGGCGAAGAAAGAGTCCTCTCGTATTACAGTCGAGTTCTCTCAAAAAGTGAGAGGAATTACTTCGTGACCAGGAAGGAGCTATTGGCTATAATAGAGGCCACCAAGCAGTTCCACAAGTATCTATATGGCCAGAAATTTGTTCTTCGAACGGACCATGCATCACTGAGATGGCTGCTCAACTTTAAAAACCCCGAGGGACAAGTTGCGAGATGGATCGAAAGATTGTAGTCATACGACTACGAAATTGTTCATCGAAAGGGCGGAGTTCATGGAAATGCTGATGCCCTATCCCGCCGCCCATGTCCAGCTAACTGCAAGCATTGCCGACGGATTGAGGAAAAGGAACCGCCCGTTGATCTGCGACTGATAACGGCCGAATTCGATGAAGGTTGGTCATCGGAGGAGATTCGAAATGCCCAGCTAGCCGATGAAGACATCGGACCATTGCTCGTATGGAAGGAGACGACTGGGCGACCTGAGTGGAAAGACGTTTCAACGCATGGCGCAACCCTGAAAAGCTATTGGGCACAATGGAACTCCCTTCAGGTAGAGGGTGGCATACTCAAGCGGAAATGGGAAACGGTGGATGGCAGCTCCTTTAGGATGCAAACTATACTACCCAAAAGCCGAATCCACGATGTGGTTAAGGAAATGCATGAAGGATCCTCGGGAGGCCACCTTGGTGTTAACAAAACCTTAGCGAAATTGCGGGGAAGATTCTACTGGCTCCACGCTCGAGAAGACGTAGAGGACTGGTGTCGCAGATGCACAATTTGCGCTTCCGTCAAAGGCCCAAAGCGACGACTGAGAGGACAAATGCAAACCTATAACGTGGGGGTACCGTTTGAAAGGATTGCTGTTGACATCGCAGGACCCTTTCCTGAATCTGAATGGGGAAATCGATACACGCTGGTTGTAGCCGATTATTTCAGCAAGTGGCCCGAGGTCTACCCCATTCCCAACCAGGAAGCAACTACTGTAGCCGAACAGCTAGTGTTAAATTGGGTCAGTAGGTACGGCGTACCTGGCGAACTACATTCGGATCAAGGCCGAAACTTTGAGTCACTAGTTTTTGGCGAAATGTGCGTGCTGCTCGGAATAGGGAAAACGAGGACAACACCGCTGCATCCCCAATCCGATGGAATGGTCGAACGTTTCAACGGCACGCTCAATAAACACCTGGCCAAAATGGTTGACGAGAACCAAAGGGACTGGGACCGACATATCCCACTATTTTTAATGGCGTATAGAGCCGCTGAACATGCATCGACGGGGCAAGCTCCAGCCAAAGTCATTTTTGGAAAGACTATTCGTTTGCCAGCCGATATAAAGTTCGGAACACCCCCTGAGAAACCCCAAACGGTCTCGGAGTACGCAAGTGATCTAAGACAACGGTTGAACCAGATACATCGGACAGTGCGTTAACACCTCGAATCGGCTACTGACCGCATGAAGACCAGGTATGATCTAAAGGCTAATTTATAACCCGCAACGGCGAAAGGGTAGGTCTCCAAAGTTGCAACATAATTGGGAGGGACCATACCGAGTTACAAAGCGAATCAACGACGTCGTATACCGAATACAGGAACATCGTAAGCCGAGAGCTAAAATGAAAATCGTGCATCTGGACCGTCTTGCCCCATATTACACCCAGGAAGAATTGACTACAAATAGCGTCACATCTTTTCGGGGCGAAAAGAACTGAGGTGGGGGCAGTGTTACATGTACAAATAATTACATGTACAAATAATTCTGCGAGCTACTGTCGCAATTGTTTTCATAATCATTAAGAACGTCAACAAATGAATTTGCTCGAACCCACGAGAACCCAACAAGCATGATCAGCATCTGCAAGTGACGTCACTCCATTCATTAATTTGCTCGAATCTACCAGGTATCTCTCGGTAGAACATTCGCCAATGTACGAGAAATGGGTGAATAGGTAGAGACCCTATATAAAGGCGAGCTGAATGAATGGGGGGATCATTCATTCGACCGCGATAAGAACTGCGATAGTATGTGGGAGGCGATATTATTCGAGTAGTAGAAAAGTGTGTTTCGCAATAGTGAAGTGATTTAGAAACAATTGCGATAAGAAATTTATGGACAAGTGTTAGATTTTTTTCATAGTGAAAATTAAAATTAGTGAAAGTGTTAAATTGTTAAATTGATCATTGTGCACTTTTGTAATTAAATAAACTCTTTTAACTTAAATTAAAAGACATTGCGTTTTCACTTTCCCGGAACATTAAAATTATTGGCCGCGAACCGAAAACACGCAACAATATTTATAAAGTGCACGTTAAAAATCCAATTATTTACCTCCAACAACTGAAGAGACTGCTTAGTAACTTCTACCTCGCATTACATTGAAAAGGGAGGGAATTTTTGCTGAAGAAAGTGGTTCCTCAACGATCATCAAATGAATCAGGCTGGCAGGTTAGTGTTAAAATACTAGATATTAAACGTGCAAGTGAAGGTTCACGATGTTGCAGGATCATAATGAGGACTTGGACATACCACGCGTAACTGGACAACTGAGACATCAGCGTGATAATATTACCTCATCGCTAGCACAGTACAAATTCATTTACGCCCTGTTAATAACACATTTGAAACGAACTCGTCTCATTTAATAACATCTGTATTGGATGCATACCTGTAGGCCGTTGGGCCGACTTTGTAATAGGCGCAAGGAAGGCCGTGGCCTGGTTGCATTTTCCCGTTCACCTGGGCAAACGATAACAGTGCAAAGTGTGAACACGTCACGGGGAAACGACTAGACCAGCGTAGCCGTCTGTCAGCTCCCTCGTCACTACACTTGCTGTCCTGTATCTTTCAATGGAGAACGATTGCTCTTTGTTCTCAATCTAATTTGAAAACCATTCCAATAAGAATGGAGTCGCAGGGAGCAGACAGCCAACGCCACGAGAAATGAACAATGCTCGCTTCAGGAGGGAACAAAACTCAAAGCAACAATTTATGCAACATATTAGCAACTATTAAAAAGTGAGTCTTGATTTAAAGTTATAAAAGACACTTTTCAGTTTCTATGGAAAAACAGAAAGGTTAGCAGTACTCATTGTTTAACGCCAAAAACCATTTGTTTTAAGAAACACAGTTGTTTTTGTGTTTAGATAAATGAAAGTTAATACGGAAGAGAATTTGTGTTGGTTCTACTAGTGTTACTAAGTTGCATAAATTTCAATGATTCACCAAGAATTGTACAACTGTACAAAGCAGTAAAATTAATTAATTTTCGTTGAATTCCATGATTTGAAATGTTCCTTTTCTTAATTTTTTAGTTCAAAATCATTATCTTGACAGAAGTGAATGTTTAGTGTTGAGGCTTTGTTCACTTGATGTACAACCTCCAGGCGTTTTGGCTTATGATTTTTCTATTCGGCACTTCTGAAAGTGTTGCGTTGTTGGTGTTTACTACGCCTTCCCATTTCAATTCTCTTTTTTTGTTAAAATCATTTATGATTTCCTCATAAGCTACACAATTGTTTAAAAAAAAACAACACTTTTTCAAGTGAACGTAAACTAGGAAATTGGAAAAATTTATTTTCTCACTAATTTGAAAAGATGGAAGTTTGCGATTTGCCGAGAGAAAAGAAATGACAATTTTTACAGAAAGGCTTCGGCGTCCTTAAAATTCTCGCAAAATTTCCTGGACTTATAATAACTATTCACAACGAAAGGATTGAATCAATTATCTGTTTTGAAATAGGGCATCCACAACACAAACTAAAAAATTCGTGCTATTATATTCTGAATGAATGAATAAGTGAAGCAAATCCAAAACATATAAACTGTTTCAAAACTTAATGGCACCGAGATGACTCTATATGTCTACAAAATGAAGAGAAAACAAGAAGCAAAAAAAAAAAAAAAAATAACAAAATAACTAAAATCTAAAGTGCACTTTAAAAATCGCATTTTTGTTCACTCACCTTCGTCATTGAATGACATAAGTAAGAAGAAAGATTAGCAACAAAAAAGTAATCACATGAATTACGAAAGAAATAACTAGCGAAGAGATAAATAGAAACTCTTACCAAAATTCGTGTAAATTAAATCTAAAAATTTTTTTTTAAATAAGTAATTTCCAAGAAAATTTAAAAATCTGTTAGAACACATAGAAAGGCGTCATGATGGTTTTTTTTTATAATGCCTTCAAAGAGTCCGAAATACATAGCATTAAATTTTGAAGAATAATGACAATTTGAAGAGAGTTCCTTAAAAATTTTCAAACGATATAAGAGAGTTGCAATTGATATTATTATTGCATATGCAGCTCCTTAGAGCGTAATGAAAGTAGAATGCGTTCACGTAATACGTTGGCCAACTATGAATGTTCAAGTAGAATAGTCATAAATCAAATTAAGTTCATTAATTCATCGCAATCCCCTAGTACACAACATATAGGTATAGCTTTAATTTCATTCAGTGGTATTTTATATGAAAATATTAATTTCATCATACTCGTAAGATTCATTTTTTTTCCATCCCACTACACCTTAACATTTTTTTTAAACTTAATAATTTGCTTCACTACCCTTACTACTCAATACTTACAAGAAAAAAAAATCCCCGTTGGCAGCACCAGTCGGAAAGGTAAATTTCTCGTATGTAGCGTAAGGTTTCGGAAAAAAAATTTGGCTTGCCTACTACTTAACTTCTTACTGCAATTTCGGTAGCACTACATGGGTTTTTATTAACAAAAAGGATCTGCCGCCGTTTGTGTATGGAGACACCCCATAGAGGCGCAAATATTTTGCCAATTAAATTGAGTTACACACGTATGGATCACATATTGAAAATCGGCGGGTAGTAAATTGTTATAAACATATTTATACTCGTTTCGCCCTTCTCACATTTGCTGTTTATACATTTCATAGTGGCTACCACACAAAGGTGATAACTTGTCGGCTTTAATAGCTCAAATAGTTAATTTCAAAAGATTTCCATAAAAGATTAATCAGCACTTGCATTGCCATTAATATATACATTTTCAATTTTTTTCTGAACTATGAGGGCCGTCATTACGATTTTTATTGAAATCGGCTGCTAAAAATATTAAGCTGTAAATTTTCGACTGTTTTATTTGTCATTCGATTCGCATAATTAAATTAAATTAACTTGCCTTAATAACTTATAATTTCAAGTTTCAACGGAATCTGTTGAGAACCTTGGCTGCTAGAGGGCTACAGAAATAAAAAACATTGTATGCCACCCCCCTGTATGGGGAGACCCCCCTTAAATACCTTAAAATATTTTCTTGCACTGCAAATTTCAAGAGGCACCACTTTTGACCTACGTAGAAAATTTCCTCATTCTAGCTCATGTGGTTTGCGAGAAAACTTGTTATGACGCACGAACAAACGGGCGGGCGGACGGACAGACAGACAAGTCGCGATTTTATAATTTTTTAGGGTATTGTTAAAAATATTTTACAATATCTCAAAAATGATCTGGTTTATAAGTTCTTTCAAGTCAAGTCATTTAAAACGTTTCCATGAAAAATATTCATTATTTCAGTTGGCACTAAAATAGCGAATTGCGCTTGCCTTCAGACCTCTGGGGGCCGCCATTTTGAATGCATGCATTTGATTTTGGATTATTTCAAATCTTTGTATGCTAGGACCTCATCAATTAATGTACTATCTCGCTAAATAGGAGTTTCACTCTAGACAGGGCAAAATAATTCAATTTTTAAAGAAAATGGCAGCTAAAAATATTAGGCTTTAAATTTTCGACTTTTTTATTTTTCATTCAATTTTAATAAAAATACAAAATACAAGAACATAGTACAAAAATTCATAATCTCAAGTTTCATCAAAATCCGTTGGAAAATGTGACCGCTAGAGGGCCACAAAGACATGAAAAAAACGCATATTTAAACGGCCGCCATTTTGAAATTTGCACATACATGATCACCAAAATATCAAAGACTGTAGGTGTAAGTAATGTCTATCTCGAAACCAAGTTTCATATATGTCGGATCAAAATTGCGACTTTTAGTAGCCTTTGAAGTTATGAGTTTCAACTGGCCGCCATTTTGTTTTTTGCAACCTGACCTCCAGTTTTTTTACGTAATTCTTTAGATACTTATAATTTCTATCCAACTGCCGAATCTCATGAAAATCTGTTGAAACCTTTGACCACTATTACAACAACAAAATTTTGCACGTTTTTCGACCTTTGAGCGGCCGCCATTTTATTTCTGCCGTACCGACTTTGGATTTTTTATTGTGAGATTTATCACATACATCAGTGAACTTTCGTACCAAATTTCATCCAAATCGGAGCTATACTTTGGTCAGAACAGATATCACGATTTTTCGTCTAAAACGGCCGCCATTTTGTTTTTGATCAGCCGATATAGCTTGTTCACGAACTTAACCGAGATAATTACCCAATACACCTTTCCTGAAAGTTTGGTGAAAATCGAAGCAAAATTGCAACCTCTAGCGTGGTCACAAATTTCGTTCTATCCTATATATATATATATATATATATATATATATATATATATATATATATATATATATATATATATATATATATATATATATATATATATATATATATATATATATATATATATATATATATATATATATATATATATATATATATATATATATATATATATATATATATATATATATATATATATATATATATATATATGATGCTCTTCGCAATAGGTAAATTTCTCTCGAGAAATTTACCTAAAACAAAAATTACCATCCAAGAAAACAACTACTATACGATTGTCAGTTAAGTTTTACATTCTAATATTTAAACCGCAGAAATTAGTGAAAGAATAAAATATTATACCAATTATAACCAATAACAATCAGCACGTTCAGCTTTTTTTCCATTACCTAAAACATTTCGCAAAACAATCATGGGCTGACACTCTATCCTGGTAATTGTTAGTAAGTTCGTTTAATATAAGAGAAAATTAAAAGCGTTTAAGGAATTATTGAAATAGCATTGAATAAATTGAACCAATTAAAAAGCATCCTTTAAATTATTGTAACTTTTAAAATAAACTGTATCACCTACCGTAGAAGATTTAAAATTATATTGAAATGTCAGTCTCTAAAATATATTTTTTTAACATTTAATTTTGATCTCGAGATGAAATTCGATTAAAATTGTTGTTTTTTTTTCCAAGTGGTAAATGAATTGTCTAGAAAAATAAAACAACATGAATTGCTAAACAGTAATAACGTCTTTCCTTTCCAGTGGTTCCTTTCTTTCAGCGGGAAATAGAGTGCATGGGAAGTATGCCGTCGCGAGGGTAGGGTTTGAGAAAATCCGCTGAGGTCGGTTTCGCGTCGCGCGCGGTACGCGGTACCTTAGTTGATTTTGGTTTTTCTTTAGCGTAGTTTTTTTCGGATTTACGTTAACGTAGTATATTTTTCGGTACCGCGTCGGAAATTCGGGAACGCGAAATGGAGATTAGATTTTTGTTCTTTGACTGAGTAAATGAAGAAATACGGAGTAACGTAAGGTAGGTTTCCTCTCCGTATGGTTTTGTTTTGGTGACGCGTTTGAAAACGGGCATGTATTGGTGGCTGAAGTTTTTAAATGAGCGTAATCCATTCGGAGACCCGCGACCGAAATCCTCTCCGATCTAGCTGGCCGACAAGCAGCCACCGCGTAAATGGACTACGGTGCACGGATTGGTTGACCGGTGGGTACCATCCGCTGGCACTACTCAGACTTAACGTCTAGAACCGATGAGAGGTCGGTTCCTCGTTCGGACGTAGAAATTAAAATCATTACAGGTAAATCTATTAAGAGATCATTTATATACAAGAGAAAAAACAAAGGTCCAAGGATTGTGCCTTGGGGAACTCCTGTTTTAACCTCACAAAAATCGCTAAAAGAACCATTTAATTTAATTCGCTGTTTTCTGTTTTGCAAATAACTCAAAATCAACTTATGAGCATTACCCCTAAGACCATAATTGTACAGTTTATCTAATAAAATTTTGTGACTCACAGTATCAAAAGCCTTTGCTAGATCCAAGAAAGTAACTGCAATAGGAATGCTACGATCAAGTTGCTTATAAATTTTGTTGGATAGATGCTGTAGCGCATCACTAGTGCCCACATTGTTCATAAAACCAAATTGCTTAGTAGATAGAATCTGGAAACTGTTGATGAAGTTCAGAATTCTGCGGTATAAAACTTTTTCAAAAATTTTGGCAAAGTTAGAAATCAGAGATATGGGCCTATAATTGGAAGTAGTATGTCTGCATAGAGATTTGAAAACTGGTTTAATATCCGCTCGCTTAAGGGCATCAGGCCAGATACATTTTTCAACAACAATATAATCAGATAGTTTCTGAATCGTTTTCATATTGATATTATCCACGCCACCATTTTTGATTTTCATCGAATCAATAATACTTAAAACCTCAATAGAGTTGGTTGGTGCAATGAAAATTGTCTTAGGATTAGGTTTAGGCAAGATAAGAGCAGAGTTTTTTGGCTTACAAATGTTTGCACTAAGGTTATTTCCGATGTCACAAAATTAATTATTCATTAAATTTGATATTTCAATATGATCATGAATTTTATTATGCTGTTCATCAAAAATATAAGTAATATCGTCATTTCTTTTCTTGCTTTTTCCCAACATATCACCAATTATATTCCATAAACTTCTTGTATTATTAATATTATGCTTGATCAAATTCCTATGAAACATTTGCTTAGCCAATTTAATAACCTTATTCAAGATTTTAGTGTAGTTTTTATACTCAGCTTTTGCAAATAAACTATTAGGATCTAATTTCCATATCTTGTATAATGCTTCTTTCTTTAGACATGAGAAGAATTCCTGCGGTAATCCATTCACTTCTGGGTTTTTGCTTACATTTGTTAACGGGCTTATTATTACACATATTGCTTAAGTTGATACACTTATGAATTAAATTAATTAGATGGTTTATTGCTTCATTAGGGTTCTGCATTGATAGTATTTCACTTTTGATTAGCAGCTATTATATTCATCTTATGATAAGTCATATGAGGGAAATTGTGAGCTATGGAGACTTTGTTGACTTTATTAATTGATAAAAAAAGGGGATAATGATCAGTAAACAAGTTTTCATATTTAAAAGGTTTCTGCTCAAAAAAAATTAACGCAGTATATTTTTCGGTACCGCGTCGGAGATGGTCGGGAACGCGAAATTAAATCTAGTTTTTGTTGTTGGCTGGATGAAAAGAAGAAATACAGAATTAAGTAGAGATAGGTTTCATTTCCGTATTTCCGCGTTTGAAAAGGGCATGTGAACCGGTGACTGAGTTTTTGTATTTTGGACTTAGTCTGCTCACGTAAGACCTGCGACCGAACTCCTCTCCGAACTAGCTATCTAGCCAGCAGCCACCTGGGAGTAGACTAAGCGTGTCCGAACTTGTTGACCTGTTAGGTACAGTCCGTTGTCACGTCCAAAGACTTCACATCTAGAACCGATGAGAGGTCGGTTCCGGTTTCGTTCGAGCGATTTTAAACGAAAACCATTACACCAAACAAGATGAGCCCCCGCAATCGACAGCCAAAGCCAATATTCACCAAAAGAAGATTATGTTTTGTTTATGGTGGTATTACAAAGATATAGTCTACTTTAAGCTGCTTCCAAGAAACTCAACTATTGATTTGAATGTCTACCGTCGTCAACTATCGAAATTGAAAGAAGAAATCAAGAAAAAACACCCTGAACTGGCCAATTGTAATGGCGTGATTTTCCATAATGATAATGCCAGATGCCACACCTCTTTGATGACCCATCAAAAATTAATGGAACTCAGTTGAAAACTGATGCCACATCCACCCTATAGCCCTGACTTAGCACCATCAGACCATCATTTATTTCGCTCCCTTCAAAACCATTTGAATGGTAAATCTTTCAATTCCGATCAGGCTGTTAACAATGATTTGGACCAGTTCTTCGCTTCTAAAAACCATGGAAAAGGTCGTCCAACAAAATGGTCAATACGAGTATATCATTGATTAATGTTTGTTGTTAATATAAATAAATTTACTTTGAAAAACATAAAAAATGACATTAAAATCGAACGACCCAATAAGAAGAATGTAGTCATAATAACCATTTTTTGGGTGCAAAGTTAATCTGTGAAAACTAAACCAAGTATTATAACTTAAATTGTAATTAATGCTGAAATAGGTGAAAAAAGATTTGAAAATGAGCCAACGTTTTACTTGTACATTTATTATTTTGATAATACTGTACACAAGCTGTATGAATTCAATGAATATCAAAAATTCAATGGAAGCTATCATAATCATTCAAGAAACGAATTAAATATCTTGAAGAGCCCCTCAATATCCTCAAACTGCTTTCTTTATTTCAATCTCAAAAGTAAGCATATTTCCTCAAAAAAACGCGCATCAGATAATTGTCACATCCAATCTCTTATTTCACTCCTTAAACAATTTAACTGCACTCATCACGAGTAAAACGGTCATAATTTTCCATTCGTTATAAGTAAACACAAATAAACTCGAATTAACATCTATTTGGACAATTTACTCGTATGGTCCAATAAGCCAGATCCCAATTAGCATGTCAAGTCACAAGAGTAACATCTCAATAAGCTCCATCTTAAAATGACCACCACCGAGCCGCTGTTACCCCTTGAAAGTGGTAAAAAAACGAAAATTACCTCATCCTATCGAGCAAATAAGTTCATAAATATCAGTATCTCGTTATGAAGACGCATTATCGCTTTAAGAGGACAATCAGATATTGTGTGAATTGAAAGTCAAATTAGATTATTTGGAGGCTCTAAAATCATTTCAATTGTTGCACGAAAAAGATCAAAATGTCTTCCTTCTACTTTAGTCTATATGACATTGAGCCATCAATGTTACTGGCATCTTTTGATGGTTGAACTAATTATCCGTGGCTAGTTATTGAAATTGAGATATCACGAAAACTAAACAGAGTATGGGGACGTTGGCGCTAGGCTCCTTGTAATGCAAAGTATCTAATAACGTATAATATGTTTGTGTTACTATTTCTTACCTGGCAGTACAATTATTCCGAATGTCCAAAATATCTCCATCCAACAAAGAATATTCTCGCGGTATTTGGTCGGTTGAAATTCACCCAAATAAGGAAAGCAAATACCCATTGCTCCAGCCACTCTGAAAAATGTTTATGAAGTTTTAATTAGCACCTCGTTTAATGAGTTTTTAAGGAAAAATATCGATTGACGTTGATTTGAATTTGTGATCGATCAAATACATGAGTTGAGATGCAGATTTAATATTTATGGGGATACAATAAAATTAGGAGCTAATAATTTAAACTCTGAGAAAAGTTTAATAAGATAATAAATGGAAATAGCAAATTTTGATAAGCTTATAATAATAACGTGAGAAGATATAGAAGTATATATTAATTTGAATGAGATATTGCAAAAATATCTCCTCACAAAATCCTAAAAAGCAAAATTTTCGACCTTCAAACGTAGAAATTACTTTGAGTTTCTGTTGGGTTCGAAAATTAGTGAGTGATACATGCATATTTTTCCATTAAGAAAAGCTTAATATGATGCCTACCCAAATCCATTAAAAAATCTAAATATGATAAACAGTATATAATACTGCGATAACGACGATAACAATCCACATATTCCATCTAATAGTAGTGTTGCAATAAGAACAACACGTCGTCCTTTTGTGTCAGCCAAACATCCCCAAAAGTATGATCCAAGCAACATTCCCAGCATAGGTGATGCGGTAAGCCATCCCTTATCACTTGAAGTCATGTTAAAATCACAGGTTGCCGATGGTAGCACAAACGATAGTATTGTGATACCGATCGCGGTATTGAGATATATCAATCCACATACTGTCAACAGCAGGAAATGAAATTTTCCAAACCCAGTTTGTACCAGCGCATTTTCATAGTCAGAGACCGTGTTATCCATAAAATCAAGACCTGGAAAGAATTCCGCAAGTTAATTTAGAATTATCGGAGATAGTTGTAAAGGACTTTACCCATCCTGTATCGTTAAAGTTGGTTCTCGGCTGCTTATGATGGTCTCCTCTTGATTGAGGTCCGTGGCTGTCGGACATATACTGAGGTATTTCCTTTTATGATCCAATTTGTCTAGATTTGCAATTTCGCTTGATTGTTAGTAACTTGTTGGTTTGGTACCACCATGCGGCAAGTATTGAAGATGATGGTAATTACTGAAACAATTAAATTCATTAAATAATAAAGGTTAAACATGCAAAGCTAATATTAGAAAAAATGGGAAATAAATATTGCTAAAACCATCAAAAATAACTTGGTTACAATAATTAATCATTGTGTCCTACTTCACAAGTAATTTAAACAAATAAAGGGATCATCAAAATGCTTCAAATCTGGAGACCTGAATAAATCCTCTGTTTGGAGGGTGAGGACAAGAGCTTGCCATAGTTCTACAAGAAATTTCTTAGGCTTCTTTGTTGCACTACATCCCCCCTCGGTGGGTTCTCTCCCTGCAAATAGCGCCTGCAACTGTCTCGGTCCATTGAGCATGTCCTCCAATTTTGACATCCAAGCAGCGTTGAACTGCCTTCATCGACCAAGCAGATCAGCGTTTTCTTGGTTTCCCCACTGGTCTCCGTCCTTCAGTTCTCCTAACGAATACCTTTCTGGGTATACTCGTCCATGTGAGAAGCAAATTTGCCACATAAATAAGTTATAAATAACTTACGCTCTCGAAACTATATGATTTCCTCTGCTTCTCCTTCCCCTTTTTTTCCAGACAGGTTTTTCTTTTCTCTCTTCCGAAGAATCGCTTCCCCACTGACACCCGCGCACACCAACGAAATTTCATTTCACGTGCGCACGATTGCGCCTTCGTTATCATTCGGAAAACAGTTTGAATACAAACAACAAACGACTCTCACGGAAAACTCGAACGTCAAAGCAAAAGAAAATCCAAAAGAGCGTGATACACGCGGGAAAACTCATGTGTCAAAGCGGATGGAAATTTCGTAAATTTTTTAATTAAAACAGTGAATTAAAGTTCCGATTACGTACGCGCGATCTTTAAAATTAAAAAATTTTTAAATGTGAACGTGTTTCGCCGTGAAAAGAGTGCTAAATTAAAAGCATGTCACCTCAAACCTCAAATTCACACAACTTTAGCGAAGGTTGCCAATTGCTTCGGCTCTCAAGACCGGTCGCGGATCCAGTACTCTCTATATCTATGGTTCACACTCATAGCATAGCACAGGTCTTATCATAGAGATGTATACTTGGAGCTTTGTTTTCCTGTGTATACAGTGGGTCTTCAAAATCGTCGAAGCTGAATGAAATATTTTATTTGCGAGCTGTATTCTACGGTGGTTCGTTAGCACTTCTCGTTATTTTGGCACTGGAATACACAAATTTGCACATATTTTCGAAAATGACGAACCGGAGATCTCAACGATTGTAAGGCTGCGGAAGCTGCAATGGGCTGGCCACATGAATCGTAGTATTCGTTGGGAGAACTGAAGGCCGGAGACCAGTGGGAAAACCAAAGAAACGCTGGTCTGACCCGGTCGACGTAGACAGTTCATCACTGCTCGGATTTCGAAATTGGAGGACGCAGTCAATGGACCGAGACAGTTGGAGGCACTATTCGCAGGAAGCAAAGGCCCGAGAGGGGGCTGTAGTGCTACAAAGAACTAGAAAATACTGTGAGATACACGTTAGCAAAGGACGACAGATATGTAGGAGTTTTTATAAAAATTTTAGAAATGGTTCGTAACATTGATATTTTATCACGACTTCAACATCCTGGAAACAAAATAGCGGGGAACTTGAATACATAGTGAACATGTTTTAATTTTTCGAAATTTATTTATGGAATCTGTAAATGAGTCAAATTTTGATACTCAGAAGACTTTGTTTGTATTAATAATTGATTTACAAAGCCCTCCTGGCAGGAGCACTCTCCTGCTACTTCGACTTGTTTGAAATTGTATTTGGTTAGTCTAAGCTTAACACAATATTTCAATATTATGGCTGGTGATGGTAATTCAAAACAAACCCCCCGCAAACCCTGTATAAAATACCTTAGTGTTCATCTGGAGCATGCTCAAATCATTTTAAGTAAAGCGAGTTAAGTTTTTATGTCCTTTCAATGAGTTTTTTATTGCATATAGATTGACTGAATTGGCAAAACAATCTACTACAAAATCTCAGTTAAACCAATATTAAAATTTTGCTACCAAATATGACGTAAGTTGAGTTCTGGTCTAATAAAAATCTAAAAAAGCTATCGAGGGGAAATATCCGTGTGTGCACTGGTACATACTGAAAACCTGAAACAGAGTTGAATTGTTGTACGGTTGGTTTTTCCCCAACATTTAATTTTGACTTCATAAAATGGTCCATATAGAAAGCACATGAAAGATTTTTTAGGCACATGAGGCTCATCACTTTTACGTTATCAGGAAGTAAACGGCAACTTGAATGACAAATTATCAAACAAACGTTTTTTAAACTGATAAAAGTGCACACACATATTAACTCTTAATTATGAATCGCTATTCGACAATTTGTATGTCCAAACGGATATAAACAAATCTAACTAAAATAATAGGTTTGTTAACAATCACATTCACATTTTCCTCACTTTTCAGATATGAATTGGTATTTATTGTGAAAGGTATCTAAGATTTGATTTGTGTAATTTTTAATTCGATATATACCAAGTGTGATATTTTCGGTATTTGAGGTAATTTCCTCGACTGCGTCATGCGTTCTGTTTTATTATCATTGATTAGTAGCCCTACTTGTTTTATTTAGCTGTCGAGTTTCAATTAAAGTTCTTTGGCGGTTGATAACGACCGTGACAAAAGGTGGATGTCGTCCGTATAAACTACCACTTGGCTTGGCTTGTAGAATAACGTACCTCTTATATCGACAGATAGCTTCCTTATCACATATTCCAGAGACAAATTGAACAGCTATGGGGTCAGCCCATCCCCCTGCTTAAGTGCATCGAAAAGATGGTTATTGATGCGGAATTGGGAGGTAGTCGACGCCAGCGTCATTTTGATGAGACAGTGGTAGGGAGGTGAATGCCATTTATGCACAGAGTGTGGGACTCCCATGCGCGACTGGACTATCCACTAAACACCTCCCTGTCAACCTGAGAACCCAACCTTGAACCGTTTGACACATTATTTCGGGCTAGGTCTCGTTTTGTTACGCCGTAAGACGCCTTCAAATTGGGGGATCCCTCTTCAATCGGGAGGGGAGAGGGGAAGAGGAAATGCCAGAAGAGCGATCCCCCAGCCCCAGCGCCCCCGGCTGCTGTGAGTCCCTTTTATATTTTAGGACTGCCCGAGCATAATGTGCCATCTGGTTCCATTTGTCAACCGATTCGAGCATGACCGCGACTATATTATCCAGGGTGAGGTCTCCCATCTCCCTGTAGAAGTTCCTTCGCAGCCTGAATCATTTTTCGCACGCGAAAAATGTGTGGCAGGCATTGTCCTCTTCTCCTGAGTAACACTGACAATCGGGGGACCATGGCTTACCAATCTTGTGCAGATAAGACTGAAAACACCCGTGCCCGCTCAAAAGCTTGGTCAGATAGAAGTCAGTCTCACCATGCCTTCGATTTAGGTGCAGTCTCACATCCGGGATGAGGCGGGCAGTCCACCTTCCCTTCGTGTAATTCCCACAAGACTGCTGCCAATCGTTGAGCAAGCGCTGTCTCGCCTCGTGGACAACCGTCTCCAATGCATCCTCGTTTCGGCGCAGGTAAATGGCGTGGCGCTCTCTAGCAAAGAGGGCGACAGATATCACGGTTGCAATCACTCTCACCGCCAAGTCAGCGACTGTTGGATACAAAGATGCAATCCTCGTTGCTCCTCTTCTCTGTGCCTATGCCAAACGTTTTCGGTATACCTCCTTGCTGAGAGCGTCGCCCCATATCTCTGCTTCGTACAGTAGCACTGACCCGACAGCACTCATCAAGAGGCGTCTTCTTGATGGGCTGGGTCCCCCTACGTTCGCTATAAGTCGACTAAGAGCCAATTCTCCTGAAGCAGCTTTCTCAGCCGTTGCCCTGATTTTCTCAGAGAAACTCATCTTCGAGTCAATCAGTAGTCCGAGGTACTTCACCGATGGCTTTGATTAGATTTGTAAGTCTCCAATACTGATCATCCTTACTCTAGGTATTCTCTTTTTTGTCAAGATGACCACTTTGGTTTTCTCCAGTGCTAAACCGTGAGTTATTCCATGTACAAAAGTTAATTCTGACGAGTTAAGTTGTTTGAGTGAATTTTTATTGGAGTCGTTTATACGTATACAATGACTTTTTGCATGTCATCATCTTACACTGATAAAACAGACAATAAAAACATTCTGACGTGCTCCGGCTTGTGCGAACTATCTTTCCACGCAAAATGTGTTGAAATATCTGGTCCAGTAGCAGATCACATTACTAGAAACGAGTCAGGTATTTTGTGGTTCTGTGATACCTGCAGAAAGTTTTCTATACCAACGTACATCTCTAAACTTCGGGCAGCACAATTAACAATTGATTCTCTCCTTTCGGAAGTCTCTAGTTTACACAAGAAACTTGAGGCCTCAAAAACAGAGATATCAAATTTGCTTAAAGTCGCTCAAAAGGAACAACCATCTACTTCCCCAAAATCAGCAACTCTTGCGACATCTGCTCGTTATGCAATGACTACAAGAAGCAAGGGAAGCGCTCAGCAGACTAAAACTGAATCTCATACCGAGTTACATCAATTGGTCCCGCAAAATAATCAACATCTTCAGGAACAACGTAAGCAACCAACATCTCAAGCGCTCACTGAGGAAGTTACCGAACATCGTGATAACCCAGTTGACACGCATGCCGATCTCCAGTCTTCCATCACACAGCCATTGCAGGCTATCAGTCCACCTTCAAGAGTTTTCATATCTCGTCTAGCGCCGCATACGACTTCCGAACAAATCGAACATCATATAACACCAAAGCTAGGTAATGTTCCATCTATACTTACTTGCAGAAAGTTGACTGGTGAGCAGCGTTACATTTCATCCTTTAAAATTGATATTTCGTTATCCAAAGCGGATATTATTATGAAGCCTGAGTTCTGGCCCAATGGTGTGCTTGTAAAAGAATTCATCTCATCCCGTAATATGAATTTTCGGAAAAGGCGTCACGCTCCAACCTCCAAAAAACGGTATAAATGGTCTTCAGTGCTACTATCAAAATGTTAGACGGCTAAGGACCAAACTTTCTAGATTTTTAACCGCCTCCACTATTGCCAACGATGATATTTTCTTCATTACCGAAACCTGGTTAAATGATTCCGTGAGTGACTTCGATTTGTCTGGTACGCACAATATTTTTCGTCGTGATCGAGACACTAGTGTTTCCTCAAAATCAGACGGTGGTGGAGTCATGGTAGGTGTCAAAAAGATGTTTTCCTAGCTCCATTTGTTGTGATTTTCAACCATCTCCTCCTATTGAATGTATCATGGTGAGAATATCACTAAAGCCAAGTTCATACCTATTAGTATCATCTACATATATACCTTGCGATTCTGCATTACAAACCTACACAGTATTCTTTGATGAAATATCTAACTACGTGCTCTCTAGATTTCCTCATGATACTCTGTTGATATGTGGAGACTTTAATGCACCTTCAGTTTTATGGAACCCTGATAGCTCCATACCTATCACGTCGAACAACCCTATCTCTTTCGATTTCTTGTCTTTTCTATCCTACTTGTCCCTCTCTCAGATTAATTCCATTGTTAATTTAAATGATCGACTACTCGATCTTGTTTTCGTCAGCCCGGCCTTGGCAAATAATATATCTATTTCTTCAGCTGAACCTTATATCCCGCCTGACCCCCATCATCCTCCGTTATGTATAGAGCTGAATCTTCCGGTAACTCGTGGTAAAGAGAAACTCTTACCTCCATCTTTTAATTTCAATCGAGCTAATTTTGAAGCCATATCCATTGCCCTAAACTCTATTCACTGGCCCAATTTTTTTCATAATCTTTCATGTGATGATGCTTTGGCAAAATTTTATGATCTCTTAAATGAACAAATCACTGAATTTACCCCTTTATATTCACCGAATAATCGGTCTGATGCCCCCTGGATTACTGCCGATGTGTACAATGCCCTTAAAAATAAAGAGAAAGCCAGATTGATATCCAAGAAATCCTGTTCAGTGGAAGCTCGTTTAGAGTATTGTAGATTGCGCTCCTTACCGAAGACCGAAGTCAAACGTGCACTTAAAAAATTATTATTGCTCTATTGAACAATCTATTTCGTCTAACCATCCTAAACGTTTCTGGTCATACATACGATCCTTAAAGACCTCTCCTCCTATACCTAATAAAATGTTTCTGGAGAATTTGCACGCAAACACCCCAGAAATTATCTTAAAATTGTTCGCTCAATTTTTCGCCTCTACGTTCAATGCCCCCTCAGCTGCTGGTAATTATTTTCCAAACTTTTTCCATCCAACCTTCAAGTCCTCTTTTTCGTTCTCTCCACCCGAAATCGAATCAATTAGCCATAACCTAAATGGATCTGTCGGCCCTGGCCCGGATGGGATTCCTTGCTTTTTTATCAAATCACTTTCTACTGCTTTGTCTTTTCCCCTATCCTTTCTTTTCAACCTTAGCTTAACTGCTGGCATATTTCCTGAATGTTGGAAAGTTGCCTTCATTACTCCAATTTACAAACAAGGCAATCCATCTGATATCGCAAACTATCGGCCAATATCTATCCTATCGTGTTTTTCAAAAATATTTGAAAGAGCTATGTACCTCAAATTAATCCCTGTGCTATCACCCATCTTTCATGATCAGCAACATGGTTTTCTTCCGCGCAGATCAACTACTACGAACCTACTTGAGTTCTCTAACAGTGTTGCTCTAGCTCTGGACTCTCAGGCACAAATGGACGCTATCTATACGGACTTTAGCAAGGCCTTTGACACAGTTCCTCATAACATCCTACTTATTAAGCTCAATCATTATGGTTTTCCGGAAATATTAATATAATGGCTCAAGTCCTGCCTTTCTTCCCGGTTGTTTTATGTGCGTCTGAACAGAAATTTGTCTCCATATTTTAGTCCTACTTCAGGAGTTCCTCAAGGTTCTATTCTGGGACCACTCTTATTTATCCTCTTTATCAATGACCTCCCACCTATGCTAAATTCGTCATCTTTGCTTTATGCTGACGATCTGAAACTATTTAGACAAATAGATAGTACTGCTGATTGCAGCATTTTGAATAGCGATCTGATTACGTTAAGCAACTGGTGTTTATCTAACAATTTCCATTTAAATATCCCAAAATGCCACGTAATGTCTTTCTCATTGAAACGTGAACCTATAGTTTACCAGTATAACATAAACGATATGCCCTTCGCGCGTGTTTCACATTGCAAGGATCTTGGAGTCATCTTCGATTCTAAATTAAAGTTTGAGAGACACATCTCTCATGTTATCAATAGGGCTACAAAAATGTCTGGTTTTGTGCTGCGTCATGTCCACATATTTAGTGATATTCACACTGCGTCCCTTCTTTACGTTTCTCTCGTACGAAGTATTTTAGAATACGCTACCCAAATCTGGTCTCCACACCAAGAATATCTTACTACTGCCTTAGAGTTAGTTCAGCGAACATTCACTAAATACTTATTTTACAAGTTTAAAATTCCGTATTGTTCCTATTCAGATCGGCTTAACTTTTTGCGTTTACCATCTCTTTATGATCGACGTCTTTATTTAGATGAATGTTTCTTGTTCAAACTTTACCACCGTCTGATCGACTCATATCTTGTAGACAATATACATTTACGGGTTCCTGCAAGAACTACTCGATCATGTCAAACCTTAGTCACTCCTTTTGCACGTACCGATGTTTATTTTCACTCTGCTATGGTGCGCCTCCCTAGAGGCCACAATAATCTTGAGCTTGGTCCATTTCCTTCTTCATTTTTTAGTTTTAAGTCTTTGCTAAGAGAAAAATTATTTAACACGTAATTCGTTAATGTTTGAATAATTTGTACAGTTCCAACTAATTCATTCAGTATGTTTTTGGTTTTTATCATTATTGTATTAAATATCTTGTAATTGGGCTGATCGCCTGTAAGATTTGGAATTAAAATAAAAAATAAAAAAAAATAAATAAAAAATAAACTGAACCCGAGAGCAGTTATCCAGTCGCTCACTCGGCGTATTAGCATACGTAGCCTAAGTTGCGCCTATTAAACGGTGCGCTCAGTGACCAGAGCCGCAACATCTTCCTCATAGCCGACCAAGCACGACTCATCTCACATCTCAAGTCACAGTAGCCCGTCGTAGGACACGTTCCATAGGTTTGGACCAAGGATAGATCCTTGGGCAACACCCGATGTAATTTCCATCCTTCGTTGGCCGTATGTCATATTGAAGGCCAGGCTTTGGTCCTTTAGGTAGTCCCACAAAAGCTGCATTAGATATTCTGGAACTTGAAAAGGGTTTTCCAGCGTATCCAGAATATCCACCCATTTAGCGGAGTTGAAGGCGTGCCTGACGTCAAGTGTCACCAACAGGACGATCCGTCGCTTGGTGCGACTATATGCCTCTGCCTTTTGGACTGCAATCGCATTAATGCAAGAGCGTCCTGCTCTAAAGCCGTACTCCCGAAGAGATAGGTCCCCAGCAGCACGAATCACGTCAGTGAGTCTTTCTTTGATGAGTTTCTCTAGAACTTTCCCAGCCTTGTCTAGCATGCATAACGGGTGGTATCGAGATGGCCATTTGAGATTTCCCTTCCTCTTGCAGATCAGCACGAACCTCGCCACCTTTCATCGTACCGGGAAAACCCCGTCCCGAAGGCAAGCCTTGAATGTGCTGAGCAGCAAGTCAGGGCAATGGTGATAGACAAGCCACAACAGCTGAGCTGGAACACCATCTGGAGCTGGAGCCTTCCTCGCTTTCAACGAAAGGACTGCCTCCTCCAGTTCCGGCTGTGTGAAGAGTGGACACTCGACTGCTGTTTCACCATGGGCAGCGTCAACACGATCGGGATGGGCAGGGAAGTCCCCGCACTATCTCGCCCATCTTTACCGCATCATGTATACAAGGTTTCCGTAGGACACCAAGCTTCCGCATACCTAGCTTGTAGCCAAGGGTCCACGGATCCTTTTTCACATTGTCAACAAGATCTTGCCAGCAGCGAGCCTTGCTATTGTTGATCAGCGATTCAGCGATTTCAGTTGACTACCAGTACACTGGGGGCTTACAGTGTTGGGGTTCTCGACGGGGCATAGAAGCGTTGCGAGCAGTAGTGATGATGCTCATAGTTGAGTTCACCACGTCTTGAGCTACCAGTTCTTCGATTCCCTCCGAAGCGCCCTGCTGCGGTACACCTGCTGTGAGCACCTCGACGAACCTCTCGACATCCATCCTTCCGATGTTGCATCCAATTGTAGAAAGCCGAGAGCACGGACGTCGGGAGACAACATCGCTTATCTCTAGCAGAATGTACTGATGATCGCTGGCTGAGTAGTCTTCTAATACCCTCCAGTTGTGTATCCTCCGTATTAAGGACTCCGAGGCGAATGTCACGTCCGGTATGGTTCCCTCACAGCCAAAACGGCGGAAGGTCGGCGTATTGCCGGTGTTCAGTACAACGAGCGCCGTCCTGGCCCCTATTTCTAGGACTCATTTTCCCCGCGAATCTGTTTGAGGCATGCCCCATTCGATTGCTTCCGCGTTGAAGTCTCCCCGAACGAGCACGTTTCCGTCTGCGTTCGAAGCAGTGCCTTCCAAAGCATTAAGCTTGGCTTGGAAAGATGTTATCGATTCGTTCGGCGTTAAGCACACACTAAAGAAGGTGGTCCCTGAGCGCCAAACCCACCCAAAACCATCCCCGCGTCCACAACTCTCCGCCTGGAAATCACTATTTTGAACCCAGATGCCGGCAATACCACTTTCATCAGGATACCATGATGCTGCACTTTCATCATGATGTTGCTCACTCAGCAGCAAGGAGTCGGCTTTCATGTCCCTCGCAAACTGCTCAAGCAGATTTCGGGCGGTTGAACTGCAGTGTAGGTTAAGCTGCAGGATGCGGGTCATCAAAGTTCTGATTTTGCCTTGGCTAGGGCTTCCTGGAAAACCCGGCATTTTCCTGATCCCAAGGCGTGTCCAAAATTGGGTCTTGGGTTAGCATCCTTGCAAAGAATACAATGTGCCTCCTTCGTACACTCTTTTCTTTCATGTCCCATTTCACCGCATTTGTAACATAGAGAACTCCTATCGGGTCCTTTGCATACTTGTGGGGTTTGACCATAGCCGAGGCATTTGAAACATTGAAGAAGCGCTGCTCTTCGCTGTATCCTACAGAGAACCCACCCTATTCGTACTTTGCCCTTATTCAGAAATTGTTCGGCGTCCTTTTCGGTCAAGTCAATTATGGCCATGCGTTGTCCTCTATGGTTTTCTGGTATCAGCCTCGCCTTGATTTCGCCCACGCTAGCGAGCTCCCTTTTGATGGCCTCTTCCACCTCGGCCAGACATATGACGCAGTCAATGTTTCTTATTTCGATCGTTGTCATTGGCTCGAGCGACGCTATAGCTGCGCTTTTGCCGAGGACTTTCTTTACTGCATCGCAGAATGCTTCCCTATTCTCGGCCTCTGCTCCAAATTCGACCAGTATGTGGCCCGACTGCGTTGGTCGTACTGCTTTTATAGCAGTGTTAGTGTCTTTGGGCCTTACGTTTCCCCTGATATCCCGCAGCACCTTCACGTAGGATCGACCATTTTGGGGTTTACGAGCAGTGCCTGCTGCCGGGGTCTTCGTCGGGGCTTCTTATCTCCTGTTTTGCATCAGGTTCTTTTTCTTGTTTGGCGCCCGTGCGAACTTTAATTTCTGGCACTTTTTGAAGGATTTTCTTTGCGGCTTTCTTCGCTCCTTTTGTAAGCACTATCTGAAACCCGTGACCTGGTGCTTCACGTCAATCAAGTGCCTCTTCCTTCCTTCTTTTATCCCGATCTGCTTCAATTGGGCTAGGCGCCATTCTTTTATTGATTTTTACTGCTGGAGGTATCTGCATGTGGCTTTTAGATTTCACCCCCAGCACTTCTTTAGTCTTTTGCTCGTCCTCGGACTTTAACCAGCTCCACCGATAATGCCCTATGGAATCTAGGAGCTCCTCTAGTTCAAGGAGCCCAATCTTTACTTCTTTGCTGATTTTTGAGGAGTCGTACGTAGATTGTATCCTTTTCAGAACATCTCCCACTTTTAGGAATAGCCTTTCTTCTTTGTGTCGCTGGGCGGCAATTGTACTTTGCGACCATGCTTAGGAGAGGTTATCGCTTTCCGTTTCCGAATACAGTACTTCCGCCACATTTACGACATTGGCGATGCAATTACACAACGTCTTAACAGACTAACTTGGCCGGGATGCCAAAGCAAAGGATTATTTGGTACAGTATATACGGTATGATCAATACTGTCGTATGCTTACTTAAAGTAAACGAAAATTCAGTGCATATATTTGTTGAACTCCCAGCATTTTTCAAGCACTTGCTTTACTCTAAACAATTTTCCTATCATCAATCTTTTTGCCCTAATGTGACCTTGATGCTCCCAATTATGCTCTTGGCGTATAGACTGATTCTGATCTTTGAAAATATTTTGTATACCGTACAAAACAGTGATATTGTTTTTGCACTGTAGTTGGTCACCTTTTTTTTGTGAATAGGTAATATACCGTAATTGATTGGCTCCACTCGTTCAACATAAGTTCTTGTCGCCAAATATGCCGGATGAATTTATAAATGGCTTTTCGAACACCACTTGCACTAACCTCCGATCCCACAGAGCGATGTACGACAGAGATCTGTCATCCCTACACAATTGCGATCAGCTGGCAAAGATGGATTAAGGATCTCTGCCACTGAATCACTACTTGACATGTGGCAAAGTGGCGAACTGGCGATGTCGTGGCTATAAAATTTTCAACTTGATTTTCGATCAACGATCGTGCAATTCTGGTGTAAATCGTGAATAGCAATTGAAGATCATATTATACTTCGGTTCATCAAGTGATTCGGGATTCTGTTAGTTTGAGTTGTATTGTTGCGGTAGATTAACAACGGGTAAAAAGAGGTTCCACACGAGGAAAGAAATCTATTAGTAAATTTTTTCTTGAGTTGGAATTGTGATCCCTTAAATTCAATTTTTTAGACTAGAAAATAGTGTCCCGTTTGATTGCCGTTGCCTAATCAACGGAAGGGCTTATTATACGAAAGTACATTCAAGAAGCAAATGCTGTATCCCCACACCTTTTCCCAATAAATAATCCAAGGTTCAACGGTGGATGGGAAGACCAACTACTCCTGGTGCCTCCTTGTAGTAATCGAGCAATCGCCTAGGCCAACTGCTCGAAAAACAAGATAACACTTGATCCAATTTTAATACTATCTTTAAAAAAAATATATTTAAGTTTGCAATTAAAATTCGATCGCGGCAATTCCTTTGCAACGCAATTTATAAAATGAATTGCGGTATCACGCAATGGGGGATAACAGTAAAACGCGAACAGAGGAAGAAACCACCGTTGTGACACAAAAAATGAGTCTGTTTCGGATCGCCACATATGGTGCACGTGGAGAAAACCACGCCGGCAGCGAATTGAGATAGCATACAATTTGTTTGTAGTTTTCGGTCAAAAACAATACAATTCGTATTAAAATATATTTTTGAGAACGTCAATCCAAAACGACCAGCATAAATACGATCTTCCGCCCAATGAGCGTGGTAATCAACGTGGAACGTTGAAATTAACAATTCTTGAGATTGTGCCTAAGTCACCGTCAATATCAAGCGTTGGAAGTGGAGCGACAACCACCGCCACTACAACAAGTTTCATTCCGAGCGGCAGTAGTTTTAGTGCAAATAATTTTAAGGGACGCAATCGTATCAGCTTAATCGGGAGATGTGCGCGTGCGGCGATGAAAGAATTTTGTTGTTTTTTTTTTATTTGAAATTTGTGTTTCATTATTCCCAATTGCATTACCTCCAGCCTTGCATTTTGCGGTTAATCGCTGTCACCAGCATTTGCAATGTAAGCATTTGTGTGAAGAAAATCGATATGCGGATAGTGTTTAGAAGTAAAGTGATTTCACGTGACAGTGAATTTATGCTGTAGTTCGTTGAGTTAACATAATAAATGAAATTTCTCGTGACCTGTGTACGAACCTATATCAAATAATCGTCGTAGCCCACAAGTAAATCAAAAACGTGGGCAGTGATCGTACGGGAAAAAGAATACCTGAGGATGTGAAGCGATGAGTTTCTCATATGTCGACATACAATCTCAGCCCACTTTACGACATAGCCGTGAGTATGCCTGAATGTAGCAGCCAGCGACGGTCGTGTTGCAGAAACACCACACAAAATGTATTTTTTAATTATTTCGTTTTTTGGTGTGACCGGGCTTACCTAGCACCTGAATTGTTTATTTATTTATTTATTGTTTATTTATTTCAGAAAATCAACTTACAGACTAGTAGTCCAATTACAAGTCAATTAATACAATAATTAACTACAAACATACAAATTGCAAACATGGAAGAAATTAAAGAAAAAAATATGTTGGAATGACGAAGCGGATCGTAAAATAAATCCAGTTAAGCGAGAGGCTTTCTCAATAATTAGAGCAACGTGGAGATCAACCTTCAGCTTACAATCTAAAAGCACACCAAGATCCTTAAAGGAGGTTCAATGTTTCAAAGGGATACCGACAATATTATACGAAGAGAAAGTTTTTTATAAGAAGAAGGTCATCTGATGGCATTTGGAAACATTTAAGGAGAGATGGTTTGTGTCACACCAGTCACTAAGACGCTGAAGATTGATTTGAAGAATATCCACGTCTAACAGGGAATCAATAATTGGAAAAATCTTGAAGTCATCAGCATAAAGGAGACAGGGGGATGAGATAACAGAAGCTAGATCATTTATAAAAAGTAAAAATAGTATGGGGCCAAGTATTGAGCCTTGCGGAACTCCCAAGCTCAGGCGAAAAGAAGAAGAGAAGCAAGGGTTTAAAGTGACTACACATTGACAATTCAGGACATAGGAGAGAAGCCAGGAAAAGAGGCAACTAGGGACAATGAACCCTAAACGTTTCTTAAATAGGAGAGGGTGATCCACTTAATCAAAAGCTTTAGAGAAATCCGTAAAAATAACATCCACTTGTTGTTGTTGATCGAGGGCAGCTGCAATATGATGCGTAAAAGAAAGTAAATTTGTCAGGGTAGATCTGCCTTTGATAAAACCATGCTGTTGATCTGCTAAAGTTGGGAAGATAAGTGGATACAGCACATCGAAAAATATCTTTTGAAGAATTTTACCAAAAAAAGGAAGAAGTGAAATAGGACGATAGTATGAAACGATATCACGTTAACCAGTTTTGAAGACAGGAAAAATGTGGGCAATTTTCCATTAGGAAGGGGAAGCCCCACAGGATAAACTCAGTTTAAAAATAATTCAAAGGGGAACACAAAGCGAAGAAGATAAAGATTTGGCTAGAAAATTTGGAATACCATCAGGGCCCACACTGATCCTGTTGTCAAGATTATTTAAGAGTTGCTCCCCTTGGAAGGGATTTGTACACAAATACAACAAGAGCAAGAAGGTTGGTTGAAGGAAGGGAAATGCTTAGCCCGGCCATAAAAGGAAGAAAAATAAGAAGCGAAGAGTTCACAAGATTCTTGAGCAGTAGACGATGTCATGCCATCTAGACTAAAATTATCAGGGGCATAATGAGAGAGAAAGATTTTACGTACGACCAGAACGCACGAGTTTGGTTCGACATTAACGTAGTTTCAATGGGGTTAACATATGCATGAAGTGCAGAAGTGGCAATTTTCTTGGCCGCGGCACGACGCTCTTTGAATTGAACGAGGTCAATTGGAAGACCACTGGATAAGAATTTTGTGCGGGCAGCATCTTTAGGTTGTATTGCAGTGGCAACACCTGAATTAAACCAAAGACCATCTCTAGGTTTTCTTGCTGGACACACAGGAGTAAATTGTGAAATTAAGGACGAAAGAAGCACGAGAAGATGTGAAACCAAGCCCAATAGAGAGCGGTGGATGGTGGGAATCAGGTTTGACAAAGGATGAGAGTGCCACCGACGTGGACAGAGGAGAAGGTGACAAGTTGGAAAAAACAAGATCAAGCAATTTATTATTGGCATTAGGAAAAGTGTTGAGTTGGGTTAAAAAACAAAGGGAAATATAAGAAGAAAGAGCAAAAGATACGCTACCGCCAGAAACTATGGCGACATACAAATCATCCCAAACAACAGGGGGCAAATTGAAGTGACTACAGGCAAATATAGGGATACAAGGGAAACGAGCATAAATGTAGCTCGAGAATTCTGCAAAGAAATGTTCGTAAACAACAGCAGGACTGCTACAGGGGATATAAACAGATGAAACGAGGAAGAAAAGAGAGCCAGATAGAGAGACTAGTAGAATCATACACTCAACAGGTGAATATGTAGTAAAATCAAGTAAAGGAAACATGCATACCCACTAGAACGCCTCCACCATCAGACTTACCAGTAGCAACACGGTCTCTATCTCTGCGGAGGATTAAATGGTTCGGGACGAGCTCACTATTACTAATGTCATCTGTCAGCCATGTTTCCGTTAGACAGATGATATTATGCGGAAAAAGGATGGAAACAATGCTAAGTTCAGTAGTCTTAGTCCTCAGGCCACGAAAATTTTGGCAATAGCAAGTCAAAAATGAATTATGGGGCTTAAGGGATGTTTTTTCTGGGGCGGAAGGACACAGGATGGTTCCACTTACAAATCGGAGAGAACTATTTGACGAATACGTCATGTGGCTTAAATTCTTTATCGAGGAAGATACTTAGGTTAGCTGGAACAGTAATTTTAAAAGACGCAATCAATCTGTTCGTCTTTCCATCTGGCGTAAGCTTGGTCCACTGGAGCAACTCAGGACTAGAGTTCAGTTTGTACTTTATATGAGCGATGATGTCTTCGACTGGCTTGCTTTATTCTAATTTCGAGAGAAATATTTGTAGCGTGGGGGATATAGCACGCAGTGGGGCGCCAGGTTTCATCGCAGTAATGTTTGTCGTCATATCGCCTACAGGTGAGGGCCCCCGGCTAGCAGATGTAGATCCTGGTGAGCCTACATTACTTATCATCAATTCAGTATCAGCATTACCTTGAGCTACAAATCCTGTAACAGAGGTCTCAGGCGCACATGAAGACTTTGGGTTAGTCCCGATATCAACTAAATGTTGCGGTGTTATAGAAGCCGGCTGCAGAAGTTCAAGTTGCTGCTGATTAGATGTCAATTATAGATGTTTCGGTTGTGCTTGTTGCTGTAGTTGTTGTACATGATGTTGCTTTTGAGTACCAGGTGACAGTTACTGTTGAGGTTTCTTTGGAATGGCTCCCTTGCTGGCATCAACCACATTGCTATGTGCTATGAATGTATTTACGTGAATTCCGTAACCGTGATAAGGTATTGCATACAGTTTGATGCGAGGTTTTACGAGCCATTTTGGGCAAATCTATTGTCAGTTAAACTAACAAACGTACATATCCCGTGAATTTGTCAAGCAATAACTATAACAAAGTAATAGTAAATTTAATCATCGAAGTATAGAAATTGTTTAGTGGAATGCAATGGTGTTGCAAGTACAGTGCATGTTTTCAAAGAAGAGTTCTATAGACAAGTAGGAGGTGCACCGATGGGTACTCCATTATCATCTTTCTTCAGCAATCTTTTCATGAACACCATTCAGTCCAAGAAAAGCTACGATTGTTTTGCGGTTATCAAAAAAGGCTAAACACACAGGACATTGCAAGACGTAAACGCAGCGCCCAAGAATATTCGGTACACGTATGAAGTAGAAAAAGACGGCAAATTACCATTTTTGGACATACTCACTAGAAGGGAGGACATGAGGAAAGTTGAGATATACCGGAAACCAACCGACACAATGCAAATCATATCCAGCACATAGACTCATAGCAATCAGGCTGTATTTTATCATTGGTCCATAGAATTTTTCTCCTCCCACTCAGCGAAGAAGGAACGAGGAAAGAGCGAAATTATAGAAACTAGCAGAAAAACGGTTAAGAAAAATGCAAAATTGAAAAGCTCATTAAGAAAAAGCAGCGGAAAGTAGCACAACGCGATACCAGATTGACGAGAGAAGCACCGAATACCAGGTCACGAAGAAGCTCAAAAGGAGGATTAAAAGTAGTATTTAGCAGTCGAAACAACCAGTTAAAAACAAACTTGGTACAACGAAGGACAGTATTGGTGTAATGGAAAAAAGTCAAATATACATTTGCGACAAGAAATACATCGGGTAAACAAAACGATCAATGAAGAAACGGGTGAACAAGCACATTAGCAAGGTAAAAAGAGCGAAGAAAAACATAAAATCAGGCGGATTGGCGGTAATCAACTGAAAGGTAGTGGAACTTATAATAGCAGAAAACCACAGGATTGACATCGAAGATGCGGAAATTGTATACAGCACTAGGGGCTTCCGAAAATTAGACGTAGAAGAAAGTTGTAGTGAAATGGGTGTAGTTAAATGACCGTGTAGGACTGCAGGACTGTGCCGGACTGCAGGACCCTCTACAAAATGAATTTTGCATCCACAAATTCTCGGGTCACAAAAGAGTCGACCCAGGTCGAAAAAGGAGGTAACCATCTAGAGGTTATAAATGGCAGACGAAAAAGGAGACACTGAACCTGGGGAAGACAGACGGACTTAAGGGGACTTCGTCATAACCCAACGATTCTTATGGCCCACAAATAAGAGTGGAGCATCCAGATGGAGGTGATGCCCCCTCGCACCCTCCCAAATGGATCAAGATCCGAATGTAGTGGCCATGTGTTTCCCATTTCAGTGAAAAACTCATACAAAAGCACTTTGTATGACTCTTTTTCTCAAATGAGACGCACAAACATAACCAATTTATGATAAAGAATTATGCAATGAAATCACATAACTCTATATCATAAAAGGGCACATAACTCTATATCATAAAAGGGGCACGGAAGGCCACTCTACCCGACAAGAGCCCCTGACAAAACGATATTGACATTATTTTTCCTTGTTTCAAAAGATTTAATTGACGTTGTTCTTAAGTTTTGAAAAATGTAAATTTGTAAATTCCAAAATGCTACGTATACTTTTTCGCCAAAAAGAAAAACGTATGATTACTTGTTCGTCAGAAGTATTCAGTATTCAATATATGAATTATCCCATTAAGAACAACTGACAATTTTACAGAAGGTGGCGCATATATGCAATGCAAATTTAATAGGTCAATCAAAGGAATCAGTTCTTCTACAAATACGCTATAAGACATTAAGATCATTTAATTTATTAAACGAAAATTTATTCAACATTCGCAGTTTTTAAGCTTAGAGCTCATCTTGATTCACAAAGGATGAGTAGGAACTTAAGTCCCTATGGAAGTTTGAGCAAGAAGTTCCACACGGCGAATAAAATTCGAACGTATAATTGGCGATTCGCTGCCCGAAAGGTAACTTTTGCCAATATGAAATATAAATTTTCACAAGGTGTGGTCTTAACGCCCTAAGTTTCATAAAAAAAAAAAATTTATTCGGGCAAAGTCACCTAGCGCCGATAGTCAATCGTCAGGAAGCAAACAATCCTTTGGTTCTGGTGCTAGGTAGTGTTCAACATACTCAATCTGAATTACATCTTCGAATGGTATTGTCTTTTCTTTCAAATGGTCTCCTAATCGAGTTCTTAAATATTCACCGAAAAAATCAAAATCTACCTTGTTATGGTCAATATTTCCTTTCAGGATTGTGTTGACAGAGGTATTCAGTTCATCAGTACCAACATTTGCCCCTATTGAGTAAGGAGTTTCTGGAACGGCATATCTTAAGCTACAATTGTATGACAGTGGCTGTTTTTTATTTCATGAATTCCATTTGTGGAAAGCTTGATGTGGCTGTCCTGTCACCTGAGTTAGCGTTTTTTTTTAGTAGAAAAATAAAAAATTATATGCAACTCGGCCCCTAAATACCTGGCAATAATCGCCACTGCTGTCCAAGCCTTTAGTTTGCGATTGGCGCTGGTGATGTATTCGACAGTCGTAAACCGTGGACGAGAGTTCGCCAGTAGCAGAGAGCTGTTGCATTGGTAACCTGTGCAATTTACAATATATCAACTGATTTATGCGGTGCATCCAAGTCACGGTAATGGATAATTGGACGATAATCACCACCTTGTCCTCTTCCATCACCACCCCCACTGACTTCGATTTTGTCTTTGTGCAGACTTCCTTCTTGGAAGCACTTCTTCCTCTTCAATCACCACCTTGTCTTCTTCTACCACCACTTATTCGATTATTTTTTTGCGGCCCCTCCGATTGACTTGCTCCGGATCCGTCAAATTGACTTCGACGTCAATCCATCCGCTCAATTCCATTCCATTCCGTTCGCCAATCTAGTACATTGGTAAAGTGTACCAGATCAACGTTGCTACACTGTAAATTTTACGTGGCAGATTTGAATTGTTCTAAAAGAAACTAAATTTGACCGAAGTAAAGAAAAATGAAGGGAATCGGAAAAAGGAATAAAAGTTAAATCTCGTACGAATATAATTAAAGGGAAACATTTAAACTTAATACAAAGGAAAATTGATATAAAATTACATTTAATAATAATAATAAGGAAACATTATTTTACCAATTACGATTATGAGTAGAAATAATTCCTTTTTTTTAAATTCAAATCTGCCACATAAAATTTTGAGTAGGGGATAGGAAGGCTTTCGAGCAGTTTGCTTGTGTGACTGCTCGGTTAATACAAATTAGCGCGATATACAAAAACAGAGGAGGGAGCCTACTCAACGCAGACCAATGAAATGGATATTCCTGGCTGTTTAAGTACCTGTAATTAGGGTAAGGATTAGCAGTGATGAGTAATAAGAAAGCAATTTTGAATAGTTAAGGAATCTTCTTATCGAATTTAAATAACAGTTAGGTAGATATAAAAACATTATAATAGGTAAATATCTTTAGTTGCATTCACACTGAGGAATGCTGCAAGTCGTAGCGAAATATATACAGGGTCAGAATAATAAGTAACCGGACTGACCTCAGGAAATTTTTTATTGGCAAAATATGTACAATTTTACTTTAGAAATCTTCAAAGTAGTCCCCATTGGAGTCAATAACATGCTGATATCGGATTTTCCAATCCCAAAACGCTCCCTGGAAGTCGGCAACCTCGATGCTGTCTAGAGCCCTCGTCGTAGCACGTTGAACGTTTTCCGCAGTCCCGAACCACGTCCCCTTAAGGTGTCTCTTGATCTTGGGGAACAGAACGAAGTCCGCTGGTGCCATATCCGGGCTGTAAGAACTCTGGTTCAGTTCGCAGTCGATCAAGGATTTCCGAAGCGACAGCAACACGACGCTCCTTTTGCTCATCAGTCAGGTGTTTGGGTACCAGCTTCGCGCAGATCTTCCTCATGCCCAGATCGTTCTTAATAATTTTGTGAACGGTCATTTTATCAATTCCAACCTCTTCTGCGATAGCCCGAATGCTCAGACGACGATCACTGTTCAACACATCACGCACTTTTTACACATTTGTGTCCGTGTGACTCGTTGATGGAGGACCAACGCGCTGTTTGTCATGGATGTCATCGCGGCCCTCCCAGAAATTTCTGTGCCGCTGAAATACTTGAGTTCTGGACAGAGCATCCTTACCGTAAGCCTCTTGAATCATTTGAAGAGTTTCCGTGGCCGTTTTCTTGAGTTTGACACAAAATTTGATGCTAACACGTTGCTCGATCGTACGCTCCATTTTCACTCCGACGACGTAACTGAACACGCACTCAGCTCTCGCTCGATGCTATCTCTCCAAGCTCTTGGAGGCAACTGCTGCAGCCCGGTTTCCTTTACCTAGACCCCCACCACCACTACAGCACCAGATACCGGTTAGCAGACGCTTTGACGGCGCGGGGCAGGCTCAGCCCGGTTACTTATTATACGGTCCCTGTATATGCAGTAAAAATAAAACTGGCTAGCAGAGTATACAACGTGTTCATTATTTAATAAATATGGAATTTTAAATCGAACATTCTCTTTCCTTTCAGTAACGTAGCTCTTCAATGGAGCCAGAAGCAGTAGCTGAGTATGTCGTCAAGTGGGCGGGTTCGTGTTAATCCGCGACTAGTTGATTCTCTCTCTTGTTTCAGATACGCAGTGTCAAAGGTTGCATTTCGGAAATATTATTTAGCGTAGAGTGTTTCGGTTAGAATTTACATAGACTATGTTTGACACCGTGTTGGCACGCAGACCGGGAACGCGTGGGTTAGACATTGTTTTTCTTGGAATTATTGGTAGCCTCGGAAAGCCTACAGTAATGTCGAACTTCTTCATCGAACAATTTTAATTTGAACGCATTTTAAATGGACAATTTGAATCGGTGGCTGAAAGATTGTATTTGATCGTAGTCCACTTGCGTCAAGACCGGCGACTGAAATTTTTCCGAACTAGCTGGCTGACAAGCAGCCACCTTGAAGAATAGGTAGGTGATAAAAAGCACAGTTCGTTGATACGTTTCGAAATTTCACATCTTAAACCGATTATTACACAAAATTTCCCAATGCCCTAACTGCCACCGCTTTCTTGGGGCTAGTCCGGTGGAGGCTCCACTGACTCAGTCTAACTCACCCAAAGACAGGCGTGGGCGCCACTCGTTCGTTTCTCCGAGCCTCTCAAGGGGTCATCTGAATGAGGAAACGACCATCCGGAGCAAAATTACCACTAGAAAGTTTTGGGGCTCATCGCTACTTAGCCGCGAGAATCGCCTACCAAGGAAAACTACCCCGCGGAACGAGCTAAGGTGTTCCGCCACCACACAAATTCAGGTTTTCCTACAACAGGGGAACCGAAACTACCCAGATCGACACTAGGTTCCACCCACAAACACTACTGCTTGTATTAAACAATACCACTTGTATTAAATTCTACAGGTCTTCCGGCCTGTTCAACGCCCCGGTAGAAGATTTCCCGTGCCACACTTTTTACAGCTGGAAAAATAAGGTTTAGTTATTGCAGTGAGAAAAGAAAAATGAATCATTATATCCTTCGGTTCAGTACGTTATTTTATTCTAAGAAGATAATTCGATCAATAGATGCTTAAATGAAAGCCACTTACACTTATTCCCTTTTCTAGTAAGGGGCCCCTTGCTTCCATTCGCTTGAATTTCGCCACAGTTTTCTCGTCTCAGTTTGAAGATTCAATATCCACTGTACGGCTCCAATTCCTCGTCAGAAAAAAAAAAACGGTCGCTGATCACTCGTTCTATGTTACCTCCTTCGAATCTACCTGCCGGGTTAAATTGCGTTCGCTTAGCAGTTGGTTTAATGTATCTGATCCACTTGTCGGGTTAAATTGCGTTCGCTTCACACTTGGTTTAATGCAGCTCCACGGTTGCTTGCAAGGAAACTCCCCAAAAGAACAAAAGAGAAAGCGCGTCAATCTTCCCGGGCTTAAATAACCTCCGGGTTAACGTTTTTTCTTCCCATCCACCGGGAAAATCTTGTTTCTGAGTGCTTTTCTTCCGTTGGTGCGAGTAATTTCCCTCGCTTGATTTCACTCATCATAAGTTCCACTTGGTAGCGATCCTAGTGGGAATTAAGTGTATTACGCGCTGAATGCATTTGACTGACAGTTCAAACTGTCAGTGATTACTTTATGGAATTGTTTACAGCTACATGACTGAGTTGCATATTTTTTGATAATAATTTTTCTGAAAAATTATTAGAGAAGAAAAATGTTAGAGGAAGGTGGTTTCGAGGTGTGTACAAGTTCTCATCAGGCCATCACTCTTAGATACACACCGGTGATGGCGACCACCATGCTTAGAGGTGAGAGAGTTAATTTTAATTTTTCTACTTATGCGAACTCAATATGTTTTTGTATCTGCAAGTTATGTTCAAGGTAAATTTCTCTTGTAAGTACTTGTATTAGCTAAACTTTAATTGGATCATTTCATCCTTTTCACATCAACTTAATGTAAATCTATTCGACAAATTTGCTCTACATTGAAGCTTTTAATTACGTCGTGCGGATATCGATCACTCTTTCGGATGGCCCCGATAGCTTTTTAAATTACTTTATGGAATTGTTTACAGCTACATGACTGAGTTGCATATTTTTTAATAATAATCCGCGTGACGTAATGAAAAGCTTCAATGTAGAGCAAATTTGTCGTAAAGATTTACATTAAGTTGATGTGAAAAGGGTGATATGATCCAATAATACTGTCAGTTTCCGTCGTATAATGAGAAAGGCTTGGGTAGGACCAGTTTCGTGTCTCATCACATCGACATTGGTTCTGCTCGACCCATTAAGCAGCGGCATTATGCTGTCTCGCCTGTTATACAGAAACTGTTGTATGACGAACTCGATCGTATGTTGTCTTTGGGGGTAATAGAGGAAAGTCAGAGTTCGTGGAGTTCGCCGGTGACCCATGTCAGAAAACTCGGCAAGGTGCGTTTGTGTCTTGACGCTCGACGCCTCAACGAGGTGACTGTTAAGGACGCCTATCCGTTGCCACTGATTGAAGGTCTTTTGGCACGGTTGCAGAGTACCAGGTTCATTACCAGCTTGGACCTGAAGGATGCCTTTTGGCAAATACCATTGGATGAGGCAAGTAAGGAGAAAACGGCTTTTACTGTCCCTGGCAGGCCCTTGTACCATTTCAAGGTCATGCCGTTCGGTTTGTGTAATGCTCCCCAAACGATGTGTCGGTTGATGCATAAAGTAATACCGCATGAGCTGCAGGACAAGGTATTTGTTTACCTAGATGACCTGCTTGTTACAAGTTCAACATTTGATGAGCACTTGGAGCTCCTGAGTACTGTTGCAAAACTGCTCAGGGACGCCAACTTGACCATCAATGTTGAAAAAAGCAAGTTCGTCAAGAAGGAGATCAAATATCTTGGCTTTGTAGTGAGTGATGGTATCCTGCGCACCGACCCGGAGAAGGTTTCAGGTATAGTCTCCTATCCTGAACCCCGAACGGCCAAAGACGTGAGACGGTTCATGGGCATGGCAGGATGGTACAGGCGTTTTATTCCAAGCTTCGCCTCGGTTACGGCCCCTCTAACGGATTTGCTAAAGGGCAAACGTGCCTTCAAGTGGTCTGCTTCCGCCAATAGCGCCTTCAATAAAGTGAAGCAATTGCTAATTTCTGCTCCAGTGCTGGCCAACCCCGACTTTACGAAGCACTTCTATATCCAGTGTGACGCAGGTACAGTGGGTATTGGAAGTGTTTTGTTCCAGAAGGACGATGAGGGTGGAGAGCATCCAATCGCATATATGTCTATGAAGCTCAACGCTGCGCAACGTAACTATAGCATTACAGAATTGGAATGCTTAGCTGCGGTGCAGAGCGTAAAGAGATTCAGGGCATATATCGAAGGGTTGCCTTTCACCATCATAACCGACCATGCCAGTCTTAAATGGCTGATACAGCAGTCGGACCTTTCTGGTCGATTGGCTCGCTGGAGTCTGAAATTACAAGGGTTCAATTTCCAGATTGAACACCGGAAAGGTGCTCTTAACGTTGTACCGGGTGCGTTATCGAGATCTTGCTCGCAGGACGAGCGGGTGGCCTCGCTCATTGCTTGCCTCCCGGAGCAGACACATATTGATGGTTTGATACCTCAGTCTGCGTTTCAGGAGCCCGAGTACGAACATCTCAAGGAGCAAATTCTGAAGCAACCTGATAAGTTTCAGAATTTGCACCTTGCTGATGGCCGAGTGTACATCGGTTCTGGTTCTCCTGTAACGCTGACTACAGATATCCCCCGAACAAAATTATGGGTTCCTGAGGGCTACCAACAGGCTCTTATAGTGCGAGCTCATGATGATCCCCGGGGCTCTCATTGTGGAATTCGTAAGACCACGGAAGTCTTACAAAGATATTATTATTGGCCTCGTTTGCGTCAAGATGTTATTCAGCACATCCAGGGCTGTTCAACATGCAAACAGGTCAAGCCTTCGAATTCCACTTTGAGACGTCCTATGGGCGCATCACGAGACTCGACGAGGCCTATGCAGCGCCTGTTTGTGGACTTCATGGGTCCATACCCTCGTTCAAAATCCGGGAACACTCAATTGTTTGTGGTCCTGGACCATTATAGCAAGTTCATATGGCTCAAACCCATGGCTAAAGCCACTGCGGAATCAGTCGTGCGATATTTGGAGCGCGAAATCTTTTTGACCTTCGAATTCCCGAATGGCTTCACTCGGACAATGGTGTGCAGTTCGTCTCCAAGGTATTCGCTAAGCTTATAAGTGACTATGGGGTGGAGCACTGCTTCACTCCATACCATTCCCCGCAAGCGAATGCCTCGGAGAGGTCAAACCAGTCGACATTGAACGCCATCAGAGCCTACATAGGGTCCGATCATAGCAGGTGGGACGAGAATCTTCCGGAATCGTGTTTTGCCTTCCGCAAGGTGATTCATGAATCCACAGGATTTTCGCCCTACTTCCTCATGTTCGGACACCACCCTATCCAGCATGGCACTGAGTACGCCCTCCTTGATCGTCTGCGAGCTGTACAAGACCTTGTCCGAGCTAAGCTGACAGAAGCCTACCGGAAGGGAGCTCAAAGTTACAACCTTCGGGCTCGCCCCCGTGAGCTACTTCAAGGTCAGAAAGTTTTCGTGCGGAATTTCGCCGTGAGCAATGCAGCCGATCGTTTTGCGGCTAAATTCGCTCCACGATTTGTTCCTGCAGTGGTTCGCCGCGGTACTGGGCAAGTTACTTATGAGCTTGAGGATGAATCCGGTAAGCTGCTTGGGACCTTTCACGCTAAAGACATCCGATCCGATTCATAGTTACCCCTGCCGACATTCTTTGTTTGCCCGGCTGAATGAGACACTCAGGGTCTGGGTCGTCCCCACGATTGTTGCGAATACCGGCGTACCGACTATCTCCCATTCGCAACTTCAACTGCCGCCGTAATATTTCCACCTCCCTTTGGGCACTTCTACCTTTTCCTTTTAAATTTTTCCATTTTCCCTTTAATTTTTACTCCCCCATCATCACAATACTACCCTTTTTCCTTATTAACAACTACGAAAAAAATATAATACCTACTAATAATTTCAATTTTCCCACTAATAACGTTCCATTTATTAATTCCCACTAACAAAATTTTATTCTGTTCATTTTCCCTAACAAAACCTAATTCCTTCCTTAACCCTAACTAATTCCATTCCCATAAACAAAATTTATTTTTCTTATACTAACAAAAATGAATTCACTGATTACTAACAAAATTCAATCTCATGCCCAAATGCATCGTTGAAGTTGCTTATGAGATGAATGGGAGATCGACCATCCACGGCACTATTGGCTGCGTCGTGAGTCCTCGATCTTGGGTCTACTGGAACCCTGAGTTCAAGTTCTCCCGGGCGCACGGAAGTATTCTTTTTGGGGTATCGGCAAAATCAATAGTTTTCGTAATGTATATGTGACACTTTACATTCAATCAAGCGATTCTTGGGAATGTAAATTGCCATATATGCAAGTCAATGGATACTATTGTGATTGTCGATACGGGAACAAAAAAATGTGTGGGTAGCGGAATCGAAGTGTAATGAACTTCGATTACGTTACCCAGATGCGGCAGCGGTAATTGAGAAAAGGGATTGCGGAATCGGATTTGGAAAGGTGAAATGCGGGATTAAGTTGTGAGGAATTGGGGAGTCAGATTTTGGATTTGGAGAAGATAAGGGTGTTTTATGTGCGCGTAAAATTGGTTTTTGGAGGGTTTTAAGATTGGGAAAAAAAGGAAGTGAATATGTGGAAAAAAATATAAAAGAGTAATTGCTATGAGTGAAGTGAAGTGAATTTTTGGATTTGAGAATTTCAGCAGAAGTTACAATAAATACAGAGAACTGAATTTGAAGTGAACGGGGATTAATTTTTTTGTGACGGAAGAAGAAATAGAAATAATTTAGTTGTGAAGTTGAGTGGCGAAAGTTTTGGTGTGAGGCAGGGCAAAATAAATTACATTCGTTGTGGAATAACTTATGATCCATGTGGAAATATTAGTTAGTGAGAAGAATTTTTGGCTTTTGGCCTCCGGGATTAAAGTTGGTGCGAGTTTGAAGTCAAACTAGTTGAAATAAAAATTAATTGTCGAGAGTGATTCTTTCTCCAAAAATAAAAAACAGAAAAGCAAGAAAAAAAACTTTGTTTTGTTGGACTTCGAAGAGAGCCAGGTTCCAGAATTAAAGTTTTCGTTTCTGCAAGTAAGCCAGAACGACGGGTCGGAGAGGGCGATAAGGGTGCTCCTTAATTTTCTAGTATTGTTTGAATTTTCGAGTTAATTTAAAGTTAAATTTTCAGTGGCCCCACACTCTTTTTTTTTGCCATCGCCGAGCGCTCGGAGATCAACGAGGAGTAGTGTGAGTATTTATTTGGTTTATTTTCCTATTATATTAACAACATCTCATCATCAAGCTCGTTTTTTTTCTTGTGTTTTCCTTCATATAAAAGATTATAGTTGATTATTTTCTTCCGTACGCTAAATCTTAAAGGGGTCCTTTGTTTTTTTCTTGTTTTTATTGAAATTGATAATTTGCAGATTTTATTGTGATATAAATTTGTTTATTTCTTTGTGAATAAAAAAACGGCCATGTTACAGTAAAAGCCATATTTTTCATTTCTCAGAATGACCTCCCCTTTCCCATCCTTTTCCCTATGTGCTAGTATTTATATGTAAGGTGGCTCAGCACGAGCAGAGGGTGTCCCGAAAGAGCCACGACACGACTGAGCGCTAGCCGGCCTCAGTATGCCACCCCGGGCTACACACCCCTCTGCTAATTCTTAATGTCTGCAACTGCGGTGACTTCCGTGGTTGCTACAGTTTGTTTACGTTGCGACGAGATGTAAAGGTTTCGAAGTAATCCTCGTTTTCTTTGTCTTTCCCTTGACCCGGCGCTCAGACTCCTTAGCTTTTCTTGTCCTCGCCGGTAGTTTAATCGCTGGACCAACGCGTGAAGTGTTGTTTATGTGTAACTTTCCACCGTTTCCCACTAATTTTGGCCGTCGAATCTCTTCTCGAAAATGTCGCGATATCCATCATTTTGGATTCCATGGTGGGATGAAGTGAGTTTAGTGCAAGTGAGTGGATATTTCGCTTTGCCATGATGTCGGCAGTCTGTTGGTAAGAAATTCAACAAGTATATTCGTGTTTCTTGCGTGTATTTTAGTAGATTTGTCAGCCTTCCTCGTTGGAGCTTGGCGTAATCGGCGGTCGTTTGTTGATGTGCGAAAGTGAGTCTGGTTTGCTATTTTTAGAGTCACCCATGCCTCTGGCTTGGCTGAAATTTCCCACGATGACTTCATTCCGGCTTCACGTTGTGACCTCAACAAACGGCATTCGCCTGAGTCCTTTCCAGACTCAAAAACGTTGTTTATATTTGGGTCTGTTTGTAACGCCTCCAGATTATTGGAATACAATCAAATACTATGTATGTATCATATCCTCTCTTTGCATTTACTTACTGTACTATCATTACTATACTTTCTCGTTCATACTATTAATACATTGTAAAATTGAATTAAGTTTTTAGTCGTAACCGTGAGCTTGACCTGATAAGTAATAAACCTTGTGAAATATAATTGAAACTATGTGTTTTAAATTAAAATTCAATATAAATTATAATAGGTTATGGGCCCAGGTCGCTCTATAACTATAATTAATCAAATAAAGTGCTCTAAATAAAACCCAAAAATAAATAATTAAAATCGGTGGTGATCAAAAAGTGATCGATTAAAATGGCGACTCTAATGGCGAATTTCGAGAAGTTGACCGAGTCCAACTACGAAAGTTGGAAATTGCAAATGGAGAGTAGTCTAGAGTTTTACGATCTATGGGACTATGTGTCCGGTGAAACTAAGTGTCCAGACGAAGACGAAAAATTAATAGAAGCTTGGAAAAGGAAGGATCGAAAGGCTCTTGCAAATATCCGATTAAGTGTTACAGTTAACCAACTTATGCATATAAAATATAGTTCGACTTCAAAGGAAGCATGGTCGACCCTCGAGAAGGTTTACAAGAGGGATTCTCCCGCGCAAAAGGTATCTTTGTATAAGTCACTAATACAATTGCGTTTAAAGGATGGCGATAGTATGCAAACCCATCTAAGTAACTTTGGGCAAATAGTTGACAAAATGAGTGAACTCCAAATCAAAATGGATGATGAGACGTTATCCATTATGTTACTATGTTCACTACCACCACAATATGAAAATTTTGTAATCGCTATAGAAACTAGAGACTCATTGCCATCACTTTCTGACCTAAAATTGAAGTTGATTGAAGAAGAAAAAAGAAAGAACAACGATGACGTCAATGACAGTGGAAGTGAAACGGTGCTATACACTAAGCAAAATAAAAAATCGTTCAATCCTCCTAGTAATACTAATATATCAGCTTCTACTAAAAGAAAGAAAGTTATATGCTACATTTGCAAGCGTAAAGGGCACTACGCAAATGAGTGTAGATACAAAAACACTCATACTAAACAGGTTCTTTTCGCATCAGTCTACAATTGCAGTAAATCAACTGACTTGTGGTGCTTAGACAGTGGAGCGAATTCCCATATGGTTAACAAAAAGCATTTGCTTACTGAAACACATAAAATTGTTGCCGAAATAGAACTAGCGGACCAACGAAAAGTGACAACTAGTATCAGCGGTGTAGCGTCAATCAATACAATATATGGAGGAGTGGATTTAACTGAAACATTGTAGATCCCATCGTTAAAAATGAATTTCGTATCAGTATCTAAAACAGTACAGTGTGGATGTATAGTGAAATTCGTAAAAAAACAAAGCTTATGTTCAGAAAAATGGAATAACTATATTAAGTGCAACTAATAGAAATGGTTTATACATAATAGACTGTAAAAGTGATCAACTGAATGCAATCAGTGCTAAAAACCTTGAAATTGTTAAATGGCATATAAGACTAGGACATCTAAATAAAAGTGATTTAAATATTATAATAAAAAATGAACTAGTGCGTGGCATAACAAACGTGGAAACTGACGATTTTGATTGCATAACTTGTGCTAGAGCAAAACTTGCTGCAAAGCCTTTTCGTAAGCAAAGTGAAAACAGGGCGAAGGATCTACTGGAGCTCGTTCATAGCGATATTTGCCAAGCTAGTTGCTCATCGTATGGCGGAGCAAAATATTTTATATCATTCATTGACGATAAAAGTAGATTCACCAAAATTTTCTTGATCAAATCAAAAGATGAAGCGTTAGCTCGATTCAAAGAATTCAAAGCAGTTGCCGAAAATGAAACTGGCTTTAAAATCAAAGCATTAAGGGCTGATAATGGCAGTGAGTATAAAAATAACTTATTCCAAGATTTCTTGAAAGTAAACGGAATCAAGCATCAGACATCCATTCCATATACACCGCAACAGAATGGAACCGCCGAGCGAATGAATCGCACCCTGGTTGAGATGGCGAGATGTATGATAGCTGAACACAATTTGAACGAAAAATTATGGGGCGAGGCAGTCAGTACGGCTGTTTATATTAGAAATCGGTGTCCGAGTAAAGCGATAAATGGGTTACTACCATACAAAATGTTTTATGACAAAACACCAACCGTCAATCATTTGAGGATTTTTGGTAGCAAAGTTATCGCAATAAGAAGCGGTCAGCGGAATAATAAGTTCCTTCCGAAAGCACATGAGTACATTTTAGTCGGATACTCGGAGGAACAGAACGGCTATAGGATGATGAATAAGCAAACTAATAAAATAATTATCACGCGAGATGTTAAATTCTTCGAAGATGTTAAGCCAAGCAGTGTATTCATTAGCCAATTCCCAGCAGAAGATGAAGAGCATCCTCAAAACTCAAATCAAGTGCAAAAAGTATCGGATCTCAAGACTTCCCCGTTAGCTCATCCGCAAGACTCAAATCAAGTGGAAAAAGGATCGGATCTCAAGGCGCAAGCAGACACTGCATTACAACAGCTTTTCAAGGAGGATGATGATTATAATGATCTCGATGAGGACGAAGGGAACGAAGATTTCTCAACACCGAAGTCCGAAATTGTGTTGCGCGATAGAGAGAAATTAAAACAACCAGTAAGATTGCAGTTAAACAACATTAGTGTATGTTAAGATCCCGAAAACTTTTGTGAAGCAATAAACAGTCCAAATCAAAAGGAATGGATAAAAGCAATGGAACAGGAATTTAACTCTCTAATTGAAAACAATACGTGGACATTAGTGGATCGTCCGAAGCATAGAAATATAATAGGATCGAAATGGGTCTACAGAACAAAGTATAATAAAAATGGTGAAATCGAAAAATTCAAAGCGAGATTAGTGGCGCAAGGATTTAATCAAAAATATCTGATGGACTACGATGAAACTTTTAGTCCTGTGTTTAAAAGTTCGACTCTACGAGTGCTGATAGCCATTGCAATTGAAGAAAACTTTATCATGCATCAGATCGATATTAAACATGCATATATAAACAGCAAACTAAACGCCGAAATATTTATGGAACAACCGAAAGGTTTCGCGAATAATATAAATAAAGTGTGCAAATTAAATAAAAGCATATACAGTTTAAAACAATCCGGTAGAGAATGGAATACAGCCCTTAATAATGTTCTAACACAAAAAATGAAATTTGAACGATTAAAATCTGATCCGTGTGTTTACATAAAGGATAAGCAAATAATAATAGCAGTATATGTGGACGACATAATTATTTTGTCAAAAGACTTAAATAAAATTAATAATGTAAAAGATCAATTAAAACGCGAATTTGAACTTGATGATAAAGGTGAACTAAAATATATACTTGGACTTGAAATTAATCGCGATAAAAATAATGTGTCTGTAACACAAGTGAATTATATTAAAGCCCTTTTGGAAAAGTATAATATGACCAACTGCAAGGAGGTTTCAACACCCGTTGAAACAAATCTTCAGCTACAGCAATGCAAAGCAGAATCCTGTGATCGATGTGATCGAATTAAATCAAGCGAATATCAATCATTGATAGGATCATTGATGTACTTGGGAATCTACACGAGGCCAGATATCATGTACACCATAAGCTACTTGTCGCAGTTTAATAAGAAGCCTCACAAGGAGCACTTCGACGCAGCTAAACGAATTTTAAGGTTTTTGAAGGGAACAACCAATCATGGTTTATATTTCCAGAAAACAGGAAAGTCCCTTATTTGTTATGCAGATGCGGACAGGGGAAGCAACTCAACAGACCGAAGGTCTTACACTGGCTACCTATTCGAGCTAGCTAATGGACCAGTTAGCTGTGAAACGAAAAAGCAACCGACAGTGGCGCTGAGCAGTGCAGAAGCAGAGTACATTGCATTAAGCCAATCATCTAAAGAACTTGTATTTCTAAAAGGCTTATTAAATGAATTATACTTGAATAATTATGTTAAATTGCCAATTGATGTATTTTCTGATAGCCAAGGAGCTGCAAATTTAGTAAAGAATAACACAACAAATAAGCGAACAAAACATATAGATATAAGACATCACTATATTCGAGAATTAAATGAAGCTGGTGTAATTAATATTATTTTTGTTCCAACTAATGAAATGAAAGCAGATATTCTAACAAAAGGTCTATCTAAAGAAAAATTTACATATTTAAAAACTAAAGTTATGAATTATTGTCATAATTAACCAAGTATTTTATTGAGTGGGGGTATTGGACTACAATCAAATACTATGTATGTATCATATCCTCTCTTTGCATTTACTTACTGTACTATCATTACTATACTTTCTCTTTCATACTATTAATACATTGTAAAATTGAATTAAGTTTTTTGTCGTAACCGTGAGCTTGACCTGATAAGTAATAAACCTTGTGAAATATAATTGAAACTATGCGTTTTAAATTAAAATTCAATATAAATTATAATACAGATTCGGTCATTTTGTGCGATATTTTTTAGCTTCATGTTTAATTTTGCTGCTATATATCGAGCCGTAGTGAATTCCTCCTTCGTGGTCTCTCTTCTTGGTGATTGTTGATTGTAGTTAACAGTCAAATATTCTAGGACTTGAAGTACTTCTTTCACCTCCTCCTTAGCACTTCCGTTTCTTTGTTGCTGGTTCTTTTAGTTACCTTACACTTTGAATTCGCACCTTACTCGTCGCGTGTTTGCCACTGATGATGTGTTAAATTTTCCTACGGTATACGTGTCATTGCTGCCTCAGCAGCATCTCTGCTGGAGTTGCGTGAGAGTGAAGATATTTGCGACAGGACCGTTGAGCTGTGTCCTTGGCCGGGAGCTCAGTGGCTGCGCACTCAGCACTCAGGTTCAAATTTGACTAAGTCGCATTATATGCTGCATCGAAATTCGTTGGGAGTCTAAGCTGGAACGTAGAGTCGATGAAACCACTGGCAGTATGAAACGTTGATTCGAGGTAGTGATGTAAATGGTCGTAGATTATCGCGCATAACACAAACACCTCTTGTCGGATACCGGGAGCAACGATTCAACTACGGGTTTCCTCCCAGCGCTGCATGTTATTTGTTTGCGACGCAATCCCGATTGCTTCGAAGTGTTATATGTTTTATGCTGCCGCAAATGTTGATTGGATGACGAATTTTTCCGCTACCGTGTGTATTTGCGTTTCGTTTCGAGCTCGCGTTGGTTCTTGATGCTTTCGGCGCTTGTTGCTGGTTGCGTTGTTCATAATTGTGGCGTGTAAATCGGAAGCGGCCTAGCTACTTGAGGTTACTTACATAAAGTTACAAAGCAAAAATTATTATGTGGCTTTCTTTCCGTAATCTAACCAATAGTCCTTTTATGAATGAAAATTTAAATTACTTGCTGTCAGTTACATCATTAGGTTTCCAAAAAAAATTAATAAAATGCGGCTCGGTATTGCGTAGGTTAAACTCTTACGAAATCGCGTATGATAGTGTTGGAATCTCAATGTTCACCCGTAACACGATATAAGAGGTCGCTTTAGATTTCTTTAGGGGAAATCTCGAAAAGCAACGATGACGAAGAAGGTATAATCATTACATACTCTTATACAAGAAACTCTTAAAGACTTTGCTGATATTTGATAGCAGACTACACAAAGTTATCAAAAATTCTTCGTATGCTACAATAATCAATACAACCGTCTGGCAGAACTAAGTTTCAACACCCCCAATGAAATGAAGAATAGGTCGTGTGCATTAGATCGGGCAAAAACAGCGGTTCCAACACTGAATATTGATAAACTAGATAAAGAAATTTTATAAAGAGAGAGTGCTCTACAGCCAGCAATAAAATTCGTGAAGGTATTTAAGCTGCTTGATACAATATGATATGCAGTGGATTCATTCATCATATGATGAGTTAATAATAGTAAAGAACAATAAACCGTTCAGCATATATGCACATAATCCAAAATGTAATGTGTCAAACGGTTCCAGGCTAGGTTCTCAGGTTGACGGAGGAAGTGTTTAGCGGGTAGTCCAGTCGGTCACGAGCATGGAAGCTTCAGGCTTAGTGCGTGAATGGTATTTGCCTCCCAAAAGTCCATATAATTGATATCAGATACTTGAAGATGATGTAGAAGGGAAAAAACTTGTTCATTTCACTACCAGCCATAAAACAATTGATAAGCTTTTTGCTTTTCCTTGCTTATTTGACCACCATTAGTTGTTTTTGATCTGATTGATTTATTTTATGCTAATATTTCACTATTATTCAAAATGTTTTGCTCCATTTTGAAATTTATTTTCTTATCAACAAAAGATTTAAAATCAAACAGGATTTTTATATGGTTTAACACATAATTTAATTCATACAAACTTACGATCAGAAATTGCACAAAACTTATTCAAATAAAATCCTTATTAATACGTTCCAATCAATGATGCCCTAGTGACTGTTTCAAGTTCAAACAATATTCCTGAACTTGTTTCAACTATTTCATCATGAAATTATTATCGATATTCCTCGTATTGATTGCATATATGAAATATTAATAACAGATGATACTCTTTTATATCTTGACGGTGTATAAGGACTTTATACAAACACACACGCATTTATTAAATGTAGGTTACAAATATGTTTTCATAGGAAATACTACTCGTATGGCAAAGCGAAATGGGCATATATCAATTTGATTAGATTCGTGGCTAACCATAAAATATAGTTTTCGTTTTTGTATCCATTTCACCCTTTTAACATTACGATAGCTGATTTGATGTTCGAACGGACAAGGTTACAAGGATGCGTGTATGTATTTAACGCATAGATAGAAATCTATACATGGAAGAAAACGTGAAAACGTGTTACTTTGTCAATCGTTCATTGATGAACTTTTAAAAGTTTCATTCTCAAGGATCATCTTGAATTAAATTGATATACCTATACGTCTATGAAGTACTCTATAATTACTCATCCCACAGGTAAAATATCCATAGTTGAATCGAACTATTCGAATGATGGTATGGATGGTCATGGCCTTTAATGTTATTTCGATTTTATTCCTTTTTAAGGACGGTTCAATACTTGCTTTTATAGCATTTAAGAGCCATAAAAATGTTAGCACCGGATTATATGAGCCGATCAAATTGTTTTGACGTAAGGATTCACTTTTTTCGTGGAGCACCTTATCTCTAGCTAAAAATAAAGTTATATTATAAGTGAAATCGAAAAATTTCGGTCAATTACAATAGATACTTATTTTTGTGGAAATAATAATAGGTAGATAATCACATAAGTTGTTTGTCTTTCTTTGGAAATATTATAGTCAGATAAATTTGAAGCGTTTCTGGAAATAACTATATTACGTATCCTTAATAGAAAATGTTTTTGAATATATTTTTACAAGTCATCTTCAGTTATTCTTACAAGACATCTTCAGTTATTGAAAAGTGGTTAGGCCTTGCTTTGTTGTGTGAATAGACGCGTTTTAACTCCTTTGAGACACCAAAGGTGACTCAAAGGAGTCGAAATGCGTCTCAAGAAAAAAGATAATTAGCCTGGGAAAAAAGGAGAAAAAAAACCTACTATATTGAAAATTAAATATAACTAAAAACACAACCAAAGAGTATACTTTGAGCTTACAACAACTATGTAACAACTTAACTCCAATCAGTACATGTTAAACGTATCACACCACCATCAAAAGCGATAACGAGCTGCAGTAAAAAACGAAAAAACTACAGAAAATCAAAATCAACCACAAATAATTTAGCAATAGCCATTTAGCCACCAAAACATCCTTCTGTATATGATCGGGGCACCATCAGAATCCAAAATATAACGACTCATGTCCAAATACACGAATGCTTTTGGAGGAACGAAGCCAGTGGTGAGATAGGTCTCAATGTACCCGTCTTTAGGGTGGAACGGCTGTGAAATCCAGGGATCTTGGCTCACAGTTACAGACATTGCTATATATTTTTGAACATACTTTAAAATGCATGTGTCGACTCTCATCACTTTATGAGTTTGATGAATTGTTCAATTCGATATAAAGTATTTCCAATCCATCTGAGGCTTTTTGCACAGACCAGTAGATGGGTAAAGACATTTCCTTTCGAGAATCCGTAGCATTCCCACTGCACTAGCAATCTGATTATACCAAACCGGACATCTACATGCCAAAAATGGTCTAGCCAGGGTCTTGTAACAGATTACTTTGACCTCTTGATCAATGTATGGAATGAAAGAATCGTCGAAGGCCCATGACTACTTTTTGTGCTTTACTGAGCATGATTTTGACATGTTCGTTATAGTACAGACACTGATCAAAATAAACGCCGAGGTATCGGACACAGGATTTTTATGAAATCCTTTCCTGAACTACCCTCATCAGCCATAAGTGGAAGTCCTCGCAAATACGTTTCACGTCTTGACTGACCAATCACAGAGTTGTACGAAACAAAATTGTTTCGCATTTTGGAGCATTCACTCTCATTCAATAGTTGTCCCTGTAGGCCTGCATATCAGTGAACATTTTCTGGAAGCTCCTTTAAGCGACTCATGTCTTTCGGTCTGCCGTATAAATGATCAGAAAACGCCACTAATGATTGCGTTGGTGACACGTTAAAGTCAAAGTTATTCAATAAGTTGCAAATTAATATTGTGAAGAGCAGAGGTCCAATAACTGTTCCCTGCTCTAAACCATTCAAGACCTTAAAATCGTGCATCGTTATCAGACTTCCATCAGACTTGATTTTAACGTGATTTTCCATCCAACATATTACACATCATGGTGACAAGGTGTCTGAGAAACTTGTTTTGAAGGAGCTTTAATATTAGTGCATCTAGTCAAACCGTATCCAATGAAACACGCAGTTGCGAATTCCGGCGTACCGACATTCTCCCATTCGCAACCTCAAATTGCCACCGTAATATCTCCACCTTGCTTTGAGCATTTATACCTTTCCCCTGTTTATTTATTCGATTTCATTAAAATTTAACCAATTTCCCTATAATTTTAATCTCCACATCATCACAATCCTACCCTTTCGCTTATTTTCAATTACTTAAAAATAGTATATAATTATAATTTTAAGTTTCCCACTAACAAACTTCCATTCATTAATTTCCACTAACAAAAACTAATTCGATACATTTTCCCTAACAAAACCTAATTCCTTCCTTTCTACTAAATAATTCTAAACCCTAGCTCCCACTAAAAAATTTCATTTTTTTATACTAACAAAAAATTTATTCACGTTTCCTTATTAATAAATTTCAATTTCATGCCCATCAAGAAAGAGTTAAAGTTGCTAATTTGATGAATGGAAAATCAACAAAACATGGCCCCGTTGGTAGCATCACGGATTCTCGACCGGGGTCTGCTGGGACCCTGAGTTCAAGTTCCCCGAGCGCAGGGAAGCACTTTTTTTCGAGTATCGGCATATATATGCGACACTTTGCATCTAATCAAAGGCTTCTTTGATTATGCAAATCGCTTTATATGAAAAATGGAAATTATTGCGTTTATCGGTACGAAAAAGATGTGTGGGTAGTGGAATTGAAGTGTAATGAACTTCGATTACGTTATCTAGATGCGGCAGCGATAATGGAAAAATGAAAGGATCGGATTGGGTTCTCGGATTTGAGAGTAGTGAGTATTTGGCTTGTGAAGGAAAGTGAAATTCATTTGCGTTTTTGAGGAAAGTTTTTGGAGTGGAATTTGTGCGAAAAAGTCTTGGTTTTAAGATTCGGGAAGTGAATTTTCAATTCGGGGAAAATAAGTTTTTTGATTTTAGAGTTTAGGATAGGAGTTTTTCTTGTTTTTCAGTCAATTTTTGGCTGTGAGGGAAGCGTTGGTTAACGATAATGGAGGGTGGAAAGAAAGAGTTTTTATGAGAAGATAAAAAAAGTGTGAAGACGAGGAAATATAGGGAATAAACGAAAGATAATGAAAATTGAATTTTAAATGAATGAAGTGGAGAAGGGAATAATGTGAGACGGTTTTAGACAAATAAAGTGAAAAAAAAGAATGGTGTGATGTGAGGAACTATCGTTTATGGCATTAATTGAAATATGTGATATAGAGTCTATCAACAGTTGTGGTCGTGCTAAAGAAACCCATCCTTTGCTTTTTATCGGAAGTAGAAGTGGCCAGACGAACCGTTTCTTTTGTTTGTGAATGATTTTTTTCTATTTAAAAAAAAAAATGAAAGTGACAGTACTTGATTTTAAAACAAAAACTGTTTTCATTGGATTATACGACAATTTCAAGAAGCTGACATGCGGATTGGCAGCCATTTGTTTTTGTTTTTATTTATTGTGTCATTATTTTTGCAGACAAAAAGTTTATTTGGTTTTCATAAGTTTTATCAGTCCCCCATTCCAGTTGCAGAGCGCTCCCCAGCTTCAAAAGAAAGGGTGAAATTGAATTTTGTTTTCTTTTTTGGCGATTTTTAAAATTTGTTTGAACTTAATTACTTTGAACTAATTTCACCGAAGAGGGGGTTTAAATTAATTCACAAAATTTAATGTGTGCTCTTTACTAACTATTATTATTATTGAAGTGATATTGTTAGAGCACAATTAAAATTTTTAAATAAATAACGGCCATGAACCGCTAATAATATTAGGTTTTCATTTCTTAAAATGTCCTCCTCCTTTCCCGTTCTTTCCTTTCGTGTTAGTTATTGTATGTAAGGTGGCTCAGCACGAGCAGAGGTGCCCCGGAAGTCCCACGACACGACTGAGCTCAGCATACCACCCCGGGCTACACATCCCTATGCTGAAACGTAATGTCTGCAACTGCGGTGACTTCCGCGATTGCAACAACGCTCCAACACATTCTCTACTGTTGAGTTTCCAGCGAATGTCTGAGGCTACTTCGTTCTCGTATATATGATCGAATATCTGACACGGAAACAAATTGGGAACTCAGCATCAACTCATATTTGCGCATTTGCTTCAGTAGCACTTCAAACACTTTGCTGATGTTAGGCAGCAAGCTAAGAGGCCGATAGCTTTCAGGGCTCAAAAATCCTTTTTTTTCTTCAAGACTGAAAATACCTTGGTCTGTTCCGTTGATTTGGGAAATATGAATTGTTCAACATGTGTTGAACAATATGCAATAATTTCTAATAGCAAGCATAAGGAAATTCCGTAATCCTATAGAGGGAATACTGTCAAAATCACACGATTTCTTGTTGTTTATCCTGGTAAATATGAGATATAAGTCTTCATAGCTGACAAAATAATCAAAATTATTTCCGCTCAGCTCAGCTCCAAATTGCACTAACTGCAGAAAGAAGCCAGAAAACTTGCAAACGAGTGCCCAAACAAGCTAGCATCATTCTAGATCAGCACAGTAACAGCTTATAGGCTAGTAACGTTTACTGACGGTTCCGCTCCGACCAGATCTCCACCGGATGGATACAGAATGCCAGATACCTCAATTGACTTGCTAAGTCAAACTGCAGCGTACGTCACACCTTCCGCAAAGATCACTCCAAAGGCGGTGTTACCCTAATCCCGTGAAGTACCAAACATAGCCGACTAAGTTTTACACCAAATACAAATACGTTATCACGTCAGACTTCGGGAACTTAAGGGCATACGAACACGAATTTTTGCCAAGGAAGAGATCGTTAAACGCCTATATAAGACCAAAGGCTCAACTAGCTGTTGGAGGGAGTTCTAGTAGAGATTGCGCACCTGACGCAAAAATTTTACCGTGTGTAATATCAGTGAAGTTACAGAACATGACACCAGATCGTATGCACCTCTCAAGCTGCTCGGTGAAATCTTTATTGGCTGAATCGGTACATGTGCAACTATTAGCTGCCTTGCTTCTAGCTTTGATGCAAAAATTATGTCACAACACCAAAACCTTGTACGACGTTGGTACTCTAACATCAGTACTGCAGATGGTACCAAGTATACCATCAAAGACGTGCTGACGACACCCTTTAACTTTTCGGTGTCGAACCAAGACCATTGACTTTTAAATTATACCATTATTGAGTCAAAACGCTTATTTTGGAGTCGATTTGACCGGAAATTCGGTCCAGCCATGGACCTATTCATAGATCCGTACACTCGAACGGTCAATGAAATTACCACGTCAAAGAGGTGGCACTCGTTGAACAAAAGTCAGCAACAGCAATCGGATGCAGTTATAACAACTTTCCCATCCTACGCATAAGGAAATCTGAGACGCACAACATTACTTTCATATGCCAGGGACCTTAGAAATAACAATGCCAATAAAACAGCATTACTCATTGGTGTCTCCAGCGGTGAAACTGCGGCTACATGCCAAGATTAACCAAATTTTACAACTACGTTAGGTGTCATCGAGGAATCACAGAGTGCTTGATCATCTCCTGTTATTCTTGTAGTTACCGCTCATAAATGACATTCTGAGTCGATTGCCTAAGGCCCATTACATTTCTAGCCTCAACCTAAAAGACGCTTTCTGGCAACTAGAAGAGTCATCCAGAGAAAAAACAGCATTTACGGTACCAAGAATACCGCTCTATCAATTTGTGACGATGCCTTTTGGGTTATGCAACGTACCGTAGATGACGTGCCACTTGATAGATAACGTGATATTCCCGGGTCTTTGACACCAGATCTTTGTATACATTGATGATCTCGTGTTGATTATCAAAACTTTCTCCGAACAACTTACCAGGAAATCGCTTAACACATTCATAAGACAGGTCTCACCATAAGCGTGGAAAAAAGCCAGTTTGTCATGACAAAAGTCCGTTACTCAAGACACACTATCGGTCAAGGTACTGTAGCGGTTATTATTATATTTAAGGGTGGTCCAACCTAAACGCACGATGTTAATTGTAAATAAAACAAAAAGTTTTCAGAGAATTATGTTAATATTTTTTATTATAATAGAAGTATTCATGATAATTATGTGTAAAACAAAATATTGCCCAAATGCTCGCCATGCCTATGGTGGCATACTTCTATCCGATGCTCTATTTTTTCAATGACCTTGAGACATAATTGAGGTTCAATGTCGTTAATGTGCTGAATTATCTCATCGTTTAGCTCTTGAATTGTTCTTGGCTTGTTGATGTACACTTTTTCTTTAAAATATCCCCAGAGAAAGAATTCCAACGGTGTCAAATCACATGATCGTGGCAGCCAATTAACATCGCCACAACGTGAGGTAACACAGCCATTGAATTTCTCGCGCAAAAGAGCAACCGTTTCGTTGGCTATGGCACAATCCTGTTGGAACCACATATCGTCCATTTCCATAACCTCAATTGCTGGCCACAAGAAGTCCGTTATCATCTCGCAATAGCGAACACCATTCACGGTAACTGCTTGGCCGTCCTCATTTTCGAAGAAGTACGGCCCGATGACGCCGCTAACCCATAAACCGTACCAAACAGTCACAATTTGTGGATTCATCGGCTTTTCAACAATCACTAGTGGATTCTCATTTGCCCGAATGTAGCATTTTTGCTTGTTAATGAATCCACTGAGGTGAAAGTGTGCCTCGTTGCCGAAGATGATTTTCTTTGTAAAGTCACCATTCTCTTCTGTCTGTTCAACCAACCATTCGGCGTATTGCCAACGTTTGAACTGGTCAGCAGGCTTCATGTCTTGAGTCAATTGAACCTTGTAGGCGTGTAAATTCAAATCTTTATTCAAAATGCACATCAGTGATGTTCGTGAGATGTTCAATTGTTAGACACGACGACGAGTCGAGGTTGGTGGCTCTTCTGCCACACTATCGCGAACAATAGCAATGTTTTCCGCGGAACGAACTGGGCGAGCATGCACAGGTGACTTCACGTTCTCTACAGACCCGGTTTGCTGAAATTTGCGCACAATTCTCCCGATTGTGGACACATTTGGTCGATTATCCTGACCAAAAAAATCACGAAGTGCATGAAATGCATTTTGATTTGAACGCCCATTATCGTAAAAGGCTTCGACAACCTTAACACCCTGCTCAGTTGTGTACCTCTCCATAGTTGAATTTGTCAACCACTGAAACAAAGATATGTCAAATTAAGTTGGGTGAAAAACTTGACGTTAAGGTGTGACTCACAATTAACATCATGCATTATAGTTGGACCACCCTTTACTACAAATTAATTGGAAAGAAGCATTAAAAAACTAACCAACTCTATTGAATATTACCTATAACAAAACACACTACCAAAGAGTATACATTGAGCTTACAACTTTTATGTTACAACTGAACTCTTAATCAATAAATGTTAAAGTTAACAAATAAAAATAAAAATTAATGTAGCAAAATTGAGCTGCAGGAAAAAACGACAATAGACCAATAATGATTTAGCAATTGTCATGTAGTCACCGAAACCTACACTCCTTCGTCTCAGCTTGACCAGCCTTAACATATATTCTTCGCAAATGAATATCTCCGTTGAATGTTGATCCCTTGAGCTGAAATACGAAGGATGTTCTATCCTATATACGAGTATCCTAAAATCCGAACCTTGGCGTTGAGATTTATTGTTAGGGTATTTTATGCCATAACCATAACGGAATTAAAGGTGATATGGTCAATATTACGCATGTGATTATTATTTAATTTTTCAAATATAGGGTTGTCCATTAAAGGCACAACAATAAATAAATAAACGTCAATAAATCGATTATGAGGCATGCTATGTAACTAGTAGCACCGTCTTGTTGAAATCACATATCGTTGATGTCAAGTTCATCCGATTCTGGCCACAAAATAAAATTTTTTCGTCTGCAATAAAAATACTTTGTCAAAAATCCTCAAAATATTCTACCATAACTCTGGTGGTATGAGAAGTAAACTCGCTAAAATTTTTCTTGACGCTAAATCATGCCCTTTCACTGCAGAAACCTGGTTGAATGACTCCCTTCGTAATGAAGAGATTCTCGATAGTAGCTGGACTATTTATAGGGAATGATCGAGACTACTCGTATATTAGTACCGGGCTTAAGTGAGGTGGTGCTGTCCTAATCGCTGTACACAACTCGCTGTTGTGTGAAGCCGTCAATACCACCGCACATAATAATTTCCAGCATGCAATAGTCCGAATCAAACACAACAAATTGTTTTGTACATTGGTGTTTTCAGGGTTTTGTAAAATAATTTTACAAAACCCTACTAACACCACAACCTGTCTGACCGTCCGTCCGTCCGTCCGTGCGACCGTCCGTGTGTCACAGCTGTTTTCTCGCAAAGTACTTAAATTAGAAACACCAAATTTTATATGTAGGTGTAAAGTGGTGCTCACTTGAAAGTTCAATTACAAAAATAAATTTATGAGGTATTTAAGGGGGGTCTCCCCATATAGGGGAGTGGCCCCTGAAAAAACAATCATCAAAGGTAATCAATACGGGTATCATATGAAAGGTCTTAATGGGAACTTTTCGAAACAGGTCTTAAACTGACATTTTTTGCTTCAGGGGGCGCACACGAAGGGGAAATACACGAAAAATTTGTATCCCCCCCTCGTGATTAGACACCTGTGATCCGAAAAATCTGAAAAAAATCAAAGAGGTAGATGTTTATGAGTACAACAACAACAACAAATACCTTAGAAGTCGAAATTCGCTCAACTTTGTTAATAATAGTATGATATTCGAATTTCACATTTTCCGCAATAAAATCGTACAGCTATCCTTAAACTCAAGAAAATTCAAGTAGTTACACATAAAAGCCTAATATTCTGCAATTTTGATGAAAATCGAATCATATTCGCGGAAGTTATAGCCATTTGAAATTCTGCAATTACAACATTAATAACACACGGTTTTGGTATTTTATGGAATTCCCATCAGTTCATATACTGCAATTTTGATTCGATCTTCTTAAAATTTCCAGATATGATTTCTAACAATACATATTTTTTGGAATTCATGATTTAAGTGATTTTTGTTAGTTTGGAACAAAATGGCTACCGTTGAAAATGGAAAAACAATGGATTTTCCTTTAAACGTGCACATCTCTTTGACATGTTTTTTGACTTTATTTGTTGCTGGTGATATCTAGTATTTCGGAGACGTTGTGTACAAAATTCTTCTGACATGATCGTAGGTCTGTTTACCCAACTTTTTTATATTCCTCCGCATTCCAGTGAGATAGCTTTGTGGTCGACCAACTTGATAATCGTCTTCCCCCAGTTAATTTTTTAGACCACAGTGAATTCAACCTTATTTCTAGATTTTATGGCAATGATTTACAGCAAGTTGCTCGGACACCCAATTACAATGTCAATTGGCTAGATCTTGTTTTAACCAATGCATATGACGATGTATTGGTTAATCAAACTAGCGACGTTAAAAATTTTTCTCAAATAACCTCCACCATTCCGCACTGTCTATTAAATTTTCGACTGCTGAAACTTTCAACGCTCATTTGTACAATAACTCGATTGTATTCGATGTCCGCAATACTGATTACGAGAGTATTAAAAATCATATTCTGAAATAGACTGGACAACATGCTTTCAACGTTAGATATAAATAATGCAGTAAATTTATTCTATCAGCACATCCTTGACGCCGTTGAAAGGTATGTATTCAAAATTAAGAAAAAGGGGCAAATTATCCGAACATTGGTTAGATAGTGATCTTTGATCTATAAGGGATTGAAGAAATGAACTGTATAAAATTATGCAAAAGAGGTCTGATGTGAACAATGAAATTTAAAAAGAGTATGATGAACTGTCGAAAGAATTTCAATTGAAATCGCATGTAGCCTATGTTAATCTTATGGGTGAAAATATAATCAAAAATCCCAAGAAATTTATTGAATTTCTCAACATTAAGCGGAAAACTCACGGCTACCCTAAGCAAATGATACAAAGACTGCAGTTCCATTCTCCCTGAAGAAATCGTCAATTATTTCGTACACCGTTTCCAAACAGTTTATTGTTCAACAAATGATTCACCTCTTTTTTTACCACTTGACACAGAGCTCGGGGCCGTACTTCAAGAAATTTCAGTTTCAGAAGGTGAAATTTTCAACGCAATCGAAACTCTTGATTTTAATCATGGACCTGGCCCTGATTTACTTCCACCATATTTTTTATTTCAATGCAGAGAACAATTAGTTTTACCTGTTCATATTATTATTGACAAATCGCTGTCAAGTGGCGTGTTCCCAACGCATTGGAAATCTTCCCACATAACTCCAATCCTTAAAAACAAAACTAAAGGGGATGTTCAAAATTATAGAGGGGTAGCTATCCGTTGCCCCAAAAATTATTTGAAAAAATTGTCTGTTCCAAAATATCTCCCATCATAGGACAAAGTCTCAATGACCAACAGCATGGCTTCAGTAAAAATCGATCCACAACCACCAACCGAACAGTTATGGTCTCTACCATTCTTTGTGCAATGGAAAAGGGATACAAAGTCGATGCGATTTATACTGACTTTAGTAAAGCCTTCGATCGTTTTAATCAAGCAATTTTGTCTCATAAATAGCGTAATTTTGTAATCACTGGCTCTTTGGCTGGACATATTTCTTAAAAATCGAACTCAAAGTCAGGGATATGTGTCCAATAAAATTCATGTATATTCAGGTGTACCTCAAGGCAGTCACCTCAGACCTCTTCTCTTGAACATTTTTATATTGGACCTTTCTGAAGTGTTATTCGATGTACCACACTTATTTTACGCGGATGATCTCAAATCATATCATGCGGTTACATCACAAAATGATTCTTGTTCCTACAAGACAAAATAAATACTCTGTTAGAGTGGTCCAACAAAAAAAAATCAACTATAAATACATTTTGACAAATATCATGTAATACATTTTTCCCGGAAAAGTACAGTTTCATTGTGTGATTACCACCTCAATAACGCAAAGCTTTCAAGAGTAGACAGTGTAGTAGATCTTGGGGTCCACTTGGATAAGGAACTGCGCTTTAATTTGCATTACAATGAGGTACTCTGCAAAGCCAATAAACTTCTAGGTATCTTCAAACGTCGGGCAAAATAATTTAAAAACTTGTGGGTAATGAAAACGCTATACACATGTTAAGTGCGCCCAATTCTCAAATACTTTTGTATCGTTTGGCATCCGGTCTTTGATATTCACTCAGAAAGGTTCGTGTCAGTTCAGAAACAATTTAACCTGTTTGCTTTGAGATCACTGTATGATCCAAAAAAATTTCATTATTTGCCATCATATGATAATCGGCTGTCTTTACTTAATATGACATCACTTCTCCTCCTGTAGGACCATATTGCACTCTTGCTTTGCATTCAATGTCCTCAGAGGAACCGTTAATGTCCAATATTTAAACAACAAAATAATATTGAATGAGCTCATAAGAGTTATGACACATTCACGTTTCCTGGTAGAAAGTAATCATCTTACTGTCAATGGGGATAATGAGCCAGTAAATAGTTGTGTCAAAATTTTTAACAGTTTGAGCCATCTCTAGTCCCAAACTATCTCTAGGTCCCAATTTAAATCCAATTTATCCAAGTCCCTCAGTCCTTAATCCTAGTATTGTAATAGTGAATAAATGTCTACCTTACTTAATATGCGTGAAAAATGTTATATATATATATAGGTATATATATTGTAAAATTAATTGTAAAATAAATTGTAAACCTTGTTTGGTAAAAAGATAAAATAATCTTCCAATATAACACCATAGCATCCTTCACTGACGGTAACATGACGTTCGTTTTCATCCTCGAAAAAAAAAACGGCCCAGTCACACCTCCAGCATCAAAACTGCAGCAAACAGTAGTTTTTTGCGGATGCAATGGTAGACACCATGTAGATTTTTTGCTGACGCATAATGCATATTTTGCTTATTAACAAAACTGTTGAGCCAAAAATGAGCTTCATCGCCGAAGATGATTTTTCTATACTAGTAACTAAGGTTGGCAATGAACTGACAACGGCCAGCGCCTGATAGACTTTGCATGTAGCACAATTTTAGTCATACGAGGTGTGTTCAAAATATATCGCGAATTTTGTTTTTTTTTCAAAAATTATTTATTTATTCATGAATATCTATTTTGTCCCCTTCAAAGTAATCCTCATGAGATATTATACACTTGTGCCAACGGTTTTTCCAATCTTCGAAGCACTTCAAAAAATCATTTTTTTTAATCTTGTTCAGCTCCTCCTTCGATGCCGTCTTTATCTCGTCAAGCGTAGCGTAACGTCGTCCTTTCATGGGCCTCTTCAGTTTAGGAAACAAGAAAAAGTCACAGGGGGCCAGATCTGGGGAATACGGTGGCTGCGGCATCATTAGTGTGTTGTTTTTGGCCAAAAAGTCGCGCACAAGCAACGATGTGTGAGCAGGGGCGTTATCGTGGTGCAAAAGCCAATTTTTGTTCTCCCACAAATCCGGGCGTTTCTGGCGGATTGCTTCGCGCAAATTGCGCATAACTTGCAGGTAATATTCCTTATTGACCTTTCTTCCCTGTGGCAAGAACTTATGATGCACCACGCCCCTGCAATCGAAGAAAACTGTCAGCAAAACTTTCACATTCGACTGAACTTGGCGCGCTTTTTTCGGTCTTGGTTCATGCGGCAGCTTCCATTGAGATAATTGAGCTTTGGTTTCCACGTCATAACCATAAACCCACGATTTGTCACCAGTTATGACCCTCTGGAGCAAATTTGGTTCGTCGCGGACAGAGTTTAACATCTCATTAGCAATGTTCATGCGTTGCTGTTTTTGGTCGCAATTGAATAATTTTGGTACGAATTTCGCGGCGACCCGTCTCATGCCCAAATCGTTGATAAAAATCGAATGGTACGAGTCAATCGATATGTTTATGTCCTCAGCAACTTCTCTAACGGTGATTTGACGATTGGCCAATACCATTTTCTCCACTTCATTAATTTTTTCGTCTGTTGTTGAAGTGCTCTGGCGTCCGGCACGCTCTTCGTCGTTCACATCTTCTCGGCCTTCTAAAAACATTTTGTACCACCAATAAACGTTGCTTCGGTCCAAGGTAGCTTCTCCGTATGCCACAGTCAACATTCGGAATGCATCCGCGCACTTAATTTCGTTTTTCACACAAAATTTGCTACACGTTCTTTGATCCATTTTTTTGAATAAGTAAAAATCGAAGACGATTGAAAACACGTGCAAGTAAAGCAGCTATCATCAATCAAGTGAACATTCAAAATGGCCGAGCTTGTCGGCATAAGTGACAGACATGAGTACCAACATAACGCCACAAAAAAATCGAAATTCGAATATACGTAACCCGCGAAAATACATCGACGCTTTCCTACATCGACGCTTTCATAAAATGACCTGGGTATCACCGGATGGCAACACACAAAACCAGATCGATCATGTTCTGATCCAACAACGTTGGGCCTCTCGCGTACTTGACGTCCGTACATACCGAGGAGCCAATTGTAGCTCAAATCATTACTTGATCAAATTAAACTATCGATGTCGTATGTCGAAGGCATATTCGGCGAAGACCAGCCCGCTACAAAAATTTGACATCGAAATGCTCAAAAACGCGTCTGTGGCCAAAAATTTCACGGAGACCCTCGACAACCAGCTGGCTTCCATCTTTTCAGACACATCGTTAAAGACGAGCAACGAGCTCTGGATGCAGTGAAAGCGACTATCAGGACGATCGGACATCAAGCCCGGCGTAAGAGATATGATTGGTTCGATGATGAGTGCCAGAATGTGTTAGACAACAAGAATCAGGCGTATAAAGTGTATGCAGGTAGGAAAACTATGACGAAATAGAACACTATGAAAATCTCAGAAGAGTTACGAATAAGATAATTAGGATTCAGAAAAGAAAATACTATGTGACCAATTGAGAAGTATAGATGTAAGTTTAGCGAGCAACAAAACAAAACAAGCATACAAAGTAGTGAAAAGCCTGAAACGTGCTTACCAGCCCAAAATCACGCTCTGTCGTGATGATATCGGCGATATCATCACTGATGAAACCAAGATTAAGGAAAGATGGGCATCATATTTCAAGAACCTCTTTAATCCTCCGCACAGCTCCAGAACATCGGAGCCTATAGATGTCTGCGGAGAGCTTCCATTGGCCCCACCAACTCTGGATGAAGTTTGTTCCATCATTAAAGCCCAAAAGAATAATAAAGCGCCAGGCATTGATGAGATTCCAGTGGAGCTCATCAAATATGGTGGCAGTAGTGTTCATCAAGCTATTCACAAAGTCATCCAGCACATTTGGCAACAACAACATACGCCAAAAGAGTGGAGCTTTTTAATCATATTCCCTATCAACAAAAAAGGTGACAAGCTACAGTGCAAAAATTATAGAGGCATATCACTCTTTGTACGGCGTACAAAATATTTTCAAAGATCTTAGAAAACCAAATCGGATCAAACGCCAACAGTATTATTGGGGAGTATTAAGGTGGTTTTAGAGCAGAGAGATCGACGGTAGACTAATTATTTACAGTCAAATAGGTACTTGAAAAGTGTGTAGTGAAAGGATAGGTATTAAAATGTACGTGAAGGACTGCAGCGATGGTCTGCTGCCTCGACGAAGGAAGATGTTGATATCGGCCGAGAATGCCCCTGTCTGGGGACGCGTGAATGTGCTGGCAGGCTAGCATTGCGGTGTTGTGGGGCGGGTGCATTCTCCCAGCACAAGGACCCACTACAAAAGAATTTCGCACTCACGAATTCTTGGGTCTCAGAAGAACGGGCGACCGAAGCCGAAAAATTGTAGGTAACTACCAAAAGGGAAAATGACTTGCTCAGAGAACAAGTTGAATGAGTGAAAACAGACGGACTTAGGGAAACCTTGTCGTTAGCCGACGATTCTCATGGCCCACAAATAAGAGTGGGACAACCGGATGGTGGTGGTGCCCCCTCGCACCCGCCCAACCGGATCAAGATCCATAAATGTTGCAGTGGCCATATATTTCCCTTCTGAGTCGAAAACTCATACAACATAACTTGTATGAGCCTTCCCATCAGAAAAGAAATATACCGATGACCAATTTACATCATAGAGTTATGTGAGCGAATCACATAACCCTATGCCATAAAAAGGCACCTTGCTCGAGGCCACTCAACCCGCGAGAGTCCCTGAAACAAAAAGAAGGTTGGAGCGTGCCCGATGGCTACCTCATTTTTGGTGGGGAAAGTCTGACATCGTGCCGGGTCCTATACCCGGTCAGACGGGACAAAAATGAAAAGACCTGCGTTCTGATCTAATAATTCATTATTATTCAATTAAAATTTCACGAAATTCTAACAATCTACAGCAATTTCTTTTGCCGCGCCTGCCTTGCGCAAGTTTAAATTGAATACGCGATACACAAAAAAATTTCATCACTTCTAAAATTTTAATTCAAACACAAATTGTAATTAATAGAATAATAGAAAAATATATAAATTAATTAATTTGAAAAAATCATGTTGCAATATACAAAAATTTAAGAATAATAGAAAAATATATAAGTTAATTAATTAAACAAAATCAGGTTGCAATATACAAAAATGTAAAAATAATAGAAAAATATATAAAGTAATTAATTAAAAAAATCATGTACTTACCCATCCTCCTCGACGAGCGCTCGTTGATGGGGTGGTAAGTCCTGGCAGCTAATGCAAATTTATAATAATTAATGATTCTTAAATTATTATCAGACGATTTCCTTCGATAGTTTCCTTAAACTTCGCAAAAATTTGCTTATTCAAATTGCTGTTATGTTACACAGAGTGACAATCAGGCAGAACGTATTGAAATTCCATCAGAATGGTCTCACAGACACGATATATTAATTTCAATAGATTATACAAATCGGCACAGCTAGATATATTGCTTGGTAACGTACAAATAATTAGTTGTAAGGCGATACGAGGACCAACAGTTTTGGACCGAATTTCGTATTTCGCCGGCAGTTCAGTCCAATTTCTTGATGTTCAGTCTTAACGCTACCACAGAAAAATCCAAGACAGCCAGTTTTACTATAGAACTTCATCAGAGCAAGAGTTTCTTCACGATCACTTGCAGATTTAAATAAAATTGAGATAGTTCACTTTTGAAAATTTTCAGCAAGTCGCAACACTCTCGAGTTGTGTTGGTGACTATTCGTTAAATGTGGCTGCGAATGGGAGTGCGCAGAGTTCATCAGTTGGCATCCTGACGATGCTTGAAAAATAATAAACGAATTCCCTGCTGTTGTTGTCTCGTACAACACCACACCCTGCATGTCAGAAGTCGAGACTCGCACGTACTGAATATTCGAATTATCTTTCAATGGAAAATTCGTCGGAGCTGACGTTGACGTTGATGAAACGACAGCATTACAACCACTCGAGTTATTATTGTTGTTGTTATTGTTTTACACACCAGATGCCATAATGGCACCACCGAGCTGTGCTTTCTCTTCTTCCCATCGCTGGATATTATTGAAATGCTCAGTCTCGGGCAGCTATTGTCAAATATTTATCTTTATTGATTCGTTTTCCAAACATAGCTTTTCAATCAGAAAAATTTCACAGATATTGCGCGCGTACAAAATAATCCAATAAGAGAAATCCAACAAGTGTGTAATTAATCCTTAATTGCAGTTTTCCACGCAAATTTCGACGACCACACAAACGAAATCTCTTCTCGAGCTGGCGGAACGACGAACGGAAGTTCACTTGTCATCACCATTTGACGCGTCCCGAACCTTTCATTACTTATATGTTGACAATTTTATTTCTAAATCGCGCAGGGCACGGCGCAGAACTCTTTTTCTATTCTATCCACGCTATTAATTTTGATCCGCTTCCCGACAATTTTTCGTACAAAAATCTGCAAAATCAAATCTAAACCATCGATTTCTATCAACTTCTTAACCGTCTCCGATCCCGTATCGATCTCCCCAAATCTCTTCTCCGCACCGTACCAATCCAAACAACCAACTCCCAGAAGATCAACTACCCACACTTCGCAATCACAAATTCCCCCCATGCATTCCCATCTTTTCAACTTTCTCCCAACTTCCTCAGCTGACACCCCAACATTTCGTTTGTATAATATTACATTTACATGTTTGTGTTGCGTCTCGCCTTTGCCTGTATAATGTTGTTCGTTACAGGTTTTTTTCTTTTTTCTCCGTAAACACACGCACACAAGCTGTTCCTATCACCAGCTGATACACCCATTCCGGATTGTTGAGATTTATTTTTCGTTGCCAAGAGAATCTCAGATAAGAGTTACAGTTTACGCTAACGTCAGGAATGTATTCGAATGCATTTTAGGTAATGCACCATTGCTCTGCACGAAGTGGGGGGTTCCACATTGTTGGATCAGAATCCAATATAATTATGAAACATCAATTATTATTTGTAAAACTAACTAAGCTATGCACTCCAATGGACATTATTTTGAATTTGTTCGCGCCAATAAATGCGCAATCCAAGCTGTACTAATTATATTTTACAATTAGCTTATAACTTCACTTAGTATACGAAAATATAAACATGGCAACACTGTAAACATGACAGCGTGCAGTTCGTTTTGTGATTCGAGGAAGGAAGGTCGGACTCGCTGACTAAAACTTGTAACCTAAAATCCGTGTAAATTAAAACCTTTAGTAAAATAAAATAATAAATAGAAAAGCCTATTTATTTCAATTCATTTTTGGTCCGTCGAGCCGGATACGGCAGTTTCGTTTGTAGTTCGATTTCGATAATCGATCGAGATCAAAAAAGACATTTTTTCGTCGGGAATAGTTCACTAAAAACCTAACAGTAAGATTTCGGTAATCGATCGGAATCTGAAAAGAACAGTTTTTTCGTCGTGAACAGTTCAATTAAAACTACTAGTAGGTTTCGGTAATTGGTCGGAATCCGAAAGAAAAGTTATTTTTCGTGGACATTTGTATAAAAACTCAAACTGTACGTGATCGAACGTGCGCTAGTGAATTTTAGATGTCAAATCGTGACATTAAACATTTTGATTGTGTGAAGATGACTAGTGAGTCTGAAGACAATGGAGATGATCGGAAAGTTCTCGAATCAGTAAATAAACTGAAAAGAAAGCGGGCCGCTGCGCAAGGAAGCATCACACGCGTTAAACGGATCATTGATTCAAAGGGTGAGAAATTAATTATTCATGAGCTTAACACGAGGCTAGAGCTCTTGGAGAGTTCGTTTACGACGGCTATGGAGACCCATCTTGAAATCGAAGATCTTGATGATGATGCGGCCCAAAACGCAACTAAACTCGTGGAACTGGAAGATTTATATTGTGGAACTAAGGCAGCCATTCTTGGGTACTTAAATCGATCAAGACCAAGTAAGGATGTTTCTAATACGACAGGCACATTTTTAACACCTCGATCGCGGTCTAAAAATCTTCCGCGTCTCAAATTGCTACTTTTTAATGGTGAGCCTACGTCATACTTAGAATTTTGGAACAAGTTTAAGTCATTGGTTGATAATGATGACGAGTTAGAGGATTTCGAAAAATTCCAGCATTTAATCAGTTGCTTAGGCGAGAAGGTGCGAAAAATTATCGAACATTTAGAAGCGACTCCTGAAAATTACACTCGTGCGAAAACGTTATTGGACAAACGGCTCTATAATCCCGCATTAATACTGACGGGTCATGTTCGACAGTCATTCGACCTTCCTGCAGTAAATTCGACAGCAGCGTCTCAGCTACGACAATTATCTGATAGTGTTATGGCCCATATTCAGTCAATGTCGTCGTTAGCTAAGCCCGAGCAAATATATCACGGTTTATTATTGCATCTGGCATTACAAAAAGTCGACTCGGAGACGCGACTAAAATGGGACGAGATTCGTGATTTAAAACGTTTTCCTGAATGGGATGAATTTTCGGAATTTTTAAACAATCGCTGTCAAATTCTTGAAGCTCGCGCGATGGATGGCAGTAATCATCAAAATGAATCGGCTTCGGCACCGCGGCCGTCTCGTTCTAACGCAAAAAATCGCACAGTACTCATATCGACGCGGAGTTTGTGTATCATTTGTAGTGCAACAGACCATTACATTCAAAAATGCCCACAGGTCACAGCGAAATCACCCGTCGAACGGTATTGGGAGGTAAAACGACGATCGCTTTGCATTAACTGCTTAACAAAGGGTCATACGACCAAAAACTGCACAAGGTTGAAATGTCGAATTTGTGCAGGTGCTCACCATACCTTATTACATCGGGATCAATCGAAGCAAGTGGAAAACGTTAATTCGGACGTCAAGGTTGTGCCTTCAGAGCACGACGTTAGCACAAGTCATGCAAATAATTCATCGTTGATCATATCGTCGTCGTCGTCATCGGAATTTTATGTGAGTTGCGACAATGAAATAAACCACGTAATGTTAGCAACTGCAGTAATCTATATAAAGGATAAAGTGGGATCTTTCGTGCCCTGCAGAGCGCTCTTAGACTCAGCTTCGCAGTTAAACATAATATCGGAATCGCTGTCCAACCGATTGCAGATAAAGAAACAAAAGGTCAGCGAGTCTATTAGCGGGATTGGAGCTGTGAGTGCTGTTGCTAAATTTAGAACTAACACAACTATTAAATCTCGTGTTAACAACTTTGAAACTAGTTTGGAAATGATAATTTTACCCACAATAGTGGGCCCTCAACCCCACTGTTCTTATAGTATCGATAATTGGAACATTCCAAAAAATTTGCCACTTGCTGATCCACATTTTTATGAAAGTCAAGGAATAGATGTTTTGATTGGAGCATCTGTCTTTTTTGATCTTCTTTGCGTTGGCCAGATCAAACTCCAAGAAACCGAGCCAACTTTACAGAAAACCTTATTGGGCTGGATAGTGTCAGGATGTTGCAAGAATATGAAATATCGAAACAGTAACGTGCTTTGCAGTTTAAAGGCCGTGACTGAGGACTCAGAACAATCAGTGCTGTAACTTTTGGAAAAATTTTGGGTACTGGAATCAACTGAAATGGATAATCGAAAATGGATTTTGGAACAACAAGATTGTGAAGATCACTTTCGTCATACCTATCGTCGAACAACAGATGGACGATTTATCGTTAAATATCCCATTAAGGACGAGCTCTCGAAGTTGGGCAGTTCTTACGACATCGCACTTCGACGGTTTTCGAACCTGGAGCACAAACTGAGAAAAGATCGAGAATTAAACGAACAGTATTCTGCATTTATGAAGGAGTATGAAGACCTAAATCATATGGAGCTCATAGACACTGAAGATCGAAACCGAGTACGTTATTGGATCCCTCATCATTGCGTTTTGAGACCGGAGTCTTCGACAACGAAACTTCGTGTAGTATTCGATTGTAGCTGTCGCACTAGTACAAATATATCGCTAAATGAAATGATGATGGTTGGGCCGACTATACAGGCCAAGCTTTTTGATATTCTCATTCGTTTCCGTTTTCATAAATATGCTTTAACCTCGGATATATCGAAAATGTATCGTCAAATAATTATAGATGACGAGGACAAATACACTCAGTGCATTATCTGGAGAAATCACTCATCAGAAGAAATACGTCATTACAAGCTAAACACAGTTACTTATGGTACAGCCGCAGCCCCATTCCTAGCTACTCGTTGTCTGCAGGAACTTTCAAACTTATATGGAAAGGATTATCCAGCCGGTGCAACTACTATTTGTCGTGATTTCTACATGGATGATCTCATAACCGGGGCTGACTCGACCGAAGAGCTTTCAAAGATTAAATCGGAGGTAAAGTATATTCTATCAAAGGCAAAGTTTGATTTGAGAAAATGGTGTTCGAACGATGAATACTTGCTGAAAGGCGATCCGGTAGAGGATCTAGCAAGGAGTTGCTCATTCGAAAAGTCGAATAGTATTAAAACTTTAGGAATTGTTTGGCAACCCGTACCAGACTTATTTAGTTGCTGCTATAAACACAATATCGATGGAAGAAAAATAACAAAACGCACAGTTTTATCGGATGCTGCGAAAATTTATGATCCATTGGGAATCATTAATCCTGTAACAGTCATAGCCAAAATATTCCTACAAGACCTCTGGAAATTAAAAATAAATTGGGACGAGTCATTGCCTACAAGTTATCATCAACATTGGGAAACATTTAAGGGACAGCTAAGTTTAATACAAAATATAAAAATTCCTCGTTTAGTACTTGCAGATCCGGAAAAAACAACCTTGGAGTTACATGGATTTGCCGATGCCTCGCCCAAAGCATATGGTTGCTGTATATACGTTCGTTGCATCGCATCTTCGGGAGCAATATCTGTAAAATTGTTATGCGCGAAGTCTCGAGTAGCACCAGTGAAATCAATCACCATACCTCGATTGGAACTCTGTGGAGCTCTACTTTTGGCGGAGCTAATGGACCGAGTTCAAAAAATCATCAATAGACCTATTCAGGATGTTTTCTGCTGGACTGACTCTACGATTGTCCTAGCATGGCTTGCTGATCATCCGTCTAGTTGGAATACTTTCGTGGCGTATAGAGTCGCCAATATACAAGCGTTGTCATCGAACATGAGATGGAAACATGTGTTCCCAGAGGCATGCTCCCCGAATCGCTCGTAGGTTCAACTCTTTGGTTCAATGGGCCTGATTTTTTAATGGAATCCTTTGATAAATGGCCTATTAGAAATCAATCGACAGCGAATGTTCCGGAATCCAGAAGAGTTAAGATCGTCCTCGCCGCAACTATAGTTGATCGGGAAGACTTAACATCAAATGTAAAATTTATAAATGACTATCAAAAACTTCGTCGCGTATTTGGATTCATTTTGCGATTTGTGAACAACTCGAGCCGAACAGAAGATAGGAAAATAGGTCCTCTTTCAGCGGAAGAGCTCGACACTTCGCTACATCGAATTATTTGGATCGTTCAGAATCAGGAATTCGCTAAAGAAATTAGACTACTTGAAAGTCAATTGAAAAGTCCTTTAAGGAGTTCCATCGCAAATTTAATAATTCCAAGATAAAACTACTAAGAGTAGGAGGACGTCTACAGAATGCAGACATTACCTATGAATCGAAACACCCAATCCTTTTGCCTAAAAACCATCCATTTGTCCTTTCTCTTGTCAAACATTATCATGAACAAAATTTTCATGCAGGTAAATATTGGATCGTTAACGCCAGAAGCTTTGCAAGACAAGTAGTGCATCAGTGCTATCGTTGTTTTCGTTCACGGCCGCAAGTCTCACATCAACTAATGGGCAATCTTCCAGCTTCTCGCTTAAAACCAACTCGGCCTTTTCTCGTTTCTGGAGTCGATTTTTGTGGTCCAATTTGCGTGCATCAAAAGGGCAGAGGAAATCGTTTGTATAAGGTTTATATTGCAGTGTTTGTTTGCTTCGCAGTCAAGGCGGTACATTTAGAGGTCGTCTCGGACTTGACATCGCAAGCCTTCATTGCGGCTCTAAAAAGATTTATCGCTCGAAGAGGTCACTGCCGTCACCTGTACTGCGATAATGGAACCAATTTCGTTGGAGCAAAGAGAGAGATGAGAGAGCTTCATCAACGTTTCAACAGTCAGCAAACTCAAGATTCGATTATCCAGCTGTGTGCCGATGACGGAATCGAGTTTCATCACATACCTCCTCGAGCACCACATTTCGGCGGACTCTGGGAGGCGGCGGTTAAGATGGCTAAGACGCATTTATATCGTACTTTTGGACTTGCCTCTCTGACCTATGAAGAATTGTTGACGGCAGTAACTCAAATCGAAGCGATCCTAAATTCTCGGCCGTTAACTCCACTTTCGTCAGATCCGAATGATCTGAACCCACTAACGCCAGCACATTTTTTAATTGGCGAACCGTTGAACTCACCAGCCGAACCCGATGTTACCAACGTTAACATTTCTCGTCTATCTCGTTGGCAGCAATTATCTTGGTTACAACAGCAGTTTTGGTTACGTTGGTCCAAAGAATATCTCTTACATTTGCAACAAAGAGGCAAATGGCATACAGAAACGAAAAACATCCAATTGGGTCGATTAGTCGTCGTCGTCGATTCCAGTCTACCACCACAACGATGGCTACTAGGTCGTATAATTGAACTCCACCCAGGTGCGGACGGGCTAGTCAGAGTGGTTTCCCTTAAAACCAAGTTGGGAACTCTGCGTCGGCCAATCGCCAAGGTATGTCCTATACCAAGTAGCGATCTGGAGAATTGAAGGCAGTAGCCGTTCAAGGTTTGCGGAATGTTGGATCAGAATCCAATATAATTATGAAACATCAATTATTATTTGTAAAACTAACTAAGCTATGCACTCCAATGGACATTATTTTGAGTTCGTTCGCGCCAATAAATGCGCAATCCAAGCTGTACTAATTATATTTTACAATTAGCTTATAACTTCACTTAGTATACGAAAATATAAACATGACAGCGGGCAGTTCGTTTCGTGATTCGAGGAAGGAAGGTCGGACTCGCCGACTGAAACTTGTAACCTAAAATCCGTGTAAATTAAAACCTTTAGTAAAATAAAATATTTATTTCAATTCACACATCCTAAATTGTAATGGGCAGATTCAAATTTTTAAGAAAACCCAAAATTTAATTGTAGTAGGGAAATTTTAACTAAACTAAAGAAATTAAAAATGAAGTAAAGAAATTTAAATAAATTGAAGAAAATTTACATGCAGTGAACAAATGTACATGAAGGAAAGAAATAAAAATTTAAAATGGTAATGAAAAATTAAATTTTATAGAAAAGATAACTAACGGAGAACGTTTAAATTTTAATAGGGAGGAAAATTGATAAGAGGTGACATTTACTAATAATAATAAGTAGGAAAACTATTCTACAAATTTCAATTACAGAAAAAAAATTAAATATTTTTATTTTAAATCTGCCATTACAATTTAGATAGGAGATAGGAGGGTTTTCGAGCAGTTTGCTGGGAGTTCAATATAGTCGTTCGATAAATTTTCGTTAACTTCAACCAAGCATACGACAGTACTGATCGTAATGTACTGTACCAAATAATGCTTTGCTTTGGCATTCCAGCCAAATTAGCCCGTCTTACCAAAATGACAATGACGTCGACGACCTCCCAAGTCTGCATCAATAACCAACTCACCGATACCTTTGACACAAATATCGGACTAAAGCACGGAGATGAGCTGGCCCCATTGCTATTCAATTTGGCTCTGGAGTACATTATAAGGAAGTTACCTGTCGATACGCAAGGTACATTACCATACATGTCGAGACAAGTAGTAGCCTATGCGGATAACATCATCATTTTGTCGCGGTCATTAACAACTGCCAAAGAACTTTTCTTGAAACTCGACAGCGAAGCAAAACTAGTAGGGCTACAAATCAGTGAAAATAAAATAAAGCTCATAACGCAGTCGAGGAAAAATACCTCAAATACACAAAATATTGCACTTGGCGAATACAGTATCGAGCATCTTAGCGAATTTGTGTATTTAGGCGCCAAAATAACGAAAACGGGTAATGAAAGAGACAAAATACGCCGAAGAATACAGATCGCAAATAAAATATTTTATTCAGTATTGACGATTTTGAAGACCAGCTGCATACATAAGAAAACAAAGCTCCAAGCATACAAATCTGTAAGAAGACCTGTGTTATGCTATGGGTGTGAAACATGGACCCTAACCCAAGCATCCGCAAATATATTGAACGCATTTGGGCGACGGGTCCTGAGGCAAATAATCGGAGCGAAGCTTGACGGGGACCAATGGCGAATTCGATACAACCATGAGCTGTATGAAACTATTGACGAACCGGAAGTCTAAACGATTGTAAGACTGCGGAAGCTGCAATGGGCTGGACACATGAATCGTATGGACGAACAGCGGATGCCCAAGAAGGTATTCGTTGGGAGAACTGAAGGCCGGAGGCCAGTGGGGAAACCGAGGAAATGCTAGTCTGACTCGGTCGATGAAGACAGTTCATCGCTGCTCGGATTTCAGAATCGGAAGACGCGGTCAATGGGCCGAGACAGTTGGAGGCGCTGTTTGTAGGAAGCGAAGGTCCGAGAGGGGCTGGAGTGCTAAGAAGAATAACTTTAACAGCTGGCCCAAATTTTTTGCAAACGGAGTTTTTTAAGGTGGTCCGCAGTTGTATGGTAGTTTAGGTGCGAAATAAAGATCTCCTTTGGAGGGGATACTATGTCAAGTGGTGGGACTTCGTCATCCAAAATCTGAGTAGCCACAGCCTATGTGTCAACACCAGATGAGGGTTGAAGGCTAAGCGAAGGATTGATAATGTTGTAGGTGTCAACATTTTAAAGATTTGTTTTACCGAAAAATTAATATTGTAATTTAATTAAATTCAATTATCATAGAACTCCCGGTAAAGCCCTAAGGCACAACCCGCATGAATATTGTTAGGTGAAGTTATTTATGAATTGTATAAAATCACCAAATAAAGATGTTGAATCACATCTTTTTGACACTGATGATGACTCAATGGAGTCGAAATGCGTCTGCTCACACAACAAAGCAAGGCCCCACAGCCTTTAAAGAAAAAAGAGAACTCGTCTGCAGATACCGAATAAACAAAATAATTGACTTTAAATTAATTATTTGTTAAAGTAAAGAAAAAAAAATCTAATGCAAATTTTCAATAGCTTTTGCGAAATAACGTCAATTTTTTTCATATAAATGCAGGATGATGTGTAGGGTACCTTAGTATAACCGTAAGGGTTAACAATTTTTCAAAAAATAAATAAAATAAAAGATCTTAATGCAACTCAATTAAACAGATCTCTACGTACAAAAATAAACCATTAAAAAATATTTTGTTCTTATTTCCACTACGGCTTCTTTTTGGAATTAACTATCGCCAAAAAGTACAGCAACAATGTTAAGAAGCTGCCTCACAGCAAAAGAGAACGAATGTTTACAGATTCTTGAATTAAAACTAATTTGCAGAGTGTAGTAAAATAATTTGTTGGCCAACATAATCTTAATAGCTGAACAACAAGAAAGAGTTGAAAAAAATTGGTAATTCACAAGCGGTAGACATCACAAAACAAATCATTATGGCATAGCTTTAGATCGATGCACATGAGCATGCGACATGCTTGTATGCGATTCATCACATGGCATGTGTTCAAAAAAATATTGTTAATTTGGATGAAAATACCAGGACCGAAATAAAACATCACGAGAATGCAACTAATGAATGTTTGCAAAACCAACGTGGACTGGCATATAAATTCGAATACTTTATACTTGAACGTGATTGAAATTCAAGTTCAATCTTAAAAAAAGAAATCTACATATGTATGTTAAGAAGTTTTTTAAAAGTAAGGGTAATTTTAACCACAGGTTAATTTCAAAGCCCCTTATTTTTATTAGACTGTAATTTTTTTCAAATATTCAAGACATTTTTGAAAGCTGTGAAAAAACTAAATTTTTAAAAGACATCCTAAAATTACTATAATTGTTTTTTAATATACTTTTGGCTTAAAGAAATTTATAAATATTTTTAGCAAGGGCAGATGTAAAACGTTTGCGCGAACTGGGGATTGTGGAATAATTTTGAATGCTATTGCTCACCTTAATTTACCGATTTGAGGGTCGATGCAATTAGTGTAAGCTACTTAACATCACATGTTCACATTCCACACACCCACGTGTTAATCCTTATACCACCTTTAAATTAAAGTATCTTTAACAACCACTTTCTTAAATTACAGCCGTGTTAAAACAATTTCCATTAAAAATAACCACACGCGTCATCATACGTGCGTGCGTGCACGCTTCCCACAAAAAGTACAATCAAATAGGCGATATCCGATCCACTAAATTATTGATTGCAAGTAACGTGGAAAATAATAGACCGAAAAAAAATATCCAACATGGAAACCACGAATCAATCAGGCATGCAAGCACCGCGTTTCATCGCCGACAAAGTTTCACTTCCTTGAATTTCAATAAACTGTTCCGCGAACCTGAATCTAAGAAAACTTGTCATTATCACTATCTCTACTCAATTTTTTCGGAATTTCGCACGAGGACACTAGCACAACAGAAAACGGCATAGGTAGAATGTACTCGTATGCATGTATGTAGGAGGATCCTGAGTTGGTTCGTCACTGATTAACAGATTAGTTAGTTAATAATGGTTCACCTTCACCTCATTGTCTGCTTGAAGGGGGAGTGGGGTGGCGAAAACGATGACCTTTCTCGCAATCCATATCAACGTCATCCTATTCCACGGCTACCGCCTTGTTTAAGCTGATGAAGTCCTTGTCCATGCCTACATGTCCGTTTTCACGGTGGCGGCAACTACGACGATGTACGCGTTTACCTACCAGGTGGATAGTATCTAGTCCTATCCAATGTTGTCTAGAAATAGTTTCCAAGGAATTAGGAAAAAGCTTCGCAGCCTGGACATTGGGCAGACAACGTGAAAGGCGAGAAATGCGTGGAAAGTGAATTAATATCATTAGAACCGGTGGCGAGACAAAGGATAATTGTTCGGGTTGCCGGTTTAGAAATGGAAGCTTTTCTTGGAAGTGGTTTTTATGTAAGGACAATTATATACATTTTTAAAAGTGGGTTATAGTTCAAGCTTACAGAAAGAAGTATATCTTTATTTAATTTATATTGAAAGGATTCAGGCCTGAAAAATGGCTTTTCAAAGAACTACTGAAATTGCAATCCTTTTCTTCACTTATCTAACCTACCTTATTTTTAACAGGAACAATAGAAGCTAGAATCATGAAATATTATACAAGCTGAGTAAGCAAGAGAGTGCTCCTACCAGAAGGTCTTTGTAACCATCCTACCGTTCGAAACAAATTTTCTAGTAGTGTGAATTGATAATTTGAACTATTCATCCAATACTTGGATATGAAATCGTTCCAATTTATGCAAAAGATGCAGAGTTTCTTTCATAAGCACATTGCAGCCACCATTTTGATGGAGCTTAAATAATTTTTCTGAATGCTCAGCAGATTGAAAATATTTAAATATTTAAATTAGACACTATTCCTTAAATTTTCATGAAAAGTGCCTTAGTCAATTTGACATACGAGTATGTATCAACCATCAACATGTGTTATTGTTGTTGTAATTCCATTCAATTTTAATGGCTATAAGTCACTCAATTTTGGTTCGATTTAGTTTAAAGGTATCGTTTTGATTTTAAACAAGTTGGGTAAACAGACCTACGCTCATGTCAGAAGGGTTTTGTAATCAATTTACGAAATGCAGTCACCAGATCGAATCAAATCAAGAAAATATGAAATACGAAGATCATACTATTATTAACAAAGTTGAACGAATTTCGACTTCTGAGGTTTTTTTTATTGTTATACTCATAAGTATCTCCCTTGATAATTATTTCAGATGTCCATCCGCGACGGAGGAAACACATTTTTCATGTATTTCCCCCCTGGGCCCCCACTGAAGCAAAAACTGACAGTTTAACAACTGTTTTGAAAAGCTCCCATGAAAACTTTCATTTCATACTCATATCGGCTACGTTTGATGAATTTTTTTTTTCAAGGGCCACTCTCCTGTACTGTTATCATCGATTAATGGTCAAATTTTCGAATCCTAGAATGGTTACAAAGCCCTTTTGTTAGGAGCTCTCTCCCACCCCCTTGACTTGTTTCACTTATGAGCATTAATTGTAGGTACTCGTCTTCAGTCATTCATTAAATTGAATCAAGTCTTCAAAGCATGCACCTTAAACGTTGAAGTTGGGAAACAATAACTCAACATTATTGAATCTTCGCATTTAAAACAGCCACTATTTTGTTTTACGATTACTGATACCACTAGCTGAACCGATTTCAAAGATATGCATGACACCTATCATTCCTGAAATTTTCATGCAAATCCTAGCAAAACTGTAGTGTCTGAGTTGGTAAAAAGCGCATGTTGTTCCATAATCATATGTTGCCATAGTAACAAATGCAGCGCATATTGTTCCATAGTAATACAGGAAAATTCAAACGGCTATAACTTCGCTAAATATGATTCAATCTTTATGAAACTTGCAGGGTGGATCAATCTTATTAATAGACATCTACGTGCTATATTTCATTGAACTTAAAGGTACTGTTGAGATTTTATTCAAGAAAACATAAAATCGATAAATCATACTATTACTAACAAAGTTGAGTGAATTGCGACTTCTAACGTATTTGTTGTTATTGTTCTCATCAAGGCCTACGATCCTGATTTTTTTCAGATTTTTCGGATCACAGGTGTCCAATCGCGAGGGGGGGGACACAAATTTTTCGTGTATTTCCCCTCCCTGTGCGCCCCTCGAAGCAAATTTAGCCAAATTAAGACCTGTTTTGAAAAGCTCTCATCAAGACCTTTCATTTGACACCCATATCGGCTACCTTCGATGAAATTTTTTTTTTCGGGGGGTCACTCTCCTATATGGGGAGACCCCCCTTAAATACCTTATAAATTTTTTTTGTAGTTGAACTTTGAAGAGATCACCACTTTACACCTACACACAAGATTTTATGTTTCTAGCTTAAGTAGTTTCCGAGAAAAACTGCTGTGACACACGGACGGACGGACGGACAGACGGACAGACGGACGGACGGACGGATGGACAGACGGACAGACTGGTCGCGAAACTAGTAGGTTTTTGTAAAATTATTTTACAAAACCCTAAAAAATCTTAAATCTACAAATCATACTATTACACTGGTCTTCAACGAAAAACTCCTTTAAACAAGAATATGATTAGTATGAAGTATTCAATATTCTAAATCTAGATCTGGTTTTAATTTTTTGCTATCACGTATATATTTAAAAAAAAAAATTTTTTTTAATTGCAATTCTATATTTTTTACTGTTGTTCGTGCGTTAGCGCAACTTCATTTAGTTGAGATAGTGTTTATTCACAAAAAAATAACTCGTACTGATAGAAAGAGAGAGAACGATACCGATTGAGTCATTTTTATACAAACATGCGCCTGCGCAGTTGTCGCTGTGACTTCGTGGCGCTCAGTACGTTAACAAGTTGTATAGTGACTGTTTTGTATTTACACGGAATATTTTGGTAAGTTTCGAACAATATTGATACGTGTGGTGAAAATTGCATAATAATCTCAGTTACAGTGCAAAGTAAAGTCACACGATAGGAATATTGCTTTGATTTTATAGCAATTTTTATTATATTGCAGGTACATAATGCCAAGGAATTGCAAAAATTCTCCAGATGTGTTTTGCTACATTTGTGGTGAATTTACTATAAAAGCTCAGAGAAATGGTTTGTCTAGTCTCGTTAAAAGTGCCTATCAGCGTTATTTTGGGCTTCCGGTTGATGACAGGGATAAAAGTTGGCTCCCGAAAATGTGCTGCAGCAGTTGCTTGAAACCTTACGTGGCTGGCTTAGAGGAAGTCATAGGACCATGCCCTTCGCAACGCCTATGATTTGGAGTGAACCACAAAACCATGAAAATGATTGTTATTTTTGTATGACCAAAACAAAGGGATATACGAAAAAAATAAAAATATTATTCAATATCCAGAAATCCTATCTGCACATAAACCAGTTCCTCGAAGCAAAGATGTTTTGCCTCCAATGTGTAATAACAGCGATGAAACTCCGATTGATGGAAACTTTTCTCCTCAACTTACTCAATCAAGTACCATATCTATTTCTTCAGCGTCATCTATAAACTTAGAAAAACCTCATCTACTAACTCAGTCAGATTTGAATGATCTTGTTCAAGATTTAGGACTCTCAAAATCAAAGGCTCAACTTCTCGGATCACGGCTTAAACAATGGAATTTACTAGAGGAAAATACAAGGGTCTCATATTTTCGAAACAGACATGAAGAATTTGTTAGTTACTTCACCAAAGAGAATGATTTGGTATTTTGTAATAATGCTAACGGTCTTCTACAAGAACAAGGTTTTCCTGATGAACCCAAAGAGTGGCGACTTTTCATTGATTCATCTAAAATAAGTTTAAAAGCTGTCCTACTTCACAATGGCAATAAATATCCTTCAGTTCCTCTCGCACATGTAACAAATATGAAAGAAAATTATGTAAATATGAAGTTGTTATTGGAAAAAATTAAATATTCACAGTATATGTGGAACATTTCCGCTGATCTTAAAGTTGTAGCAATGTTAATTGGCTTACAAGGAGGATATACAAAATATTGTTGTTTTTTGTGTGAGTGGGATAGTCGGGCGAGGGATAAACACTACGTAGTAAAAAGCTGGCCACGAAGAACGAATATGATGCCTGGTTTCAAGAACGTTAATGAGGAACCTGTAGTTCCAAGTGAAAAAATGTTTCTTCCTCCACTCCATATAAAGCTGGGTCTTATAAAGAATTTTGTTAAAGCCATGAATAAGGATGGTGAAGGTGAAGCGATTCAAAATTAAAAGAAGGAATCTTTGTGGGTCCCCAAATACGCGAGCTCATGAAGGACACAAATTTTACAATAAAACGAACGAACCCGAAAAAAGTGCATGGACTGTTTTTGTCGAAGTGTGCCATAATTTTCTAGGAAACAAAAAAAGTGAAAGCTACCAGGATACTGTCACAGAACTTATTTCTTCGTATAAAGCCCTAGGTGTTAACATGTCTTTAAAAATTCATTTTTTGGACTCTCACTTGCATTTCCTCCGACCTAACCTTGGAGCAGTATCAGATGAACATGGTGAGAGGTTTCATCAAGATATTATGCACATAGAGAGGCGCTACAATGGAAAATGGTCAGAAGGAATGCTTGCAGATTTTTGCTGGTTTATTCGGCGCGAAACTCCACTTGAAAATATGAAAAGAAAGAAAACCACAAAGTAAAATACTATTAATAAGTAAAAAACATATTGTAATATACGTTTTAATGTTTTTTTATGGTCTGTATCCAGAATTATGATGATAAATAAATATATGATTAAAATATAATACTATAAAAGAAATTTTATTTAAAAATTCCATTGTAAATAAAATATGCGTGATGGAAAATTTTTGATACCATATTTCTATTTAGTACTATTGAATCAATAGTAATAATTCATAGTTATGTAAAGGAGACGAAAAAAAATTTTTTTTGCAGACCAGTGTTATTGACAAAACTCAGCGAATTTCGATTTCTAAGGTATTTGTTACCCTTGTACTCATTAAGACCCACATCCGTGATTATTTTCATTTTCATTTTAGTTGGCTCAAAGGTGTACAAATTCAGGGGGGAGGGTTACACAAAAATTTTGGTATATTTTGCCACCCCTGATGTATAAAATTTCCTTTTTCTTTCAGATTCTTATAGTTCTTATCAAGACCTTTCATTTGATACCCATCTCGACTACCTTTCATTTAAAAAAAATTTAAGGGCTACTTCGTTACTAATGGGACCCCCCTCCACCTTAAAAAATTTTTAAATGCTTGCTAAGACCTAAACTTTTGAGAGACCATCATTTCTGACCATTGCACAAAGTTTGAGCATTATAGCTTTTATAGTTTCTGAGGAAACTTTCTGTGACGCACGGACAGACGAACGGGCGGACAGACTAGTAGGTCTTTGAAAAAAATTTTTTAAAAAGACCTAAAAATGATCAAAAGTGGTAATATTCTGAAATTGTGAAAATTTTTTTGAAAGATTTGAAGGAAAATCCCCAGTAGAAATCAATTTAGGAATGCCTAAACCGGCATTAGGGCCTAATGCGGAAACATTGGGGCTTGCCGAAGTTAGAAATGCCTAATACGGGTCTAATAAGGCATGCCTAACTTAAACAATTTCGGAAATTTTACGTCTTATTGAAATTTGGGGAGATTGTTATTGAAAGTGAGATTAGGAATTTTTCACATTAAGTCAGTTTAGGCATGTCTAATGGGGTAGTCCGCGTGGCTTAGTGGGTAGAGCGCTAAGCCCGTAAGCCGAAGGTCTCTGGTTCAAGTCTCGTTGGCGTCAATGAGATCTACTTCGAGTGGTTCTTCGGACGGACTATAAGCCTGTTCAATTATGATACGTGCTGGTTTAAAATCAGAACGTACCGCAGCTGGGGGACACACGGCCAAAGCGTGATAATGATCATATCACTTTGTGGAGTGCCGATACATTCGATCATGACAATGAGATACTCTAACCTATCTCTAAGCGAAGGCCCGAAAGGGGCTGTAGGGCTACAAAGAAGAAAAATGGGGTCGTAATGGGGTATGCCTAAGTTAGGTAATGTTCAGTTTTGGATTTGTTTAGGTAAACCCCATTAGGCCCTAATGCCAAATGCCGCGTTACCCCATCTTTAGACACTAATGGGGCTTTCCGCATTAGCGCCTAATGGGGTTTTCCCAACCATGAAAAATGTAGATAACACTAAAATTTCTTGGTAAGAAATTAGCATTTTACGAGCAGTCGTCAAAAACGATAGTTTTACGAACATTCATCAAAAACAATAGTTTTACGAACATTCGTCAAAAACGAGAGTTTTACGAACATACATATGTACGTCATAAACGATAGTTTTGCGATAGTATGGCAAAAGTTTTACAATAGTTGCAAGATAGTTTGACGATAGTCTAATGATAGTTTTGCGATAGCTTTACGAAAGTTTTGTGATAGGTTTCCGATGATGAAAGGTAGTTTTATGATAGTTTAACGATATTTTTACGATAATTTTAATTATGTTACGATAGTTTTATGATCGCTTTATAGTTTGCGAACAAAAAATCCATTTCCTGGGCAAGCATTTTATTCACTTTATAAATAAAGTTCTAATTTAGGCGGCCTGCAGTCATCAAATCGATGGTTCCATAGGTCGGAATTTCTTGCAGGCCCGTCAACCAATTCGCCGAAAGTATCAACACAAATGTCGCAAAAGGACCCCGAGATTCGCAAGACAAGAACGTCACTAATGGTGCAGAGTTGTCCATCCATTCTCGAAGCTATAAACCAAGGAAACTCGTTCAAGCTTCTTAACCACACTATGGCTTATGTCCTAAGATTTGTAGGGAACCTAAAAGCGATACCATCTAAACGTCAATTCTGGATCCTCAGCCCGGCAGAGATTCAATGCTCACTGAATACCACTCTCCGAATCGTTCAAGCCTCTGCCTTGCGTAAGGAACTTAGGACTTCTAAGAAAAAGGACACTTTATCTGCTCGAAATCATTTAAGTTACCTTAAAACTGACTTGGATAAAAAAGGCCTTATCCGAGTTGGCGGGAGGCTTGAGAAATGAAAGGTAGATTATGATGCAAAACATCAAATTTCATTATCACAATCTAATGATGTTGTAAAGCAGCTGATACAAGAATTACATGGAACTAACTTGCACGTTGATCCTCAAAAACTTCTTGCTATCGTTCGACAAAGGTTTTGGCCATTCGACGGCAGGAAATCAGTTGCAAATATTGTTCACAGATGTACTCGATGCTATAAGGCGAAGCCAAAACTCATTGAACAAATAATGGGGGACCTCCCAGCAGAGCACGTTCAACCTTCTCGGTCATTCAAAATCGTCGTTATCGGTTTTTGTGGTCTTGTCGATATCCACTATAGAATAAGGGGTAAGACACCTACTAAATCTTATATATCTGTCTTTGTTTGTTTTACCACTAAGGCTGTACACTTAGAGTTAGTTTCTGATTTGTCAAAAAATCCCTTCCTAGGCGCTCTTAAGAGGTTTATCGCAAGAAAATGAAGACCCTCGAATATATTTTACGATAACGCCACAAATTTCGTTTGACTGAAAAGAGGTACACGATATCTTTACAAACCCGAGCACTCAACTGGACATCGCTCAGTATTGCTCAGATGAGCAAATTAAATTTGAAGTTATTTCCACCCAGATTACCGCATTTTGGTGGGTTATGGGAAGCGGCAGTTAAGGCCGTAAAATATCATATGAAGGGAGTTATTGGTGGGGTCTCACTGACGTATGAAGAGTCAAATACGATCATAGCTGAAATAGAGGCAACCCTGAATTCCAGGCCCCTCACTCTATTATCCAACAATCCAAACGATCTCCAAGCTCTCACTCCTGGCCACTTCTTGGTAGGTGAGCCATTAAAACTATCCCTAACCTCAGCCTCCATGAGAAGAAGATTTTCCTGCATAACGAAAAGAGCTTCTTGAAACATGTCAGCAGAAGTTCTTGAAGCGACGGAGCAAGGAGTATCGGTAACAGCTTCAAATAACTGGCAAATGGAAGACAAAGGTGTCATCAGTTCAACCAGATGCTCTTGTTCTTCTCAAGGAAGACAACGTCATTGGGGAGAGTGGCCACAGAGCACAAAGTTCCCGGCAACCAGGTCAGGGTTGTTGATGTCAAGACTACTTATGGAATTCTCCGAAGAGCTGTCCACAACATGTGTCCTCGACCTCTGGAAGAGGACTCGAACAATACATCATCAAACAAACCTACAAGGGTTGCTTCTAGACCTGGGAACAACAGCAGCCAATCTGCGTTACTAACCAGCACTAACATATCGAGAAATAATGGCAAGAAACGTGAAATTCAACCAATTAATTCAAATTAGCTCCTAAGCCCAGCATTTTACGAACACAAGAAAGACATCAGCTGTAATCAACAGATAACTCCAGCGTTAGCTCATCCGTCATCTACAGACTCCCATTTTAAGCCAAAAAGGACCAAAATATGCTCATCATACTTCCTATCTCGCATTGCATTGGAATTTCTCGTCTTATTTGTTCCAACTATCACAGGAGAATTCACCACACTCACTGACAATAATTCAATCAAAATAACACCATTCGCCCCAGGAACAATCGCTTTCTTTGAAGGAATATCTCAGATCTCTATGAATACGCACCACTGGAACATCATTGTTTACTACAATTTGAGAAACTACTGGATCGATCTTCAAAACATTCATGCACGGGTAAAGAGACTCCGAGAAATTTGTGACAATCTCGTTTATGGAAGAAAAAAGCACTGCTCACTATAAACGATTCAACTGCAATTAAGAATAGCAAAGCTTCAAATGAAGTATGATCCCCTACTCAATAGAAGCACCAAAGTTACTCAGCAAAAACGATCACCGTTCGACTTCGTTGGCACAATCAGCAACAAGTTATTTGGTCTACTAGATCAAGAATATGCAGATAAATTATCCTCTACAATTGACAGAATTTCGACTGACGACAATCACTTACTTGAAATAATCAGGAACCAGGGGTCTTTAATTAACTCCACGATAAACGTTATTACTAGAGACAGAGGCTTTTTCAACAAGCGATCCAGAGCAGTCAGCGACAACTTCGAACACTTTTTCCAGGAAGTGAATTCCACGAACAACGTATTGAACGAGCAGAAGATCCTGACGACACTTAATACAATAGCAATAGATCTCATAACCATCATGGAGGCTTACGAATATACGCAGTCAATGCTTTTCAACGTTATCACTGACAGTCACAACGGTAAGGTCAGTCCTTTGATTATCTCTCCGATTCAATTGTCTGCTGAAATACAGGCCATCAGAGAACATATACCGAACTCCCTGGCTATCCCTGAACAATCAACTAATAAAGCACTTATGAGCGTTGAAGGAAGAGTCACCGTAGAAAAGACAATTTTTAAAATAACACTATCATTAATTAAAAAATGAAATTTTGCAGATATTCAAAGTCATACCACTGGCATTCGAATTAATCTCGCGAATGGTCAAAATTCAAACCAGCTCTCAATTCCTAGCTCTTACGTTACACAGGGACTACTACTATCAACTCTCTGATGAAGATATCAACGGCTGTCCCGTTGACTCCGACGGAGTCTTCGTCTGCAACTAAAGGCATGCTTTTTTCAGTAAGGATACCAGACCTGCACGATGTGAACTAAAACTACTGGAACAGCCTACGACGCTACCAAAGAGCTACAAATTGGAAACCGTAGCCTCCCTGGAGCCATGGACACAATTGCATAGCCTCAATTTCTGGATATACACACATCAAAACAGCACTCATGTCACCATCATCTGTGGGAACCAAATAAAGGAAATCAAATTGCTACAAATGGGATTGCTGCAGTTCTTGAATGACTGTACCTTAAGGATGGCTCCTTCACCATTGTCGCACACCATCATTATCAACAAAGGATTAAGTCCAGCTACGACCTGCCAATCGCTCTGAACATAACCAACATCGAAGACTCACTCCACCATCACACCCGACCGTAACTACAACGTATACTGACAATAAACAACACGAATGAAATACGTAGCCTAAGGAGCGACCTGCATGATATAGAACGCAAACAAAACCGGCAATTCTCAACGCGACATCAAGTAATTGCCATCACTGCAGGACTTAAATCATTTCCATAAGCATAGGAATCTTTTGCTGCTACCGAAACCGATGTAAACCTTCTCCAACAAAGGTCATTACACCACCCGAAAATTTTCAATTGCGTCCACGACGAAGCACATCTTGCTGAAACAGGTCGTTTCAGAGGCCGGGAATATGTTCTAACTATTAATAATTTTCATATTCGACGCGTGCATATGCATGGTCGTGTGAAACAAATGCCAAACATTCATGTTATCATTTTTTACTATGAATAAGCGATGTTATGATTTTTTGATTAGAATATGCATAATTTGTATTTATATAAATTCGTCAAGTTAAAATAAACTCATTCATTCCCGGTTGTAAGTCCATCAACTGTATTCATTTCGGCTATTAATCTTCTACGAAACACGGTTCTTAATTTAGGCCGTTACGCTTGCCTAAACAGTTCTTAAACAGAAAAAAAATATAAAAATATAAATAAAATTTCTTGTTAATAAATTACAATTGTGCGTAGAAGATGAGAGTGCAAAGCTTTAAATATGTTTAAGGTCGGATGTGATGGAGTTGATCACTTTTCCCTAAGTTAGGCATGCCTAGTACATGCCTAATAGGGCCCTAATGTAGCATGCCTAAGTTAGGCATGCTTAATTAGGAATTATTTGAGCCATGTGGCTTGCCGAAATTAAATCAAAATACTGCATATAATTTGCACCAGAGCCGTGTTATATATGGGTTTATCGCAAATGTGAATATTCTTGAAAAATGTAAAAACTGGCAAGGAAGTCATTTTGCAAAGTGAACAGAATTGTAAATATTATGAACAAATTTATATCTTAAGCTTTGATTTTGCCAAGAAAGTTGTTTGTGTTTAGGATATGTATAAGCAAACCCCATCAGTGTTTAGGCAAGCCACATCACTGCCTAAATTTGGAACTATTAGGCAAGTCCCATCACCGCCTAAATTAGGAACTGCTGAGTCAAGCCCCATCACAGCCTAAACTAGGAACTCTTTACGCAAGCCTCCATCACTGCCTACTTTAGGCATGTTACGTTATCTGAACCCTAAAGTTTTAGTAATATTAGGTATATTGACCGATTAACTATTTCAAAGTCTAGGATAAATTATCATCTATCTTTTTAATGAATATCCATTGTTTTGTCTTATCGCGTTGTATTACTTTTTCCGCTTAATCCATAACTGTCTTACCATCTTACGGTATCGCTATGGTATCTAATTATTATATCGCATTATCGTATATAATTATCATATCGCATTCTCGTATCATTATCGTATCGCATTATCTTATGTAATTATCGCACCGCACTATTGTATCATTATCATATATAATTATCGTATCGCATCATCGTATCATTATCGTTATAATTCGCGGATCTCATTACATAAATATTTACCTTTAACATTTCTCTGCTGATTCCCTTTATTTTGTTATATTTATCTTATCTCTAGCTTCTAATTAATAATCACATGAGCATATCTTTGGCTTTAATAAATAATTAAGCTCATAATTAACGGTTTCAATTATTGTTCCGCTTACATTCAAAATAAAGAGCACCTCACTTGTACGGGCCCCACCGACGGCACAATGGATGATGCAATCCAGCGCTGAATTGAAAATCTCAAGCGCATAACCCGGGCGAGAAGAGGAAGAAAAGTGGCAGTGGCGCGTCAGTTCGTGATTGAACAATGACCAATGCGGGTCGAAAGTGCTCGAGAAAAACAAGATATAATTAATCGAGTTGTCTATGCATTAAAATTGCGGAGATAAAGGGCATTATTGTGGCGAAAGTTTCCTTGTAATATTACAAACTCCCCCTACTAAGTTACACTTTCAATAGTGTGAAAAGACCTTAAAAAGTTAGTAAAAGTTGATAAAGTTACTGTTGCAAAATCGAAAAAAGACTTAGTGTTATAATTTCCTTTTCTGTTATCTAAGTGGCCTAAAATATGAATCTTCAATTATTGAGCCCAATAAAACATAGTAAAGAAACCGTGACCATTAAAGATAATCATGTGCTCGAGTTCCCCAGTTCGTATCCTTACTCAGCGCTCCTAGCGAATTTTCACGCCTTGCCTTCGTCCAAATGTGAATCCGAATGGGTCGACTAGACTTTTCCAAGGATAAATGATACGCATCATTATTAGCCGAGCCGCTCATCGAGAGCCCGCTCAACATCCCAGCATCCGTGATGTGAGCCAAACAAATGGAATGTTTGAGATGGCCATTTAATCTCCACCGTGTTGCAAAAGCCACCGACGATATATGCAATTCGTTGAGGCAAGTAATTTAGGCGTTTTTATTTTAAATTGAAATTTCAGAATTCTTTACGATGTGCAAGAGGCGCGTTTGCACCAGCTGGATTCTATCCTAACTAGAAGCCCACGTTTGCTTAGCCATAGTGCATGAGGCTTCAACGTCTATTTTGTCAAGTCACTGAAAAGCCTGTCCGAAAAACGGGAAGTCCCCGAAATATTTTCAAATAATTGATAAGGATGTTATCATGCGCAAAGCTTTAGGAAATTACAACCCTGAGTAAAGTTGAGAAGTGATTAGTGAATTTAAATCCATTAGAATTGTCGCATGGATCAAGCCATAAACAAATACCTCTTTTTAGTTAACAATTCGAATTCACACATATAACATGTAATAATAACTGGCAAATATTGAATACGAGGGTCATTCAGCAAGTACTTAGCCTACAGAAGAAAAACGAAAATTTTGGAAAGGTGGCAATTTATTTTTCCACATAATCTCCTTCAAGCTCGATACACTTGACCCAGCGATGCTCTAACTTTTTCAACTCGTCCAAAAAATGCATTTTCTCGAGGGCTGCAAAATAGGCCTCCGTGGCGGCGATGAGCTCCTCATTCAACTCAAATCTATTTCCGACGAGTGACTTTTTCAGGTTTGGAAACAAAAAGTAGTTATAGGGGGCCAAATCTGGAGAGAACGGTGGATGGAGCGTCAATTCGTAGCGCAATTTGACCAATTTGGCCATAGCGACGGCGGAAGTGTGAGCCGGTGCGTTGTCGTGGTGGAACAGCCTCAATAAGTCTGCAAAGTAGCGCCCCGTGATTGTTTTACCCTTCTCAAGGTAATCGATGTGGATCACACCTTGTGAATTCCAGAAAACGGTGGCCATCACCTTTCTGGCCGATCGAACAGTCTTCGCCTTCTTCGGAGCAAGTTCGCCGGGTGAAGTCCACTGGTTCGACTGTTCCTTGGTCTCTGGTGTGTGTGAATCCATGTTTTGTCGATGGTCACGAAACGACGCAAGAACTCCCCCGGGTTGTGCTGAAACTGCGCCAAATACGTCGCCGATGTTGTCTCACGGTTGCGTTTGTTTTCCGGTGCGAGCAAACGCGGCACCCATCGCGCCAACGGCTTTCTCATGCCCAGTTCTTCGTGTAAAATATGATGCACCATTCTTCTACGATGCCCTCAGTCTCAGCTATCTTGCATAGCTTCAATCGACGGTTCGCCAACACGAGATCGTGGATTTTTTTTAAAGTTTTCCTCCGTAGCAGCCGTTTTCGGGGCACCTGGGCGTGGCTCATGAAAAACCGACGTGCGGCCACGAACAAACTCCTTGAACCAATTCCTGACGGTTGCCATCGAAGGAGAAGAGTCACCGCACACTGCATCTTAGCGATCTTTGATTTCGCTGCGCGTTTTCCCTTCTAAAAACAAGAATCTAATCACTGAACGATATTGTTTTTATTCCATTTTTGTACAACCGACCGACACGCTCGCTTCCAAAGGCTATCAAAACAAAACTAATGAAGAGAATTGACTGAAACTAGTAGACTACTAAAAGAATGTACTGCACGATGGTAAAACTCTTTTGTTAAAGCAGCGCCATTGGGCGGTGAGGCTAAGTACTTGTTGAATGACCCTCGTATGTACATATGCAGGTATATATATATATATATATATATATATATATATATATATATATATATATTTATATATATATATATATATATATATATATATATATATATATATATATATATATATATATATATATATATATACATGATAATCCTGGTTAAACTATCTCAGAAACTTCCCCCAATCCTTTTTTAGGGTTTTGTAAAATAATTTTACAAAACCCTTCTAAAACCGCGTCCTGTCTGTCCGTCTGTCCGTCTGTCTGTCCGTCCGTCCGTCCGTCCGTCCGTCCGTGTGTCACAGCAGTTTTTCTCGGAAACTACTTAAGCTAGAAGCATCAAATTTTGTATGTAGGTGTAAAGTGGTGATCTCTTCAAAGTTCAACAACTAAAAAATTTTGCAAGGTATTTAAGGGGGGTCTCCCCATGTAGGGGAGTGACCCCCCGAAAAAAAATTTCATTGAAGGTAGCCGATATGGGTATCAAATGAAAGGTCTTGATGATAACTTTTCAAAACAGGTCTTAGTTTGGCAAAGTTTGCTTCGAGGGGCGCACAGGGAGGGGAAATACATGAAAAATTTGTGTCCCCCCCCCCCCTCGCGATTGGACACCTTCCATCCGAAAAATCTGAAAAAAATCAGGAATGTAGGTCTTGATGAGTACAACAACAACAAATACGTGAGAAGTCGCAATTCACTCAACTTTGTTAGTAATAGTATGATTTATCGATTTTATGTTTTCTTGAATAAAATCTTAACGGTACCCTTAAATTCAATGAAATTCAATACACAGATGTCTATTTATAAGATTGATCTATCCTGAAAGTTTCATAAAGATTGCATCATATTTAGCGAAGTAATAGCGGTTTGAATTTTCCTGTATTACTATGGAACAATATGCGCTGCATGTATTACTATGGCAACATATGGCTATGGAACAACATGCACTTTTTACCGACTCAGACACTACAGTTTTGCTAGGATTTGTATGAAAATTTCAGGAATGATAGGTGTCATGAATAATTTTGAGAATCAGTTCAGCTAGTGGTATCAGTAATCGTCAAACAAAATAGTGGCTGTTTTAAATGCGAAGATTGAATAATGTTGAGTTATTTTTTCCCAACTTCAACGTTTAAGGTGCATGCTTTGAACACTTGATTCAATTTAATGAATGACTGAAGCTGAGTACCTACAATTAATACTCATAAGTGAAACAAGTCAAGGAGGAGGGAGGGAGCTTCTAACAAAAGGGCTTTGTAACAACTCTAGGATTCGAAAAAATTGGCTATTAATCGATGATAACAGTACAGGAGAGTGGCCCCTGAAAAAAATTCATCAAACGTAGCCGATATGAGTATGAAATGAAAGTGTTCATGGGAGCTTTTCAAAACAGTTCTTAAACTGTCAGTTTTTGCTTCAGTGGGGGCACAGGGGGGAAATACATGAAAAATGTGTTTCCTCCCTCGCGAATGGACATCTGAAATAATTATCAAGGGAGATAATTATGAGTATAACAATAACAAAAACCTAAGAAGTCTAAATTCTTTCAACTTTGTTAATAATAGTATGATCTTCGAATTTCATAGTTTCTCCAATAAAATCGTCATTGACATGCTTCTTGACTTTATTCAATCTGGTGACTGCATTTTGAAAATTGAATACAAAACCCTTCTGACATGAGCGTAGGTCTGTTTACACAACTTGTTTAAATTCAAACCGATGAGTTTCATATTAAACTAGAATGAGGAAGATATCATCTCTTTGATGATTTATTTCCATCACGAATATGTTATGGTCGCTATCGCATTTTCTGTTGAGAACTGTTGAAGCTGAATTCAAGTCTTGCGTCAGCAATGGTCCAAATATGAATTTGCCCTAGGGTGTGCTGGGAGCTTCGACCCATGGGGATTGCAACTGTTTTCAATTTAGTTCTCTGTTGTCCACGATTTCAGGAATACACCTCTTGGATTATTGTTGGTGTTAAGCCATGATATTTGCTTGGCTTTCAGGTCACTGGCAAGAATATAATAACTATGCAGCATGTTCAATTCGACTGTCTCAAACAAGGAATTGAGCTCCTCCTTTAATCTGAGAGCATTTCGACCAGTTGCGTTGGCAGAGATAACGAATCCCCACCTGGCAGTGAAATGTTGATAACGGACACTTCAAGAAATTTAAAGTTTTTAAATTGGGCTTTTTAATATTTTGTAAACAATAGGATCTTCTAACCAATATCCTGGTGCCACCTCTCCCATCACCGTTTACTCTTTCGTTCTTTGCAAATTCAAAATCCTTGAATGTCATGGAGTGCTATAAATTGAGGTGGGTTTCAGTGAGAAGCATGATGTCAGGCTTTTGCTTGGCGATGAATCCCAGGAGATAGTCACGTTGATGAAGAGTATCAATGCCGTTGACGTTGATCGTGATGAGATGTATTTCATGCATGGGAATGTGACTGGATGGTATTTTGAGACAGTTGAAAAATCTAAACGTTTAAAAACAAAGTTTATTTTTGAATCTTGTTTGTTGATTCTCTCTGATAAAGAACTAAGTTGCTGGTTCTTCAACTTCCATTTTTTCTTTTAATCCATCCAGCACTGCTAAATAGTTCTGACTATCGTTAGGGCCATCAACACTTAGTATTTCTTCCGAAATCGCTTGTTTTACAATTTTCTTCGTCTTACTTTTTTCTGTTGCATTTGATTTTGCGGCTAAGGCTTTTGAGGCTTCTTGCCTTTCTTGATAGATCTTTGAAGGACTGTATCTCTAGGATTAGTTTATAATTTTCTTTTTATATTTTGATTTTTTTCTTCATTACCTACTATGTATTATTTGTAGCTTGCATCCGCCGTCTGTGGAGTTTTTTTGATTATGTTTTCTTTTGTCGATTGTCGCCAGTTTCATAATTGATGTTTGCCTAGGTTGCCCCAACGGTGGGAAACCGTCGGGCTCTTCCATACCAGCGGTCCCAAAGTTGTGTTTGGATTTGTCGCTTTATTATACGCATCGAAGTAAAATAATATTCAATGTAAAGTCCTTGAATGGACTGCCTCGACAATAGAAGTTTTTTTTCGATGAAAGTAAACTTCGGGATGACGTTTAAGAAAACTAATTTAATAATTATTTATTTAAAAGCACGCCTGTACGCAACGAATGCTAGACGTAGAAAAATCATATCGCTTGCTTTTGTCGCTTGTTGCTTTTTTTTGTTATTGTGTTCAGTACGTTTACCAGAATGTCCTACAAGAAGCTTGGCTTCCATAAGTACAGATACTATAATACACAAACAAGGCCGACATTATAAAGAGTTCTTAAAAAAATTATCGTATGTTTCCTGAACTTTAGTTAAACAAGTTGGGTTGAGAGACCTATGCTCATGTCACAAGGGTTTTGTACTCAACTTACAAAATGCAGTCAACAGCAACGAATAAAATCAAGAAACACGTCATGCTCGTGGATCAATCTTTTATTAACAAAGTTGAAAGAATTTTGACTTCTGAGGTATTTGTTAAAGTTATACCCATAAATATCTCGCTTGATAATTTTTTCACTTAGATCACGGGTGTCCATTCGCGAGGGAGGAAACACATTTTTCATGTATTTACCCACCGTGTGCCCCCACGGAAGCAAAAACTGTCAGTTTAAGAACTGTTTTGAAAAGTTCACATAGAGAACTTTCATTTGATACTCACATCGGCTACCTTTCATGAAAATTTTTTCAGGGGGCCACTCCTCTGTACTGTAATCATCGATTCATGGCCAATTTTTTCGAATCCTAGAATGGTTACAAACCCCTTTTGCTAGGAGCTCTCTCCTGCCTCTTCGATTTGTTTCAATTGTATGTACTCATCTTTTCATGCAAATCCTAGCAAAGCTGTAGTGTCTAAGTCGGTAAAAAGCGCATATGGCTCCATAGCCATATGTTTCCATGTTTTTGCAATATCTCTCGCGCGATTCGGACGTGTTTTGTATTCGCTGCGTAACTATCTTTTTAGGGTTTTGTAAAATAATTTTACAAAACCCTACTAGTTTCGCGACCAGTCTGTCCGTCTGTCCGTCTGTCCGTCCGTCCGTCCGTCCGTCCGTCCGTCCGTCCGTCCGTCCGTCCGTCCGTCCGTGTGTCACAGCAGTTTTTCTCGGAAACTACTTAAGCTAGAAACATCAAATTTTGTGTGTAGGTGTAAAGTGGTGATCTCTTCAATGTTCAACTACAAAAAAAATTAAAAAGGTATTTAAGGGGGGTCTCCCCATACAGGAGAGTGACCCCCCGAAAAAAAAATTTCATTGAAGGTAGCCAATATGGGTATCAAATGAAAGGTCTTGATGCGAACTTTTCAAAACAGGTCTTAGTTTGGCAAAATTTGCTTCGAGGGGCGCACAGGGAGGGGAAATACATGAAAAATTTGTGTCCCCCCCCCTCGCGATTGGACACCTGTGATCCGAAAAATCTGAAAAAAATCAGGAATGTAGGCCTTGGTGAGTACAACAACAACAAATACGTGAGAAGTCGCAATTCACTCAACTTTGTTAGTAATAGTATGATTTATCGATTTTATGTTTTCTTGAATAAAATCTTAACGGTACCCTTAAATTCAATGAAATTCAGTACAAAGATGTTTATTTATAAGGTTGATCTATCCTGAAAGTTTCATAAAGATTGAATCATATTTAGCGAAGTTATAGCGGTTTGAATTTTCCTGTATTACTATGGAACAATATGCGCTGCATGTATTACTATGGCAACATATGGCTATGGAACAACATGCGCTTTTTACCGACTCAGACACTACAGTTTTGCTAGGATTTGCATGAAAATTTCAGGAATGATAGTTGTCATGTATATCTTTGAAAATCGGTTCAGCTAGTGGTATCAGTAATCGTAAAACAAAACAAGTTGGGTAAACAGACCTACGCTCATGTCAGAAGGGTTTTGTATTAAATTTACAAAATGCAGTCACCAGGTCGAATCAAATCAAGAAACATGTCAAAGATGATTTTATTGGAGAAAATATGAAATACGAAGATCATACTATTATTAACAAAGTTGAACGAATTTCGACTCCTGAGGTTTTTGGTATTGTTATACTCATAAATATCAATCTTGATAATTATTTCAGATGTCCATCCGCGACGGAGGAAACATATTTTTCATGTATTTCCCCCCTGTGCCCCCACTGAAGCAAAAACTGACAGTTTAACAACTGTTTTGAAAAGCTCCCATGAAAACTTTTATTTCATACTCATATCGGCTACGTTTGATGAATTTTTTTTTCAGGGGCCACTCTCCTGTACTGTTATCATCGATTAATGGCCTATTTTTTCGAATCCTAGAATGGTGACAAAACCCTTTTCTAGGAGCTCTCTCCCACCTCCACCTCCTCCACCTCCAGTCATTCATTAAATTGAATCAAGTGTTCAAAGCATGCACCTTAAACGTTGAAGTTGGGAAAAAATAACTAAAAATTATTCAATCTTCGCATTTAAAACAGCCACTTTTTTGTTTTACGATTACTGATACCACTAGCTGAACCGATTTTCAAAGATATACATGACAACTATCATTCCTGAAATTTTCATGCAAATCCTAGCAAAACTGTAGTGTCTGAGTCGGTAAAAAGCGCATGTTGTTCCATAGCCATATGTTGCCATAGTAATACATGCAGCGCATATTGTTCCATAGTAATACAGGAAAATTCAAACCGCTATAACTTCGCTAAATATGATTCAATCTTTATGAAACTTTCAGGATAGATCAACCTTATAAATAAACATCTTTGTACTGAATTTCATTGAATTTAAGGGTACCGTTAAGATTTTATTCAAGAAAACATAAAATCGATAAATCATACTATTACTAACAAAGTTGAGTGAATTGCGACTTCTCACGTATTTGTTGTTGTTGTACTCACCAAGGCCTACATTCCTGATTTTTTTCAGATTTTTCGGATCACAGGTGTCCAATCGCGAGGGGGGGGGACACAAATTTTTCATGTATTTCCCCTCCCTGTGCGCCCCTCGAAGCAAATTTTGCCAAACTAAGACCTGTTTTGAAAAGTTCGCATCAAGACCTTTCATTTGATACCCATATTGGCTACCTTCAATGAAATTTTTTTTTCGGGGGGTCACTCTCCTGTATGGGGAGACCCCCCTTAAATACCTTTTTAATTTTTTTTGTAGTTGAACATTGAAGAGATCACCACTTTACACCTACACACAAAATTTGATGTTTCTAGCTTAAGTAGTTTCCGAGAAAAACTGCTGTGACACACGGACGGACGGACGGACGGACGGACGGACGGACGGACGGACGGACAGACGGACAGACGGACAGACTGGTCGCGAAACTAGTAGGGTTTTGTAAAATTATTTTACAAAACCCTAAAAAAGTGGCTGTTTTAAATGCGAAGATTGAATAATTTTTAGTTATTTTTTCCCAACTTCAACGTTTAAGGTGCATGCTTTGAACACTTGATTCAATTTAATGAATGACTGGAGGTGGAGGAGGTGGAGGTGGGAGAGAGCTCCTAGAAAAGGGTTTTGTCACCATTCTAGGATTCGAAAAAATAGGCCATTAATCGATGATAACAGTACAGGAGAGTGGCCCCTGAAAAAAAAATTCATCAAACGTAGCCGATATGAGTATGAAATAAAAGTTTTCATGGGAGCTTTTCAAAACAGTTGTTAAACTGTCAGTTTTTGCTTCAGTGGGGGCACAGGGGGGAAATACATGAAAAATATGTTTCCTCCGTCGCGGATGGACATCTGAAATAATTATCAAGATTGATATTTATGAGTATAACAATACCAAAAACCTCAGGAGTCGAAATTCGTTCAACTTTGTTAATAATAGTATGATCTTCGTATTTCATATTTTCTCCAATAAAATCATCTTTGACATGTTTCTTGATTTGATTCGACCTGGTGACTGCATTTTGTAAATTTAATACAAAACCCTTCTGACATGAGCGTAGGTCTGTTTACCCAACTTGTTTCATTCTTATTCGCGATTGTTATTCGGCTTTATTGACGGTGATAATTATTGATCTTTAACTCCGCTAGTGCTTTGCTAGTGCATTTTCTAATTAATTCGAGAAAGTCTTTCTTTCTTTCTTAATTTATTTAATTAGCGGTCGCCTTTCTAAGTGTTTAATCTACATTGTTCTGTGACATTTGATTTGCGCCATCTCTTGGTCAATAGCCGTACTGCCGGTTCGCGTAATAAAACTTGTTTGGTCCCTGAACTAAAATATTAAGTGTATCAAAATAGTGCAAATTTACTTTTTACACCTAATCTTAAACATAATTTGTCTAGTGATTAAAGTTACTGAACTGATCAGCTTGTCATTCAAGTATGTCAGGTGATACACCCATTTGTGCCATTAATTGCAATATTTGTAAAGAGCCTGAGTCATCGCGTAACAAGCTCATGGAGTGTGATGGTTTTTGCCGTAGATCATTACATTAAAATGCCTGTCGATACCTGCGGTATTTGCTGATATACGTGCTAAGTTCTCACGTAATATCACATTCAGATGCGATGAATGTAGTGGTGTGTCACTTACAGATACTATTCGACTGTTAAATGATAACACCAAGCTACTTCATGAAATCAATGGCTATGAAACCAACAGAATCACCTCACGCTTCTTGCCAAGCATCTTCATCTCTTTTATTGACTGATTCAATGCCAGCAAATAACAAGGAAAATGTTGAACCCAGCAAGGGGGCTATTCCCAAAAATTTACCACCTAGACCGACCTCTACGTACCAGGTCTTCTGAGGATCGTGTAAACCATACTCAGTTTATATCTGCTGCAAAAAGGGAAGTAAACTTGGCAAAAGCTTCTGACTTCAGGAGTATCGAGTCTTCACTTAACTCTAACCAATCCAAGACATTTTGGAAGTACATCCGTTCTCTTAAATCGTCGACTAAAAATCCCTCCTCATTAACCTTAAATGGGCAGCTTGCACCATCTCCTTAGGAAATGTGCAAACTTTTCTGTAATTATTTTTCTTTACTTTTCAATCTCTCTACCACGCCTGCGCAAAGTTAACCCTTCCCTGCTTATCATCAACCCACTATTTCCTCTATCACTTGTTCTTCTGTAGAAATTGAAAATCTTATCAATACTCCCGATGTTTCTGCTGGTGCTGGTTCTGATGGCATTCTTAATTTCTTCGTTAAATCTTTATCATCCACTATATCTGTTCCTTTAGCTTTACTTTTCAATATAAGCTTATCAACTGGCCTATTCCCTTCTGACTGGAAAAGAGCTTTCCTCCTCCCTATTTTTAAGAAAGGTGACGCCTCTCTGGTTTCAAATTATCGCCCCATCTCTTTATTGCGTTGTTTTTCCAAATTACTGGAACGTATTGTTTACTCCAAACTGCTTGCGGTTGTGGAGGATAAGCTGATTCTTGAACAGCATGGTTTCATCAAAGGTCGTTCTACTATGACCAACATTATGGAATTTACTACGGTTGTTGCTGGAGCCTTTGAGAATCGATTTCAGGTAGAAACCCTGTATCTTGATTTTTCTAAGGCCTTTGATTCGGTCAATCACCATATTTTGCTCTAAAAAATTCATGCACTTGGTGTCGTTGGCAATTTGTTCAAGTGGCTCTCCTCCTACCTTTCGAATCGAATATGTCATGTTACTTTCAATGGTTTTACCTCTTCTCCTTTTGTCCCGTCTAGCGGCGTTCCCCAAGGGTCCATTCTCGGTCCGCTTTTATTTGTCATCTTTATCAATGATCTGCCTTCAGTCATTAACACCTCCTGCCTTCTTTATGTAGACGATGTGAAGTTATTCAAGGTCGTATCCTCTCAAAATGACCTTGACATACTGCAAGCTGATCTAAATTCCTTGGACCTTTGGTGTCAATCTAATCAGCTACCTCTTAACGTTTCTAAATGTATACATGTATCCTTTTTCTCCAAACGTTATCCGTTCATTGGTCATTTCTTCATAAAAAATAAACGTCTTAGCACCGTGACTCATATCAAAGATCTTGGAGTCACCTTTGACTCCAAACTAAAATTCGATCTTCACGTCTATGATATTGTTTCCAGAGCATCACGCGTATCTGGATTTATTTTACGTCACTCCATCATATTTTCTGATCCCTTTTCTTGTATGAAGTTATTTGTAAGTTTAGTTCATTCTATCCTTGAATACTGCTCCCCAGTCTGGTCTCCTCATTTCGTTTACCTTAAATCCTCGATCGAATCTGTTCAGCGTAAGTTTACGAGAATTTTACTGTTAAAATCTCGTATTCCTTACTGTTATTATCATGTCCGTTTGTCTATCCTTGGTATTCCTTCTTTAGAACACCGCCATATTTATCTGGATGAGTGTTTCCTTTATCGTCTCTCCCTTGGTTGGTAGCTGAACTCCCGATCAGAAATGCTGTCCGTCCTACCAGAAGTTCCAAAATCTTTTATGTTCCGTTTGCCAGGAGCGTGACTTATTTTCACTCTCCTCTACTAAGGATTACGCGTAAACACGATGATCTTCAGCTTGGATCTTTCTCCACTTCTTATCTCCATTTTAAAAATAGAGTAACTTCTGCACTCGCTAAGCTTTGAATTTTTTCTTATACGAGGTGTGTTCAAAAAGTTACGTATATTCGAATTTCGATTTTTTTGTGGCGTTATGTTGGTACTCATGTCTGTCACTTATGCCGACAAGCTCGGCCATTTTGAATGTTCACTTGATTGGTGATAGCTGCTTTACTTGCACGTGTTTACAATCGTCTTCGATTTTTACTTATTCAAAAAAATGGATCAAAGAACGTGTATCAAATTTTGTGTGAAAAACGAAATTAAGTGCGCGGATGCATTCCGAATGCTGACTGTGGCATACGGAGAAGCTACCTTGGACCGAAGCAACGTTTACCGGTGGTACAAAATGTTTTTAGAAGGCCGAGAAGATGTGAACGACGAAGAGCGTGCCGGACGCCCGAGCACTTCAACAACAGACGAAAAAATTAATGAAGTGGAGAAAATGGTATTGGCCAATCGTCGAATCACCATTAAAGAAGTTGCTGAGGATCTAAACATATCGATTGGCTCGTGCCATTCGATTTTTATCAACGATTTGGGCATGAGACGGGTCGCCGCGAAATTCGTACCAAAATTGCTCAATTGCGACCAAAAACAGCAACGCATGAACATTGCTAATGAGATGTTAAACTCTGTCCGCGACGAACCAAATTTGCTCCAGAGGGTCATAACTGGTGACGAATCGTGGGTTTATGGTTATGACGTGGAAACCAAAGCTCAATCATCTCAATGGAAGCTGCCGCATGAACCAAGACCGAAAACAGCGCGCCAAGTTCGGTCGAATGTGAAAGACAGTTTTCTTCGATTGCAGGGGCGTGGTGCATCATGAGTTCTTGCCACAGGGAAGAACGGTCAATAAGAAATATTACCTGCAAGTTATGCGCAATTTGCGCGAAGCAATCCGCCAGAAACGCCCGGATTTGTGGGAGAACAAAAATTGGCTTTTGCACCACGATAACGCCCCTGCTCACACATCGTTGCTTGTGCGCGACTTTTTGGCCAAAAACAACACACTAATGATGCCGCAGCCACCGTATTCCCCAGATCTGGCCCCCTGTGACTTTTTCTTGTTTCCTAAACTGAAGAGGCCCATGAAAGGACGACGTTACGCTACGCTTGACGAGATAAAGACGGCATCGAAGGAGGAGCTGAACAAGATTAAAAAAAATGATTTTTTGAAGTGCTTCGAAGATTGGAAAAACCGTTGGCACAAGTGCATAATATCTCATGGGGATTACTTTGACGGGGACAAAATAGATATTCATGAATAAATAAATATTTTTTGGAAAAAACAAAATTCGCGATATTTTTTGAACACACCTCGTATGTTTTCTATGTCTCTCTATCTTGTACTATTATTACTATTTTTGTAATTGGATTATATCTGTAAAAATAGCAATAAATAAATAAAAAAATAATACAGGGCACATTGTTCCATAGTAATACAGGAAAATTCAAATCACTATAACTTCATTAAATACTTCTCGATCTTTATGAAAAAGATTATCAAAAAAGATTATCAAAAAAGATCAATCTTATAAATAGTCATCTGTTTGCTAAATTTCATTGAATTTAATGGTGCCGTTTAGATTTTATTCAAGAATACATAAAATCGATAAATCATACTATTACTAGCAAAGTTGAGTGAGTTGCGACTTCTCATGTATTTGTTGTTGTTGAACTCCTTAAGGCCTACATTCATGATTTTTTTCAGATTTTTCGCATGGAAGGTGTCCAATCGCGAGGGGGGTACGCGAAAAGTTCGTACATTTCTCCTTCCCCTGCCCCCCTCGGTACTCAGAAGGCTATTTTAAGACACGTTTTGGCAAGATCTCATTAAGACCTTCCTAATGACACCCTACTCGGCTACCAATGGTGAAAATTTGTTTTGAGGGGTCACCTCCTTATATGGGGAGACCCCCCTTAAACACCTTCGAAAATTTTTTCCACCCTTGAACCACTTCTGACCTTTCCACAAAGTTTCATGGCTGCAGCTTCTATAATTTCGGAGAAAAAGTGCTGTGACATACAGACGGACGGACGGACAGACGGACACAGGTCTTGATTGCAAAAGGGTTTTGTATTTTAGTACAAAACCCTAAAAAAAAGAAAAATAACACGACTGCGATTAATGTTTCCTGATTATTTATATTTTAATTATTTACAATTACTACTAATTTTTTGATTATTTATATTCATTTATAGTCTGCGGTTGATAATCCAGTACTAGTTTAGTCAAATAAAGCTCGTTACCATTAAAATATGATGGTTAAGATTGCATTAGAACTCTTTACATATACGGCAACTCAATGAAAAGCTCTTATGCGGTTAGATATCACAATCCTGCGATGAGTATTTATAACAGCCATATAAGCTTATCCACCAGAGAACTCAAACTTAACTATTTTATAAAAGTTGGTAACATTATGGGAGTGTGAACCACTCGAGTGACGTTCCAATGAGTGTGTCTGAACTTGTTCAGTGGAACTAAATATGGAATTCTAGGTCAAGAATTTGAATTGCAAGGACATCAATTATGAAATTATTTTGCAGTTGTTAAGTCATTAATGATCCAAGTTCAACAATATTTTAAGACAAATTTACTTGCTGAGAATCCGTCGAAGAACTGAAATCTTTAGGTCTTGAGAAAATATTGAGCCATACGGCTCATTAATAATTCTGTATTTATATAAATAGAGTTTCCTCTTGCGTGTTGTTCTAAATTAAGCAATTTAACATAGAAAACCGCTTAAAACAATAAATGCTATACTTTCGACAATTGCTGCGTGATAAGTCTTCGCATAGTGACAAAGTGAAAAGCAAATAATTACCAACATCCCCCAATTAACGCGCAAAACGGCACTTGTTGCTTGAATATTAATAATAGCCTTTGAGTAAACAATATTTTGTCATGGCGCATTTGTTGAATTTCCAATTTGATTAATTCCCTTCAGTATCTTTGGTTGATCGCCGAAAGCAGGGTTTTAGTTATACTCGTATGTTCAACATGCTATGAAGCAACTATGTTCAATAGCAAATAAGGACAGGAAGAAATGGGTCAGAGTTGTCTAAATAATCCTGCCTTTCACGTTTATTAGATCTTTAACTAAACCGAGTTTATAACAAAAGTCCTGTGCTTTCCATGAGGTCCAGTTAAAAACTCAGTGTTCAACTAGTTAAAGCTTCTAGCCGGGACAATAAAGATTATCTGTCGGCTTGCTTAAAATTTGTGTAGGAAATAAAATCAAGTAAATACTGCATGTATTTCAATGGTCTGCAAAACTTTTGACAATGTGACCAAAAATTATATGAATTCATTTTATACTAAGGGCTTAGGTAAATCACCCAAATCTGTGTGCAATCGCCCAATCAAAAAGTCCAACCTTAAATTTAGGATACTAGCCTCAGTGGCGGATCCAGGGGGGGGGGCTATGGGGGCTGTAGCCCCCCCCCCATAGCTACGGTCAGAAAAAAAGTCACTGCAAAAAATCCCGAAATCAATTTTTCCCGAAATTTTTTCTAGCCAGAGAAGAATACTTTGAATAATTTTCGAAGTGAGTTTTCAATCTTGAAAGCACATTTTTTACTTATTTCGAAAGACGAATGTGCCTATTTCATATAAAAACAACCTTTACGTCGATTTTATGTCAGGATTCATGCGAAGCGATTTGAACTTCCCGCGGAGAAGATAGGGCCATAAGTATTGTGTCGACATAAACTCAGTGCTGCATAATATATGCAGTATCTTTCGCGTCCGGGGCTCAACAGCTGATATGAGCAACAAATAGGTTGGGTATTGGATCGTATTCAACGTTTTTGTCTGCCATTCTTCACTTTCTTAGTTTTCACGCTTGTTAATGTGTTTTTGTGCTGCATTTCTCGATAAAGATGGACATCAGAAACTATTTCGCAAAAAGGCCACGATTATCGAGCCCAGAAATAGAAAATGGACAATCAGAGGTAATTTTGAACAGCTGCATATACTTATAGAGTAATTGTCTCGCATAGGCACTTTTCCCAAAAAAGCTTCTAGAATGAATTTTGTCCATAATGATATACCCTTTATGACGGAGATTTTTTGACGCACAAAATTTCAGTGTAAAAATTGAGGTTATGTTTGAATATTGTGACAAGTGAAACGAGAGTGTTTTTGCAGCTGACAGCTCTTCGGAAACTTAATATTTTAAGATCATTTAGATATATTATGTGAAAAAAATAAAAACTTCATCCGCAGAGAAAAAAGCAAAACAATAATTCCGAGAGTACGAATGCAGGAGAAACCGACGATTTAATGGTTTTTCCTTCATCAAATCAGTCTGATGGATGCGACAAACAAACATCTGTTTCACAAAACTCAAAAACATCTGGGATATCTACAACGATTGAGGTAAATTTTTAACTATTCAAAGATTGCATACTTTATGTTAGCACCAGTGAATAAGTTTTCCGCAATATTTGCAAATTCGTCAAAAGACAGAAAGATAATTGAATCAAATCAGTATTTGGTGTCACACGTACAAATGAGTAAGTCTTTGTTACAGGCCACAACACTCGAAAATTCAGATCGAACTGTCCAGTACGATATCGGGTCAGCTGTAGATAAATGCCATAATTTGAAGCAGGACGAAATCTACAATTACTTAATCCACACTAAAACACCAGAACCATCGTTCAAATTTCCTGTGTGTATGGAAGGGCAACAGAGCAGAAGGTTTCAATACAATTTTCTACAGCGTTTCAAATGGCTTGCCTACAGCGAGGAAAAAAATGGAGCTTTTTGCAAATATTGCGTTTTTTTCGCACCAACCAGTGGTGTTTCGCGCTCAAGTCAGGTAAGAAAGGAATCCCCGTCGGAATTAGATTTTTCTTATGAAATCTATATAAAAATTGTCGTTTTTTCAAGTTTGAAACACATTTACGTAAAAAACTTGCATTGACTCACGTTCTCAAATGAAATATTGTTGTCGACAAGTTCACAATTCCTTTTCAACCTATAAGATCGTCACGCTTTCCTTCAGGTCGTACCTCAATCCTTGGATTCGTTAAAACAACTTTTGTACATAAGTGGAGTAATATATTATAGAATATAGACTAAAAATACTTGATTTCTCACAGGATTTGAAAACCTTCGTCTGCAAGCCTTTGAATAAATATAAGAAGGCAGTCGAAAAAATGAACCGACACAGCAATTTGTCTTATCATCGTTTCTCTGAAGAAAAAGCTCTCGAGTTTATGAAGAACATTGACAGCCGGAATTCAAACGCAGTCGACATGCTTCCTGATAAGGAGAAAAGAAAGATCATCGAAAACAATTGCAAACGTTTGGGCCCAATCGTTGAAACCGTGCTCTTCTGTTCTCACAATAATTTGCCACTACGTGGACACAGGGACTCCGGTGACATGAGGACAGCCGAAAAACTGGAAGACGCGTTGTCTGGCAGAGAGGGTATTTTCCGGTCATTGTTGGCGTTCCGAATAAATGCTGGAGATGAAGATTTGAAACTTCACTTGGAAACAGCACCGAGGAACTGTACTCTGATCAGCAAAACGGTGCAGAATGAAGTTATCGACATCATTGGACAGACTCTTCGCGGCAAGATTGTGGAAAGGATCAAAAAATCAAAATTTTTCGCCCTTATTTCTGATGAAACAACAGATGCGAGTAGAAAAGTACAACTGACCATGTGCGTGCGTTATGTTGATATAGAGGAATACGTCGTTCGCGAGGATTTTCTGGGGTTCATGCGATTAAAATCCACTGTCGGAAGAGATGTCAAAACGGTGATTTCAGATGAGCTGGAGGCTTTGGGATTAAACATCATTGATATGCGTGGACAAGGATACGATGGAGGATCCAACTTCTCTGGTAGGGAAAATGGAGTTCAAGCATTAATTTCCAAGGAACAACCGCTGGCATTTTATACGCATTGCTTCAGCCATTCATTGAATCTGTGCGTTTCAAAATCTTGTGAAATCCCCGAAATTCGAAATATGCTGGGAACAGTTTCGACGTTGATCAATTTTTTTACGAGTTCATCGAAAAAAACGCAATTACTCGAAGACAAAATAAAAGAAGAGTTACCGACATCGCAAAAAACCCATTTGAAAACACTTTGCTTTACGCGCTGGGTTGAGAAACATGAAAGTGTGAACACCGTCTGTGAGTTCCTGCCATATATTGTTCAAATCATCCAACGATTTGAAGTACGATAAGGACATCGAAACGTCTTCGAAAGTGACACAACTACTCGGTGCGATTGAAAAATCTGATTTTTCGATTGCTCTGCAAGTTCTCAATGATGTGAATTCCCCTATCGTGACCGTGAGTAGGACTCTTCAACATTCTCAACTGCAAATTTCTTCGGCTTGTGCTCACATCGAGCAAACCATCGAGCTGTTTCTTGAGACGAGAAAGGGAGAAAAATCCTTCGAAGAAATCTTCCAGAAAGCCGAAAAAAGAGCTAACAAGATGGAATTAGAACTGAAAATCCCTCGCTTGTGTGGCCGGCAGAAGAATCGATGTAATATCCAAACAGAAGATCAAACAGCTTTTGGATATTTCCAGTAAGTTATTTGAACTTTTTTCTGCTTCTTGCTGTATCTTGTTGACTAACAAATGGACAATCTACTCGAATTTGTATATTATTATTCGTTCAATCTAAAATACTGAATTTCTAATATAATACATTATGCGTTCAATGCAATTATATCAACAAAACTTCTTTTCCTGAAAATATTCGAAATTAGCTCGAGTTGACGTTTCTAACGAATTTATCTTTCTGCGTTTCAGAGCTACGATTTTTTACCCTTATTTGGATCACATGATCTCTTCTCTGACTTCGAGGTTCAAGGGTGAATTTCTGAAGATACTACCTCTGGAAGGGCTGATTTCAACGCTCTGTACCAAAGTTTCTGTTGACGAAATTTTGAAAGCTGCACAAGTATACGAAGGAGATCTGAGCGGCTGCAGCGAAACAGAGCTGAGAAAAGAAATTCTTCTTTGGCACAAGCACTGCAAGACTACCGCTTTTCAACAAGCCCAAACTGCGATTGATGCTCTGCAAGTCATGAAATCGAAGAATTATGGCTCATTTTTTCCGAACGTTGCGACACTGCTACAATTATTCGCTACGATTCCAGTCACTTCAGCGACAGCGGAGCGTACTTTTTCGACACTCAAACGATTGAAGAGTTTTTTGAGAGTCAACATGTCCAAAAATCGTCTCAACGGCTTAGCGTTAGCTAACATCCACAAAGAAATAGGAATAAAGACGGAAGAAGTTGTGGATACGTTCTGCAAATTGAAACCTCGACGAATCGAAACTTTGGACTGGTCGGTAGATGATTTTCAGAGGTGAATTCACCATATGAAACCTCGACGACTAAAATCTTCGGGCAGGTCGGGCGATAATTTTTCTGATGTAGTAACAGCGATAAGCAATTCAGTATCAAAAGTGCAAGAAGTCAAATATTGTAGCCTCTGTAGTGCAACTTGAGAAAATTCTCATACTAATTTACTGTTGTTCATATTGTCGTAATTATAATAGTAGAAAATAAAGCGTTCTTGGAAAAATTGTTTTTCTTGAAATATTAATATGTATCCACACGAATTTTACGGGGAAAAATTTCTGCACCGAAAAGTTAGAACTGGAATTAATTATTTCAACTCAACTTTTGAGGTCCTAACTGTCAAGCCCCCCCAAACCTGAATCCTAGATCCGCCACTGACTAGCCTTCAACTAAATTTAATACTGACCCTCTTTTCCAAACGCTACCCTATTCATTCAAAACCACTAATTTAGATTCTAATCATTGTTGATAACTTACTCAAACATCTAGTCCGTTCAAAATCCAAAGATAAACTGAAATTCGGACTGGCTTCGAATGCGCATAGTACGGACTACGAGGCAGATGCACTTACATTGAAGTATGAGACCCTTTTCTTTACTGCAAACCATAGACGAAGATCGAGAGAAAAAAACTGGGGTTATGCTCAAATACATTTGGGTAAAATTTTTTCCAAATAAAAATGTAAATTACAGGGAAAGGCATACATGCCCTTAAGCAAATTACACACTCGCTGCGTAAACCGTAGGTTCCTGGTTTGAATCCCGTTCGTGACAACGAGATTTGTTTCGAGTGATTTTTCAGACGTACTATAAGCCCACTCAGTTATGATACGTTCTGGCTTAAAATCAGAACGTGTCGCACCTGAATGAATGGGACATACAGCCAAGGCTCGAAAGGGGCTGTAGTGCTGAGGAAATGCTATGCAAATGGCACTTGAAGCTTTTTATTAGATATCACTTAATAAGACCATTTATTTAATATCTCAGTTATCTACCTTTCTTACTTCTGATACCTGTATACCTACCAAAATTGGTATTTGTAGCAACGATAGTTTTGGAGAAGAGACGTACAGATAATCAAACGCAACTCTGTGTTAGGGAAAGAAGAAGACTGTTCTCGGAAGGATTGCTGTGAACAAAAAATAAGCAGCCATTGAAAATGGTGAGTGGAGAGGAAACAGTTTCAGGGCTGACTTAAGTCGCTACAAATACCTGAGTTTCAATGATCTCCACTGTGACATGATTGAATATATGACGTCATCAAGAATCCACATATCCTAGCTGCAGGTAAAATGCTATGGGATGGAGCCCAAACAAAACCAACAATGACAGAGGAGAAGATATCGATTGGCAGTACAGGGAGTCAGGTCCCTATTACCGTCCGCTGTAATTAGTGAGCAATCAGGTTTTCGGCCATCGTTATCCCACGACTGCTGTTTTATGGAAATGGTACACTTGTCTCTATAACAGATACAACTATAAGCAAATGGGAATTATTGCTGACTCGAACTCCAGGTAAGTAGAAAACCAAGCGTAAAGAAAGTCTTCAGGCTTCAAAATAAGAAAAGCCGCAGAAATTGCCCCCAATAACAATATAGACTACAGGTGAGGTGATTTATAGTAAATTATCTTCTGCAATAACACCAACTTCAACATTAAACAAGTTGAGTAAGCAGGAGAGTGCTCCTACCAGCAGGTCTTTGTAACCATCCTAGGATTAGAAAAAAGTTTTCTAATGGCGTGAATCGATAACTTGAATTATTCATCCAATACTTGGATATGAAATCGTTCAAATTTATACAAAAGATGCACAGTTTCTTTAATAAGCACGGTGCAGCCGCCATTTTAATCTAGCTTAAATGATTTTTCTGAATGCTTGGCCGATTGAACATGTTCAAGTTAAACACTATTCCTTAAATTTTCATGAAAATTGAAAGAAAATAAAAGTGCCTAAGTCAATTTTAAATATATATAGGCTTTTCCATTTAGAAGTGTTATTTTGAATAGATCTTGTGATTTAACACCTTGCGACTTCTTCCTTTGGAGCCACGTGATAGAGAAAGCCTACGCCAATAGCCCAGCGTTTGCCTACATTTTGTCTTCCCCTGGACCCCCTAATTCATAAAATGATTTTTTAATTTCAGATAATTTCAGATTATAAGAGTTCTAATCAAGAACTTTCATTTGATACCCCACTCGACTACCTTTGATTAAAAAAATTTTTAAGGGCCAATTCGTTATTAGGGGGGACCCCCCCTTAAAATTTTTTTAAATTTTTGTTAAGTCCTTAACTTTTGAGAGACCATCACTTCTGACCTTTTCACAAAGTTTGAGCATTCTAGCTTCTATAGTTTCTGAGGAAATCAGCTGTGAAGCACGGACAGACGGACAGACGGACAGACAGGTCGCGAAACTAGTAGGTCTTTGTAAAAATTTTTTTTACAAAAACCTAAGAAACTAACCCGCAATGCGCTTCACATGATTATCACATCGTGAACGATAAGCTTTGGGTGTGCTTCAAAGAAAGTTAAGCTGAAAGGAAAAATGAAAGTTCCAGTGTAAACGCTCTCTTGTTCAATGCCCCCAGTTTCGCTTATTCACCTCAAAAGATCGTGGGAAAGCCAAAAGCTTAAGGGAAAAGCACTCGTACAAAGCCAAAAGTTTAAGCGAAGAGCACTCTTTCACTCTAATTCCCCAGTTTCGCATATTCATTATCCGAGCTAGCGAGACGAAGCGGGGAGGAAAACCTTTCGTGAGACGAGACCGCACGTGTTCGACTACTCAGCACCTTTTAAGAGAATTCAGGTTGAAATCACACGAAAGAACGGTATTTAAAGCTCTTGAGCAAGGTATACAAATCAGCAGATAAACGTATATGCAGGGACGCGCACCGAACCTGGACTTGAAAGAATAATCTCGGAATCCCGAAATTAGTTAATGGTGAAGTGTTGGCATTTGGCTGTGTTCCTGCAGGATTTTAGCGTAAACGCGGTGTAGCCGCCTTGGCTAATCCCCTTATATCTTTCAGATGAACAAAGAGCGTCCGAGCAAAGTAGCCGCCACAGCAGCTAGCGGAACAGGTCGAAAAGGAATTCCCGAAGCGTACCCTGGACCCAATATCACCAGCGTTTGTGTGCCGCTCTACTCTCCGCCAGCTAGTGGAGCCAGGCATCTCGTACCAGCAACCCGCCCCCATCAGGCACCAGCTCGGAGTCTGGAGCAGGTGCTCAAGGGAGAGCCCCGAGCCTGGCCCCAACCGATTACCAGGGAGGAATACGTGAGGAGGCTGAAGGCGCCCCTGGACACCGCCATCCACACCACCAAACAGAACCGTCAACACGCAGGCCGGTGGGTGCGTACACGGTAGGAGCTCTACGAGCTGAGGCGACTAGCTCGTTTGTCCGTCACACCCATGGAGCGGGCTTTCTTCCGTCGGCAAGCACAGGAGCTGCGTCGAGGGAGATAGCGACCCGGCATCGCGCTGAGGCACATCCTCAGCCTTCAAAAATCAACAATACTGCAGTAACCCACACCACCAAACAGAAGCGTCCACATGCAGGCCAGTAGGTGCGTACACGGTAGGAGCTGTACGAGCTGAGGCGACTAGCCCATTTGTCCGTCACACCCATGGAGCGGGCCTTCTTCCGTCGGCAAGCACAGAAGCTGCGTCGAGGGAGGTAGTGACCCGACATCGCGCTGAGGCACATCCTAAGCCTCCAACAATCAACAATACTGCAGTAACCAATCAAAAGTTTGTAATTAAATAAAATTTAACGGTGTGTTTCGCTATTATTTCAAGGAGGTCTGCTCGGACAACTTACAGGTGCATCGGTGTTTGCAGCTGAAGGTAGTACCTTAGAGCTCCCCGAAAGAGGCCGGTAGGACCCCAGGTAGGGAATATTGGCGCAGCCGGGCGTATGTGCTTGTTTGACTAATTTCAATGGCAAAGTGCGAGTACGTAGGTAGTGTTTTCTCGCTCGCAACTACTTCAATGATGAAGCGCAAGTGTACACGAGGATGTTGTATGTGTTCGCTCGCAACACACACCGAAAGGCCCTATTCGAGGTACTATCAGATTAGACGCTGGATAGCTTAACCACTGTAGATAATTTTGAAGAAAAGTGGCTCATTCATATGAATGGAAGTTTCTTGCATCACTAATAAAAATATCACAAAGAATGTCATGAATGATGTTCTGGAGTTGGAAGAGCTCTTAAAATGAATTGGGTATTGCAGGTGATGGTGGCTGAAGGTTGACCAGAAGCTGATAGCTGAGTCTCCTAGCAAAATACCAGTCATTCTAACCTCTAATAACAGCAAAAGGGTGGCCTGTAACCCTATTAAAGGAGACAAAGAAAAGAGGATAAGGAGCAAGGTCCCCAAGAGGCATACTACGCCATATGAGCATTTCGAGAGAATTTCACCTTCTTCTTCTTCTTAGAACTACAGCCCCTCTCGGTCCTGCGCTTCCTGCAAATATCGCCTCGAACTGTCTTTGTCTATTTACCACGCCCTTCAATTTTGAAACCCGAGCAGCGATGAACTGTTTTCGTCGAGCGAGTCAGACCTGCGTTTCCTCGGTTTTCCCACTGGCCTCCGTTTTCCATTAGTTTCCGGCCTTCAGTTCTCCCAACGAATACCTTCTTGGGTATCCGTTGTTCACGCATACGATTCATGTGGCCAGCCTATGCAGCTTCCGCAGTCTTACAATCGTTGAGACCTCCAGTCCGTCAACAATTTCATACAGCTTATGGTTGTATTAGATTTGCCATAGTTTCCCGTCTAGCTTCGCTCCGATTATTCGTCTCAGGACCCGTCACTCAAAGGCGTTCAACATATTTGCGGAGGCTTGGATTAGAGGCCATGTTTCATACCCATAGCATAAAGCAGTCAAAAAATCAGCCACGAAGCTCCTTTCAATGGCAAGAGAAAGTAAGCAGTCTCCTTAAGAAGCAAAAAGTGGACCACTAAGGTAGGTTTTGCTAGTCAAACCTACCGATTGTAAATGTATTTCAGTCAAACGTATCGATGGTGAACGTACCCAGCTCAACCACTCCCTTCATTTCTCACAGGACATTTGCATAGAAATGAAAGAAGTGGTTGAGCTGGGTAATATGCAAACCACCATTGAAGCTATGCAACCCATCATGAATAAGGACTCATTTTGTGATACAGTCAAAGAAACCCTCGAAGAAAGCACTACTGCAAAATCTCTCAAGCCTGTAAAAGTGCTTGATATCAGAGCATTTTTGTATCATGGAAATGACCTAGGTGGTAACTGTGAAACGTAAGTAATCTAGTTTAACTGGATCTAAATAAAGGCTCACCAAAGAAAATAGCAGGGAACAAATCATAGCTGACATTGAATTATCTGAAAAGTGAGCAGAATAAATGCTTAGTAACGGTAAAATACCAATTACATAGGTTATTTGCAATATACGGTGAAGAGCAATACTTTTTTGTACTTTAATTCACATGGTTATACCACACTGCAAAGGATGCAAAGGGCCTGATGAAAGTTAACTGTGCCGCAAGTGTAGTAAATTGAGGTGCAAAGTAAAAACTGCTCAGGCGAGATACATTGAGTCTTCTGCAGGGACACTGTTCTTAGTATGGATGACCTCAAGCACATAAATCTTCTTCTTCTTCTTAGCACTATAGCCCCTCTTGGGCCTTCGTTTCCTGCAAACAGCAGCTCCAACTGTCTCGGTCCATTGACCGCGTCCTCCAATTCCGAAATCTGAGCAGCGATAAACTGCCTTCGTCAACCGAGTCAGACCAGCGTTTCCTCGGTTTCCTCACTGGCCTTAATCCTTCAGTTCTCCCAACGATTACCTTCTTGGGTATCCGTTGTTGGTCCATACGATTCATGTGTTCAGCTCATTGCAGCTTCCGCAGTCTTATGATCGTTTAGACCTCCGGCTCGTCGAAAATTTCATGCAGGTCATGGTTGTATCGAATTCGCCATTGGCCCCCATCTAGCTTCGCTCCGATTATTCGCCTCAGGACCCATCGCTCAAAGGCGTTCAATATATTTGCGGAGGCTTGGGTTAGGGTCCATGTTCCACACTCATAGCATAACACAGGTCTTACCACAGATTTGTACACTTGGAGCTTTGTTTTTCTGTGTATGCAATTGGTCCTCAAGATCGTGAATACTGAATGAAATAGCTTATTTGCGAGCTGTATTCTTCTGCGTATTTTGTCTATTTCATTGCCCATTTTCGTTATTTTGGCACGTAAATACACAAGTTCGCTATCATTGTCGATTATTCGCCATGTGTGATATTTTGTGTATTCGGGGTATTTTTTATCGACTCTGTCATGAGCTTTGTTTTATTTTCATTGATTTGTAGACCTACTAGTTTTGCTTCGAGTTCGAGTTTCAGGAAGAGTTCTTTCGTGGTTGTTAATGATCGTGACAAAATTTTGATGTCGTCCGCATAGGCTACTACTTGGCTCGACTTGAATAGTAAAGTACCTCGCGTATCGACAGGTAGCTTCCTTATGATGGACTCCAGAGCCAAATTGAATAGCAATCGGGCCAGCCCATCCCCCTGCTTTAGTCCGATATTTGTGTCGAAGGCATCAGTGAGTTAGTTATTGATGCAGACTTGGGAGGTCGTCGACGTCACTATCATCTTGGTAAGACGGACTTATTTGGCTGGGATGCCAAAACCAAGCATTATTTGGTACAGTTCGTTATGATCAATACTATCGTATGCTTGCTTGAAGTCAATGAAAATTTGGTGTACGTCTATGTTGAACTCCCAGAATTTTTCAAGTACCTGCTTAAGTGTGAAGAATTGGTCTGTTGTTGATCAACCTGCCCCAAAACCACATTGATACTCCCCAATAATACTGTTGGCGTATGATCCGATTTTATTTTCCAAGATTTGTGAAAATATTCTGTACGCCGTACAAAGTAGTGATATGCCTCTATAATTTTCGCACTGTAGCTTGTCACCACCCCCAGGGCGGAACTGATCTGGTAATTCAAAGGGGTGCAACTGCTATCGTTGGGTTGTCGTCTCCGATTCCAGTGAAGCCGACGGGGACTGGCGTTCCCGGGGTACCCGAATCGCTTAGTAAAAATACTAGGATTGAAACTGGATCCGAAACATAGTGGCTTTGTGATTGTTCGATAACAAGATCAACTCATTGCTGCGAACCTCAACCCTGGAGGTATATTCAGGTACCACGGCAGCTGATGAGCCTCCATCATAAAGATGGTCAGCTGATTGGTTGCGGCCCTTCGGGGAGTTTCGTGGTGGCTTGTGGTGCAAACAAAGGTTGGCGTTAACCTTATAGCGTCAGATACAGCTGGGTCTCGGATCTACCAGTATCAAAGTTGAGAGTTTCCTCAATGTACACTGGTACCGAACTTGGGGGCGAATGATTGGCGCTTAAACCAATCGCTGTCTAATGGTGACCGTGAGATTAGGCCTATAACAGGCAGGTGCTCACGTTAATCAAAACGACACATGTAGCTTGTCACCTTTTTTGTGGATAAGGAATATAATTGATTGGCTCCACTCTTTCGGCATATGTTCTTTTTGCCAAATGTGCTAAATGACTTTGTGAATAGCTTTATGAACACTACTGTCACCATCTTTGATGAGCTCCACTGGAATTTCATGGATGCCCGGCGTTTTATTATTCTTTTGGGCTTTAATGATGGAACAAACTTCATCGAGAGTTGGTGGGGCCAACCTCTCCGCAGTCATCTATAGGCTCCGATGTTGTGGTACTGTATGGAGGATTCAGCAGGTTCTTAAAATATGATGCCAATCTTTCCTTAATCTTGGTTTCATCAGCGATGATATTGCCGATGTCATCACGACAGAGCGTAGTTTTGGGCTGATAACCATGTTTCAGGCTTTTTGCTACTTTGTATGCTTGTTTTGTGTTATTGCTCGCTAAATTTACATCTATACTTCTCAATTGGTCACATAGTATTTTCTTTTCTTAATCCTTATTATCTTATTCGCTACTCTTCTGAGATTTTCATAGTGTTCTCTCTTCGTCCTGGTTTTCCTAACATACATATTCTTTGTAGGCCTGATTCTTTTTATCTAACGCATTCTGGCACTCATCATCGAACCAATCATTCCCTTTGCGCCGGGTTCGATGTCCGATCATCTGTTCTGTCACGGTCTTAATAGCCGCTTTCTCTTCCATCCAGAGCTCGTTGCTCGTCTTCAACGTCTTTTTGTAGCGAGCTGGTCTTCGCTGAATATGCTTTTGACATACGACATCGATAGGTTAATTTGATCAAGTAATGATCTGAATTGCAATTGGCTCCTCGGTATGTACGGACGTCAAATATGTTAGAGCCCCAACATTACTGGATCAGAACATGATCCATCTAGTTTTATATGTTGCCATCCGGTGATACCCAGGTCATTTTATGAGTGCGTCGATGTGGGAAGCAAGTCGAACGTATGACCAGATTTCTGCTACATGCAAAGTCAATCAGGCGCTGGCCGTTGTCATTTGTTTCATCGTGGAGGCTATATCCCCCAATCGTTCCCCGTTGAGATATCTCATTGGCAATCTTAGCGTTGAAATCACCCAGAATTATTTTTGCGTTGTTTGTGGGCAATAAGTTGAACACTCTATCCTGGTGATTGCAAAACGTTTCCTTCGTTTCTTCGTCCTTTCCTTTGGTTGGGGCGTGAACATCAATCAGCCAGATTTTGAAGAATTTGGCTTTTATACGAATCGCACAAAACCGTTCATTGACTACCTTAAAATCAAAAGCGTGTGATTTGAACTCCCTATCCACAATAAAGGGCACTCCGAATCCACTTTTGAATATTGTGTGCGATCTCATGTCTAGAATGTCGTTTTCAGTCCAATTCGTGTCCTGGATTACCAGTATTTTTAATTGATTTTGACTGGCCTGTTCTAAAAGGTACTTAACAGCGCCAGGGTAATTGAGTGATCTAACATGGCAGGATCCAATGCCATAGTCCTTTTTTCGTTTGCGAGGTCGTTGCCCTGAGTCTAATTCATTCCGAGGCCCATCTGTAGGTTTCGAAACATTTAAAGGTTTTCCAGGGACTGGAATTAGCCCGTCACCCAACCTCCATTCTGGCGGCATGGTTATTACTTCGATTTCGTTTTCAGCCACGGAAGGTTTGCCTTCACCCTCTTACGTCCTCACAAAGGAGGTGTAAGTAGGATTTAGTAGCAGAGCTGTAGATGTATTTACAGTTATTAGCATTTCTTGGCATTTTACGTCCCAATATTGTTAAACCAGTAAACCCAATGTGCACCCCGAGAGCATTTACCACCATTTAAGTGGGGGTAGTGGGATGAGGAATCATGAAAGCTATGGGTTAGGGAAGCAAGGGGTTCCCTCCTCCTTTCGCAAATTGGCTTAGGACCGTTTACGGCGGGGTTTATTGGAAGCCTCACCTTTTCTTATTTTACCGGAGCTTTGATTTTTTAATTGTGTTTCTGGATGCTTCCTTCTTTTTTCCGTAGAGTCTTCTTCTAAATTGTGGATCGTGTTCATCAACCCTTCATCGCCAATAATGTAATCTTCTGGCACAGGTTTATATTCTGATCCAGAATCAGTATCTGATTCCGACTGCAAATTATCTTCCGCTTCTTCATCGTCAGAATCCATATTCTTCAATATTTTGAGAATCTTCTTCTCTGTTAAAACTTTGTTTCCCACCATCTTATATGTAGAAAAATCAAAACGGTACCTTTAAACGTCTTGAAATTTTGCAATTATATAGACTGATATAAGATATATACGTTCACAAAATTTAATTGAGATTGAATCATAATCAAGTGAGTTATAGCCATTTCAATTATATGGAATTACAACAACAATAACACGTGTTTATAGTTGATATAGGGTGTTCCAATAAGAGGTGTTATTTTGATATTAGAAGAAAAATGCCATTTTTGAATATGATTGATCGGATGTTTATTTCATTATAAAGAAAAAGATATGCCGTTAATAGAAACATCAGACAAATAACCACCACGACACGCTTACAGAACCATATCCTTTTGAAGAAATTTTCCATAACCAAATCGCAAAGTGGCTGCCCTATGTCCTCGATAGCCTCACGAATTCCTTCTTTGAGGTCTTGAATCGACGCTGGGCTGTTGGCGTAGCCCTTTTCTTTCACGTGGCCCCAAAGGAAGAAGTCGCAAGGTGATAAATCACAAGATCTATTCAAAATAACACCTCTTATTGGAAAACCCTATATATATTTAAAATTGACTTAGGCACTTTTATTTTCTTTCAATATTCATGAAAATTTAAGGAACATGTTCAATCAGCCGAGCATTCAGAAAAATCATTTAAGCTAGATCAAAATGGCGGCTGCACTGTGCTTATGGAAGAAACTGTGCATCTTTTCCATAAATTTGAACGATTTCATATCCAAGTATTGGATGAATAATTCAAATTGTCGATTCACGCCATTAGAAAACTTGTTTCTAACCCTAGGATGTTTACAAAGACCTTCTGGTAGGAGCACTCTCCTGCTTACTCAACTTGTTCTGTTATTGCTATCGATATGCATCACGTTGTTTACTGTGTGTGGTTCAGAATTTTCCAATTCCAAGGCCAAAGACACAGCTTCACCAAAATCTTTGGGTCTAGCGGTGAAAATTGTGCGTCTCAAATGATCGTTTAGACCATTCTTGAATATAGTGTGTGCATAACCAACATTGATGCTAGTGACCACTTTTTTCTTGGATAGTGATGTTTGACTACCCAAGTCTGGAATTTGGAGCTGGTTCAATTCGCATATTAAAAAAGCAATTTATTCCTTATAAGCTGTTACGCTTGATTTCTTTTGCACAGTATTACTGAGCTAAGTATGAAGTTGAGGGATTATTTAGTTACTTTTGAATTCCAACAACAAAGCGAACTTTAGGATCGCAAAAGATGTTATATTGTCATCATTAACTGAAAGTTCGACAGAAGCGCTTAACTTCACATTCTTGACAAAACCTATGAGTAACTGCTTGTCGTTTGTATTAAGGGTAGAGTGTAATAGCTCCACAATTTTCAAAAACGACTCCAATTCTTTGTATTTTCCCTCAAAGATTGGGATTATCTTTACAGCAGTTTCTAATGAAAATTCAGCCATTCTGTATTTTTCTTCTAAGTTTGGCAAACTTTGTTCCAAATCCTTCTGAAGGCTGATAGTATTGTCTTGAATGGACTTAAAATCCTGTTCGGTATATCCCTGTCTTCCTAATTGTAGCCAAAGTTCTCCTTCAAGTGTTCGGCTTCGGCTCTAAATTTTAATTTCAAGTCTAAAAGTTCTGAGTCGCTCTCTGATAAACCTGTTAATAGTGCATTGAATTCCTCTCTCTGAGATTTTAATTTTTGTAATTTTTCAAGCAATGTCTCAAAAGTATATGGATTCTTTTAACTTTTTCTTAAATTACTTAAAACCCTTCCATTCTCTTCTACAATAGCTCGTAATTTATCCATAAGACAGTTGTTGTATTCATATATTATTATTATTAGACAGAATTCTTATAGTTAGATATTAATATTCCTATTAATTCTTTTTAAAACATAATTCTTATTGTACTTATTGTAACAATATAGTAAAACTATCGCAACTACAAAAACTGCAGATATTGTTATCGTCAGTCGGTACTCCTCCACAACTCCATTGTTCTCATTCGAGCAGATGTTTCCCATGGCTGCGATTCGGTGGTTTAAAGCGCCAATAATTGTGTTTGAAGAAGTTTTTTTTGATTCCCCGTGCGTTAGCTTTATGACTCTATGCAGTTCCGCCCTTGCTCGCTTCAATCTAGTTTTCTGTCCCGCTCTTGCAAGTTAAGTTAATCAATTTCATCCGCGATTCCTCGCCGCGAATTTAGTAATCACAGCGTAGTGGACAATATTATATCCTCGCTAAAATACCTGCGGACGCAAGACCACTTGCATAGGTATAATTTAGTTATGAAAATATATCATCCTTAGACATCTATCCTATCCCCTTACCGCCGATCATCATGACAACAAGGAATTGAAAGAAAAATTATTACATGACGATTCTGCAAACACAACGCAGCTAGACAAGGATAAAGCTCAATGCAAAAACTATTATTCGTTTTTTTTGTATCCACAATGAACCACAGAAAAAAAATATCCAACTTATTTGAAAATTCAGTAACTACAACAGACAACTGGACACAATATATTTACATTACAGCTATTTTTCTACGGTAATTTGCGCCACAACAAATGTCTGAAGTCAAGAAACTCGCGATCACACATTGACACTTCAGAAATGCGTTTGTCACTGCAGATTTACCATAAGAATTGTGAAATTCATTCTTATAGGGCATCAGCAGATTTCGAAATTTCAGTTCAATAAGTTATCCACGCTCTCAATTCCGCTACACATGTTTAAGTCGAAATTCTTCTCAATTAATTATTCTTACGCATAGTAATATAATGGCAGAAGGTAAATGAAAGTGTTGTAATTAAATTTATCAAAAGCAATTAATTTTAGAGGATAACTTTTACTTATTTAATAATTTTTTGTGAGTTTCTTACAACCTCGCCGTAATTCAAACTATGTTGATAAACAAATCCGTTCGCGACTTATCGCATATCCGATTTGAATGCAAACAATTGGCAATGTTACATGTAGTTTACATCGGAAAAATACTGTGGCAGTTGCAATTTATTTTTGTTCGCTCTTATCGTCATCAAAATTTTCAGCTGAATTTTCTTTCTTCTTTTGCGATACCCTTAAACATAATGAGATAAATAACATGTAAATTTTCAAGCATGCAAAATCATTTAAACCCGCGAATTGTTTCAGTGTATAAGATTCCTTCGAAGTTTTTCACTCAGTACATTGCTGCCAAAAAATATATTTTGGGCTTGAGCACTCGTTGAATGCAAATTAAACGTAGAACTAAATTTCTTTCAAAACTCGTACTTACATATAAAATCGATGATGGGAATCACTTGCAAATATTTGCAAAAAACCACAACTAACCGATTCACTCCAGATTGCAATTGAGTAATAATTTGACCCAACAAGTTTTCTAATATTCCAGCACTAGAGGAAGGTCGTCACTTCAAGGATATACTCGTATCCACGCAAAATTTTTTAAAGATTTTCAAAGCACTGTTGTAACATAGGTATAGGGCGGGTGCACTATACTACCAAATTCACCCAAAACCACACAATTGTTAATTATAAAATTTTTGTTTCCTTATTTTGAGAAATTTCAACTTGGTCCAGAAACGCGACGTATCTTTAAGATATACTTTCCGAACGATACACAACTGCCAACTCTCAACTCAGCTAGTAAAAATTGTTCGAACCCTTTTTCGATTCAAATCTATTTCTCGTAAAACATGAGTCTGTACTTTGCACTTGACACTGAACAATTAAAGAAAATTTTCTTGAAAGAATAAAACACGAATATATTTATATTTACCATGTCCCACTGACCGACCGTTAAGTACTTAGTCGACACATTCTTATATAAACTTTTCTCTATTTGACTATAACGGACGAATGATGAAGAGAAATGTTCTGAGCGCAAGACACGACACCTCGAACCGAAATCGAAATATTTAATTGAAAAACTTTTGAATACTAAAACTGATACGACACAAGTGCAAATATGCAATATACAGACAAACTACTGAGTCACGCGAGTAAGATACGATTATGGTGAAATTTTATTTCAATCGAGAATCTCATTGAGGAAGAAAATAATTGCATTATTGCGATAACGTCAAATGACCCGCGTATAAATTAGAAGAATTGAACAAACACTCGTAATTAAGTGAATTAGATATTAATAGTGCAATCAATTCAATTGTTTCTGCATTTAAACATCGAGGAAATTCACACATACTGGGGAAGTTTCGCGGCTTTTTCAAGAGATCTGGAAGTAAAATACAATAGTTAACACTGCAAAGTTGCTATCATATAAGGCTAAAAATATCCATGAATTGAAACTAGCGCCGGAAGTAACTCTTTCAATGGCATGACCAATCAAATCTGACATTGGCGTCTAGAAAGCTTCAACTTAACTTCTTCAAGTCTGTTATCAGGCTCTCAATATGAAGTGACTTAGCAGTGATTTCCTTCGTAGAAAACCTAAGAGTGAAGGTTTAATTGGAAACACTAGACTAGTCCTAATTCAATGAGAAAAATTCCTTCTTACAACTAATTTAGTTGTACCCCTAACTTAGCTAGAATGTCAGCTTTCAGCAATATCGAGAGTAATATTCACAGGTGTAAGACCATTACATTTTACACTGTCACAACCAGTATGCAAATTCACTCTTTAATTGTAATAAGAACAAGAAGGTCTTTGTTAAAATTGTACCGTTTTAAACAACTTTTCTAATTACATGTATCAATGACTTGAATGATTTATTCATTGAAAACACAAGTTCAAGTAATAAAATAATTGCATAAAAACGCTGTAATCATTATGGTATAGCCACTGACACCGTGGCCAGACATTTCTGCTCAGAAACAGGGTAGTTCCACTGAGCCGGGCTTAGCTTGTGGGACATGAAAGCCATAGGAACTTCTTCACCATTCTACGTAACCTGAACTAAAATTGCTACCACTCCATGTTGACTCGCGTCACAATGGATTGAGAACGGTTTGTTAACTTGTGGGCTTTGTCGTATGGGAGCTAATTACATGGTCCGATTTTACGACGGGGGTTTTACAAAGGGACAGGATTTTATTAAAAAACACTTGGTTAAACTAACAAATGAACTTTATTCAATTCTTTATCTTGCAACTAATTTCCTCGACAGTACAAACGCAACTGACTACATTTTAGTTAGATTTCACAAAAAGTGGAAAATGATACCTTTGGGTTGAATAATGCATAAGCAAAATTATGTTGCGCGTGTGCTGACTTAGCGTCTAGCATTTTCACAATTTTGTAAAAATAATCTCACATCTTTCCAGACGGTGTCATCTTCTTTAGAATTTTTTGTTGCGTCCTCATTTTGCTTATACATAACTAGCTATTGTCAGGGTCTTCTTAAACTCTTCAAAGACCTGCAAGCCGTTCTTTGCGCAGCATGTCTGTCAAGGGCATTGTAAAGGTCACATAATTACGTACAAATCGTTGATATCCGCCGCAAAAGCTCAGGAATCGATACAACTGCTTGGAGATTTTTTGCAAGGGAAAGTCGTCTATAACTTTTGTCTTATCCTGGTCATGAGGCCAGTTTAAACAGAAAGTAGGGTTCAAACCATGGATCCATGTTAGCTTCACTTCTTGAGGCATGCGTCAGTTCATTGTCTACATGGCCGGCTGCTACCAGCTCTACAGCATTACTGATTTGTTGACAAGGTCCCGAGATACTGCATACTATGAGTCAAAACTGCACTCTGAACAAGAAGCTGTCCACCAGAATGGTAGAATTAAAGCAAGTAAAGCTGAGGCAGCAACTCCCCATTATGCAAGGTTTTGGTGCTAGAACTTGCGTCGCAAGGTTCGATGAAAGATTAGCTTCATTACTTAGTCCAAAGTACAGATTTGAGTCTTGCATTATCGGTATCAGTGGTGCTGTAGTACTGAGCCGCGATCTATTCTCTGGAGCTGAGCTCATTTGAGGGAGGTTCCAGTTATCCACCCGGATAGATGTGGGAGTAGCCGCGCTTGAATTTGATTTAAACTAGGTGGAGTTCTTGCATGACTGGTGAGCTGGTTGTTCTTCAGGCCTAGGACCTCTTTCTCCATCAGCCTCATCTTGTCGGTCAGCCCCTGTACTAAAGAGAAGACTTTATCATTAACAGTTGCGCTCGTTGGCACTGTCGGAACGTTTGCTGGGGTTACAGTCTTTTCCGCCGATGTTCCTTGAAAAGCCGAATGGGGCACCGTGCGCTCCTTTCTCCTAGAGTTTTTTGATACTGCTCGAAGCAAAGGTGCTTGAGCTCCGAGTAGGATGTTCAAAATTACTCGTTCAATGGGACGTCTGCACAGAGGACAGGGATTGAAAGTTTTCAGACAAGATTTGCAAAGGAACTTCAGGCATGCGCAGAACTAATATGCTCATTTGAAGGTATGTCTTTGCCAAGAATACATGCGCTAACCCATTTGTGCGCTATGCAAGAAACTTCCATGCACGTCAGCGTCAAATGTCCAAATGATGTGCGCCTGCGCGAGTATCACAAAAACTTCCTACTAAACTGGTTTCAGAAAAAGCCGCAAATTGCTGCGACTGCCGACCTGGCCAAAATTGTCGAAAATTGCAGTGTGCGCGCTTCCATTTGACCATGTGTAACGTGCGACAGTAATGCGACTATATAGTCGTAGTCTGATCCATCCGTTAGTGAAGCGAAGAGTGAAATTGTTTATGCAAGGACCTTTTCTGTCGTTTTTGAGTGTTTGTTGTTCTTTGAGGTTGTTTGAGTCCCTTCTTGTTTCATTTCGTATGCTCTGTAAAATTTTACAAAGGGATAATAACTTAATCTGGCAGGGGATATCTCTTTTTTTAAAAGAAAAAAGTCCCCTATGGCAGCTACAGAAAAAGAATTTGGCTTGCCTACTACTGGACTTCTTACTGCAATTTTCCTAGCACCATATGGGTATTTATTAACATAACAAGAATCTGCCGACGTTCGTATTTAGAGACCCTTTGTAGAGGCGCAACTATCTTGCAAATTGAAATGAGTTGCACGCGTATGGATCACATATTGAAAAGCTCACATTTGCTGTTTACACATTTCACAGTGGTTACCACACAAAGGCACTTGTCGGCTTAAATAGCTCAAATAGTTAGTTTCAAAAGATTTCCGTAAAAGTTTAATCAGCACTTGCGTTGCCATTAATATATGAACCATCAGGGGCAGTCATTTTGAACTTTTATTGAAAACGGCTGCAAAAAATATTAAGCTGTAAATTTTCGCATTTGCGACCTGACTTCCGATTTTTTATATAATTCCTCATATACTGCTACTTTTTATCAAACTACTGAATTTAATTAACATCAGTTGAAAGCTTTGGTCATAACTACAACTACAAAATTTTGTACGTTTTTCGACCTTTGAGCGGCCACCATTTTGTTTTAGACGAGCCGACTTTGGATTTTTATTGTGAAATTCAGCACATACATCAGCAAATCTTTGTACCAAATTTCATTCAAACCGGAGCTATACTTTGGTCAGAACAGAAATCACGATTTTTCGTCTAAAATGGCCGCCATTTTGATTCCACCTGGCCGATAAAGCTGGTTCACAAACTTAATCGAGATATTTACTCCACACACCTTTCCTGAAAACTTGGCGAAAATTGGAGCAAGACAGCAACCTCTAGCGTGGTCACAAATTTCGTTATATACCATGTATAAATATATATATATATATATATATATATATATATATATATATATATATATATATATATATATATATATATATATATACACGAGGTGTGTTCAAAAAGTATCACGAATTTTGAATTTTCGCGGGTTACGTATGTTCCAATTTCGATTTTTTTGTGGCGTTATGTTGGTACCCATGTCTGTCACTTATGCCGTTAAGCTCGGCCATTTTGAATGTTCACTTGATTGGTGATAGCTGCTTTACTTGTACGTGTTTTCAATCGTCTTCGATTTTTACTTATTCAAAAAAATGGATCAAAGAACGTGTATCAAATTTTGTGTGAAAAACGAAATTAAGTGCGCGGATGCATTCCGAATTCTGACTGTGGCATACGGAGAAGCTACCTTGGACCGAAGCAACGTTTATCGGTGGTACAAAATGTTTTTAGAAGGCCGAGAAGATGTGAACGACGAAGAGCGTGCCGGACGCCCGAGCACTTCAACAACAGACGAAAAAATTAATGAAGTGGAGAAAATGGTATTGGCCAATCGTTGAATCACCGTCAGAGAAGTTGCTGAGGACCTAAACATATCGATTGGCTCGTGCCATTCGATTTTTGTCAACGATTTGGGCATGAGACGGGTCGCCGCGAAATTCGTACCAAAATTGCTCAATTGCGACCAAAAACAGCAGCGCATGAACATTGCTAATGAGATGTTAAACTCTGTCCGCGACGAACCAAATTTGCTCCAGAGGGTCATAACTGGTGACGAATTGTGGGTTTATGGTTATGACGTGGAAACCAAAGCTCAATCATCTCAATGGAAGCTGCCGCATGAACCAAGACCGAAAAAAGCGCGCCAAGTTCGGTCGAATGTGAAAGTTTTGCTGACAGTTTTCTTCGATTGCAGGGGCGTGGTGCATCATGAGTTCTTGCCACAGAGAAGAACGGTCAATAAGGAATATTACCTGCAAGTTATGCGCAATTTGCGCGAAGCAATCCGCCAGAAATGCCCGGATTTGTGGGAGAACAAAAATTGGCTTTTGCACCACGATAACGCCCCTGCTCACACATCGTTGCTTGTGCGCGACTTTTTGGCCAAAAACAACACACTAATGATGCCGCAGCCACCGTATCCCCCAGATCTGGCCCCCTGTGACTTTTTCTTGTTTCCTAAACTGAAGAGGCCCATGAAAGGACGACGTTACGCTACGCTTGACGAGATAAAGACGGCATCGAAGGAGGAGCTGAACAAGATTTAAAAATAAAGATTTTTTGAAGTGCTTCGAAGATTGGAAAAACCGTTGGCACAAGTGTATAATATCTCATGGGGATTACTTTGAAGGGGACAAAATAGATATTCATGAATAAATAAATAATTTTTGAAAAAAAAACAAAATTCGTGATATTTTTTGAACACACCTCGTATATATATATTGAATATATATATATATATATATATATATATATATATATATATATATATATATATATATATATATATATATATATATATATATATTTTTATATATATATATATATATATATATATATATATATATATATATATATATATATTTATATATATATATATATATATATATATATATACATATATATATATATATATATATATATATATATATATATATATATATATATATATATAAGGTACTCTCTGCAATACGTAAATTTCTCTCGAGAAATTTACCTAAAACTTCGATGCTGTGATGTATTTTCCTAAAATTTCTAGCGAAACTTTCACCAGAATCAGTTGTGTACCATATTCGCGTGGAAATCCTTTTTAATATCTGCAAGATTTTCGCCAATATTTGGGAATCTTGTGATTTTGCCAGGGATTGGTGTGATTCTTTTTCGGATACCGCTTAGGCTCCGCCAGGTTCGATAAGTGGTTCGCAATAATTTGCTGAGGTCTGAGGTGGTCATGTCGAATCCACGTAATGTAATTAGGCCTAGCCGGCTGGGCAAAACTGGTGCTGCTGGCTCCTCAGCTCCCTCAGCTGATGGTCAGGTTTCAATCCCTGCGGGGATCCCAAGTAACGATGCCAAACACGAACTTGCTCAGCTCGTAACTCAACTCGTAACAGAGACCTTACATCATCAGGGAAGGGAGTTAATCAACTCTTTAATGAATTCTGCGACGGAAATCAGTAATGAAACTGATGTCCCCATTATAATCGGAAACGACGGGAACTTGGCCGATATGGATAAGATCCCCGACGTCCTCAAAAGCCTGAGGGTTTTTCGGGCGATCCCGGCGAGTTCATTTCCTGGAAGAAAAGCGATATACGACCATCTCAAGGGGACACCCAAGTATCACGGGGTTCTATCAGTGACTTGTCAAACTGATATCTCATTGGAGTCCTATAATACACCCTTGAAGTGGCCTAGAGTTTCAAAGTGTTTAACCCTGTTCTACGCAGATAAGCGAAATCTCGGTACACTCGAGTACCAAATGACGACGCTAGTACAGGGTACAAATTCTATCCAAGAGTTTTAACAGGGAGTCTATCAACATCTTTCACTAATTCTCAACAAACTATCCTCAATGGAGCTAAGCAATGACTCTGCCAACATCATGACCCAGGCCCATAGGGACAAGGCACTGGACACCTTCATCAAGGAGCTACGTGGTGACCTTCTAAGGCTCCTGAATATTCACGAGTCAGCTGACTTGCACTAGGCGCTGCACCTTTACCTGAAACACCAGAACATGGACTACCAGGCGCAGCATGCAAACAGCTCACAGAATCTGTTGCGAAAGGCCTACCATCAACAAGCACCACCGATCCCTCCTCGTAGAAGCACGCCCCCTCAGCCAAAGCCTTTACCGATTCCGACACCGAGGCAAACATTCTACCCTGAATTGGCGCACCTACCTCGAAACTCTCAACTACCACAGGCAAATCAACAGACCTTTCATCAAAGACAACCACAGTTCTCTTATCCGAGGCAATTTCCACCTAAGCCGCAACCAAGGCCCGAGCCTATGGACGCCGATACCTCTCTAAGGACTAACGCAATCAACTACGTGAACAGATCTCGTAATCAGCCTGTGCTACAGAAGCGCCACAAAAATTACAAAGTATTTATCATACAGAGACCGATAAAACCGACGAATTACCAGACGAATACAATACGACGCAACAGGATGAGGAACTCGAACAAACGTTAGACGAATACATCGACGAGATGGATGGCGAGAAGGTCGACGAGGCAGAAGAAATGGACGACATCTATTTTTTAGTATAAGGCGCTCTTTGCTCTCCTACTTCGAATACAAATCAAGGAGCGGAAAGGTCTTAAGGTTTCTAACCGACACGGGTTCCAATAGAAATTATGTCCAGCTAAGACATATCAAATACCCTTCACCCAACGAAAAGAGTTTATATGCAAAATCTGTCTGCGGCAAAATCAAAGTCACTCATCATTCATACATTCGACGTTCGGCAACTGCAGAAACAAATTGGAATGTTTCAGAATACCCTTTCTTATTTCCTTTGACAGGATCATCGGGAACGACAGCTGAAAGCCATAATCTACACTAATGATAACCTTATAACAATAAACAATAGTATGTATATCCCTCTTAGACAATAAATCTCTGACAGAGTCCATAACATAGCAGCTAAAACGGTACACCTTAGCGGGGAGTTATCCAAGAAGCTGAATGCAATAACTATCAAGCATTTGAGTCTTCTCTCAGACCCCGACGAAAATTTTACCTTCACCACTAAGGTAAAGGACGAAAATAGAACAACGACCAGCGACCCCGTCTACTCTCGATCCTACCCATACTCTATGGCTCTGAAAGGCAAAATAAATAGGGAGATCAATAAACTATTGGAAGACGATATCATCAGACTGTCATGGTCTCCCTATAACTCCCCGGTGTGAATCGTCCCAAAAAAACGTTATTCATCCGAAGAAAAAAAAATCGAATGGTCATCGATTATCGAAAGCTGAACTCGGTAGCCATCCCCGACAAATATCCGATCCCCGAAATCAATGAGGTTTTTGCCTACCTCGGTAGGAACAGATTCTTCTCAGTCTTGGATCTCAAGAGTGGCTTCCATCAGATCCTGCCGAAGGAGGCCCACATCCTAAAGACCGCTTTCTCTGTAAACAATGGGGAGTTCGAGTTTACTCGCTTACCATTCAGTCTTAAGAACGCCCCTTCAATTTTCCAAAGAACGCTAGATGACATTCTACGCGAACATATCGGAAAAAGATGTCGCCTTTACATTGACGACATCATTGTTTTTAGGAGAGACGAGCTCGAGCAATTGAAAATCTTGATAAAATATTCTAGACACTGCGATCGGCTAATATGAAAATTCAAATTGGCAAGTGTGATTTTTTAAAAGAGGATGTAGAATTTTTGGATACGTCGTGAGCAAGGAGGGCATTAAGAACAACCCTCGTAAGGTTAAAGTCAGTATTGACTTTCCCTTAACAAAAACACTCAAAAACCTGCGGTCCTTCTTGGGGATGTCTGGCGAATACAGACGCTTTATTCAAGACCACGCTGGGATTGCCTAGCCCCTGACATTCCTTTTGAGAGTGTCATGTGTCCAAAAATCTCTCCAAAAGCAAACCTGTTCATCTAAATTCAGCAGCAATAAAAGCTCTTAGCGACCTCAAGAATGCACTCATCGTTATCTCCATGCACCAAAACTTCGAGAGGAAATTCGAGCTCACGACCGACACCTCCAGCTACGCAATTGGAGCCGTCCTCTCTCAAGGAAACAGGTCAATCTCCTTTCTCCCGCGAACTCTAACGAAGACCGAAGAAAATTACGCAGCAAATGAAAAGGAGATTCTTGCCATTATCTGGGCTTTAAATTTCTCAAAAAGCTATCTTTACGGATTTCGAAAGGTAAAGATCTACACTGATCACCAACCACTTAGCTACGCTCTAAGCAATAACAACACGAACGCCAAAATGAAAATGCGGAAGGCTGCGCTCGAGGAATACAACTACGAGCTTAAATACAACCGCGGGAACGCTAACATCGTGGCTGATTCATTGTCAAGAATCCCCCAGAAACCCAGATTAACTCCATGACACCAACAGTACACAGCGATGAAAGCTCACCTCAGAACTTGATGCCAACTGTGGTGATAACCGTCAGTGTTTTCCGTAACCAACTTAGCCGAGGACATGCCCACCAAAGTCGAATAACAAGAGAAAATCCTTCAAGTCCACAAACGTGCCCACCGGACTGCAGGGGAGAACAGACTACAAATGTTGGAAAATTTCTATTTTCCGAAAGTGGCAGCGAAGATTAAAAACCTTGGCAAGCGCTGCAGAGTCTGTAAAGAGAACAAATACGAAAGGCATCCAGAGAAAACCTTAATAAATCCTGCACCCATACCATCCTACCCAGGGCACACCTTTCATATCACATCTTCTCTACGGAAAAGAACTTAGTGCAAACCGCTACGGACAAATTTATGAAATTTGCCATGGCTAGGGTTCTGACATCCAGGTCTATTGAGGACGTAAGGCAACCATTGCTGGATATACTCTATTTCTACTGTTTTACTGAGAATATTGTAATCGATAACGAAGGGTCACTAACTTCAGCTTCAATCACATCCCTATTAGAAGATGAATTAAAAAAAGCATATCAAAGTACACCGGACACCATCTTACAAGAGTAAGGTAAACGGGCAAGTCGAACGATGGCATTCGACTATCCTGGAAATTATGATGTGTCTCATGAAGGAAGGACCACCGAGATCATTCAAAAATCTTCTGCAACATGCGACCAATGAGTAGAATCATACAATCCACTCAACAACCAATAAAAAACCTGTCAAACTGTATCTCACAAGAGTTCCCAACATCGACTTGGAAGAATTTGAAAAGATGCGACTGACGAACATTGACAGACTTAAGAACAAACAAAAGACCAACATTAAGCACCACAATAAAAAAAGATAACTCATAAAAGACTACGCTATTGGGGACACTGTATTTGTGAGACAAAATAAGAGAAAGTGTTCAAAATTATCACCTAGGTTTAAACAAGAAATCATTAGGGAAAATAGAAACACCACCATCCTTACTGAAAGCGGTAAAATCGTCCATAGAAGTTATATTCGGAATTAATCTCCATTTTCAGAATCACCTTGCAGACCATACTCGCTAAAGTGAAAATCCTGGACTATTCAGGGTCGCAGATCGTATCAATCTACACCGGACCAACGAAGATCCAAAACGGGAATTTCAAAATTATTCATACCATAGACTTCGGAGAATATGAACGCTTAATACAAAAAATACAACCCCTTCTTAATGCTTCGGGCATACAACATAGCTCACTAATACCCCTTTTATCGCATGAACTACAGAAAATCCGAGACCTGATAACGAATTTGAGACCCGCCAACTGACACGGTCACTAAATTTCCTGCGTAGTGCCTGGAAATGGTTAGCCGGCAGCACCAAGCATGAGGACGCTGTTACTATGACGGGAAAAATTAAATAACCCGTTACAAAACAACAATAAATAGCAATAAATCGTCTATGTAATGATAGGATAAACAATATCACTCGAATGGTAAATAAAATACAGGAATTATTAAAGGAAAATAGTCAGATAAATAGCATCTACCTATTCGATGTACACCTTAGATTAACTTTAATTAAGGAAGAACTAAGTAATTTAGATTATGCCATACATTGGGCCAAACTAGGTATCGTAAATTCACTAATTTTACCAAAAATGATGCCATGTGCAACCGTAGAAGAAGCTCTGAATTTTGCAGAGATTGAAGTAATCATAAACGGATATCTAATTGTGTATATTTTGAACGTACCGTCAACAAATAAAGAAGTGTTTGAATCGATTACAATAAAACCAGTCAAAAGAAACTAAATTGTAAACGAAATTCCCTTCAATAATATAATTTAACAAGATGAGTGAACACACCTACGCTCATGTCAGAAGGGTTTTGTACCCAACTTCTCAGAAATGCAGTCACCAGCAATGAATAACGTCAAGAAATATGTCAAAGAGATGTGCACGTTCAAAGGAAAATCCATTGTTTTCTACTTTCAACGGTCGCCATTTTGTTGCAAACCGACAAAAATCACTCAAATCATGAATTCTCTAAAATATTAATGTTATTGACGTTATTGGAAAATTTCAAGAAGATCAAGACAAAACTGCAGTGACTGATTGGTTGGAAAGTCCATAAAATATCAAAATTATGTGTTATTGTTGTTGTAATTTGAGAAATTTCAAACGGCTATAACTTCCGTGTTTATCATTCGATTTTCATTAAACTCACAACATTTAAGAACCTATAGTAGGGCTACGTAAATGTTGCTCAGTTTAAGGGTACCGATGCGATTTTATTGGGGAAAATGTGAAATTCGAATATCATACTATGATTAACAAATTTGAGCGAATTTCGACTTCTAAGGTATTTGTTGTTGTTGTACTCATAAACACCTACCACGATAATTTTTTTCAGATTTTTCAGATCACAGGTGTCCAATCGCAAGGGGAAGACACAAATTTTTCGTGTATTTCCCCTTCCTGTGCACCCCTCAAAGGAAACTTTGGCAAAACAAGACCTGTTTTGAAAAGTTCTTATCAAGACCTTTCATTTGATACCCATATCGGCTAAATTGATGAAATTTTTTTTTCGGGGGTCACTCCCCTATATGGGGAGACCCCCCTTAAATACCTTATAAATTTTTTTTGTAGTTGAACTTTGAAGAGAGCACCACTTTACACCTGCATACAAAAATTTGATGTTTCTAGCTTAAGTAGTTTACGAGAAAAAGTGCTGTGACACACGGACGAACGGACGGACGGACGGACGGACAGACAGGTCGCGAAACTAGTAGGGTTTTGTAAAATTATTTTACAAAACCCTAAAAAGACAATGTAATTTTTGGCATCAAAGTAAATTGCAAAAAATTCATCCAACTCACCAAAATTTCGATCAAAAACAAATACTTCATCGCCAAAGAAATTTCGTCTCTACAAGTCCTGCCGGCAATTCTGCAACCAGCATCCGACGAAACCTTTCGTATGGTAACCGACGAACCTATGCAGGAAATAAACATTGAAAACATACAAGAAATAGAGCTCTTACAATATGAAAAGAAGCTGCATCAAGTTTCAACATCAAGATTAACGGTAGCACTCATAATGATCCTGGCCTAACTCGCGTATGAAAAACTTCGTGCTAAGAAGAAAGCCAACAATGTTCTCAATTTACCCAATCATTTAACGAAAGCTGCAGCTCCTAACATCCCATCAGCAACGGCGACTTACCTGCACACAGGAAGACCTCAAAATATTAGGTTCAACGAATTTCCCTACTTCTTAAACAATTGAGGGCCATTGTATTTCACAGAAGACGCCAGACGCACCATATTCCCCTGCACGGGAAAATAAAAGTGCAGGATTGCAGTTTCCACGCTTCACCTGAAAAAGTTCACGACAATCGGACTAATCTAAGGTCGTCTTCTTCTTCTTAGCACTACAGCCCCTCTCGGGCCCTCGCTTCCTGCAAAAAGCGCCACCAACTATGTCGAGTCATTGACCACGTCCTCCGATTTTGAAACCCGAGCGGCAATGAGCTGTCTTTTTGCTACCGAGTCAGGCCAGCATTTCCTTGGTTTTCCCACTGGTTTCTGCCCTGCAGTTCTTCCAACGAATACCTATTTTTAGGTATCTGTTGTTCCTCCATACGATCTACGTGGCCAGTCCATAGCAGTTTCTGCAGTCTTACAATCATTGAGACCTCTGGCTCATCAAAAAATTCATACAGCTCATGGTTGTATCGAATTCGCCATTGATCCCCGTCTAGCCTCGCTCCGATTATTTGCCTCAGGACCCGTCGCTTTAAGGCGTTCAATATATTTGCGGATACTTGGGTTAGGGTCCATGTTTCACACCCACAGCATAACATTGGTCTTACCACAGATTTGCTTTGTTTTCCTATGTATGCAGCTGGCCGTCAAGATCGTCAAAACTGAATAAAATATTTTATTTGCGAGCTGTATTTTTCGGCGTATTTCGTCTCTTTCATTGCCCGTTTTCGTTATTTCGGCGCCTAAATACACAAATTCGCTGACTTTTCGATACTATATTCGCCAAGTGTGATGTTTTATGTATTTGAGGTATTTTTCCTCGACTGCGTCATGAGCTTTGTTTTATTTTCATTGATTTGTAGCCTTACTAGTTTTGCTTGACTTGAATAGTAATCTACCTCGCGTATCGACACGTAGCTTCCTTATGACGTACTCTAGAGCCAAATTGAATAGCAATGGGGCCAGCTCATCTCCCTGCTTTAGTCCGATATTTGTGTCAAAGGCATCGGTGAGTTGGTTATTGATGCGGACTTGGGGGGTCATCGACGTCATTGTCATTTTGGTAAGACGGACTAATTTGGCTGGGATGCCAAACCAAAGCATTATTTGGTACAGCATGTTACGATCAATACTGTTGTATGCTTGCTTAAAGTCAACGAAAATTGGGTGAACGTCTATGTTCAACTCCCAGCACTTTTCAAGTACCTGCTTGACTGTGAACAATTGGCCTGTCGTCGATCTACCTGCTCCAAAAACCACCTTGATACTTCCCGATAATACTGTTGGTGTATGATCCGATTTTATTTTCTAAGATCTTTGAAAATATTTTGTACGCCGTACAAAGTAGCGATATGCCTCTATTATCGCACTGTAGCTTGTCACGTTTTTTGTGGATAGGGAATATGATTGATTGGCTCCACTCTTTCGGCATATGTTCTTGTTGCCATATGTACTGGATGACTTTGTAAATAGCTTGATGAACACTACTGCCACATATTTGATGAGCTCCACTGGAATCTCATCGATGCCCGGCGCTTTATTATTCTTTTGGGCTTTGATGATGGAACAAACTTCATCCAGAGTTGGTGGGGCCAATGGATGGTCGCCGCATACAGCTTTTGGCTCCAATGCTCTGGAGCTATGCGGAGGATATATTTATTTATTTATTTATTTATTTATTTTGCCAAACAAGACAAGACATATCCTTATAATATAAAATTACTACACAAAAAAAAACCTTGTAAACAATACATTTTCATGATACATTAATTTTTAACGCACAATTATACAAATTATATTGAGGAATGAAAGGATTTTAGGATATTATTTTTATATGAGGTTTTCGAAATGGACGGGGAGTAATATTTACTAAACTTGTTGAATACCTTACAACATTATTGGCTCATTGTCCGCATAAGTAGTGTGATGGCGACCTACGGTAAGCATTGGTGAAAGTCTTGTGATTCTTAGGGGTTCATTCAGAGTAATTTTTTTTGTTATATATTGAACTTTACTATTGTCTCTGAGGACATCGAATGCTAGACATGCAGACATCATCATTCTCCTAGAATCTAGTGATGCCATATTTAGCACATCAAGCCGATAGTTATATGATGGTAGGCTGTTGAAGTTCCTAGGGTCGTAAAGGGACCTGAGGGCAAAAAGAAGAAATTGTTTCTGGACCGATTCTAACCTGTCAGCGTGAATATCAAAAAACAGGGCTCCAAATCAGGCTGGCATATTCAAGAATAGGGCGTACTAATGAGACGTATAGTGATTTAGTGACCCAAATATTCTTGAATTCTTTAGCTTTTCGTTTGATGAATCCTAGCATTTTATTAGCCCTGGGTACTACTCCATCATACTGAAGTTTAAAACGAAGCTTTTGGTCCAGAACAACACCAAGGTCCGCAATGTTATCGACTCTATTAAGTGTTGTGTTGTTGATGTGATAATCAAACAGAAGAAGGCTCCGTTTTCTTGAAAAACTTATCACCTGGCATTTTTCCAAATTTACAGAGAGGTGGTTGTTGTAACACCATTCAGAGAGAATGTTAAGCTTGGACTGGAGAAACATCATATCGGATAGAGATGATATGACTTGGTACGCTTTAAGGTCATCTGCATAAAAAAGATGAGGTACATCATGTAAAACTGCTGAGAGATCAGATATGAAAACATTAAATAGAAGAGGCCCAAGATGACTTCCTTGAGGAACCCCAGAGAGGACATGAATTTGTTTCGATAATCGTCCTTGAAATTTGACAACTTGAGTGCGGTCTTTAAGGTAAGAATGGATCCAACTGAGTAAACGACCAGTAATTCCAAAATTACGGAGCTTGCCAATCAAAACTTCATGATTTACACGATCAAATGCTTTGCTAAAATCTGTATATTTTGCATCAATCTGGAGACCCTTTTCCATCTCACACAGAATACTTGATGTCATGATGAGGAGATTGGTGGTAGTAGATCTATTTTTTCTGAATCCATGCTGATCTTCATTAAGCCGCGGCTCTATAATAGGGGAGATCTTGTTGCAAAGTATTTTTTCAAAAAGCTTTGGAATGGATGATAAAATAGCAATCATTCTTCTTATGTACTGGTATTAAGTAAGAAGATTTCCAGTCAGAAGGAAAGATGCCACTAGAGAGTGATTTGTTGAAAATGGTGGAGAATAGCCTGGTTAATTGGTCTTTGCATTGGATAAGAAAACTGGGAGGAATAAGATCGGGGCCAGGTCCCTTATTGGCATCCAAATTGGCAATCGCATGAGCAATTTCTTCCTCAGAAATTGAAACTTCGTTAATCAATGTCGTTGGAGCCATTTCCGAAACGGGATTTAATGGGTTCTCAGGGTTACAATAAACTTCTTGAAAGTAATTTGCAAAAAACTCACAAATTTGCTCTGGGGAACAAGAAACTGAATCCTTGAAAAACATAGATGAAGGGTAGCCTTGAGTCTTACGCTTGATATTTACAAAATCATAGAACTTTTTTGGGTCTTTAATAATATTTTCACCGATCAAATTAACATATACTTCGTATGCTTCTCGAGATTTTGTTTGAAATTCATTGGCAAGCTCATTATATTTTGATTTAATATCATTGCTGACCTCTTTCTTGCTTTTGATCATTCTATAATATTTGTCCCTTTGATTTCGTAAATATCTAAGATCACCATTTAACCAAGGTTCAGACAGTTTATCTTTTTTCTTGATTTTAGGTACAAACTTTTCGACGGCGTCAAGAGTTATTTGATAAAAACAGGATAACGCTTCTTCAAGATCTAACGTCGAAAGTGTGCCAGTCCAATGAACAGCGACAAGATGTTTATTGATACTTTCATAATCCGCATTGCGAAAGTCGTATACAATTGATTCATTGTATGAAATAGGGTTAGAAATGTCAGGAGTGGAAATATCAATATTAAGTGCAGAGTGATGAAGGCTATTACAAAAAAGGTTCTCTTTGTCATCAGTTTGATTGACCACTACATCGTCATATGCGTTAGTAAAAATTAGGTCTAACCAATTTGATTGGGAGAAGACGATTATCGACATCGTCATTTACGAATTTCTGATTCGGTCGATTAAAGTCGCCAGTGATAATTATTATATCATCTTCGTTAATAGATGCAGTTAGAGAAGAAATGGTTTCGATGACTTCGTTGTAAACGATTTCGGAAGAATTTGGAGGGACATAGTACACGCCAAGATAGAGGCTAAGCTTATTTGTAGATATATGAACCACTCTATGCTGGAATAATGTATATGAGGTGGTGCTTATGAGCTCACTTGATAGGGAGTTGTGAACTGCAACTAACACACCACCTCCTCTTGATTTTCCAGTGCTGCGAAAGTCTCAATCGTCTCTAAAGATGGTCCAATCACTGTCAAGAATCTCTTCATTTTTATGTGCATCATTTAGCCAAGTTTCTGTCAGAGATAGAATTTTAAACTGGCAAGATTTTGCGTCAAGGAATAATTGGTTTAATTTCGATCGGATACCACTGCAATTGTGGTAAAATAATTTAAGGCTTTGCTGAACAGGCTTCTTATTGGGGACCAAAATATTTGTTGTGTTGTTCTCTAGCCCTATGAACTGAGGAGATGTAGTTCGAACTTACATGCGACGCAAATGTTTCAAGATCTTTTTTCGCTTGATCTGCCGTGACTCCTAGCTCTTCATGGAAGCGAAAATACATTCCTCGAAGAAAATCAAGATCCACAGGGAGACCTTCTCTTTGTACTATGACCTTGAGACTAGTCTTTGTTTTTCCATCAATACATGTTGTATCGGGCGCTTTATGCATGTATGCCAAAAAGAGTCGTACACATTCATAGATTTTGTGATCTCTGAATCTCGACAATAGATACCTATTTTCTAAATCATCTCCAGAGTTGATCGTGGCCTTTACTGCTGGTGGGCAAAGCGGAACTGAAAAGGATTTATTGCTATCTTGGGGAACAGACTGTGGAAGGTGTATTGAGCCTAAAGAAGATGGTACTTGAACCTCGCCATGGATGAAATTTTTATATTTCGATTGTAGTTGAGAGGATTTCTCCGCCATGGCGAGGGTTTCAATGGATTTGGAGACATTTTGGTCATCGTCCGACTCTAAGTTAACTATTTTATGTGACACGCTACTATTGTTAGAGTCATCTTGTGTTGCCAATGCTACCTTATTTGTAATAACAGCAGTACCTTGCAATGGGTTATGTGTTAAGGATAGTTCAGAAATAATCATTGGTAAAGTTTGGTTAGTACAATTAGAAAGATTAGTGGATGTACATACTTTTTGGTATTTAAAGCTAAAATGAGGCGATGTTGAGCTGCTGATGGTTCTCCACTGCTTAAATACCATACCATTCCAGGAGTAGCTACCGCTTCTTTTCATCATGTTGGAGAACAACCAAGCATATCTCGATGGGATGAAAACTTTGAATTGGGGCTAACGTTTGTTCTTCTGAGGCATAATTTCAACTTTGCAACCTTTGATCATAAGGTCGTTTTCAATCATCTCCTGAATTTTAGTTGCATTCCAGTTTTTCGGAGTTTTCTGCATGAAGAAAATTCTGTACTGTGACTGACCATTTGTGGAACATAGGTCATTATTTGAGTTCACACGATTTAGCCGTTCAATTTTTTTTTTCCAATCTTTTCCGACCAGGAAGTTCCCAGTTTATACACAAATTCCGATTCTGGAGCGTATGAAAGAGCCTGTAGTGATTCTTTCGATTAAGTCGTTGTTTTTTCAGGTATGTTTTCAATGATCGGTTTACTTGATGTCGTTTTATGTGAATTCCCAACAATCTTGTTATGCTGACTAAATCGCTGCATCCCTTCTGCCATTGTGCTTAAACTGTCCTCAATCCTTCCCACCTTAGACAGAATCTCCGAATCTTCCTTCTTCGAACTTCCAACTGACGTCGCGATATTATTGAGAATCGCTTCATGTTTTTCTAACAGCTTCAACGCTCTTGCTTGAAGTAACGATGATTTCTCGAAATATTCATCCTTGTCGTGTTGTTGGATGGTAGATTTATTCTCCCGAATTGACGCGATTTGATTTTCAATATGATGCCCATCTTTCCTTAACCTTCGTTTCATCAGCGATGATATTGCTGATGTCATCACGACAGAGCGTGGTTTTGGGCTGATAACCACGTTTCAGGCTTTTCACAACTTTCTATGCTTGTCTTGTGTTGTTGCTCGCTAAATTTACATCTATACTTCTCAATTGGTTGTCATAGTATTTTCTTTTCTTAATCCTAATTATCTTATTCGCTACTGTTTTGAGATTTTTATAATGTTCTCTCTTCGTCCTGGTTTTTCTACCTACGTATTCTTCGTACGCTTGATTCATTTTATCTACCGCATGCTGGCACTCATCATCGAACCAATCATTCCTCTTACACCGGACTAGATGTCCGATTGACTTTGCATGTAGCAGAAATCTAGTCATACGTTTGACTTGCTTCCCACTTCGACGCATTCATGAAATGACCTGGGTATCACCGGATGGCAACACACAAAACCAGATCGATCATGTTCTGATCCAACAACGTTGGGCCTCGAGCATACTAGACGTCCGTACATACTGAGGAGCCAATTGTAACTCAGATCCTTACTTGATCAAATTAAACTATCGATGTCGTATGTCAAAGGCATATTCGGCGAAGACCAGCCCGCTGCAAAAATTTGACATGGAAAGGCTCCAAACGGCGTCTGTGGCCAAAAATTTCCCATCTTATCAGACACATCGTTAAAGACGAGCAACGAGCTCTGGATGGAAATGAAAGCGGCTATTAGGACCGTGGCAGAACAGACGATCGGACATCAAGCCCGGCGCAAGAAGAATCTAAGATCTAGTTGTTAGTTTTTGAGTCAGTTGTTGATTATATTTCGAATAATAAATTTCAGGTTCCAGCCCTGGCAAAATTAACGTTTTTTAAGTCTTTTCGCCTAAAAAAATTAACTTATTTAGGGGAAGCTAATTTTTTCTTGACTGATTTCATGTTTACTCGTACATAAATAAGTGGGCTCTTGTTTATTGCCAGTGTATATATTTTGAATAATTTATCACATTAATTAGATCCCTAAGTAAAAAGGACTCAAAGGGTGAGCTTCAAACAAGGTAAGGGTAACGACAATCGTCTAGTCCGTAACTAACAAAAAGACTTTCTTATAAAAGTTTTTCCATCGACTGATTAATCTGTTGATACTTAAAATATAGTTAATTTACTTGTACATAGATATGATACATTCTACTCCGATATGTGATAAATTATTTCAGATACATTGCTTGAGGCGTTCGTTCACATGCGTATTATGTTAACATCCACAGAAGTTAAAGCGACGCTTCGCCATACTAAAAGTTGTTTTAATTGACGCTTATACGCTTGAGATCAATCATTCAAGATCAAGATCAAGACCGCGGCAAGCGGAACTTTCAAAAGTAAACTTTCATATCATTTAAATAATTTGCGTAAATGCTAAGTAATGTCCATATTTCATGTTAATAAAATACAAACTTAAATCGCAAAATACGGCGGAATTTTTTAGAAAGAAGTTTCATTACTTATAAGTGTTTAACTGTTATGAAAATTGGAAAAATTAACAAGTACATTTTTATATCGCATGCCCTGTGAGATATTTTTAACTAGATTCGTAAAGTGCGTGTGACTACTTGTTGGTATTTCTTGTATCTTATCATATAAAGTTCTTGTATTTATTTTCAAGACATAACGTGAAGTAATACATAAATAACTTACACTTATTGTAACAATTAATTTTTAATGCTTGAATTATTTAATATTTGGTTTTCATATTATTTCGTATTTATATTAATTTGTGAAAAAGGGCATGAAACATTCATACATTATATAATTTATAGTTGCATAATTTAATTAGATATAATCTGATCGTTATAACGTCGGAGGGCTCATGCCACATGCATTCGAATTTGTTTTTAGTTTTATGTTTTGAAATCACTGAAAATTGCACGAAAATTCTGTAGGAGCTTTTTGGTGAAGCTTTATTTCATTAACAATGTCTGCGTGAATACTTGCTGAAAGCGAATTTAATGATGTCTCTTAAGACAAATGTGCAATTATTTATTGCAATGCATTAAGAAGGAAGTCAAGTTTTCGGCCAACATTCATCCTTGATTAAATTGGCAAGCAAATCATTATGACAAATGTGTAAACGAGACTTTGCAAAGAAATTAACTGCATGTGAACACATATGGGATGGATGAGTGTCATTGAGTTGGCATATATGTAAATTATCTCTGGGAATGATGGGAGCCAATTGTTTTACTGATGACAGCCAGTGAGAGAGTATCTAAATAAATAAATGTCTACGGGTCTTCGATTCAGTGCAACCGAACTTAAAAGATGAAAATAGCAATTATTTGTTTGATGTACTCGTATTGGGGAGCATCGAATAAGGCGACTGTTGAGTACACGAATTTCTGAAATCAAATATTTTTTAAACGTCAATTGGAGCTACTTGTTTTATTGGCAAAAGTTTATTGTTTGTTACTACGCCATTGAAATGAATCAATTCCTCTGTGAATATCGTCATTGGATTTCGGTACAGCGAGTCTGAAAATTGAAACAGGAAAGCGAAGAAACTCAAAGGCACCGCAGGACCAGCGGCATGGAGGTCCTCGACGGCATCCATCGTTGGAATAAACACCAAATATAATTTTAAGTGAAAAATTCCTTAAAAGAAAACTGAAACGAGAAACTACAAATGGTGAAAAAATAGAGTTCTGAATAGTTGCTGTTTGCGCACTATCTAAGCTTTTGTTAAATGAAATAATTGTGGGTTCTCCAATTATGTGAATACTGTTTCTAAGGAAGAATGGACGGCGCTTAACAGAGGATTACCTGGGTCTCCAACAATCTTTGATGCTATCACAATCCAATCAATAATGCTTTCAATTTACTGAACACATGTACAGAATCACTGGGTATTCGTTATTGGAGGTTCGCGTGGATTGCGTTTTCACTATTTGGGTTTTCCGGAGTAATTTTATTTTTAGCGGAGTTCACGATTTTACTATTTTACGTTTTCCGGAGCCGATTCATTCGCGACGCACGCCATGCGTTTTCATGCTTGACTGACTTGAACTTTTTCACAGTCGAGGTCTAAAACCTTTGTCCGTTCAATGGTTTGATTAAATGTTGTTTCCAGCGGTGCTCCAATTTACTCAGAGGTAAAATGAATATTTGGAAGGGAAAGGTAATAAATAGATATTTGGAAGGGAAAGGTAATAAATGGAGATCATTATTACGGCTTAAGCATCCTCCCCGGCTTGACAGGACTAAGAGTCCTTTCAAATACTGTATAAATTCTACTTTGCGCAACATCCGTGATCCTTCGACCGTAACTTAAATTCAATTGATATTGAAATTATAATTATGAACTATAACTACTAGAATTACTATCTATCTATAATTACTTACGACCTATTAATAGTTGACTGTATATTATTGCCTTGGTAATGGACAAATTTTAACTACAGGGCGGCGATAGAGTCCCGATTTAGTACGGACATCAATAACGCGAATTACCACATCTTTCCCAGGATAAATCTTCTCTACTATACCTAGTGGCCATTGCAAAGGAGCAACATTATCGGATTTTAATAACACCACCGTTCCAGATGAAATTGCCTTGCCTGATGAAGTCAACCACTTTGTACGTTGTTGTAATGTTGAAAGATATTCTATTCGCCATCGCTTCCAAAACGATTGCACCAAATGATCGATCATTTGTTTGCGGTCTCTCAAACTGATATTTTCCTCGGAAAAGTTCCTCGCCGGTAACGATTTTAATGGAGTAAGCGTCAAAAAATGCGCCGGGGTAAGAGCGAGAGGCTCGACAGGGCACAGCTTAATACCGTGAGTGGACGTGAGTTAAGCACCGCCTCTATTTGGATCAATACGGTTTGCATCTCTTCACAAGTCAAAAGCTCCCAACTACTCTATTCAAATGTGTTTTGAGAATACGAATATTTCCTTCCCATATGCCCCCAAAATGCGGAGCCGATGCGGGATTAAATTTCCATTCTATGTGGTTGTCTCAAAGTTCATTAGACAGTCTAGTTTTGTACTCAGCGGAATCTAGCAATTTGTACAGGTTATCCAGGTTTGCCTTTGCACCAACAAAATTAGTGCCGCAATCGGAGTATATTACACCAACCGGACCGCGGCGGGATAGGAACCGTTTAAATAGATTCATAAAGGTATCCGTACTCAGATCAGAAGCCATCTCAATGTGTATGGCCTTAGTTACCAGGCAGATGACAAGACAAACATAAGCCTTTATGCTTTTCACCCCCCGTTGGCGAAAGGGAATAATTGTCAGAGGACCAGCGTAATCGACTCCCGTATGATAGAAGGGCTTAGCTTTTTTTTTGTGGTAGGGAGGTGAAGGCATTTATGCCCGCTGAGTCTGGCAGTGTGGGACTCCCATGGAGGATACCTTTGGACTACCCACTACACACCTCCCCTGTCAATCTGAGAACCTAGCCTGGAACCGTTTGACACATTACTTCGGGCCAGGTCTCGTTTTGTTACGCCGTGGGGCGCCTTCAAGCTGGGGAGTCCCTTTCCTAGCGGGAGGGAAGAGGGGAAGAGGAATTGCCAGAAGAGCGATCCCCCAGCCCCAGTGCCTCCGGCTGCTGTGAGTCCCTTTTATATTTTAGGACTGCCCGAGCATAATGTGCCACCTGGTTCCATTTGTCAACCGATTCGAGCATCACCGCAACTATATTATCCGGGGTGAGCTCTCCCGTCTCCCTGTAGAGTTCCCTTCGCAGCCTGGCCCATTTGGTACACGCAAAAAATGTGTGACAGGCATTGTCCTCCTCTCCTGGGCAAAACCGACAATCGGGAGACCGTGACTTGCCGATCTTGTGCAGGTAAGACTGAAAACACCCGTGCCCGCTCAAAAGCTGGGTCAGATAGAAGTCAGTCTCACCATGCCTTCGATTTAGCCACGGTCTCACATCCGGGATGAGGCGCGCAGTCCACCTTCCCTTCGTGCAATTCCTCCAAGACTGCTGCCAATCGTTGAGCGAGCGTTGTCTCTCCTCGCGGACAACCATCTCCCTCGCATCCTCGTTTCGGCGCAGGTAAATAGCGCGGCGCTCTCTAGCAAGGAGGGCGACAGGTATCACGCCTGCAATCACTCTCACCGCCGAGTCGGAGAGGCTTAGCTTGGTTAACTCTACACTCCGGTAGATCTGCCATAGTTGGATTTTCATTTCTAGGATTGGCTTTGAAGCATTGATTACATTTTCGTATCCGTGCTCGTACAATGTTGCGTGCTGTTAGGAACCAATATTTCTGCCAAAGCAAAGACATGACAAGATGCGGGCCAGCGTGGCAGTATTTTCGATGAACTTGGTCTATGATCAAGTCGACTATATGATCGCGGCCAGGAAGTAAAATAGGGTGTTGGCTTGCGTAGTTAAGACAGGCGTTAGCTAGCCTGCCTCCAACGCGTAATAATCCCTTATCAACGAATGCGTTGAGCCTTAATAAAGCTGGCGGGAGTGTTTCGCCCGATTGGGCGAGGTTTATTTCGCGTTGAAAATGCACGTTCTGCAAATCCCGCAAGACTTTAATTTCTGCTATCTCCAGATGCGATAATTCAAATCTACGAGGCAGCTTCTTCGCAAACCGTAGGACGTAAATAACTATACGCAGCAGCTTAGGCCATGAAGAAACACGAGAAGAGAGCTCGTAGAGAAGCGGTTTATGAGGTGGGTTTACTTTCGTTGTGGCTAAAGTATTGACCTTCCTTTCAGGTAGTTCCATTGGCACGTTAGCGTCAAAATCCTGTACTGGCCATTCCTTGACCAGTGTCCGAGCGAAAGCAGGGCCATGAAACCAAAGCGGGTGATCCACAAGCTGTGCGGGTGTCAACCCTCGTAATAGGCAATCAGTGGGGTTGTCTTTACCAGCGATGTGATAGAAATGCTGTGGCGATATATTTTCCTGTATCTTGGCAATTCTATTAGCAACAAATGTGTGCCATCTAGTGGGCGAAGAATGTATCCATGCAAGTGCAATGGTGCTATCCGTGAATGCGAAGATGTTATTAATTGTGCATCGTGCTGCATAAGCGTCGATCACAGTTCGCATCAACTGCGATAACACCAAGTTCGCACATAGCTCCATGCGTGCGAGCGAAATGACAGTGCGTGATGGCGTAACCTTTGATTTGGCGCAAATCAAATTGATAACTGAGAAATTATTTGCGGGGAAATAAACATGTAAATATGGAAATGACACATTCAGGTTCGACTCCAACATGACGTGGCAGTTTGATTGTTTCTAATAAGTGTAGTTCTAATTCAAATTGTCCCCAAAGCGACACAATATTTTGCGAGGGTTTATCGTCCCACCCTACTTTACCTTCCCGAAGAGATTTGAGAATAAGCTTTGCTAATAAGGTGACAGGAGCGATGAAGCCCATGAAATCCCACAAGCGAGCAATAGCGGAAAGGATTTTGCGTTTAGTGCATTCCCCAGACGAGGCATTTACGGTGAAAGTAAAAACGTCATCAGCTGGAAGCCAGCGTAGGCCTAGAATTTCGAAGTCACTTTCGGGACTGAATTCAACCACGTCCATAACCCGATGAGACGAAGGAATGCTCTCCATTACCTGCGGCGAGTTACTGGAGAATTTAACCATCTCAAATCAAGCCGTAGCGAAGAAATTTATTAATTGATTAGGCAGCTGCGCACCCTGATCCGCAGAGCAGCAACTGGTGGCCAAGTCGTCCACATAAATATCCTTCTCGGCAATAGCGGCAGCCTCGGGGAACTTTTCTCTCTCCTCTTGTGCTAATTGCCGAATCGTTCTAATTGCTAGGAATAGACTGCAGCACAACCCGAATGGGACACGAGTCATCTCGAACATCTGAATAGGTGATCTATCATCAAATCTATACAAGAGACGTTGAAAACGCTGATCTTTTTCTTCTACAAATATGCGCAGATACATCTGTCGAATATCCGCATTAATTGCGATTGGAAACAAGCGGAAAGTTAACAATATGCTAAACAAATTATTTTGCAAATTGGGACCGGTAAACAACAAGTCATTTAACGATTTACCCGATGTGGAAGGCATACTAGCGTTTAGTACTATACGCAACTTAGTACTGGACTTGTCTATGCGAGTTACAGCGTGGTGCGGAATAACATATTGATGTTCTGAGGCTAAGTCTGAAGCAATACTTATAGATTTTAAGTAACCCTTTTGCAAGTACTCGAAGATTGCCAAGTCGTACTGTTCCCTTATATCTGGTTTAGCTCGTAACCTACGCTCCAATGATAAGAATTGTTGTTTAGCTCGTCTCATTGAGTCTCCTAATTCTTTCGGGTCCTCTTTGAAAGGTAATGAGACTACAAAGCGCCCGGATGGGTCACGATGCGAAGTATCGCAATATAATTGCTCGCATAGTTGCTCCTCAGGCGTGAGCTTGGCCGCAGTGGAGGAAGGTACATCTTCAATTTCCAAAAACTGTGACATACGCGTCTCGAAATCATCTGTTATTTTAAACGTGTAAACAAAGTTGCAAAGAGGAACAGCTTTACACGGTATATTACCTAGTATTATGTAACCTAGCGATGTTTCTATTGCAATAGGTTCATTCTCATCGCGTGTGATACGTTTGGGACGAATTATTCGTGCGAAAATGTTCGCACCTAAAATCGTATCAATGGGACCCGGCGTAGTGTAACTAACATCGGCTAATACAATGCCATCTAAATATTCGGATGTTCTTGAATCAACATTTACGGTGAGCAATTCATTCGTAATGCGTTCGACTACTATACGTTGGATAGTGCAACGAATCGAGTCATCTATGCGCGACCGAATTGTAAGAGACGTTTTGCCTTCAATAGCGTTTTTAATTTCGCCTATTCCCGAAACGTATTTATTTTTCGGAGGAAAAAGTGGGAGATTTAATCGTTTACAACATTCAGAAGTTATTAAATTGCGTTGAGATGCGGAGTCGAGTAAGGCGCGTAATACAACAATATTACCATCTCTATCTACTAAATTACATTGCGCTGTTCCTAGTAGTACGTTCCCAGTATTCGAAGGAGATGGCATTTTATCTCGCTCAGTGTAATACGTTACGAGACACTTATGAACGGGGGCTGCATAGAAGAAGATGCTTTCGATTCAGTGGATGCGGGGTTAGACATAATAGCCACTGGTAACTTCCACTTTGTTTTATCCAGTTTGCAGTCACTGCTGGCGGTATGTTTTCACCGAAGTGTAGAAGTGAATGATGCTGTGCAGAACAAGTTTTGCATCTATTTTTCGATTTGCACTGTCGAATAAGATGTAAACTTGACAAACAATTGAAGCAATATTTATTTTTTCTAATAAATTTGTATCGCTTTGTTGGAACTAATCGTAAAAAATCCGTACATAAATATAAGTGTGAATGACCAGTCCTTGAGCAAAAAACATATTTGCTCAGACCCGATTCCGTCTCCTGAACTACAAAGGTTTTCACATTATTTTGCTGGACATTTGCCACTTTCATTGGCTTAGAAACTCTATGTTCAATTGGGGAGCGTTTTGGCCCAGCAGTGGAACTGGGACCTGTCTTGCCAGCACGCTGTAAAACTCGAGCTTGACTACGCAGAAATGAGACAAACTCATCGGCGGTCGGTAATTCGGACGCATTTTCAAGAGTTTTCTCAAAATCCTTTAACGTTTCCGTACCTATTTTGAGGGATCCCAAGTGGACAAAGATAAAATCTTCCAACGGAATTTTGAGTTGCTTTAAAGCAGATACTAGCGACGCAAAGTTATCAACGAAAGATTCTAAACTTATTGCATTCACTTCACTGACGGCGGGCAAATTCAATAACTTGTTAATGTAGGCCGTCGACTGGACGCGTTTATCATTATACTTTTCCACGAGGCCATTCCAAATTATTGGATAATTTTCAGCGGTAGGTAAAACTCCAACACTAGTTCGCGTTTTACCTGATAATTGACCCATTAAATATTGAATCTTCTCCCCGTCAGTGAATTGTTCATTTTCATGAATAGTAGTACGGAAGGTCTCATAAAATAATGGCCAAGATTCTTGCTTGCCATTGAATGGAACAAGTTCTAACTTCGGCAATCTGCAATTTAGTTGCGGAGGTTTGAATTTAATTCCCTCGCCACCGTTCTTATTCTGGAGTTGATGCTGTTTATATTTAATACGCGTATACAGCCTATCAAATGACGCGATGTGGGAAAAACTAGACAAAGAGGCGTTAGATATCCTTGTTTGGTACTCATTTCGTGCCTCCAGCGTATCCATAAACTCTTTCCTAAGTAGATCTATACAAAAGCAATCCGAAAGAAATTGATCAATTTACTCTTCGCAATTCACATTGCTAATTGTATTGTGGATAGAATTCAAAGAGGCGAACATAGTATTTGATTTTTTATTAAAATTTTGAAATTTCCTATCATCATTAATGTCAAAAGGCTGTTCGCCTTCCTTTTCCACCATTTTCAAAATAAATTAACACAAACTACAAAACTGTTAGATATCACGTTGCGTTGTACCGAGGTTAGCGGTATGCGTGTTTAGATAGCGGAAAAACTGCGTTTTGAGATGCGTTACAATCTTATCAAATCCTAACCTATCCGGCTTGACGGACCAAAAATGTTTGCGCACTACCTAAGCTTTTGTTAAATGAAATAATTGCGGGTTCTCCGATTATGTGAATACTATTTCTAAGGAAGAATGGACGGCACTTAACAGAGGATTACCTGGGTCTCCAACAATCTTTGATGCTATCACAATCCACTTAATAATGCTTTCAATTTACTGAACACATGTACAGAATCACTGGGTATTCGTTATTGGAGGTTCGGGTAGTTCGCGTTTTCACTATTTGCGTTTTCACTATTTGCGTTTTCCGGAGTAATTTTACTTTTAGCGGAGTTCACGATTTTACTTTTTAACGTTTTCCGGAGCCGATTCATTCGCGACGCACACCATGCGTTTTCATGCTTGACTGACTTGAACTTTTTCACAGCCGAGGTCTAAAACCTTTGTCCGTTCAATGGTTTGATTGGATGTTGTTTCCAGCGGTGCTCCAATTCACTCAGAGGGAAAATGAATATTTGCAAGGGTAAGGTAATAAATGGATATTTGGAAGGGAAAAGTAATAAATGGAGATCATTATTACGGCTTAAACTGTGGCAAACAGTGAAGATTTGGCAAAAAAATACAAAAAGTGAAGTTTTGGCGAAAGATAACGAAGTACTAAAATTAAGGATTCTTTAATTGGAAGAAATGCTGAAAAATAAATGAAAATGATATGGAGGATACAACGTCAAAGATTAAAGAAGTGAAAAACCTGTTCAAGATACCGATCAAATACTGAGTGCTGGAGGTCCTAACGAAAGCTCAAATTATTATACTGTTCTTACAGCGATTGCTGATGCAATGGATTACCAAGATTTAAATAACAAACGTGCAGGTGCCTTATCTAACGAGAATGGATTTGAAAATAGTTAAAACAATTTCATTAAATATCTTAAGAAAAAAAAAATACATGGAAAAAGCTAACCAGGGCCTCAGGGCCAAAATAATAATAAGAAAGAATAAATTGGATAGACAGAACTACGCTCATGTCAGAAAGGTTCTGTACTTGACGTACAATAAGCAGATATGTCGAATAGTTTAATTCAAGAAAAAGTTTATTACGTGAACGACATGCACAGCAAATATGTTCTTGAATCAATCAAACAAGAGTCGCTTGTTTTTCCAATGGCTTTTATAGTAAGTAAGTGAAATAAAATTATTTTCCTTATAACATTGGATAAATTTTTATTTTCTATATAGCGCATTTTCGTCTACTATTTTAAGTCTCCTTCAGTACATTTATTTCTTTTAGTTGTAGTTTTCCTATTTATCCATGCGACTTTTAACTATTCTAATGCTATCTTGATGATTTTATTGCACATAATTACTCTACATTTCAATATTCTATTATACTACACTAAACAAAACCGAGTTACAATTTCCTTGATCCGTATTCATTCTTAGCACGTCAGGTACCTGCCTAATGTTTAACCGACTTCCAAAGGAAAGAAGGTTATCAATTCATCACGTATATTTTTTTTATTGCTTTTTTTATGTATGTTCACACATAACTTTTAAACGGAGATAGATACCTAGAAGAGTCCTGTTTTAGGCAAATGGGACGTCTGTCTGCAAGTAACGGTAAAGGACTTTTACCGTTGGAACGAAAAAAATTTTCTACTTTTACCCTGATTTTTCAGCATAACTGATCGACGCGTGTAAGAATTTTGATTGTAGAGGTTTTAAATAAAGGACAACACATTGACCTAAAATGTATCGGTACAGAATTGTAATCCTTTAAAGGACTTTCTAGATATTTGAAATGATCTTTCGTACGAATTGCCCATTATTTGGCCTTCTTCTAGGATTTGATGGAGATACCGAACGCTTTGGTGAGGAATTGTAATGAAAATGATCAGTATCTTTAATTTTCTGCTTTAACGGTACATTTTAGTCAATTATTTTTACCGGGAATAACCAATAAGTTAGTGCTAAGTGCAACAATGCAACGATATTTAGAGGGAAAATTTCAGGATGCTTTTCTCTTCCGCATTCATTCTTTGTTTACCGATTAAATTAGTAAAGGATCCTTCTCATATCCTTAGACGTAAACGTTACACATAGGATTTATAAAATTCCCCGAAGAAATAATAAGGATTGAGTGATTGAAAATTATAGAGTTGATTCGTTTCTTTCCAGTAAATATTATATACACTATTATGTTATATGCCCACAAATATAAAATAAGTGATTTCCATACTAAAGATCGGCGAGAATTGCAACATAAAAAGGCGATACTTTTCCTTCTATAACTAATCATAACTTTAAAGATGAACATGAAAATGCATAGTCAAGTTTTCATTGAACCGTAGGGTACAATTTTCTTGAAACTTTCATGAAAATTTTGTGCCATAGTTGACTGAAAACGAAGGCGATGGGTATCGAATGAACGTGAACGACTAATATGGTTAAGAAGGATCGTTTTAAGTAAATTCCTTGAGATTGATTGCAGAGTTTACATATATAAATACATATATCTATACAGTGGCGGATCAAGACTTTGTGGGGTCCTAGGCAATTGAATTTGGTAGGGCTCTACTTACCGGAGGAGTCTGAATTTTTTGAAAAAAATTGGCCCTAAAAGTGTGTTTTTGATGCGCCATTTTAACGAATTCGCTGTGTTTGATCAACTTATAAAACTTACCTTATTTTACTATTTTAATAGTTTCTAATATACTAAATTATAAACCTGAAAATTTGCTCAGTTGGTACTATAGTTAGTATGCATCGACTGAATTTTTTATTCAAAATAATGCGTTTTCTACGTATCTTTCCATGTTTAATGTGCTGAAAATGGTTAGCTAACCCCAAAAGCAAAAAGCTGACATAATTTATCATAAAATATGCCAGATTAAAAATTTTTATCATATGCCAACAGTATTATTGGGGAGTATCAAGGTGGTTTAAGAGCAAGTAGATCGATAATAGACCGTGCACAGTCAAGCAGGTACTTGAAAAACGCTGGAGGTTCAAAATAGACGTGAACCCAATTTTCGCTGACTTTAAGCAAGCATACTACAGTATTGATCGTAACGTACTGTACCAAATAATGCTTTGCTTTGGCATCCCAGCCGAATTAGTCCGTCTTACTAAAATGACAATGACGTCGACAGCCTCCCAAGTCTGCATCAATAACTAACTCACCGATGCCTTTGACACAAATATCGGATTAAAGCGGGGAGATCGGCTGGCCCTATTGCTATTCAATTTGGCTCTGAAGTACGTCATACGGAAGCTACCCGTCAATATATTACTATACAAGTCAAGCAAAGTGGTACCCTATACGGACGACATCAACATTTTATCACAGTCGTTAACAACTGCCAAAGAAGTCGAGAAAAAACACATCCTCAAATACACAATATATTACACTTGGTGAATGCAGTTTAGAAAATGTGAGCAAATCTGTGTATTTAGGTGTTAAAATAACGAGAACCGCTATTTAAAAAGATGAAATACACCGAAAAATACAGTTCGCAAATAAAATATTTTATTCAGTTTTGGCGATCTTGAACATCAGCTGCATACAAAGGAAAGCAAAGCTCCAAGTATACAAATCTGTGATAAAACCTGTGTTATGCTACGGGTGTGAAACATGGACCCTGACCTAAGCATGGGTCCTGAGGGGAATAACAGGAGCGAAGCTAGACGGGCCAATGGCGAATTTGATACAGCCATGAGCTGTTTGAAATTTTTGACGTGCCGAAGGTCTCAACGATTGTCAGACTGCAAAAGCTGCTATTCATTGGGAGAACTGAAGGCCGAAGGCCAATGGGGAAACCGAACAAGTACTAGTATGACTCTGTTGATGAAGATAGTCCATCGCTGTTCGAATTTCAAAATTAGAGGACGCGTTCAATGGACCGAGATAGTTGGAGGCACTTGTTGCAGGAAACGAAGGCCCGAAAGAGGCTGAAGCGCTTCGAAGAAGAAGAACGGAGGATGGTATTCTGTGATAATGTTAGCCACAATTGGTCGACCAACCTACTTTAAAACCACCTTGATACGCTCAAATAATATTATCGGCGTATGATCCGATTTTATTTTCTAAGATCTTTGAAAATATTTTGTACACCGTAAAAAGCAGTCGTATGCCTTTAAAATAGTCGCACTGTAACTTGTCGCCTTTTTTGTGAATAGGGAATATAATTGATTGGCTCCAATCTTTCGCCATATATTCTTGTTGCCAAATGTGCTGGGTGACTTTGTGAATAGCTTTATGAACATTGCTGCCACCATAGTTGATTTGCTCCATTGGAGTCTCATCGATGCCTGGCGTTTATTATTCTTTTGGGGATTTGATGGTAGAACAAACTTTATCAAGAGATGGTGGGGTTAATGGAAGCTCTCCGGAAGCATCTAGAGGCTCCGATGCTCTGGAGCTGTGCGGAGAGTTAAGAAGCTTCTTGAAATATAATTGCCATCTTTCCATAATCTTACTTTCATCAACGATGATATTGCCAATGTCATTACGGCAGAATGTGGTTTTGGGCTGATAACCACTTTTCAGGCTTTTCACGACTTTGTATGCTTGTCTTGTATTGTTGCTCTCTAGACGTACATTGCTACTTCTTAATTGTTTGTCATAGTATTTTCTTTTCTTAATTTTAATTGTGTAATCTGTGTTCTCTCTTCGTCCAGGTTTTCCTACCTATGTACTCCTTGTACGCCTGTAGCTGCTTTCACTTCCATCCAGAGCTCGTTGTTTGTCTTTAACGAGACATCTGATATGATGCGAGCCAGCTGGTTGTCTTGGGTCTCATTTAAATATTTGGCCACAGGCACCGTTTGGAGCATTTTGATGTCAAATGTTTGTAGCGGGCTGGCCTTTTTCGAATACGCCTTTGACATACGTAATGATCTGAGCTAAATTTGGCTCCTCGGTATGTACAAACGTCAAGTATGCTCGAGGCCCCACGTTGTTGGATCAGAACATGGTCGATCTGGCTTTGTACTATCTGATGATACTCAGGTAATATTATGTATGCGTCGATGTGGGAAGCAAGTCGACCGTATGACCAGATTTCTACTACATGCAAAGTAATTTGTTTCATCGTAGGGGCTATATCCTCCAATTGTTCTCCAATGAGATATCTCATTGCGAACCTTAGCGTCTATGATTGAAGGGGTCATCTTGACAAAAAAGAGAATCGCTAAAGTAGGGATGATCAATATTAGAGACATACTAATCGAATCGAGGCCAGCAGTGAAGTACATGGGGCTACTGATTGACTCAAAGATGAATTTCTCTTAAACTTAATATCCCTCTAGCTGGTATAATTTAGCACTTGATGTAATTTACTACCTGACCTAATTACCCATCCGCTAATTACCCATCCACTTAACCCATCCTACCACTATATAAAGTCATTCCCTTCAACACATCCTTTAGACACTGGAGATGACTCATAGTAGTCGAAACGCGTTTGCTCACACAACACAGCCAGGCTCGACGGCTTTTAAAGAAAAAAGAGAATTAGCCTACGGATACCAAATAAACAAAATTATTATTTATTAGTTTATTAATAAGATAAAGATTTCTAAGATAAGGTATACCGAAAGCGTTTGGCACAGGCTCAGAGAAGAGAAGCACTGAGGACTGCATCCTTGTATCCGACAGTCTTTGATTCGGCAGTGAGAGTTGTCGCTTGTCTGGCACTTCCTCTTCCCCTTTCATCTCCCGCTAGAAGAAAGATCGCCCAGCTTGAAGGTGCCTCATGGGGTAACAAAACGAGACCTGGCTCGAAGTAATGTGCCAAACGGTCCCAGGCTGGTTTCTTGGAATGACAGGAAAGTTATTCAGTGGGTAGTCCAGTCGCCTTTTTGCAACCATGGAAATCTGGAACTCTGTGCGTAAATGACATTTACCTCCCAACCACAAGAGAAAAATTTAAATTTCAGATCAGTGGAGCGTTCGGATTACATATTAGATAGATAATTTAAAGGAAGTTTTTGAAATTAAACAAAGGTTTCTTTAAGTGAAGCTATAAATAAATTTTAATGACATATGAAGTATTGTAGGTACATTATACTTAAAAAAAAATGTAAAATGGCACTTTGGCGAGTGGTATTAAATGTTCTTTTTTCTTCTTTAAAAGCCGTCGGGCCTTGCTTAGTTGTGTGAGCAGACGCGTTTCGACTACTTTGAGTCATCTTCACTAAATAAAGAATTTTAAATCACATCCTTTACACACTGAAGATGACTCAAAGTAGTCGAAACGCGTCTGCTCACGCAACTAAGCAAGGCCCAACGGCTTTTAAAGAAAAAAGAGGATTGGCCTGCGGATATCATATAAACAAAATTATTGACGACATGAAAATTCTTTATCCCTCAAGAATCTTTGCCATTGGTTTCAATTCTTCAATTACTTTTTCGTTATTACTGTCATTGCATTAAATGCTTGTCTTAATATGTTCTCATCAGTTAAAGGCTCCCAGAAAAGAATTTTCTAATCTCCTCTTCCGAAAAGAGTCTGCTTTAGAAAATGTCCAATGGAAGATCATCTTCATGGTTAAAGTGATCCAAATCTTGGCCAGATGTGTTCTCTGGTTTGTCGCCAAATTTGTGTCAGATGAAACACTGCATCTTTCATTGTGTTTTTTAAGAGTTTCAAATATTGTGCACTCTGGATCAACTTGTTGCTGCCCAAAAACGTGTAACAGGAGTATTTTCTTTTACGCCACTTCAATATTCTGGATCACGTTTTGGTCCATGGGTTCAATTAGGGCCGTATAATTAGGTGGCATGTACAGAACTGTGAAATTTCCATCAATCGACTGCAGATTTTCTTCTAAAGGATGCCTTGGTGCATTATCAAGAACTATCGGTATTACTTTCCAATATAAGTCCGATTCATCGGCGTTCTAAACATAGTCTGCAATCATGTCAATGGGCTGGCTTCACAGCCTCTTCGTCATTCGACATTTTCTCAGTAGTAAGTTTAAGTTAGCGTATACCATGTTTTTTCTTGAACTTGTCTAACCATCCTATATTAGCAATGAACTCTCCTTTTTCAAGTTTTTCATGGAAAAATTTGGCTTTTTTCATTATTATATAACCCGACATAAGGACGGCTTTTCTTTGCAGCTCTAAAAACCATGTAAATAAGGCAACTCAACTTGGGAATTTTCGGCCGTTTTAAAAGTTTTTCTAGCCCCCTAGACCCTTTTCTGTGTTTATTACAAATGACTGTATTTTTTCTTCCTTGTTGTTGTATCTCCCTAGTACCACGTGCTAATGTTGTTGTAATTTTTATGTATTCAATCGGCTGTAACTTAGCTGTTTATTATTCAATCATTATGAAATTTTCAGGACACATACAATTACTTTAAAAAATTGTTAAATTGTAAGTTTTGGAAAATTTAAGGGTCCCATCTTGATTTTGTAGGCAAAAATGTAAAATTTATAAGATGTACTATCATTAACTTGTTGCCCCTGTACTTCTACAGTCACATCTCTGTGATTTTTTTTCAGATTTTTTCGGGTCAAAGGTTATTATTAGCTATTCGGTAAATATTGTTTAGTTCGTTTAGTACTAACTACTCCAACGAACTAGACAATATTTACAGAAAAGCTAATAATTACGAATACAAACAATGCGACATTGACAAACTTGTCACACAGTACAAAGAAAAATAGGAACGCCAACCGACTGAAACTCATAAGAACAACTAACAGTGGGTTTCGTTAACATACGTAGGCAAAGAGACATACAAACAGTCAAACTTCCTTAGGAAATACAAATTGCAAACTGCATTTAAAACGAACAACAACACGAAAACAGCGGCATATACAAACTGACATGCAAGGACTGCGACATGGTATATATAGAAAGGACAACACGAAAACTAACGACAAGATACAAAGAGTACTTACAGCACATGAGCCTGACGCTATGACAAGCTCTATGAAATTTCTACACAAACAAAGCAAAGGACCGAGACTTGACATGATAGAAAGGTTTGAAATTTATAAACATAGAAAGACAGACGGTAACATTATCAACGAACAACTTTTTTTTTATACCTCCATTCCCTTCCACTCTCTCCATCACGCTTTCTTCGTCGCACAACGCTCGTGCGACCTGCACTTCACATTTCGTCGTTCCTTCAGGTGTGCCACCCAGACAATGATTAGACCATCGGTATAAAGGGCACACAAATTATGTGAATTTATCCTATTAATCTCATCTTGTCCATTTCGTGATCAGCTCTCAGAGATAAAAAAAACTTTGTAATACGCCGTGGGAAAAAAACTCTGAGTTATAAAGTTAGCTGTCATTTCAAGCATCTCGACGATAGGGTTTAAAGTGCCCTTAGATGCTATGTTGAAATTTATTGGACTGAGATTCTGCATAATATCTTTCTGCTATACAATCTCGACGATAGGGTCAAGAAAGGTCCTAAGATGCGATGTAGAAACTTATTGCACTGAGATTCAATCGTTGTTAAATAAATATTCTTTAAGCCTTTTTTTTAAACTATAAGTGAGTTTGCATTCTTAACTGAATCTGGGAGATCGTTGTATATACGCAAGGCATTATTCGTAGCATCATTCTTTAGACGCTCCGTTCTTGCAAAAGGTATTATGAATTGATTTGCGTTCCTAGCATTGTAGTGATTTTTCTGCGATACTTTCATAAACTGAATATGTGACGACGAATTTGAATTCAAGCATTTCAAAATAAACTTGGCTTTCTCTGCTTCAACGATTTGAGTAAATGTTAATGCTTCCGCTGATTGGTACACAAATCTGGTTGGTGTACGTATTCGTAGATTTAGCATATTTTTATAAGCCTTGGTAAGCAACCTGGAGATGATATTAATGTGTTGTTTTGATGACTGGCTCCAGATTACTACTCCGTAATGCAGTTTCGACAGAACGAGTGCATTTAGCACCATCTGCTTGATATTGCTTGGAAATCCTTCATAACTTCTCAGTAATCCAATAACAGGAGCTAATTGTCTTCTTAAGTTGTTTTTATGCGACAGCCATGTTAATCGTTGGTCGATGATGAGTTCAAGGTATTTGAATTCTGCTACTCTCTCCAGTTTTTCTCTATTAATTGTTATATCAATGTTAATGTCTTCCTTGTTCTTCTGTTTGAAAATAATGTATTTTGTCTTAGAAGTATTTAGCGCTAGCTTATTATTACTTGACCATGAATGATATGTACTTAGATCCTCATTAATGGTATTCTCTAAGTAATCTTTTTTGCATCCTGAGTAAAGTAGAACTATGTCATCAGCATATAGTCCATAGTGTCCCTTTAGTCCACATGTATTTAAATTGTTAGTGTATAACAAGAATAAGGTAGGGCCAAGTATGGAGCCTTGGGGAACGCCTGACTTCATAGGTGCCAAGTCGCGCAATACATTATTGAATACTGTTTTCTGCGATCTTCTATTTAAGTAACTCCTAAAAAATTGATTTGGTTTCCCGTGAATGCCATATAATTCGAGTTTACGAAGTAAAAGCTCTTGATCCACCGTATCAAACGCCTTTTTCAGATCCACAAAAATGGCAGCAACATAGTCACCCTTGTCAAGTCCTGTATTTTAAAACACGTGGCTGACAAAAGAGCATCAAAAGTTCCTTTATTCTTCTGGAAACCAAACTGTTGTAAATTTAAAATTGAATTTTCCTTAATGAATGATGATAGACGGATGTTTATTAATTTTTCGAATATTTTACTAAATCCTGTTAAAAGTGCGATCGGGCGGTAATTATTTGGATCCATACAGTCTCCTCCCTTGAAGATTGGGACTATTTTTGCTAGTTTTTCTTCCTCAGGAAACGTTCCCTTCCTAATATGTTTGTTTAGACAAATTGCAACACATTCTGCTATCTCTTCCTTTATAAGTTTTATTTCATCCGTGGTAATATTGACTATACCTGGTACTGTATTTTGCTTCAATTCATCAATAATTTTATTACTTCAACTTTGATAGTTAGATGCATGTGAAAGGAAGATTTGGGCGACGTAATTGTAGAAGTAAAATTGCTTGATGGCGCTGGCTGGATTCCATTGGCAATTTTTTCACCTATAGTTGAAAAAAAGATATTGAGGTTACTTGCAGCTTCAAATGCATTTGCTGAAGATGAGTTCTCTATGGTGAAATCCTGGGTCGTAGAGTTACGCAGTGAGTTTCTTTTAACTTCTTTATTATGTCCCATGTTTCATGCGCATTGTCGGCCGCTGCATCTAGTCTTTTGGAGTAATACAAAAGTTTTGCTTCTTTCACAACACGTTTAGATGTTTTATTGGCTTCGATGTATATAAACCTGAGCGATTGATCATCCATGTTCCGTTTGTAGTTCATATAAGCTTTCCGCTTGTTCTTACTTGCCTCAATAACTTTTTTGGTTATCCATGAATGTTGAAGACATTTTATTTTTTTCTCCGTAGTCGAGGGGTCCTTATCTTCCATTATGATGTTTGTGAGCTCCACTAAGTTTGAATGTTTTTGGTTAATTAATAAACCCTTAAGATTTGGTCTAAAGAGGTCCTTATTTAAGTATTTGAAAACTTTGTAAGTAGGCTTTTGCTTTTTATTTATTTTAATTCCTTGAATAACAACTTTCAAAACACGATGATCAAGTTTAGGCCAGTCCTCTAGAGTATAAGCGATTTTCCCAGCAATTTGATTATCATTTGTGACTATGTGATCCAGGCAGGTATTAGATGCTTATCGGGTAGGTTGAAGTTGGTTCACAATAATGGCACCATTCGTTTCTAGTACGTCGTTGTACATCCTTGACTCATTAGATTCAACCATTAAATCTTTATTCGTATCGGCAACTGTGATCAAATAATTTTCCATAGAATATAGTTCATCTAATGTCAAGCACAGGTCTTGCGCGTTAAGTCGGGTGGGGTTGTAAAATGTGCCAATCTTTATTTTCTTTCCAGGGCATTCTAGTTCGATGACTATCATATTGTATTTATCCGGTATTACTCGCCTCGTTACGTTACGGTTTTTAATATAAATTGCTGTTCCTCCACCTCTTCCGGGCCTGCAGGAAAATACAGAATCGTATCCCTGAATGTTGTAGTACTCCACTCCCTCAGGATATATCCAGACTTCATTAAGTATAATTAAATCTATATTCAAATGTTGCTTTACATAAATTTGAAGTTCGTTAAGTTTTTGTCTTAAACTTCTTATATTAGCATAGAGGATAGAAATTTGAGTGTCTTCAAATATCTTTGTATTATTGAATGGCATATTAATCATCGTAGTTAATGCTTCTCTTAGCAATCAAAACCCTACGTTTTAATTCTGGGCATTCCATCGAATCTGCCCGGTGTGCATGGCCAATTTTCTTACCATTTTCCATACAATTACTACATTTTTCAACTGAATTTCTACAGTCTCTTGTATCATGCTGTGCTCCACATTTTGCACACCTCAGTTGCCCTTCACATTTTGATGTCTTGTGATTGAACTTTTGGCATTTGAAGCACCTCGTGACATTAAAATCTTCCTTTATGTAGCATGATCCATAGTCGATATAAACATATCTATTCGCTATCTTCTTGAACATTGTTCCATTCACCTCTAAAATATGTAACCATTTTCCGCTCCGTATTCTTCTAGAATGAACCAATTCCATTTTATCTTCATCTAAAATGTTCGGGTTCAGACTTTGGATTTCAATTCTTAGCTCCTCGTTTGTGAATTGCTTCTCTAATCCATTTATAACCAGTCTTGTTTGAAGGACTAAATTTCCATTATTTCGTATCCCTTCATATTTTCCTTAATAATATTGAGAAGCGTAGATGAATTTTCATTCGAAGAAGTTTTAATAATTGCTCCACCATTTCGAACCGGACGGACTAGGTGGAGTAGAATCTTGCATTGAGAGGGTCGGATTTTAGATTTCAAATCGGAAAGAGTTTAATCGGAGCTTGAATGGGCTTTGGGCTTGATGATTATGCCTTTTTGTGATGTTGTGTTCGTGCGTTTTTTTTTTTTTTCCTGCAAACCAGTATCCAATTTGGTCACATCTGCATATGTAATTTTATTTACATAAGTGTTTTTTTCCATTAAGGCACTGACGGTAGACTTCAGTTGAATTAGCTGGTTGACTGTTTGCTTCATTTGTTCCATGAGACGATCATCTTTTAATTTTTTGTTATAAGATTTACAAGCGGAGCACATCCAAAAATCATCCTGAGTAATCTCCGTAATCTTTAGATATCTTTCTTCAGACATTTTAATACAGCTTATGTGGAACCACTTATTACATATTCCATCACACCCTATTCCTTGTTCCGAATTCTTAGCGGTCTTTTTGCATTTACCACATTTGTTGCATTCCAGCGTCGACATTTTCCTTATTTATCATTTTTGGAACTCTTACCAATAATAGTTGAAAAGGATTCAATCACTTCTTTTTTAATCTTATGATAATAATTATTATTTTATAAATTGTCTGCAATATCAAATTATTACGCGTAGGGGAAGTAATATTAATACACCTTATAAAATTAATTTGAAAATTATCAATAATAATGAGTTGGAAAAATTGATATTAAGTTTATTCTAAATTCTATAAATTTATTATAAATTTTCTAAATTTATTATAAATTTTCCAAATTATCTTCGTACTACACGAGAATCCCTCTCCTCGTTCAAAGAATAATTGGAAAATCTAGCGGTTTAATGCAGAATTTTTAAATTTAGAATTTCCTCTTAGATAATGTACTTATCCTTGATTTTCACTCTTGCAAATACCAAATTAAGAAACAGATGATTTCACTTTAAAAATCCACTTTTTGAACGTTTTTTCTATCGAGCTGATAAATTTCACGTCACCACCTCCAATTGTTACCAATTCCGACGCAATTTTCTCAGTACTAGACCACACTCTTAGACGAAAACGGAAACGAGATGAAACAGAAAAACGGACATCCAACAAGCAAAAAATCAAAAACTTAATATCCCTCTACCTGGTATAATTTAGTACTTGATGTAATTTACTACCTGACCTAATTACCCATCCGCTAATTACCCATCTGCTTAACCCATCCTACCACTATATAAAGTCATTCCCTTCAACACATCCTTTAGACACTGAAGATGACTCGTAGTAGTCGAAACGCGTCTGCTCACACAACACAGCCAGGCCTGACGGCTTTTAAAGAAGAAAGAGAATTGGCCTGCGGATACCAAATAAACAAAATTATTATTTATTAGTTTGTTAATAAGATAAAGATTTCTAAGATAAGGCATACCGAAAGCGTTTGGCACAGGCTCAGAGAAAAGGAGCACTGAGGACTGCATCCTTGTATCCGACAGTCTTTGATTCGGCACTGAGACTTATTGCAGGCATGATACCTGTTGCTCTCCTTGCAAAAGAGCACTGTGCTATTTCCCCGCGTCGAAACGAGGAGCCGAAGGAGATAGTTGTCTACGAAGAGAAACAGCGCTCACTCAACGATTGGCAGCAGTCTTGAATGATTTGCACGAAGGGGAGGTGGGATGCGCACCTCATCTCGGGTGTGAGACCGTGGCTAAATGGAAGGCATGGTGAGACTGACTTCTATCTGACCCAGCTTTTGAGCGGGCATGGGTGTTTTCAGTTTTACCTGCACAAGATTGGTAAGTCACTGTACGCCGATTATCGGTTCTTCCCCGAAAGGGAGACAATGGCAACCACGTTTTTTCTGCGTACACAAAATGGGACAGCCTACGACGGGACCTCTACAGGGGGACGGGAGAGCTCACCCCGGAAAATATAATCGCGTTGATGCTCGAATCGGTTGACAAATGGAACCAGGTGGCACATTGTGTTCGGGTAGTCCTTAAAAATAAAAGGGACTCAAAAGCAGCTGGAGGCGTTAGGGCTGGGGGATCGCTTGTCTGGCACTTCCTTTTCCCCTTTCATCTCCCGCTAGAAGAAATATTCCCCAGCTTGAAGGTGCCTTATGGTATAACAAAACGAGACCTGGCTCGAAGTAGTGTGTCAAACGGTCCCAGGCTGGTTTCTTGGAATGACAGGAAAGTTATTCAGTGGGTAGTCCAGTCGCCTTCTTGCAAGCATGGAAGCCCCACACTTTGTGCATAAATGACATTCACCTCCCAACCACAAGAAAAACATTTAAATTTCAGATCAGTGGAGCGTTCGGATTACATATTAGATAGATAATTTAAAGGAAGTTTTTGAAATGAAACAAAGGTTTCTTTAAGTGAAGCTATAAATAAATTTTAATTACATATGAAGTATTGTAGGCACATTATACTTAAAAAAAATGTAAAATGGCACTTTGGCGAGTGGTATTAAATGACATGAAAATTCTTTATCCCTCAAGTTACGCAATAGAATCTTTGCTATGGTTTCAATTCTTCAATTACTTTTTCGTTTTCACTGTCATTGCATTAAGTGCTTGTCTTAATATGTTCTCATCAGTTAAAGGCTCCTAGAAAAGAATTTTCTAATCTCCTCTTCCGAAAAGAGTCTGCTTTAGAAAATGTCCAATGGAAGATCATCTTCATGGTTAAAGTGATCCAAATCTTGGCCAGATGTGTTCTCTGGTTTGTCACCAAATTTGTGTCAGATGAAACACTGTATCTTTCATTGTGTTTTTTAAGGGTTTCAAATATCGTGCATTCTGGATCAACTTGTTGCTGCCCAAAAACCTGTAACAGGAGTTTTTTCTTTTACGCCACTTTAATATTCTGGGCCGTATAATTAGGTGGCATGTACAGAACTGTGAAATTTCCATCAATCGACTGCAGGTCTTCATCTAAAGGATGCCTTGGTGCATTATCAAGAACTATCGGTATTACTTTCCAATATAAGTCCCATTCATCAGCGTTCTAAACTTAGTCTGCAATCATGTCAAGTGGGCTGGCTTCACAGCCTCTTCGTCATTCGACATTTTCTCAGTAGTAAGTTTAAGCTAGCGTATACCATGTTTTTACTTGAACTTGTCTAGCCATCCTATATTAGCAATAAACTCTCCTTTTTCAAGTCTTTCATGGAAAAATTTGGCTTTTTTCATTACTATATCACCCGACAAAAGGACGGCTTTTCTTTGGAGCTCTAAAAACCATGTAAATAAGGCAACTCAAGTTGGGAATTTTCGACCGTTTTAAAAGTTTTTCTAGCCCCTAGACCCTTTTCTGTGTTTATTACAAAAGACTGTATTTTTTCTTCCCAGTTGTTGTATCTCCCTAGTACCACGTGTTAATGTTGTTGTAATTGTTATATATTCAATCGGCTGTAACTTAGCTGTTTATTATTCAATCATTTTGAAATTTTCAGGACACATACAATTACTTTAAAAAATTGTTAAATTGTAAGTTTTGGGAAACTTAAGGGTCCCATCTTGGTTTTATAGGCAAAAATGTAAAATTTATAAGATGTACTATTATTAACAAAGTTGATTGAATTTCGACTTCTGACGGACTTGTTACCCCTGTACTTCAAAGTCACACCTCAGTGAGTTTTTTCAGATTTTTTCGGGTCAAAAGTTATTATTAGCTATTCTGTAAATATTGTTTAGTTTGTTTAGTACTAACTACTCCAACGAACTAGACAGCATTTACAGAATAGCTAATAATTACGAATACAAACAATGCGACATTGACAAACTTGTCACACAGTACAAAGAAAAATAGGAACGCCAACCGACTGAAACTCATAAGAACAACTAACAGTGGGTTTCGTTAACATACGTAGGCAAAGAGACATACAAACAGTCAAACTTCCTTAGGAAATACAAATTGCAAACTGCATTTAAAACGAACAACAACACGAAAACAGCGGCATATACAAACTGACATGCAAGGACTGCGACATGGTATATATAGGAAAGGCAACACGAAAACTAACCACAAGATACAAAGAGCACTTGCAATCTTTCTTACAAACAAGGCAGACTCCAATTATGCGACGCACCTATAAAACCACGCACATGAGCCTGACGCTATGACAAGCTCTATGAAATTTCTACACAAACAAAGCAAAGGACCGAGACTTGACATCCTAGAAAGGTTTGAAATTTATAAACATAGAAAAACAGACGGTAACATTATCAATGAACAACTTTTTTTTTACACCTCCATTCCCTTCCACTCTCTCCATCACACTTTCTTCGTCGCACAACGCTCGCGCGCCCTGCACTTCACATTTCGTCGTTTCTTCAGGTGTGCTACCCAGACAATGATTAGACCATCGGTATAAGGGGGCAGACAAATTATGTGAAGTTATCCTATTAATCTCATCTTGTCCATTTCGTGATCAGCTCTCAGAGATAAAAAAAACTTTGTAATACGCCGTGGGAAAAAAAAAACTCTGAGTTATAAAGATAGCTGTCTTTCCAAGCATCACAACGATAGGGTTTAAAGTGCCCTTACATGCTATGTTGAAATTTATTGGACTGAGATTCTCCATAATAATGTCTTTCTGCTATACAATCTCGACGATAGGGTCGAGAAAGACCCTTAGATGCGATGTAGAAATTTATTGCACTGAGATTCAATGGTTGTTAAATAAATATTCTTTAAGCCTTATTTTTTTAACTATAAGTTAGTTTGCATCCTTAACTGAATCTGGGAGATTTTTATATATACGCAAGGCATCATTCGTAGCATCATTCTTTAGACGATCCGTTCTTGCAAAAGGTATCATGAATTGATTTGCGTTCCTAGCATTGTAGTGATTTTTCTGCGATACTTTCATAAATTGAATATGTGACGACGAATTTGAATTCAAGCATTTAAAAATAAACTTGGCTTTCTCTGCTTCAACGATTTGAGTAAATGTTAATGCTTTCGCTGATTGGTACACAAATCTGGTTGGTGTACGTATTCGTAGATTTAGCATATTTTTATAAGCCTTGGTAAGCAACCCGGAGATGATATTAAGGTGTTGCTTTGATGACTGAACCCAGACTACTACTCCGTAATGTAGTTTCGACAGAACGAATGCATTTAGCACCATCTGCTTGATATTGCTTGGAAATCCTTCATATCTTCTCAGTAATCCAATAACAGGAGCTAATTGTCTTCTTAAGTTGTTTATATGCGACAGCCATGTTAATCGTTGGTCGATGATGAGTTCAAGGCATTTGGATTCCGCTACTCTCTCCAGTTTTTCGCTATTAATTCTTATATCAATGTTAATGTCTTCCTTGTTCTTCTGTTTGAAAATAATGTATTTGGTCTTAGAAGTATTTCGCGCTAGCTTATTATTACTTAACCACGAATGGTATGTACTTAGATCCTCATTAATGGTATTCTCTATGTAATCTTTTTTGCATCCCGACTAAAGTAGAACTGTGTCATCAGCATATAGTGCATAGTGTCCCTTTAGTCCACATGTATTTAAATTGGTAGTGTATAACAAGAATAAGGTAGGGCCAAGTATGGAGCCTTGGGGAACGCCTGACTTCATAGGTGCCAAGTCGCTCAATACATTATTGACTACTGTCTTATGCGATCTCCCTTTTAAGTCACTCCTAAAAAGTTGATTTGGTTTCCCGTGAATGCCATATAATTCGAGTTTACGAAGTAAAAGCTCTTGATCCACCGTATCAAACGCCTTTTTCAGATCCACAAAAATGGCAGCAACATAGTCACCCTTGTCAAGTCCTGTATTTTGAAACGCGTGACTGACAAAAGAGCATCAAAAGTTCCTTTATTTTTCTGGAAACCAAACTGTTGTAAATTTAAAATTGAATTTTCCTTAATGAATGAAGATAGACGGATGTTTATTAATTTTTCGAATATTTTACTAAATCCTGTTAAAAGCGCGATCGGGCGGTAATTATTTGGATCCATACAGTCTCCTCCCTTGAAGATTGGTACTATTTTTGCTAGTTTTCCTCCCTCAGGAAACGTTCCCTTCCTAATATGTTTGTTTAGACAATTTGCAACACATTCTGCTATCTCTTCCTTTATAAGTTTCATTTCATCCATGGTGATATTGTCTATACCTGGTGCTGTATTTTGCTTTAATTCATCAATAATTTTTATTACTTCAACTTTGTTAGTTTGATGCATGTGAAAGGAAGATTTGGGCGACGTAATTGTAGAAGTGAAATTGCTTGATGGCGCTGGCTGGATTCCATTGGCAATTTTTTCACCTATAGTTGAAAAAAAGATATTGAGGTTACTTGCAGCTTCAAATGCATTTGCTGAAGATAAGTTCTCTATGGCGAAATCCTGGGTCATAGAGTTACGCAGTGAGTTTCTTTTAACTTCATTTATTATGTCCCATATTTCATGCGCATTGTCGGACGCTGCATCTAGTCTTTTGGAGTAATACAAAAGTTTTGCTTCTTTCACAACATGTTTAGATGTTTTATTGGCTTCGATGTATATAAACCTGAGCGATTGATCATTCATGTTCCGTTTGTAGTTCATATAACCTTCCGCTTGTTTTTACTTGCCCCAATAACTTTTTTCGTTATCCATGAATGTTGATGACATCTTATTTTTTCTCCGTAGTCGAGGTGTCCTTAACTTCCATTATGATGTTTGTAAGCTCCACTAAGTTTGAAGGTTTTTGGTTAATTAATAAACCCTTAAGATTTGATCTAAATAGGTCCTTATTTAAGTATTTGTAAACTTTGTAAGCAGGCTTTTGCTTTTTATTTATTTTAATTCCTTGAATAACAACTTTCAAAACACGATGATCAAGTTTAGGCCAGTCCTCTAGAGTATAAGCAATTTTCCGAGCAATTTGATTATCATTTGTGACTATGTGGTCCAGGCAGGTATTAGATGCTAGTCGGGTAGGTTGAAGTTGGTTCACAATAATGGCACCATTCGTTTCTAGTACGTCGTTGTACATCATTGACTCATTAGATTCAACCATTAAATCTTTATTCGTATCGGCAACTGTGATCAAATAATTTTCCATAGAATATAGTTCATCTAATGTCAAGCACAGGTCTTGCGCGTTAAGTCGGGTGGGGTTGTAAAATGTGCCAATCTTTATTTTCTTTCCAGGGCATTCTAGTTCGATGACTATCATATTGTATTTATCCGGTATTACTCGCCTCGTTACGTTACGGTTTTTAATATAAATTGCTGTTCCTCCACCTCTTCCGGGCCTGCAGGAAAATACAGAATCGTATCCCTGAATGTTGTAGTACTCCACTTCCTCGGAATATATCCAGACTTCATTAAGTATAATTAAATCTATATTCGAATGTTGCTTTACATAAATTTGAAGTTCGTTAAGTTTTTGTCTTAAACCTCTTATATTAGCATAGAGGATAGAAATTTGGGTGTCTTCAAATATCTTTGTATTATTGAATGGCATATTAATCATCGTAGTTAATGCTTCTCTTAGCAATCAAAATCCTACGTTTTAATTCTGGGCATTCCGTTTAATCTGCCCGGTGTGCATGGCCAATTTTCTTACCATTTTCCATACAATTACTACATTTTTCAACTGAATTTCTACAGTCTCTTGTATCATGCTGTGCTCCACATTTTGCACACCTCAGTTGCCCTTCACATTTTGATGTCTTGTGATTGAACTTTTGGCATTTGAAGCACCTCGTGACATTAAAATCTTCCTTTATGTAGTATGATCCATAGTCGATATTAACATATCTATTCGCTATCTTCTTGAACATTGTTCCATTCACCTCTAAAATATGTAACCATTTTCCGCTCCGTATTCTTCTAGAATGAACCAATTCCATTTTATTTTATTTACATGAGTGTTTTTTTCCATTAAGGCACTGACGGTAGACTTCAGTTCAATTAGCTGGTTGACTGTTTGCTTCATTTGTTCCATGAGACGATCATCTTTCAATTTTTTGTTATAAGATTTACAAGCGGAGCACATCCAAAGAACATCTTGAGTAATCTCCATAATCTTTAGATATCTTTCTTCAGACATTTTAATACAGCTTATGTGGAACCACTTATTACATATTCCATCACACCCTATTCCTTGTTCCGAATTCTTAGCGGTCTTTTTGCATTTACCACATTTGTTGCATTCCACCGTCGACATTTTCCTTATTTATTATTTTAGGAACTCTTACCAATAATAGTTGAAAAGGATTCAATCACTACTATTTTAATCTTATGATAATAATTATTATTTTATAAAATGTCTGCAATATCAAATTATTACGCGTAGGGGAAGTAATATTAATACACCTTATAAAATTAATTTGAAAATTATCAATAATAATGAGTTGGAAAAATTGATATTAAGTTTATTCTAAATTTTATAAATTTATTATAGATTTTCCAAATTTATTATAAATTTTCCAAATTATCTTCGTACTACACGAGAATTCCTCTCCTCGTTCAACGATTAATTGGAAAATCTAGCGGTTTAATGCAGAATTTTTAAATGTTGAATTTCCTCTAAGATAATGTACTTATCCTTGATTTTCACTCTTGCAAGTACCGAAATTCGAACACCAAATTCACCAAATTAAGAAACAGCTGATTTCACTTTAAAATTCCACTTTTTGAACCTTTTTTCTATAGAGCTGATAAATTTATCGTCACCACCTCCAATTCTTACCAATTCCGACGCAATTTTCTCAGTACTAGACCACACTCTTAGACGAAAACGGAAACGAGATGAAACAGAACAAACGGACATCCAACAAGCAAAAAATCAAAAACTTAATATCCCTCTACCTGGTATAATTTAGTACTTGATGTAATTTACTACCTGACCTAATTACCCATCCGCTTAACCCATCCTACGACTATATAAAGTCATTCCCTTCAACACATCCTTTAGACACTGAAGATGACTCGTAGTAGTCGAAACGCGTCTGCTCACACAACACAGCCAGGCTCGACGGCTTTTACAGAAAAAAGAGAATTGGCCTACGGATGCCAACTAAACAAAATTAGAATTTATTAGTTTGTTAATAAGATAAAGATTTCTAAGATTCCATTTAATTAATGATCTTAGTATTTAATATTCGTGCCATCTAAAATTTTCTTGAAAATATTGATTATTGCATCATCAATCAATCTATGACATGATTGGATACAAAACCCTTCTGACAAGAGCTTAGTTCTGTCTACCCAACTTGTTTTAGCCATGAGCTTCCGTTTTGTTCACTTAAAGCATATCTTAGTTTTAGAAAATGCCTCTTGTATCGTTTTTCAACTCAGTGTTATTTTCCGTCAGTCAGCTTTCACTTCATATAAATTTAATGCATATGTTACATGTAATCAAATGCATCATTTGAACGATAAAATTCAATCTAATATCAATACTAAACGACAAACACTCTGGTAATTAACGGCTTCAACCATAAACATTGCTGCAATGACTACGTCAATGGCCGTTTAGTTGCGTTAGTCTTACGAGTACTGAAACATTGAATGAAATGTGTGAACTTGAAAATGAATTGATTGCCTTCTATCGATTTTTCCCCATTAGAATTTTAATTCTGTCTGTTTCGAGTCGTAACAAGCATAGAAACATAAAATCACGTGAAATTGTATCGTTTTTGGCACGACATCCACAACATTAATTTATTAGAAAATTGCCGATAAATGAATTAGTTTAATGGAACATCACATTAAATGTAGATTAAGATTTTTATTTATGCCAACGTTGAGTAAATGATGCTGTCTATTACTATAATTGGATTGTAATGGAGAATTAAATAGTAACGGGAGCATGTCAAATTTAAAGAAAATTTTTATCAGAAAAATATAAATTGTTAAAGATCAAACTACCAAAATTCAAGCTGCAGTAATGTCGTTGGGATGAGCGTTAATCACTTTCAGAATTTAATTTGAGTTAACAAGTGCTACTGAAGTGAATATATAGAATATGTCAAAATTTTAAACAGCGGTGTCAATAAGAATAAACTCATATGTTTACATAATTCTTTGATCGATTGATTAATACCATATGAGTACTGAGAACAATTCATCATAAAGCTTAATTATTCTGTTTAGGTGTCAATTTCTAAGAATCACGTTTCTTTGCTCCTTTTCTTTTTGTATCACGCTAACAAGGACAAATGTTCATTCGCTCGTAAGGAGGATTAATTCCTATGTTTTATTTTTTGATGCTCATTTTTCAATGGGAAGCCAATTAAATTCAACCCAGAAATGCTAGTTACCTGTATTTTGAAAGAGATGGATCGTAGTAGTCTTTGCGTATAAGATGTCTTTTAAATCGCTCCAGTAAAAAATTTTCAAAAATTAAATTAATTTTTTTAAAAAACGTTAGCCCGAAGTTAATTTTTATCGTAAAAAACTTATGTTGTCGAAGTAATCGACTCAGGAAATTTCTATCGAATATTTTTTACTTCGATTGGTAACGAAAAACAAATGACCAAAGATAACTTTGCCACTGGTATGGAGGAGCCCGACGGAAACCACGAATAAAAAACTGGCGATAATCACCAAGAGAAAACATAACGAAGAAAACTCCGCAGATGCAGGGTGCAAGCTGCAAGTAATAGCGGACAATCAACAAATGGCCAAATTGTAAAAAGGAAATGATGAACTAAGGCTAGAGATACAGTCCCTCAAGGATCTATTCAAGAAAGGGATGAAGCCTCAAAAGACGCAGCCGCAAAATCAATGGCAACAGGTAACAAAGCCGAAGAAAAGTGCAAAGCAAGCAATTCCAGAAGAAGCTCTAAGTGCTGGTGGCACCAATGAGAGCCAAAATTATTTTGCAGCGCTGGGGGGATTAAACGAAGAAATGGAAATTGAAGAAAACACCGATAGTAATTCTCATTAAGATAATGATTTAAATTTTATGCAGTATTTATTTAACCAGCCCGCAGTTCTGCTGGTTCCTCTGAAAAAGCTTCCAACAACACAGGAAAAGTTCCGCCCATCAACGTGTTCGGACAAAACGGGAAAGATACGGTTCGGCTATTGGCAGCCGAAAATAAATTAACCAATTTCGAAATCAAAAGAGTTAATGCCGAAAAATTAACTATAAGGACGAAATCGCTGGTTGATTTCGAGTCAGCCACAGATGCGCTAAATTCTGAGGAGGTTCCACACTTCACCTGCACCCCAAAAAGTGAGAAGAACCAGACCTTTTTGTTGAAGGGTTTGGACTGCGGAGAGGATACGGTCATTCTTCTTCAGGTGCTCAAGGAAGCTGCACCAGATATTGATTTTGTTTCAGTCAAAGCCTTTGCGACAAGAAGGTCAACCATAGAAAGGAAGAACTTACCACTTTACCTGGTACAAATTGCAAATAAGAGCAGTCCAAGTGCCCTTAAACAAATAAGGTACTTGAGTTTCAGAGTGGTGAGGTGGGAACGCCTCCAGAAAAGAGAAGTCAACCAATGTTACCGGAGTCAAAGATTTGGACCTCCGGCTGCCAATTGTGCCATGCACTATCGGTGCGTCAAATGTAAAGACGTTCATGCTCCCGGTGAGTGCGAATTGGCTCAGACGGAGCCTAAAGAAAAATTATACTGCGGTAACTGCGGTATTTTTGGTCACCCAGGATCATATCGAGGATGCTCCCGGTATCAAGATACAAAAGTTAAATTTGCTCCAAAGCAAACACAAGTACGCGTACACCGTAATATGATACCTTCCAACTTCGTCAAGCCCGGAGTATCATTTGCACTCGCCGCTAGAGGACCAACAGAAAATGCTGGAAATAATGTAAGTGGCAATAATAAGATGCGTCTCAAAATTTATCAGCAACTTAATTCTTTATCGGAGAGAATCGACAAACAAGATTTTAGACCCCAACGTCGAGATACTTAAAGGCAGCTAGTTTTTATAAACTCAGAGTTTTTTTTTCTGCGTCGTATTACAATATAATATTTTTTTTTATCTCTGAGAACATTTCACGAATCGGACTAGACTAGCAGGAAAGCAGTACGTCACAGCATTTGGTGCGCCCCTTATACCGATAGTTTGGCATTGCCTGGAGGCACACGTAGGAATTGACGACGTGTGAAGTGCAGAGCGCACGAGCGTTGTGCGACGATGAAAGAGTGATGGAGAGAGTGGTAGAGAATGGAGGTATTTAAAAAAAAAACAAAAGAAGGTCCAAAAATTAACTTTACTTTTCAGCGTTTAGGTCTTTCAAATGCCTAATAATAACTTGTCATCCAGTCATATTCCCATGGATAGGTTTCGCCTCATATCGATCAACGTCAACTCTATCGTTGCTATACATCGACGTGATGTCCTTGAATTTATTGTTAAGCAACAGCCTGACATGATACTTCTTACTGAAACCCACCTCTATTCATGGCATTCCATGGAATTCAAAGATTTTGCATTCGTAAGAAACGATAGGCTAATAGGTAATGGGAGAGTTGGCACCGAGATATTGGTTAGAAGACTATTGTTTCCAAAATATTGAAAAAGTCGAATTCAAAAGCTTTGAATCTCTTGAAGTGTCCGTCATTAAAATTTCACTGCCAGGTGACGATAACTTCTTCGTTATCTCTGCCTATGCAACTGGTCAAAATGTTCTCAAGTTCAAAGAGGAGCTCAATTCCTTGTTTGAAATACTAGAACTGAACAGGCTGCATAATTATTATATTTTTGCCGGTGACCTCAATGCCAAGCATACATCTTGGCTTAACGCCACCAGTAATCCAAGGGGTGTTTTCCTGAAATCGTGGATAACAGAGAAACAAATTGAATACAGGTGCAACCTATATGGGTCGGAGTTCACAACATACTCTAGGACAAATTCATATTTGGACCTCTGCATTGCTGACGCAAGACTTGAATTCAACTGCAATAATCCTCAACCGAAACTGCAGGTGCTTCCTAACGATACCGACCATAACATAATTGTAATGGAAATCTTTTTTGTATTTTTCCTTTAAAAGCCGTCAGGCCTTGCTGTGTTGTGTGAGCGAACGCGTTTCAACTACTTTGAGTCATCTTCTGGGTCCAAAGGATGTGTTGAAGGAAAAGACTTTATACAGTCGTAGGATGGGTTAAGCAGATGGGTGATTAGCGAATGGGTAATTAGCGGATGGTTAATGAGGTCCGGAAGTAAATTACTCAAGTGCTAAATTATACCAGGTAATGGAAATCAATTATCAGAGGGATGATGTCTTCCTCATTCCAGTTCAAATGGAAAACCATCGATTGAATTTCAAAAACACAGACTGGGGAAGGTTTCCAAAGAAGTTTAATCGAGAATACTAGAAACAATGTCTTTCTTCTGATGATGGTAACGTTTGTTCAATGGTTATTAATAACAGAAATCTGACTGACGATGAAATAGATCTTTATTTGTCGAAGTTAGAGAAGCTGACGTTGGAAACGATTGAGGAAGTAGTTCCCAAGATTAAACATCGAAACAACATGGAAGTTAATGAAACACCAACCATTGCAAGGTTGAAAAGATTGAAAAGCCTTCTTCTCACACGCATCAACAATATTTATCGACGATTTTTGGACTACAACCATCCCTCGTTGGCTTTGTTGAAATTAACCCTGAAGAATATCCGGAAATTAATCCGTTCATACTTCAGGAGTGAGGTCAGCAATCAATGGGCGGAAAAACTGAGGAATATTAGCCCGCGTTTTCACGAAAGTCTCGAGTGAAGGTATCAAATCTTGGAGTCACTAGTGATGAGATAAATCTTCTCGATAGGGCTGGTATCAAAATTGGTAGTACGACTCCGGATAGAAATGGAAACAGGATTATATGTGATGGATTGGATAAACTTGCCCTGATTTGAACACATTTTGAATTGGTTCATCTACCAAACAAAGAGAGTGGGAATAAAATATTTTCAGAGGTCGTTGAAGCAAAAGTTTCCGACTTCAAATCAAGTCTGAACAGCCAATCAACTCTTCATTTCAATGAAACATTAACATCTGACCTCATACCGAGCTTGAATCTTATTGATTATTTTGTCAGCTTTGAGGACTTGTGTTTCATATTTCGCAGGACAAACAACAAGAAATCATGTGGTATTGATGGTAGTTCTCCGACATTTGCCTGAGGCTGCTATTAGGAATTATTGCATATTGTTCAACAACATGTTGAGCAATTCATATTTCCCAAATGAGTGGAAAAAGGCTAAGGTATTTCCGATCTTGAAGAAAGGAAATAATCTTTGAGCCCTAAAAGCTGTCGCCCAATCAGCTTGCTGCCTAACATCAGCAAGGTGTTTGAAGTGATACTCAACAGAGCATTAAACGCCCACATTGAGAAATATGAGTTGATGACGAATTGCCAATTTGGTTTTCGTGCCAAGCATTCGACCATGCATGCGATAACGAAAGGGAACCTCAGACATCTGTTGGAAACTAAACAACAGAGAATGTGTTGGAGCGTGTCTCATTGATATGGAGAAAGCCTTCGATACGGGGTGGTTAGATGGACTAGTTTTCAAACTTCTTCAGGACAGGTTCCCCAAACACCTTGTCGCCATGATGTGCAATATGTTATACGGGAAATCATTTGTTGTAACTGATGAAAATTTGACAACAATGCGCGAATTCAAGGTCTTGAATGGTCTACAGCAGGGAACAGTTACTGCGCCTCTGCTTTTCTCAATCTTCATTCGCAAGCTATTGAACGGCTTTGATTTTAACGTCTCACCAATGCGATCATTGGTAGCGTTTGTTGATGATCTGATCATCTATACGGCAGACCGAAAATCTACAATAGTTCAGAGCAATCTCCAAAAAATGTTCAATGATGTGCAGCTCTACACCGACAATTGGCGAATGAAAATCAATGCGCAGAAGTGCGAAACAATTTTATTTTGGGCAACGCTGCAGGGGGCCAGTCAAGACCTGAAACGTAATTGGAAGGATTTCCTCATTAGGGCTGGTGAGGGTAGTTCAGAACGAGTCCACATAAATCCTGTGTTCGATACCTCGGTGTTTATTTCGATCAGTATCTGTCCTATACTGAACATGTCAAAATCATGTTAAGTAAGGCACAAAAAGTAGTCATGGTCCTTCGAAGACTCTTTCATTCCAGATACATTGATCAAAAAGTCAAAGTTATTTGTTACAAGACCCTGGCTAGGCCAGTTTTGGCATATGGATGTCAGATCTGGTACAACCAGAGTGCTAGTACTATGGAAGTATTAAGAGTTTTCGAAAGGAAATTTCTTCGTGCATGTACTGGTTTGTAGCATGCAGAAAGCCTGAGACGGATTGGAAGCACTATATACATAATAGCAAAATTTATCAAACCGCTAAAGTTACAAGAGTCGATATCTTCATATTGAAACTTCTTCGGAATCATATCGCAAGATCTGTAACTGTGAGTGAAAACCCCTGGATTTTATAGCGTTCCACCCTACAGACTGGTATATTGTGACTTGTCTCACTACTGGCTTCGTTCCTCCAGAAGTATTCGTGTATTTGGACGTGAATCGATATGTTTTTGATTCTGACGGTGTCCCAATTATATATCACATAAACAGACGGGCCACCAATAAGTAGATAAAATATCTTTCGAATCTGAGTTCACGAGACCAACAATTCCAATGGAGATACTCATTTGTTAGATTTGTTGAGGCTGGTCGAGCTGAGACGGAACAATCAAGGTATTGGTGGCTGAATGACAATGTCTGAATTATTCGTGTTTATTTTCTGATTTTGTGTTTTTTCTCGCTACTTACTTTTTTGAGTTTCATCTCATTATTACTACATCTATTGTTTTTGTTTATTTGCATTATAAATCAGGGATAGATTTCAGTATCAGATGACGTTCTTTTTACTTGAACTCATTAAAAATTAATGTTTAACATATTAGGTCTAGGATAAAAGTTCACTGTTGTGTTAGTAATATAAATAATTTTTGAATAATGCTGGCTGGTTTTTTCTCCTTTTTCCAATTGAATCAAAAAATATGTAACAATCGTAATTAATTTAAAGTTGCTTCTTCTTTTTCTTAGCACTACAGCCCCTCTCGGGCCTTCGCTTCCTGCAAATAGTGCCTCTAACTGTCTTGGTCTATTGACCGCGTCCTCCAATTTCGAAATCCGAGCAGCGATGAACTGTCTTCGTTGACCGAGTCAGACCAGCGTTTCCTCGGTTCCCCCACTGGTCTCCGACCTTCAGTTCTCCCAACAAATGCCTTTTTGGATATCCGTTGTTCGTCCATACGATTCATGTGTCCAGCCCATTGCAGCTTCCGCAGTCTTACAATCCTTGAGACCTCCGGTTCGTCAAAAATTTCATACAGCTCATGGTTGTATCGAATTCACCGTTGGTCCCCGTCTAGCTTCGCTCTGATTATTCGCCTCAGGACCCGTCGCTCAAAGGCGTTCAATATATTTGTGGATGCTTGGGTTAGTGACCACGTTTCACACCCATAGCATAACACAGGTCTTACCACAGATTTGTATACTTGGAGCTATGTTTTCCTGTATATGCAGCTGGTCTTCAGGATCGTCAACACTGAATAAAATATTTTATTTGCGAGCTGTATTCTTTGGCGTATTTCGTCTCTTTCATTACCCGTTTTCTTTATTTTGATGTCTTAATACACAAATTTGCTCATATTCTCGATACTGTATTCGCCAAGTGTGGTATTTTGTGTATTTGAGGTATTTTTCCTCGATTGCGTCATGAGCTTTGTTTTCTTTTCATTGATTTGTAGCCTTACTAGTTTTGCTTCGCTGTCGAGTTTCAGAAAGAATCCTTTGGCAGTTGTTAATGACCGTGACAAAATGTTGATGTCGTCCACATAGGCTACTACTTGGCTCGACTTGAATAGTGATGTACCTTGCGTATCGAATTGCATAGCAATGGGGCCAGCCCATCTCCCTGCTTTAGTCCGATATTTGTGTCAAAGGCATTGGTGAGTTGGTAATTGATGCGGACTTGGGAGGTTGTCGACGTCATTGTCATTTTGGTAAGACGGACCAATTTGGCTGGGATGCCAAAGCAAAGCATTATTTGGTACAGTACGTTACGATCAATACTGTCGTATGCTTGCTTAAAGTCAACGAAAATTTGGTGAACGTCTATGTTGAACTCCCAGCACTTTTCAAGTACCTGCTTGACTGTAAACAATTAGTCTATCGTCGATCTGCCTGTTCTAAAACCACCTTGATACTCCCCAACAATACTGTTGGTGTATGATCTGATTTCATTTTCTAAGATCTATGAAAATATTTTGTACACCGTACAAAGTAGTGATATGCCTCTATAATTTTCGCACTGTAGCTTGTCACCTTTTTTATGGATAGGGAATATAATTGATTGGCTCCACTCTTTTGGCATATGTTCTTGTTGCCAAATGTACTGGATGACTTTGTAAATAGCTTGGTGAACCCTACTGCCACCATATTTGATGAGCTCCACTGGAATCTCATCAATGCCCGGCGCTTTATTATTCTTTTGGGCTTTGATGATGGAACAAACTTCATCCAGAGTTGGTGGGGCTAATAGAAGCTCTCCACAGGTATCTAAAGGTTCCGATGTTCTGGAGCTGTGTGAAGGATTAAGGAAGTTCTTGAAATATGATGCCCATCTTTCCTTAATCTTGGTTTCATCAGCGATGATGTTGTAGATGTCATCACGGCAGATCCTGTTTTTGGGCTGATAACCACGTTCAAGGCTTTTCACTACTTTGTCTGCTTGTCTTGTATTGTTGTTCACTAAACTTACATCGATATACTCGTTAGTTGGTCGTCATAGTATTTTCTCTTCTTAATCCTAATTATCTTATTCGCTACTCTTCTGAGATTTTCATAGTGTTCTTTCTTTGTCCTGGTTTTCCTACCTACTTATTCTTTGTACGCCTGATTCTTTTTATCCAACGCATTCTGGTACTCATCATCAAACCAATCATTCCTCTTGCACCGGGCTTGATGTCCAATCGTCTGTTCTGCCACGACTCTGATAGCCACATTCACTTCCATCCAGAGCTCGTTGCTCGTCTTTAACGATGCGTCTGATAAGATGGGAGCCAGCTGGTTGTCGAGGGTCTCCGTGAAATGTTTGGCCACAGACGCCATTTGGAGCCTTTCGATGTAACAGTTTTGTAGCGGGTTGGTCTTCGCCGAATATGCCTTTGACATACGACATCGATAGGTTTATTTGATCAAGTAATGATCCAAGTTGCAATTGGCTCCTTGGTATGTACAGACGTCAAGTATGCTCGAGGCCCAACGTTGTTGGATCAGAACATGATCGATCTGGTTTTTTGTGTTACCATCTGGTGATACCCAGGTCATTTTATGAATGCGTCGATGCTGGAAGCAAATCGAACGTATGACTAGATTTCCGCTATATGCAAAGTCAATCAGGCGCTGGCCGTTGTCATTTGTTTCATCGTGGAGGCTATATCCTTCAGCCCCGATGAGATAGCTCATTGCCAGAATTATTTTTATGTCATTTGTGGGCAACGAGTCGGCCAGTCTTTCCAGGTGATTGTAGAACGTTTCCTTCGTTTCTTCGTCCTTTTCTTCGGTCGGGGCGTGAACATTAATCAACCAGATTTTGAAGGATTCCGCTTTTATACGGATCGCACACAACCGTTCATTGATTGCCTTAAAATCAATAACGTGTGATTTGAACTCCCTATCCACAATGAAGGCCACTCCGAGTTCTCTTTTTCCAGTAGGCTTCCCACTTTTGAATATTGTGTGCGATCTCAATTCGTTTCCTGGACTGGCAGTATTTTTAATTGATATTGACTGGCCTGTTATAAAAGGTCCTTAATAGTGCCAGGATAATTGAGTCATGTGACAGTCCAGGATCCAATGCCATATTCCTTTTGTTCGTTTGCGAGGTCGTTGCCGTGAGTCCAATCCATTCCGAGGCCTATCTGTAGGTTTCGGGAAGTTAGCCAGGGACGGTAAGTTAGCCCGTCGCCCAACCTCCATTTTGGCAGCATGATTATTACGTCGATTCCGTTATCAGGCGCGGAAGGTTTGCCTTCACCCTCTTACGCCCTCACAAAGAAGGTGTAATTAGGATTTAGTAGCAGAGCTGTAGATGTATTTACAGTTATCAGCATTTCCGGCATTTAATGTCCCATTATTGGGGAAGCAGTAAACCCAATGTGCACCGCAAGTGCATTTAGTACCATTTAATTAGGAGGTTTGGGATGAGGAATCATGGAAGCTATGGGTTGGGGAAACAAGGGGTTCCCTCCTCCTTTCTCAAATGGGCTTGGGACCGTCTATGGCGGAGTAATTACGAGGCTGATTCCTTTAAAATATGCAACGCCTTGTTTGTAAAAGTAATCTACATAATAATTTTCAGGTATTTGTATGTTCAGCGTCCACCGAGATCGGATGATTGAAAAAAGGCCCAATTTTGAAAACAAATACTGGATAAATTTGCCGAAGATCCGCAAAGACTTGTATGAATAATTTTACTTTTGACATAAATAAATGATATCGTTTTGTGATTCGGTCGATAACGAAAATTGTGTGCGCCCCTAATACAAATCCTGGCTACGCCACTGTAGATCGTTGAAAACAATCAACGTGCTATGGGTAAAACTGAAAGCGACCATCAAGAACGTTGCAGAAAAGACGATCAGGCATGAAGTTTGGCGCAATAGAAGTGATTGGTTCCATGATGAGTGCCAGAATTCGTTAAATAAAAAGTATCCGGCGTACAAAGACTATTTAAGTAGAAAAATCAGGACGAATAGAGAACATTATGAAAATCTCAAAAAAGTAGCCAAAAAGATCAATATAATTAAGAAGAGAAAATACTTTAACGACGAACTGAGAAACATCGATGTAACTCCAGTAAGGCGAATAATCGGAGCGAAATAGACGGGGACCAATGCGAATTCGATGCAACCAACAGCTGCATGAAATTTTTGACGAGATGAAGGTCTCAACGTTTGTAAGATTGTAAGGCATTCTTTGGGAGAACTGAAGGGCGGAGACCAGTGACAAAACCGAGGAAACGCTGGCTGGGCTTGGTCGACAAAGGCAGTTCATCGCTGCCCGGATTTCGAAATTGGAGAACATGGTCAATGGACGGAGACATTTGGAGGGGCTATTTGCAGAAAGGAAGGAAGAAGAAGAATCAATAAAGTGCATTTAAATTTCTTATAAATTATGTATGATAATACAAACATGTAAAAATATTTGGACATAGCAAACCAAAGCTACCACAAAATAATATCTAGAAAATTTTAAAGTATTGCATTAGGACTAGCTTAAAATATTTTACAGTCATGACATTTTTTATGCATAAATTAATTTATCTTACCAGGTGAGCTAATAAAAAAGTTTATGTTAAAGTTTCGTGCTTCTGATAATTCAAAATAGTTACACTAGACAGAACCATTTGAAACATGTATTGATCATTGTGAGTCGAATGAAAACAATGTAAATTTGTAAATAATTCTAGTTTCCAAAGAATTAGTTTAAATATCTGAACCAAATAAAATCTTATTAAATAATCAACTTCCCACCTGATCTCAAATAATGAATGTTGTGCTACTAATAGAGAATAGAAAGAAAGGAATTATCACTTACCTCATCAGATTCGTCCTTATCCTGAGTATATTAATTAAATGAATCCAGAAAATCCTACTCCACTACGAGCTTCATTAAAGACATCGTACGTATTTCACGAAAGGAATTAAACACAAGCTCTGAAATATTGGAAATCCACTTAAAGGAAACAGGATCCAGTGAAAATCCTCCCGCACAAACCTCTCAAGGGACACAAAGAATAAATGTCACCAAACTTATCATCCCATTCTCACTAATTGGCCCCAAGGGAGTCACTGTAAAACAACAATCTCCTTATTACTTCCACAACATTACTTGCAATTGTTTTTAAACTTAGCAGTCAAAAATTACTGTAAAATCCTCCCTTAAGGAGAAACGCGAAAACACAAAATAAAGCATTCCTCTATTTAAGCACCCGCGAAAACTTTAATAACTGAAAGACACACTTGTAGCGCAATTTCAAATATTTATCAAAGAATTTTACAGGAATTCAATAATTATAGTAACAACTATTCCGAACATTTTAACTGCTATTGGAAATTAAATAAATGACTAACTATTCGTAATGTTCGTCGTGGTAAACTAAACATGCAACACTTGTAAGATTGGTACTAGAACGAGTATGTGCACACTCAATTGGCGATTATTTTGCGATTGAACTTGATAGCGATCCAACCGAGGGAGCACTCGTTGCCAGTTTTGACGAATTGAAGGCTAAGGACAACAACCAAAATACAATTTCAATTTGTTTGTTGTGTGTGATGTTTGCAAGTGGACGTGAATGATGTTGCTCAGTTTTATGCTTGGCACATGACCACACGATACAAATAATAATAAAAACATAACAATTATTTTTAGTCAACTCTAATGAGCGTTTAGTCCGGAAGAGCAGTTATATAGAGTGACAATAGTAGAATGGCACAGTGTGCAGTGGGAAAAATACTCGTAAGCTAATTTGTTACAAAATTATATCAGGATTATTTAAAACTAAAAATTATGAAAATGCGATGAAGTGAAAAATTTAGTACTACCAATGAAAGAATGGTGTTTTTTAAGGCCTTGTAAAATGGGTGTTACAAAGTTACGCATCTTTTCTGTGCGACACAGCAATTCTCCTCAGAAATTCTTGGAGCTCAAATTTTTTGTAAAGGCTAGAAGTGGCGGTTTCTCGAAAGTTTGATTCTTATTGAATGTTTCGAAATCCGAAAAATCTGAAGAAAATCAAGAACATTGCCCTACATGGGTACAAGGGCAACAAATACGCCAAAAGTTGAAATTCGCTAATCTTTGTTAGTGATAGTATGATTTTTGAATTTTATATTTCGCTGCTTAAAATCAGAATGGTACCATTAAACTTTTTAGAATTCCACTGTTATGTATATAAATATAAGACTGTTGTGCTCACAAAATTTCATTGATATTGTTCGCTTACGATAGCGAAAACAATACATCTAAGCAATTTACTTGCCCGTAAATTCATATTAATTGAAATTTCACATACGAGGTGTGCTCAAAAAGTATCGCGAATTTTGAATTTTCGCGGGTTAGGTATATTCGAATTTCGATTTTTTTGTGGCGTTATGTTGGTACTCATGTCTGTTACTTATGCCGACAAGCTCGGCCATTTTGAATGTTCATTTGATTGGTGATAGCTGCTTTACTTGCACGTGTTTTCAATCGTCTTCGATTTTTACTTATTCAAAAAAATGGATCAAAGAACGTGTATCAAATTTTGTGTGAAAAACGAAATTAAGTGCGCGGATGCATTCCGAATGTTGACTGTGGCATACGGAGAAGCTACCTTGGACCGAAGCAACGTTTATCGGTGGTACAAAATGTTTTTAGAAGGCCGAGAAGATGTGAACGACGAAGAGCGTGCCGGACGCCCGAGCACTTCAACAACAGACGAAAAAATTAATGAAGTGGAGAAAATGGTATTGGCCAATCGTCGAATCACCGTTAGAGAAGTTGCTGAGGACCTAAACATATCGATTGGCTCGTGCCATTCGATTTTTATCAACGATTTGGGCATGAGACGGGTCGCCGCGAAATTCGTACCAAAATTGCTCAATTGCGACCAAAAATAGCAACGCATGAACATTGCTAATGAGATGTTAAACTCTGTCCGCGACGAACCAAATTTGCTCCAGAGGGTCATAACTGGTGACGAATCGTGGGTTTATGGTTATGACGTGGAAACCAAAGCTCAATCATCTCAATGGAAGCTGCCGCATGAACCAAGACCGAAAAAAGCGTGCCAAGTTCGGTCGAATGTGAAAGTTTTGCTGACAGTTTTCTTCGATTGCAGGGGCGTGGTGCATCATGAGTTCTTGCCACAGGGAAGAACAGTCAATAAGGAATATTACCTGCAAGTTATGCGCAATTTGCGTGAAGCAATCCGCCAGAAACGCCCGGATTTGTGGGAGAACAAAAATTGGCTTTTGCACCACGATAACGCCCCTGCTCACACATCGTTGCTTGTGCGCGACTTTTTGGCCAAAAACAACACACTAATGATGCCGCAGCCATTGTATTCCCCAGATCTGGCCCCCTGTGACTTTTTCTTGTTTCCTAAACTGAAGAGGCCCATGAAAGGACGACGTTACGCTACGCTTGACGAAATAAAGACGGCATCGAAGGAGGAGCTGAACAAGATTAAAAAAAATGATTTTTTGAAGTGCTTCGAAGATCGGAAAAACCGTTGGCACAAGTGTATAATATCTCATGGGAATTACTTTGAAGGGGACAAAATAGATATTCATGAATAAATAAATAATTTTTGAAAAAAAACAAAATTCGCGATATTTTTTGAACACACCTCATACATCATGTATTTTCATGAAAATCTCATATACATACATCATGTATCACATGTCTTACTCGCCCGCGAGCAGAAATTGCAACTTGAGCGCGTTAATTTTGCATGGGAATGTTTTGTCTGGCTGAATTCTGCAAATAAATGTGCCGAATAGAATTTCTTGAGTCGCGGAAAATTTAAATCTATTTAATGAAACTTGAGTTGCATTTTCTGTTCCCATGGGAATGAGAAGTTTGTTATGAATTTTAGAATAAGCAATTTTAGACTAAGAAAATATTGTATTTAAACATAAGCTTTGAGAAATAAACTCTCAGTTGTAGTTTTTTCGGCGAAAACCAAAGGTGTTTTAGTTTACTGTGCTATATTGCTGCAAAAATAAGGATTCGACATATTTCTAGTACTGGACTAGAAATAAAGCTTCGTTTCCTACGTACTCTGGTGTTTGCAAAGGTTCAAAGGGGTTAGAATATTTCTAGTACTGCACTAGAAGTACATAATTGTGCTTCCCTCACATTTAGTGAAGAACTAAAGTGTGAATTTGGGCGGTGAGAAAATTATCTCATCGCGGTACAAAAAACATTAAGTGACCACGACGTGCTCCAGAGAGAGGATAATAGAGCGAAGCCGGCCGCTTAAATCAATCGTAGCATTCGAACAAGCCCTACAATGGAGAAGTTAACGGCGACACAATCCGAGCTGGGGAGCAAACTGGAACAGCTGCTGATAAACTTCAGGAAGGATTCAGTGTCCAGAAAAACCAAGGAGTACCTAGACAAGAGACTGGGCTTGTCACAAGGGTACTGGTCCGAGTTTGATCAAGTTTACGGAAAATTGAAACCATTTGAAGTGACCTCACCAGATCATCCGTACTTTGCAAACAATTACTACAACGAAATTTGCAAGGTGTACGAGAAGCTCATTCATGCACTAGATGACACGAGGAGAAACCTGGAGGGAACTTCTTCTAACGACAACCCTATGGCATCATCACCTGCAACCAAATCTGTGGATATATCTGCCACAAGAAAACTAGAACGCCATGCAGATTTCAAATTCAAAGGCGATGACGAAGAGGAAAAGGATGTTCTTCCAAGAATGATCCGGAAGCAAAAGGCCTTGATGAGGATCCTTACCCATTTCATTCAAGACACTGAACAAAAGGCTAGTAGTGAACACTCTACTGAGTACTACACACTTAAGGTCAACTTATTACAAAGAAACGTGGATGAACTGGCAGAGAACGATCAGGCAATATGGGAACAAACCACTGAAAGAAGCCCTTTTGAGTACAATCCTGAAATCTGCCAAGAGCTTCATTGCTGGACTCAAGAAATAATAATCTCACTGCAAGAACGTATGAGAAGCACTGAAGGCAGAAGTGACAATCCACTGCTACAATCAAAGGATACCGGAGTTCAATTGCCAAAAATCGTACTACCAACCTTTGACGGTGATTACTTGCAGTGGACTCAATTTCATGATTTGTACCTCCAACTGATCCACAACCGCGCAATTGGAAATGCGCAAAAAATGTATTATCTGCTTAGCAATTTATCAGGCAAAGCAAAACGATTAGTGCAGCATTTGCCAGTTTCCAGCGAGAATCATTTAGATGCATGGAATATAGTTAAAGAGAGATATGACAACAAAAGGTTGCTAGTGACACATCTTCTCAACAAACATCTTTCTCAACCATCGAGCTCTGTTGAATCTGCATCATCAGTTAGAAATCTACATGGCGTAACCAATGAATGTCTACTGTGACTCAAGAATTTGGGCATTTTAATTGACGCCTGGGATCCGATACTACTGCATGTACTGGTGAAAAGGTTGGATCATACAACACATACGTTGTATGAGCAATCGTTGGCAGAGCCCCGGCAGCTAAGCACTGTGAAGCATTTTTTATCATTTCTGGAGAATCGTTTTCAAAGCCTTGAAACCCTCGGCAAAGGGGTTCGCCATCTCTAAAGCAAAAACAAACTAAGCCTGCCTCGCTAGTGACGTCATCCAAAGGGAGCCGATGCATAGTGTGCAAAGGAACGCGTCCAGTGTATTCTTGCAAAACTTTCCTAAACCAAACACCAAAGGTTCGTCTCCAGACTGTGAAGAAAAATAATCTGTGCTACAACTGTTTGAGGGCGGACCATAATAGTCAACAGTGTTCGCTCCGAGGCTGCAAGAAGTGTTCGCAACGGCATAATACATTATTGCACATCGACAATCAGGGTATAAAGTCAAGTTCTGCTTTACCTCCAGCACAAGCAGAAACATCGACAATGCCATCAAACTTAACGACCCTAGCAGCGAAGACCAACAACACACGGAGAAACAACATCTTGCTGAGCACTGTATTCGTCAAGGTATTGACTGTGGATGGTCGAGAACTTGAATGTCGGGCTGTTCTTGACTCCGGCTCACAATTAAATTTCATCACGAAAGATCTTGTTAGACGGCTTGGCTTGAAGGAAGTTGCCGAAGCATTGTGTGTTCAAGGGATTGGACAAGGAATTCAAAAGGCTCAATCCAGAGTAAACTTTTCGATACGGTCCAGGACAACAGGATTCTCAGCCAAAATTGAAGCCTTTGTTCTACCGCAAATTACAACTTATCAACCGTCAGAATTCATTGACATCGTATCATGGCCTATTCCCCAAAATGTGTCACTTGCGGATCCTGAATTCAATCACCCTAGTCAAATTGATATTCTCATTGGAGCAGAAAACTTTTTGCCGATACTTTCGGTTGGGGAAAAACGATTGGGGAAGAAATTACCAAGCCTACAGAATACCGTGTTCGGATGGATCGTCTCCGATCGAGTGGCAAATTCGGACACCCACACATTTAGTTGCGGCATCTGCAGTCATGATTTCGGCGAGCTTCAAGAAAGGGTGCAAGAGTTCTGGAAACTGGACGAAGTGGAGCCAAGCTCGAACCTTACGCAGCAAGAAAAAGGTTGTGAAGAACACTTCACTGCTAATACGATTTGTTGTAAAATTACCATTCATGAAAGAGCCTAAGTTGTTGGGTGACTCCAAAGAGACAGCATATAAACGTTTTCTGGCTTTGGACCGAAAATTGAACAAGAATGAATCGCTGAAATAACAGTACACTGACTTAATGAAGGAATACTGTCAGTTGGGACACATGGAAGAGATCGATATTCAGCAGGTACCTACACCCCATTACTCTTTACCGCACCACTGTGTCATAAGACCAGAAAGTACCACAACTAAACTGCGAGTAGTATTTGATGCTTCAGCGAAAACGTCTACAAATATCTCCTTGAATGAAGTTCTGCACACTGGACCGTTTCTCCAAGACGATGTTTTTACCGTTCTATTACGCTTCTGGCTTCCAATGTTTGTATTTACGGCAGACATCGAGAAAATGTACCCCCAAATAAGAGTGAAGGAAGAAGATAAGAAATTTCAATTAATATTTTGGAGAGACCATTCAAATGAACCAGTTAAGTGTTACCAACTAAATACGGTGACATACGGCATTACAACGGCTCCATATTTAGCCATAAGATGCCTCAGACAAATAGCAGCACAAGCTGAAACGTCAGCTCCATTGGGTTCGCAAACGATAAGGAACAACATTTACATTGATGACGTCATGGCAGGAGCTAACAGTCTAACGAAAGCTCTCGCAGTACAAAGGCAACTAAAGGAATTGCTTCAATCAGGAGGGTTCGAATTGCGAAAGTGGTGCGCAAACCATACTCGGCTACTTCAAGGCATTCTCGAAGAGGACCAAGCAGTTCAATTCAACATAAATGGCAAAGACAACTACCATGTGAAGACGTTGGGCATAATCTGGCTTCCCGAAGATGAAAACTTCTGCGTAAAAACAATTCAGGCCAGCAACGGTAAAGTGACCAAAAGAACAATGTCCTCTGAGATTGCGCATCTCTTTGACCCATTAGGAGTAATGAGCCCAGTCGTGACCAAAACCAAAATATTTCTACAAGCATTATGGAATCTAAAGATAGATTGGGACGCAGCTGTACCAATGGAGATGCACTCTTATTGGCTCAAATTTCGTTAAGAACTGCAATGCCCTAAAGATATCAAGTTTCGAAGCATTGAATTACATGCTTTCAGCGACGCATCAGGGAAGGCATATGGTGCAGTTATATGCGTGCTATCACAGCAAATTGACGGTATCGTGGTCGTGAGACTGCTATGTGCCAAGTCAAAGGTAGCGCCAATCAAGGCTACAACGATTCCGCGTTTGGAGCTTCAAGCTGCAACACTCACTACCAAGCTCGCTACTCGGGTCAAAAGGGAACTACAATGGAATGATGTTCCATGCACATTTTGGACGGACTCAGAGGTAGTTCTTGCCTGGCTGAGGAACACATCATCATCATACGTCACCTTCGTTGCAAACCAAGTAGCAGCTATACAGGAGCTTACCACGGCTGAACAATGGCGACACGTGCCATCCCAGAAAAATCCTGCCGATTTGGTTTCCCGCGGAGTCTCACCCAACAAATTAAAGAATGATATTTTTTGGTTTTACGGGCCGAGGTTTCTACATGGCGACGAAAGCGTGTGGCCGAGGAATCAAAAATTTGAAACAAATCTAGAAACGAAGCCAGCAAAGGTAGCACTGTCAGTTGCAAACGAAAGAGGTATACTGTTTGCAACGGATTTTCGCTTATGTTCTTCGGTTTGTAAATAACATTAGAAACAAAGTGTTCAAACGTTCATCACACCTTACTGTTGAAGAATTGGATGCAGCCACGGCACAACTTATAAAGGAAGCTCAACGCCGAAACTTTTTACAAGAGTTAGCCTCCCTTAAAAAATGGCCATAGTAGACAAGCAAAGCAACTTAAACTCACTCCCCCCATTCTTGGACAAGAATGGCGTTATCAGGGTCGGAGGACGATTACAAGAAGCTGACATCGTATATGATGCAAAACATCCAATGTTGTTGCCATACAATGACATACTTACTTGGCTAGTAATGACAGACATTCACATTAAAAATTTTCACGTTGGACCGCAAGGATTACTCGCTACCACGCGCCAAAAATTTTGGCCTATCAAAGGGAAGCCAATTGCACGATCAATTGTATTGAATTGCGTTCACTGTAGCAAACCAAAGCCAAAACTTTTATCCCAGATGATGGGTAATTTGCCTGAGAGAAGAATCAAACCTGATAAGCCATTCCGAACAACAGGAGTTGATTTTTGCGGCCCATTTTGGATTCATTACAAAGCTAGAGGAAAGAAGCCTCAGAAGTGTTACGTAGCGTTATTCGTTTGCTTTGCAACAAAGGCAGTGCATTTAGAAGTAGTAAGTGACTTGACGACTAATGCACTCATCGGCGCGCTGAAACGCTTTGTGGGCAGACATGGAAATTGCCAACATTTGTATTGCGACAACGCAACGAACTTTGTAGGAGCTCGAAACCAACTGGAAGAACTTCGACCAGCATTATATTAAAAAGAAGCGGAAGAACAAATCAACAATTTCTGCACACTTAGAGGAACCGAATTCCATTTCATCCCACCAAGAGCTCCGCATTTCGGTGGACTGTGGGAGGCAGCTGTCAAGTCTGCTAAAAACCTGCTTCCTTGCAGCCTAAACAACAATTCGCTGATATATGAGGAGTTGGAGACGGCTATAGTGCAAGTAGAAGCGATACTCAATTCACGACCTATCACGCCAATGTCTTCGGATCCAAACGACTTGACTGCGCTGACCCCAGGACATTTTTCAATAGGTGAACCGTTAACCAGCACTGCCGAATCTACTGAAAACCCTCAGCGAGTAGATCTACATCAACACTGGAAGCGCACTCTTCACATCAAGAATCAATTCTGGCAGCGATGGTTCAAAGAATATTTAACCGAAGTGCAGTACCGAACAAAATGGAAGCAACAATGCCAGAACGCCCAGCCAGGCATGATGGGTATAATAAAGGACAGCAATCTTCCGGCCATGCAATGGCCTCTTGGGCGCATACTGGAGACTATAAAGGGAAATGATGGTTTAGTGCGAGTTGCAATTGTAAAAACGGCTACAGGTGTTCCAAAACGGGCAATCCACAATCTCGCTCCACTACCAGTAAAGGTAGACGCAAAAGCGAAGGATGAAACCAACGAAGACAACTTCACCAGTACAACATCCTCACACTCTATGACGCAAACGAATGCAGACGAAACAAACAGGCCACCGCCAACCGAAGGTCCACCTGCTTCCAAAAAACCGCGCCGAAGTCAGCTCCCAATCAGCCTATTATTATTCACTCGCCTTGTCTTGCCGGTGCTAGGAAACAATCAGGCAACAATAAAACCGTTCAAATCATCACCTGGTTTGTATTTTGAACGAATGGGTTTCACTCACTTGTCATCCGATGAGTGGGATTTAGTTATTTACTACAACATGACAAACTACTGGAAGGAGCTGGCCACTATAAATAAAGGAATTGAAAACCTAGATCATCTCTGTAGTAGAAATAGTAAATAAGCATTCCTGTGCACCAACGCTAGCTCAATTTACAAACACGTTACGGAATTAACTCAGAACAACGAATTACTGCGTCAACAAGGCCATGGTCGAGGGAAACGATCCCCTCTCAATATATTCGGTAACATCGCACATTCGCTATTCAGCATTTTGGATGATGATTATGCGGAAAAAATATCAGAAACAATAAACAACCTTCAACAAGATGATACTTGCTAGAACATCCATAATCGATTGCACCACAAATATCATGAAAGAGTCGCATAAAGCAGTTGAAAGACGGGTGAAAGAACTAGAAGAATATCTCAACCAGACGCTCAACACCATTAAAGGAATTAACCACGAGTTTCATCAAGAAAAAATAATTGAATACTTCAACACTCTAGCAATTCGGTTAATACTGATGATATCACATTATCAAAGGGCACAATCGACACTTGTAGAAGTGATAACAAGGGCTCATCACGGCAAAGTCAATCCGCAAGTAATAACTCCTAGACAGCTACAAGACCAGCTTATTATGATTAAAGAGCACCTCTCACCCACATTGCGAGTACCTGGAGATCATGGACACTTAGCAAAATTATATGGAATGATGTCTATAGAAAGCAGAATGTTAAGCGAGCAAATGATTTTCCGAATAAAGCTTCCACTTCTATCACAGGAAATATTCGAAACCTTACGAATCGCTCCAGTACCTATATTAGTTAATGAGACATTTTTCACCGTTATTCCATCAACACAAATTCTGCTCGTAAATCTACATCGAGATCAATTTTACCCAATGTCCGAACTGGGAATCTCAAAATGTCTCCTTGTTGACTACTCCGGGTTCATCTGCAAACTACGTCACCCGATGCATCGATGGGGACCTAATATCAACCACTGCGAAATGGCAATCTTAACTGATGCGGGCAACATTTCCAGCTGTGAAGTCATCAAAACTAAGGAAACAGTAAGCTGGACCCAGCTCTTGAATCCAAATCACTGGATTTACGTGACAAACCAACCGGTGAGCATCCACATCGTTTGTGGAACGCCAATCTCAACTTGCGTGCTATCCGGATCGGGGATCATCAACGTAACTCGCGGGTGCAGCATCAAAGACGAGATTGCTACATTACAGACGAGCAAGGTACATCCCACGATGATAAGAACGTCCATCATTCCTTCGCGAAATATTTTCGACCTCGTGGAGCTCACCAACAATTTCAATAACACCCGTATGTCGGCCACGTACGAGGACAATTTAGAAAACGATATTAAAACACTACAAAAGAGCATCAACAAGCAGCGAGCCGCCGAAACGGAGTTCCCAACAAGCAAGTCAACTCACGTGCATCATTTCACCATTGGATACTTGGGCTTATCAATTTCGGTGATCTGTTTATTGTACCTTGTGTGGAAAATTTGCAGGAGGCTGCCTACACGCAACCGTCACCCGATACTCGCACCACACAAGGCGAATGCAGAGGAATTCCAGGTGAATCCAGAAATCCATCTTTGAACAGTTCGTTCAAAAGGGGGGAGGATGTCAACTTACGATAGCGAAAACAATACATCTAAGCAATTTACTTGCCCGTAAATTCATATTAATTAAAACTTCACATAATCATGTATTTTCATGAAAATCTCACATACATACATCATGTATCACATGTCTTACTCGCCCGCGAGCAGAAATTGCAACTTGAGCCCGTTAATTTTTCATGGGAATGTTTTGTCTGGCTGAATTCTGCAAATAAATGTGCCGAGTAGAATTTCTTGAGTCGCGGAAAATTTAAATCTACTTAATGAAACTTGAGTTGCAATTTCTCTTCCCATGGGAATGAGAAATTTGTTCTGAATTTTAGAATAAGCAATTTTAGACTAAGAAAATATATTTAAACATAAGCTTTGAGAAATAAACTCTCAGTTGTAGTTTTTTCGGCGAAAACCAAAGGTGTTTTAATTTACTGTGCTATATTGCTGCAAAAATAAGGATTCTACATATTTCTAGTACTGGACTAGAAATAAAGCTTCGTTTCCTACGTACTCTGGTGTTTGCAAAAGTTCATAGGATAAATTGTGAATTCGGGCGGTGAGAAAATTATCTCATCGCGGTACAAAAAACAGATATAATGAGATGACATATAGTTGTATAAATCATATGGAAATACGACAGCAAGGGTATGTGCCGGCCGATGGTATGTATTTCAAATTGACCTTCTTCTTTTTCGCAGCACTACAGCCACTCTCGGGCCTTCGCTTCCTACAAAAATGCCTCCAACTGTCTAGGCCCATTGAACGCGTCTGTACGAAACCATCTTTTTTATATCATAAATCATGTTTCAATTGCATCATTTTCTTTAATTGTGTAAATAAATTTCTATCGCTAGAATCCATATTAACATCATCATATTTTCATTTAAATTCCTGTAAACTTATTGCCTTCTAAACTCACTGAAATGTGATGCGTGTTTTCTGGGTTGCAGCCTGTAATGAATCATGCGACGACGCTGGCGACCACTACCAACACACCTTGCTGCTATGTGCCTTGTCATCCCATGTAGGTTGTGACGGGTTCACATCCCACGTCAATTTTGTCGTGGGATGTCAAAGTGAATTGACAGCCACATGGTAGTAGAGTGTGGGAGTAGTGGTCGCCACTCAAGAACTGCCGCTCTGACACGACAAGTCGCGCTCGGAAATTGATTCCTGTTCATTTTTTTTTTGAAGTGTGTGTACCTATTGAAATTGTGGCGTACATAAGGGGCACGCTAAGGATCGTGACATCATATAAACGGGATCAACGCCATCTGCCACATCTTCATCATCGTTGTCCTCGATCACCAGCAAGATCGCGCCTGCTATTTCGCAACACAAACCTCCAGGCGCGCATCATTTAGTCGGCGGAACTTTGATCCCAGTTTTATTTGTTGTGACTGTTCTTGGCATCGTGTATGCAGTGACACGTATGAATTTAATCCGACGCGCTCGTGAAGCGTTCACGCTACGAAATTGTCCCTTCTATGAGGATGTCATGATGGGAATAGATAATGATAATCCACCGCTGATTTAAGTGTCACGGAGCAATGGGATAGTGGGTCACCAAGTATAAACTATCTTACTGCTGCCTTGAATTCTATCAATTCAAAATATCTAAAATGAAGTTCAAGTGGGGAAAATTTGCTAAGACTGTTTCAAACAACATTTTTAATCAACACAATGTTAGGTACAACGTTCGCTCTACACGATACGGCAAATAATCATCGTCGCAGTGAGTAGTACTCGACCGTTATATGCAATACAAAACGTTATATTATGACAAAGGAATACGGAAAGTATAGGATCAGAAAACCAAAAATAGCATTAAGTCAAAACAATTTGCGGGCGCAAGTAAAAAAACAGTAACTGCAATGTTGCGGAATAAACTTAAGAAATTGCTCGACATTTCTTTTTGCAAAAAAATATATGAAGCAAATCCATTTGCCAAGCGCTTATATGATGATTTGCTTAGCAACTATTACGGTTTGATAAAGCTCCTGTCTATTTAACTTTTTACCATACGGAGTTTACCAATTATGTATAACTATACCCTGAATTGCTTATTTAAGAAAAGAAAAATTTAACTCATTAAAACGATGCCGAGTCATTTTAAATCATTTCCCTTTTAAACTGTTTTATACTTTTGTATAAAATATGTTGATATAAAATGTCCAGAATAGAATTTTTTATTTATTTTTATTTAAAAACAATAACAGATTATTTATGGAAGTATCTAGAAAAATTTAGTACTGATAGGCATACTTTACAAAAGCTAGAAGATTAAGTCAGTTAAACCTTTGCATATATGGACTTCATTTTAGAATTTCCGAAGTTGATGCTAATTGAAGGTATTTCAGTATTTTTACTACACCCCTTATGTTTTACCTCTTAAGCGAAAACATGGCTTAACTTATACAAAGACTGTAAATACACTGTAAAAATACTGCACTTAAAAAAATGTATGCTTAAGAAGTCCTGCGGTGTTCCTTGGTGAGATTTAAAACTATGGAAGGGTTATTTGAAAGCTGTGTTCTTCCTTCAAATCTTTAACCTTAGGTCACTATTTTTGATATTGTATTAAGAAAATAAAAATCAGCATTTTAAAGTTTAATTCGAACATTGAACAATGATTAGATTGTCTAAGAAACAAAGAATTTGACAAAATTTCAAAAGGGATTCTGGATGTTGAGCTATAACTCACGATTCTTTGGACTGTTTCATTCTATGCATGAGTTCCTCAATATAACGGCAATCTTTATTTGGTTCGATTTAGCACTTGCTATTTTAAGTTAGCTATTAAGAAAAGGGAATAAAATAAAATTTCTCAATCTTTTTGGAATAGGATTTAGTAATAACTGCCTGCCTACCATTTTCAAGTCATGATCAATCGAATATGGTCATTTAATAGTTGGGCGTATGCAAACCATTAGCAGAATATAGATAATCAGATTTCTTATGCAGAATACTAATTCGAGTTATAAAAACGCGTCGGTAAAATTCGGGAACGCGAAATAGAAATTAGATTTGTTTGGTACTTTGACTGGATGAATGAAGAAATACCGAGTAACGTAAGATAGGTTTCTTCTCCGTATGATTGTGTTTTCGACGCGTTTGAAATGGGCATTTAATGGTGGCTGAAAAATTGTGAATGAGCGTAATCCATTTTGAGACCCACGACCGAAATCCTCTCCGATCTAGCTGGCCGACAAGCAGCCACCGCGAAAATGGATTACGGTGCACGGATTGGTTGACCGGTTGGTACCATCCGTTGGCACGACTCAGACTTAGCGTCTAGAACCAATAGGGGGTCGGTTCCTCGTTCGGACTTTAGACTTAAAAATTATTACAAATGGCATTTGTAATGATTTTCGAAATGCCCCTGTAGGACATGGGTGCCGATGGTTTGGCACAATTGTCAGCGAGCTATAAACAACACCGAGTTCAGCTAACTAGCTTCGCTTAACGACCGCGTACGCGTGCTTGACGACTAGCACTTGCGGGATCATATGAGGCGGGTTCTTGTCGAGCCACGAAGCTACACTACAAAATACTTATCACGCGTACTCTACTCTACAAGACGTACCGATCAATTTTTATTATCTTCGGAAATGTCCTATTATGTGTCAATTAAGCTACTCAACAGTAATTCAGTATTTTTTTTTGCCTCGTTAAAGTTAGCGGACACGGAGGCTTGAGACAAACGCAAACATTACACAAAAAGCAACCGTTACTTTCTCCGAAGAAGGTCGTTGCATTACAAGGGGAATGTCAAACCTTAAGATGTTAAAGTGGCTGAAGTGAACCACTCATCTCTGCCTAAAGGATGGAAACTTAACGGATGTAGTTTACTTTACACTAGTAAAACAACAAACTAAGCAGTTTCGACGGGGTGACCACCTTATCTCTTCAGGAGCAGCCACTCCTGATCACCACGGGGCTGCTCGACTGTTTATGTTTATTACAAGCCTTACCAGAACAGATTTTCACCAGATGATACTACTTGCGCAAGAGTTTTCTAGCTTTGTAGAAGGCACGATTCCCTTGACATATTTTTGCAAAAGGAAGTCCCCAATCGAACGCGGTTACACATATTCTGTAACGCCTCCAAAAGAGCGTATGGAGCAGCAGTCTACACTCGACCTACTTTAACAGACGGTAATTATTGTACGCCTTTTATGTGCCAAATCTCGAGTAGCTCCTATTCGGAACGTAACCATTCCCCGCTTGAAACTTTGTGCAGCCAACGTAGGAGCAGAAGTGGCCCACAGAGTTAAGACTGCTCGACATATGGATGAGGTGGTACGTTTTTCTTGCAGTGACTCCAAAATTGTTCCCGGATGGATCAATGCCACAGCGTAATCTTACAACATGTTCGTTGCAAACAGAGTATCAGCAATTCAATCACTTTCAATACCAAGCCAATGGCAGCATGTTGAGTCTAAAAGCAACCCAGCTGACATCCTTTCACGAAGAATTATGCTAGCGGAATTAAATGGCTGTAACATTTGGTGGTACGGACCTTCAACTTGCATAGAACTGAAATGCTACCGCTAATGCAACTTTGATGAGCCAGTAATACAGCCAACTACGCTTAGAGTAGGTTTCTAGTGTAATTCTAAGAGATGGCGATAAAATTATTATTTGGTTACACATTTTATCACCTCTAAGTAATAATGTTTGATTGAGCCTGAGCTCTAAGTTCAAATATCTGCAGGCATTTCAGCTGTTTCAAGCTAAAAAATATTTATCATATTATTATTTATAGCTTCTCTTACAAAATGGTACCTTATATGTATGTGCTTAGATCTACGATGTAAGAGTGGATTAGACACCAGTTTTTGAGCACTTTGGCTAAAATTAAACAACGTAATAGGTTATCAATTACCTACAAATTCAACCAATAAATTTTTTAAGTGGATAGCTTCCTTACTAGCTTCAGACATTGAAATGTATTCTGCGTTGGTACTTGATAATGCTACACTTCTTTGCTTTCTGCATTCAAATGAAATTACTGAGTTTGACAATATGAAACAAACCCTGAATATGATATCCTATCTGTTACATCTGAACCCTAGTCTGCGTCTAGAAAACCCTCAACAGAACAATTATCTTTTCTAAAAATAAGACCATAATTTTTAGTACACTTCAAATATTTTAACACCCTCTTAGCATGTTCCCGGTGGGTCTCATTATAAGAGTTATTAAATTGACTAAGAAAACTTACACTATATATAACGTCAGGTCTAGTTAGGACTGCTAAATACATTAGGCTACCTAGAAGTTGCTGATAGGGATATCCATAGGAAACTTTCTCAGCTTTTGCCAACCTGAGATTCATCTCCATAGGAGTACGGAGAGGTTCACTTTGGGACATATCGAGCTTTTCTAGTAAATTCTCAATATTCTTCCTGATCAAGAGATATTACATCCTTACACCATTTTTAACTTTCATTCCCAAACATTGTTTCACCTGGCCTAGATTCTTTATCTTGAATGTTTAGCTCAACTCATCTACTAACAACTCCAAGGCTGATTTACTGTTATAAAAAACAAAAAAATCATCTACGAACAAGGCAATTATCATTTTAATGTTTCCTTCAAATTTAGTGTACAAACATGGTTTATATTTTAACGTTTTGTAGCCTTTGCATATAACTATCAACTTTATGGTTCCATGCTCTGGAAGACTGTTTTAGTCCATAAATAGCCCGCTTCAATTTAAATACTTTTTTATCAGCCTTGCTACAATCAACAGTAACAGTTTTGTTTATTTACACTGTTTTTTTCAGTGAACCATTTGAAAAGGTAGTTATTACGTCAAGATGACATACATCTAAGTTCAATTTTACTGCTAATGCAAACAAAAGTCTCAAGGTAGAGTATCGAAGCACGGAGAAGAAGTTTCATGAAAATCTTCACCGGCTTTGTGAGAAAAACCTTTCACCACTAACCTTCCACATTATCTTACATTGTTACATTGTTGCATTGAACCACTGTTTTGTTTTTGGAACGATCCACTTCCTCCCAGGTTTCGTTTCCTTCAAAAGAATTCTCTTCTTGCATGGCTGCCTTGCAGAACTGACTTGCAGGACCATGCAAAGCTTTTTCAAGTTTGACGTGTCCTCCATCACTACCTTTTTGACATTCTGCAAGACTCAAATTGTTTATACTCTCTGGTTTTCTTCTAAGTATCCTTCCGGTTTCTTCAATTTCTAGATTCACAGGTTTTATTGCTAAGTCTGAATGGGTATCATAATAATTATAATCAGTACTCACCAAAGAATCTTCTAGATCTGGTATAAAAGTGCTGTCATTGTCATCTTCTTCAGAATCAGATGTTTTTGTTCTGGTCTTCTGGTCATCTGACACATCTGGCCTATTCTCCGACGCAACTGGTAAACGTTTACATTGCACCACAGTATCCACTGTATTCCGGTCTGGATGCTCCATAATGACTATGTCTCTACTCATGGTCACAGAATTCGTATTGCGATCATATACTCTGTATCCCTTTATATTCTCAGCATAGTGTACAAGAATAAATTGCTTGGCCTTCTTGTCTTACTTCTTCCGTCTTTATTTTGGGACAAACGCCATGACAGTACTTCCAAATACACGTAAATAGCTTAAGTTTATACGTTCGCATAAGCCATTTTGCTGTGGTGTGTGAGCATTAATCTTTTGGAGGGCTATCATCCCTTGCTGCGCTAAATACTTCTCAAACTCAAGGATGCAGAACTCACCTCCATTGTCTGCTCTAAAAGTTTTGACTATCCTGCTTTTTATGTCGTTGTAAAAAAAATGTTTACAAAGACCTACTAGTTTCGCGACCTGTCCGTCCGTCCGTCTGTCCGTCTGTCCGTGTGTCACAGCTACTTTCCTCAGAAACTATAGAAGCAAGAATGCTCATACTTTGTAAAAAGGTCAGAAGTGATGGTCCCTCAAAAGTTTAGTACTTACCAAAAATTTAAAAGTTTTTTAAGAGGGGCCCCCCCCTTATAACGAATGAGCCCTTAAAAAACTTTTTTAATCAAAGGTAGCTGATGGGGGTATCAAATGAAAGGTCTTAATTAGAACTTTTAGAATCTGAAATTAAAAAGTCATTTTATGAATTAGGGGGTCCAGGGGAAGGCAAAATATACCAAAAATTTGTGTCCTCCACACGATTGGACACCTTTGAGCCGAAAAATCTGAAAATGATCACAAATGTGGGACTTCATCAGTACAAGGGCAACAAATACCTCAAAATCAAAATTCACTCAACTTTGTTAATAATAGTATGATTTGTAGATTTTACATTTTCGCCCATAAAATCAAAACGGTACCTTTAAACTTTCTGAAATTTTCTGCCCACAAAATTTAATTCAGGTTGAATCATTATCAAGGTAGTTATAGCCATTTCAATTGTATGGAATTACAACAGCAATAGCACGTATTTATGGTTGATATAGATTCAACTTAACCTAGGCATTTTTATTTTCTTTCAATTTTCATGAACATTTAAGGAATAATGTTTTAACTTTAATATGTTCAATCAGTCGAGCATTCAGCAAAATTATTTAAGCTGGATCAAAATGGCGGCTGCATTGTGCTTATGAAAGAAACTATGCATCTTTTGCAGAAATTTGAACGATTTCGTATTAAAGTATTGGATGAACAATTCAAAATATCGATTCACGCTATTAGAAAACTTGTTTCTAACCCTAGGATGTTTACAAAGACCTTCTGATAGGAGCATTCTCCTGCTTACTCATCTTGTTTGTTTCTCAACCATGGACTGCAAATACTTGAATTGAGTGAACACTTCATCTTTTTCTTTTAAAAAATAAACGAATGCCATCTTTTTACAATTGTCTACAAACAAAATATAATACTTAGACTTCCCAATTGACAGGCATTCCATCGGGCCTCCTACATCCGCATGAATTAAGTCCAGCACTCCTTCGGATTCCGAACAGCTTTGTTGATATGGTAAGTTCACCTGTTTGCTCTCACAACAAACAATCAAACCTATTTTTCAATTTTTGCCACTTCAGGCAAAGAAATTCCGTCTACCACTTGATTCACTTTATTTAAGCTGGCACTATTTATGTGTCCTAAGCGTCTATGCCACATCCTGTTTTTTTATCACTTTTGGCACCGCTACTAATGTCTCATCCGTTTCCAAAGTATGCAATCTGTACACGCCGTTAATCAACTCAGCTTCACTCACAAGTTTCTTCTACTGATTACAGATGTAGCAAGCATTTTCCTTGAAAATTACTCTATTTCCATTTTCTATCAGCTGACTCATAGAAAGCAAATTTGTTGTGAATTTTGGTACACACAGTACATTGGAAACTATAATGTCGTACTCGCTATCGTTCACGACTGTCACTATGTTTACATCACCAGAACATAACACTGGCACGCTGGTCTGACTTCCAATTATGATTTCCTTTGTATCGAAATTCTGTGATAGATTCGTGATCAAGTCTGGGCTCGCAGTCATATGTTTGCTGGCACCACTGTCAACACACTAATTCTTCTGGTTAAATTTCCCGGCCAGAAATATAACACTAAAAGCGTTTGATTGTCCTCTTTTGATTTTATTTAAGTTTGGGCACGGATTTTAGTGGTGACCAATTTGTTTACAGTTGAAACACTTTATATTTTTGACATTTTTCACGTCTGACAATTGTTTCATACCGCGTTGGCTGCCGTGTTTGGTGCTGCCATATCTGTGGTGCTGCAAATTCTGAAATTTTTTGCGAAAAATGCATTTTCGTAGCTGGAGATAGCACCTACATCGGAACACATTTCCATTAACTTAATTTTCATAATATCCCCGAGTGTTTGATGGCCATTATCATTGGAGCATACTTATCCAGTAAACTAGCCAGCATCAATGCACCAATCCACTCCTCCATTATCTTGAAACCTGTTCCTTGCAGTCAATGTCCCGTTTCTATTATTTGAGTGACGTAGTGCGTCGTCATAGATTCACAATTTTCAAGGCGAATATTGATGAGGTTTCGAAGCAAACTAATCTTCCTTGTGTAGTCTGAATTGTCGAACATATTTTTCTATGTTGTCCATAGATCATAGGTTGTTTCTGTCTGCTTTATATGAAAATAAAGCGCTGGATTGATTGTGAGGACTAATTTCGCTCAGTTTTCTGGGCTGCAGTCAAAGATGCCGGTAACTTCGCTACAATGGCGTTCACCATGCCTTCCAAAACCAGTACATTTGACGACGCGAAACACCAGTCGTTATAATTTTCTCCACCTCTAAGCTTTGGAACGTTTACATTATAGTTCTGTGACGTTTTAAAAACTAACACGTGCCAAAAAAAAACTTTTTTATGAAAATGAGTCTGGGTCCATAACCTAATAATAAAACTCGGATGGTGGTTGCAGTCAGACTAAATTCATTTATTATGCAACTTTGATGAACCAGCAAAACAACTAATTTCTCTTAGACTAGGTTTCTAGTGTAATGCTAAGAGATGGCGATAACATTATTATTTTGTTACACATTTTAACAGAAACCATCATGTGACCTACAGGGGAGGAAGGTAAAACCAACCATCGCGGCATCCATTGTCACACCTGCTAATTCTATTGACAATATTCAATATAGTAACTCCTTTAATAAATTACAGAGAATCATCGCATATGTGCTAAAGCTTACAGAGCGCATTAGGAATTATACCGAGCGCTAGAAACCATCGTGGAATATATCAAGCAGGACGAATTCTGTGATGAGATAAAGAATTTGAGTCATCAAAAGAATCTCAAAAAGGACAGTCCCTTAACTGGTTTAAACCCTTTTACCGACGAATAGGGGATACTGCGTGTTGAGGGAAGACTAGAGACATCAATCCTATCATTTAATGCAAAGCATCTGATACTGCTACCCCACAGGTATCCACTGAGTGAACTGCTAATGACGAATATTCACCAAGCCAACTACCATACCATAGGCACTACATATGATCACACGGCGACGTTTCTGGCCAATGAAAGGAAAATCATTGTCACGATCCATCGTGCAGCAATGCATACGATGCACTTGAATGAACCCACAGCTGATTTTTCAGGTCATGGGAAACTTACCATCAACACATGTACCGTTTATTAATTCAGAAGTAGACTTTTTGGGGGCCGATGATGTTTCATTACCGTGGATGAGGAACGCCACCGCAAAAGGGGGTACATTGCCGTATTTTGTTGTTTTGTCACTAAGGCAGTACATGTAGAGCTAGTGAGGGATCTTAACACCAAAGCATTCATCGGCTTCCTTAAACGATTTATCGGCAGACGAGGCCATTGCAGAAATCTCTACTATGACAATGCAACCAATTTCGTGGGAGCCCATAATCAGCTTAAGGAATTAGCAACGTCTTTACATTCCGAGAAATCTCAAAAGAGAATAGCCACCGTATGCAATGCCCGAAATATAGATATCCACTTTATACCACCTCCTGCGTTCCATTTCGGTGGTCTGTGGGAGGCGGCAGTTAAATCGGCCAAATATTTGCTACACCGAGAAGCTTCATTAGCAACTTGAACATATGTTTTAACATTCGAGTTGAACAGATGTGCGCTGGATTCTAATTCCGTATTGCATTTTTGATTTCGTATATACATTACTGAATTTAGTGTGTACATTTCCAAATTTGATAAATCAGTCTCTGAACTTGAATATTTAGATCGGAATTAGTGCAGTTGTGATTAAAAACTGAATTTTTGAACATTAAACTTAAAAATAGTCATCTGCTGTGCGTGAAACAGAAATTATGAAGTGCTCTGCTTCTGCGTGCGGCAATTGTTATCATTTCGAATGCCTTGGCATCTCCAAATCTAGCTATGGTAAGCAAAGCGTGGAGTACAAAGCAACTTGGAAATGTCCAGATGCTTGCACTAGAGCTTCAAGGGAGGATAATACTAATACCCCTGTTAGAGTGAATGTTTTGTGTGACCCCACCGAGTATCTTTCAACCACGCCACCAGCTAATCCATCTACAAAGCTTGATTTCGGTACGATCGATTATTTCGAGACTAGGTTCAACAGCCTACGGGATTACTTCAACAGCTTTAAAACTGAAGTTTCTGGTTCAATGTACCCCATCCTCACAGAGTTGAAATCACTGTCGCAACGTATTTGCAGTTGGGGCCATGGGATTGAATGCTTGGAAGCAAAAGTGACTTCTTCAGACGATATCACAAACATTGTATCTGAGCTTAAAATAGAAAACACACACCTACGTACAGAGCCATCCTCTATAAACAAGAAGCTCAATGATAATGATCAGGCAAGCAGATGTTATAATGTGGAAATTCAGAATTTCCCCGAAAAAACAAAAACTGAGAACTTGGTGAACATAGTTCAAAGCATTGGCAGAATGTTGAATGTGCAGATCCCATCCGATCTGTGCATTGAGTCGCTTCTGCATCAGCATCTGCTACTACACCAGCTCGCCCACGAAACATTGTGCTGCAGCCAAAACTGACGATAGATACAAGCCATATGGTAGCAATTTGCATATGTGTTAGTCGGCCTACTATGGACAAGCTTCCGGTAGCTGTCACCCAACTGCGGCATTAGCAAATCCTTATATTTCGTCATATATACTATTTTCCGAATGAAAAACGTGCCGAACGCATTCCGTGCATGCTATAAATTCACCTTGTATAGCCCATTGTGCTCCTAAACTTTCCAAGATGAGCAAATGAAGCACACGTTTTGCACCTTCGTCTGATAGCTCAGCGTTGAGATGTAAACAAATTCCTATAAATTCACTTTGGAAGGCGATAAAAACTAAACGGGTATAAGAACTGAAATAATTTTCACTTCACTAGGAGCGCTATTGTATTCTCCGCGGATCATCTGGATTTCACTGTAGAAATCCGTCTCTAAACCGTACAAAACCTCGAATTTTTGTTGGCACCTCCACAATTCTTCATATAACGCCATGTAAGTTAGCCAGCAAAGTCGGCCTACTAATGGTCATGTGTTTGGTAGTAAGCGCTGCTGCCATATGGCTTGTATCTATCGTCAGTTTTGGCTGCAGCTCACTACGCGCCGGCTTAGAGATGACTTGTTGCATGGCGCTAAAGTTCGGTGACAACTCAGCACAGACAGTTTGGATATTGACTCGACACCACCAAAGCAGTTCTACATAAATGAACACCTTACGCTTAGGAACAAAATTTTATATAGTCGAGTGCGGCTGCATGCTAGAAATAGAGGATTTCAATATGTGTGGGTGAAAAACGCTCAAATTTTCGCTCGCAAAACGGATACATCGAAGACATTACACATAACAGATGAAACGGATATTGAAAAAATTGTTTGACTGTCTGAAGAGTTTGCCTGTTTTTGTTTATGCTTAAATTTATGTAAAGTACTCTCTTTCTATCGTACTCCTAGTCTTTTTATCGAAAATGATTACAACGATTCGACGCAATACAATATTTCAAATTTATTTTACTTACTAGCCAACCCCTCTTTAACGCTTATTATTTTCTATTCGTCAAATCTCTTTGATCATTGTTTAATGTTTTTGAAAATTAATCTACGGAAATTAGCTGCGTCTGGTATAAATTTTATTTGTCTCTTTGTTTATGATTAACCCAATGAATTCCTTAAATATATATTATCAAAATTGTCGAAGTTTTAGAAATAAGCTTTCTGACCTGCGGTTAAATCTACTAATCAGTAATTATGATTTTCTCATTTTAACTGAAACTTGGCTTAGGGCTGGTGTATGGGATGATGAAGTAGTTGATGGTAGATATTATCTTTATAGGAAAGGTTCTTCCACATCTGCTAAAAGTGATGGTGGCGGGGTTTTAATTGCGATTAAAAAGAGTATCTGCTCTTTAAGGCAATATGACTAGGAGAGTCCATCTTTAGAAGAGATCATACTGGAACTGCCCTTTGTAGATCATGGTGTCATACTTGCAGTTCGCTACATTCCCCCACTCTCAAGTCCGGGTACTTACGACAAACATTTTAACAAATTATACAGCATAGCTTCTAACTTCGTAAATCATAAGTTCATACTCATAGGGGATTATAATCTACCTAACATTGATTGGTGTCCTAACAGTAATCAAATCTTAGAAAGTAGCGCCACTATCATGCCACACTGCATAAGAAATATAATATCGTACCTAGATCTTAAACAATATAACTTAATCCATAATGTCAATAACCGATTACTTGATTTAGTATTGGCCAACTCATATTGCAACGTTTCTGAGTGTTTTTCACAACTCGTCAACGTTGATCCACTGCATGCGCCAAATATATGTGAGTTCAGCATATCACAAACCCTACATAAGATAAGTAATAATAAAAATACAAGGAAATACAACTTCAAAAAAGTAAACTATTCATTCATAAATGAGGAGCTGGCAAATGTTGATTGGAGTCACCGCTTAAATGGGCTGAGCACACAGCAAGCTGTAGATTTCTTTTACACAAATTTGTACCGAATCTTAGATACCCATGTACCTTTACATAAATTCAAATCGCAAAAATATCCCACTTGGTTTTCTAAAGAGTTAAAACCCCAATTAAATAAAAAACATAAATATTGGAAACGTTGGAAAATTTACGGTAGTAAATCTGATTATGATAAATTTTCTTGGGCTCGCGCTAACGCAAAAAAACTGATAACAAGTTGTCACGATAAATATATCTCTCACATTGAGCAAACAACCACATATAACATTAAATCGTTTTGGAAGTTCACTCACAACTTAAAAAATAGCAGTAATGGTGTAGTAATCGAGCAGTTAAGGGTTAAAGGAAATTCAGGCATAAAATGTCCCAGATCAACTAAACAAACGAACGCAGCGATTTCAGATTGAACTGGAACGATCTCAGATTGAACTGGAACGATTTACGATCGAACTGGTACGATTTAAGATTGATCTGGGACGATTGAATATTTTTGACAGCAGTTGCCATTGGACGGAGGAGTGATAGGAAAGATTTTTCTTCAAGTGCACTAAACAGGTAACACACGTTTGGGAAGTTGTGCCCGATATTTGATTGGCAGTTTTATTTCTTGCCTGTGTTTAATTTGTTTAGCGTATATCCATCCAGAATTTGCGAAACTCTGACCCCTTTGCTGATGCAATGAATTGTGCTGAGGATACGGTACAGGACGGACTTGCGCACATGGGAGTTCAGCTCGCGATATACTAAGAGGTAGATCGGCCGGTCCGCTGCTTGGCGAAAGTGTTTCCAAGACGATTCCAATTGATGTTGGGTTTTCCACTGGTAATCGGAAAATTCAAAAATCTCAATACGACTTACTGAACGAACGCGCGATTCGCACATATAGGACAGTTCGAAGGTTCGCATCGCGAACGGAAATGCACGCATATAGTGTGGGAGCTAGCCAACACCCGCGCCCACAGCCCCAACGGTAGTTTGGCTGGTGGTGAAGTTACTCGCTGCTTTACGGTCTTCCACATTTCAGTTCTTCCCTGGCGGTCGACAGTTTTGAACCCTCACCGCGAGAGAGGTGATCTGACCTACGTGACTACACGCGATCCGCGTATTCCGCGCTTCCTTGGTTCCGTTGAAAGGCCAAAGGACTTGAACATCAACTCCGACCCACCCGACCATTTCGACCGGTTTCTTGTTTTCAATTTGGTTTGATTTGTTTTGGCAGTGAACGATTCGCGGAATTCCTCGCCGAAACGCGACTTGGAGCTTAATGTCTTGCAAGGCCAAAATTCCAATTAGTGAAAGCGTTTTCGAGTAGTTGACCCGAAAGTAGTGCGACGCAACGGCAACTGCAGAAAATAGTTCGACATAGGGAAACAAGAAAACCACACACAACTCCTCCTCATCATACGTACATCCTGCACTTAACTAGGAGCGAGCGTAAGGGCACAATCGTGGTGAGCTCCCTATCCATATCACATCCGCCAGCAGGAAACAGTTTACTGGACTGCATCCCGGGCACCATTCCATCTCCCACACATCGATGCAAGCAAAGTGTCCTGCCAGTAGCAGCAGCCGAGATAAAAAAAAAATCAATAGAGTTCAACGCAGTTCTTCAACGCTCCATTCACAGGCAATCAATTGAACGCCAGTGCCTTATTCCGGGACACAATTTTGAGGTGAGCCCCAGTCAAAACACTCGACAACAATCCATTCAAGGATTCTCTGCACGCCCCACTTGGAATACAGAATCAGCAAATTAAGTGAAACTGCCGCACACGACTCTCAAGCAATTGGAATTGAGAACGGGAACAGGAATTAATATCTAGGACTCGGTTTCTTCGTTCGTAAACTACAACATTGAATCCTCCCTGTTTTTCGCTCGCTGCCACTTGAGGCGAGCGTAGACGTTGCGAAGGATTCGCATGAATTTGGGTTAGACGACGTTGAAGGAGCAGAAAATGAAAGAGCTCTCGCGCGAGTGTTTTTGCAACGCATCCTTCGCTTGCGTTGCCTTGAAATTGATTTAAACAAGTGCCTGGCGGTGACCTAGTGAACAAACGCCCGAATCTACAGACGATTGTTGTGCATTACAAAGTGTAACGGTTCGATCTGAGACGAAAACTCGAAATCTTGTTGAAATCAAACACAAGAAAAGTTGCCAAAGTTCTTATTGAATTAACGCCAAGTTTCTCTAGTTCAACGAGACGAAGGCGCGTATGATCGAACGAAACTTTTGGACATACTGTAAAGAGAATTTATTCGTCATTATCTTCATCCATCCCAAAGATAAATTCCCTGAAGCAACTAGTAAATGCATCAAAGAAGGCAGTAAATGCGTTAAAGAAGGCAGAGTTTTGTTGTCTTTTCATCGCAGGTTGACGAAATTTAGCGGAATTTTAATATATGGTGAACGCGAATTTTGGTTTAGCCTTTTCGCTAAGTTCGGAATCGGATGTGGAGTGGGACCCAAACAAACAGTTGAATGTCTAATCGGGATTCGTGTAAAAGCAAAATAACATCCAGCTGAGCGAAAGACAATGCTTTTGACTAAAACCCCTCGAAAAGGTTAGATAGAAGGCAGTTTGTTTCATTTATAGATTTGTTCCGTGTCGTTTCATGGTAAATTTTAAATTGTAGTTTGGGCTGGATTCTAGTGGGCAGAACTGTGAAGTCTCGCATTCCGAACTCTCATCTTAGGGCCGTCGCAAGTATGAAGTGCTCGGGAACGTCGCGTTGCTCAAATTATTGTTATTGCCGAAAGCAAGCACTTATTACCAGTACGTAAATTTCAGCAATTGAAGGAAGAACGATACGAAGAGGCAGACGTAGGACATTAAAATATTCTAATACACGGTGCCCCTAAATCATTTGGTAAAACTAGGAGCCAATCGCATTGTTTCTATCGATTTGCCACTATACATAGAAGCTCCATTGTATGCCCAAAATATCGGTGTCTTCAAAGGAGTAGGAAAGTCACTATTTCGTCAACTACTTCTATGGATGGAAATTAGCAAGGGCAGCAACGATCAAAGAACAGCTGTTTGTCATTAATCTCCGATAATTTTGGTTGGAATTTTTGTTGGAATCTCAGTATTCGTCGATGCATGTTAACGTTAGAAGTATCTAGCTATAACGACAAGAAAGTTGCATTACAGGACCACCCACCTCGTCAGCGGGCGCCCGACGAGGATGTATGGGTGAGTACCCTTTTTGTTTCATTTTTATATATGCCTATTATTTCAAACATTTTTATAAAGATATTTTACATTTGGTTTGTTTACCTAAATATAAATTATATTTCAACCAATTTATTTAATATAAATAAAACAGGAATAATGTTGAATTGGTAGAAAAAAAATTACGGTCTTTCCATTTTGTTCAACCTGACCGGGTATAGGACCCAGTACGGTGGCAGGCTGCCCCCCAAAGAAATGAGCCAGCCGCCGGGTACAAATTAATCCTTTTTTTCTTTGTTTCAGGTGTCATCGCGGGTTGAGTGGCCCAAGCAGAGTGCCTCTTTATGGCATAGCGTTATGCAATCGAGTTGTATAATTCTATGGCATAAATCGGACACCGGGGTACTCCCCTTCTGATGGGAAAGTTTATACAAGGCAATCTGTATGAGTTTTCCACTCAGAAGAGGAATACCTGGCCACTGCAACAAAATATGGATTGATTCCGGTTGAGTGGGTGCGAAGGGGCTCCATCACCACCCGGTTGCCCCTCTTTCATTTGTGGGCCATGAGCTTCGTCGGGTAATGAGGAGGTTACCCCAAGTCCGCCTTTCTTCTCAGGTTCCTCTTGTTCTCGAAACAAGTACTATCTCCCTCGGTGTAGTTATCTACACTTTTTGCGACTTCGGTCACCTCTTGAACAACATCAAATTCGTGAGTGCGAAATTTTTTTTGTAGTGGGTCCTCGTGCTGGGGAAATGAACCCGCCCCACGACACCGCAATGCTAGCCTTCCAGCGCATTCACGCGTCTCCAGACGAGGGCATTCTCGGCAGATATTGCCATCTTCTTCTGTCGAGGCAGCAGAACATCGCTGCAGTCCCTTACGGACTTATTGAAACTTTCTATTCACTACAATGGATATCCTTCTTTGATGAAACTGCGTGATCAACTTTCTAGTAATCCCGATACAATTTGCAAAATGTTTTCTGACTATTTGTTATCTGTTTTTGAACCTACATGTGACCTCGCATATGATGCTGATCTGATTAATAAATTAACAGAATGTGTTAATAAAAATAATACATGTATCTCAAATATTGTATTGTCATGTGATGAAGTCAAAATAGCTTTAAAATCGGTGGATGTTAATAAAGGAGCTGGTCCGGACAGAATTACTCCCTTCTTTCTTAAAAACGTCTCCGATGCATTGTACATACCTCTCACTATTATTTTTAACAAGAGTCTTGTGGAAGGATACGTTCCTCACATTTGGAAGGCAGCTAATATTACACCAATTCATAAATCAGTTGGACAGGATAATATTGAAAACTATAGGCCTATTTCTATTTTATCTTGTATCGCAAAAATATTCGAACGATTAATTCATGATAATTTGTATCCAATTTTAAAATCTAGCATTCCTCTTAGCCAACATGGCTTTGTAAAATCAAGCTCTACGGTTTCTAATTTATTGGTATATTCGAACTTCATTTTTCAAGCTTTAGACCAGGGTGCTTCGGTTAATAGTATTTATACCGATTTTCGAAAAGCTTTTGACAAAGTTGACCACCTGATTTTACTTAAGAAACTAAACTTCAACGGCATTAAGGGAAATCTTTTACGATGGTTTTCCTCATATTTGAAATGTAGGCGTCAATCAGTTACGCTCAACGGTTACTCCTCTCCATCGGGTGTTATCACTTCCGGTGTTCTGCAGGGCTCTATTTTAGGACCATTTCTTTTCATTCTATATATATGCGATATAAATAAGTGCTTTCTTAATAGCTCAATATTGTTATATGCGGATGACTTAAAAATATATATAAAAATAAACAGTCGTAGGGATTGTGTGCTACTTCAAGATGATATTAACCGCTTCACATTATATTGTTCTTTAAATAGGCTAACGCTTGCAACCGATAAATGTAAAGTAATAACATTCTCAAGAAAGAGACTTCAAATCAAACACAGTGATACTTTTTCTAATCAAATCCTGAATAGAGTGAGTAATGTCAAAGATCTCGGGGTTATATTTGACTCTAAACTATTGTTTGACCAACATATTCAGATGATGACTAATAAAGCTTATCAAATGCTAGGATTTTTGTACCGGACCACGAATAAATTTAAGTTGTGTTCTACGTATTTGACGCTTTATCAAGCATTAGTAAAGTCTCAACTCGAATACGCATCTCCGGTTTGGAATCCATATTATGAGACTTATAAAAATAATATAGAATCCATACAAAGAAAATTTTCTAAGATTCTCTTCTAACGACTAAAATTGAAACAACGCCCCTATATTGATCGTTTGTCATATCTTAAAATTTCGACGCTGGAAAATAGACGTTTGTTCCTTGATGCGATGAGCTTGAGAAATATTTGTCTATCTGATGTAGATTGTCCAGAGCTTCTAGCTCAAATAAAATTTCGAGTCCCACGTATCACGTCTAGATCATCCCATGTATTTGCCTTGACTAAGTGTCGAACTAACGCAGGTCAAAGAGCTCCTTTGTACTCATTATGCAGCGATTTTAACCGTTATTTTAGTAGCTGTGATTTTTACAATAAAAGCAGGGAGGCTTTCAAAAATGAAGTTAAACTAATCATAATGTAACGGATATTGTATTGTGTTGAAATTTATTTTGGTTTTGTATGTAGTAGAATTAAGTTTAGTATTTAGTAAAATATTAATGAAAAAATACAAAAAAATTTAAAAAAAAACAAAAACAAAAAATTTAAAAAAAACAAAAAAAGCTGCAATGTATACGTACTACACTGTCATTAACATTCAATTTCTATATTAAATCTCTCAGTGAGAAAATGTTTTTAGGTTACTGTTTACTACTTTTTCCCTGAATATGTTCTTTTGAATTATTAACTGAAACTGTAACTGTTGTTTTCTCCAATAAATAAATAAAAAAAAATATGAAGAGCTTCAAACTATGGTAGTGGAAATTGAAGCCATCCTCAATTCGAGACCATTAACACCACTATCAGAAGATCCTAATGATCTCTCAGCACTGACGCCTGGCCATTTTCTCATTGGAGAAACTCCAACAACTATCGTAGACGCCTCGGCAGAACCAGTAAAAGGCGGATTGCTTACAAGATGGAAACTTGTAAGCCATATTAAGCACGAATTCTGGAGATGCTGATCAAAAGAATACCTGAATCAATTGCAACATCGATCGAAGTGGAAAGAGAACTGCCTGAATGTTCAACCGGGTATGTTTGTAATCATCAAAATATATAAGGGCAATGATGGCTTTGTGCGAGTGGCCGACGTAAAGACTTCTTCAGGTGTTATAAAGAGAGCCATACATCGACTTGCTCAACTGCCACTCGGTGAAGACACACACTGTGGAAAAAAGGGACGTCAATTGTCTCACTACTTTGGCCTGTATGACAGTACCCCTGGTACACGCCGAACCCGTTAAACCGTTAAAGTGTCAACCTTTGGACCACATCCAGGACTGCATTTCCAATCATTAGGCAATGCATATTTATCGACAAGTGAATGGAAGCTCGTAATCTACTATGATTTAGGGCCATATTGGACCAAACTTACAGCGTTAGAAGACGGAACGAAGATGTTGTGACGGCATTGTGAGCAGGAAACATTTATGACCAGTTACTGAATGCTGAGCGACCACTTTATACATTTGCAAAATGAACTTACAAATATCAATCGATTGCTAAAAGTTCGAACCGAAAGAGGAGCCTTCAACATTGTTGGTAGTGTAGCAAAAACATTGTTTGGTGTTCTAGACGAAGAATATGCTAACCAGATGACTGAAGCGAACAAAGGTGTAAAAGGAAATGATGAAAAATTGAGCTCCTTATTATAGAATCAAACATCCATCATCGATCCCAGGTTGACCATCATCAAGCAAAGTGAAGAAACTATCCAACAAAGGTTCAAGGTGATTGAGGAGAAGCTAGATCAATTAAACAACATTGTAAGACGCCCAAATCAGGAAAGCAACCAAAGTAAGGTGACAAATCTCATCACGATGTTGTCTTTTCAAATGACGCTAATTACCAACAATTTGCAACGCATTCAGGCCTTCATAGTAAGTATCATCACTGATACTCAACACGGAAACTTCAACCCATTATTGATGTCGCAGAAGCAGTTGAGCGTAGCGACATCTAACAACAAAGAGCATCTACCTGATACGCTGTTCACCCCGGGATTAGCTGTACTCCGTTGGGAACAACGTCATAAACGGACAAAGAACAAAACTGACGATAGATACAAGCCATATGGTAGCATTTTGCGTATGTATTAGTCGGCCTACTATGGACAAGCTTCCGGTAGCTGTCACCCAACTGCGGCATTAGCAAGTGCTTATATTTCGTCATATATACTATTTTCCGAATAAAAAACGTGCCGAACGCATTCCGTGCATGCTATAAATTCACCTTGTATAGCCCATTGTGCTCCTAAACTTTCCAAGACGAGCAAATGAAGCACACGTTTTGCACCTTCGACTGATAGCTCAGCGTTGAGATGTAAACAAACTCCTATAAATTCACTTTGGAAGGCGATAAAAACTAAACGGGTATAAGGACTGAAATAATTTTCACTTCACTAGGAGCGCTATTGTGTTCTCCGCGGATCATCTGGATTTCGCTGTAGAAATCCGTCTCTAAACCGTACAAAACCTCGAATTTTCGTTGGCACCTCCACAATTCATCATATAACGCCATGTAAGTTAGCCAGCAAAGTCGGCCTACTAATGGTCATGTGTGTGGTAGTAAGCGCTGCTGCCATATGGCTTGTATCTGTCGTCAGTTTTGACAAAGAACCAAGGAAAAGCTCTGTTTTTGTGTTTGATTAATGGAAAGTGGTGGAGGTGAAAAGTCAAAAGTTTCTTTTAAAAGGTGGAGGTGAAAAGTCCAGAGTTTCTTTTAAAAATATTAAAGTGTGAAAAAACAGAAGTTCGAAGTTAGAAATTATTGCAGAAAAGTCTGAAGTTTTTTTTTTAATATTAAAATGTAAAAAAGACGGAAGCTCGTAGTTGGGAGTTATTGGGGAAAAGCGTGTGGATGGGGGAAAGATCCAATTACCACCAGAAGAAGGCAAGGTTGCCCGGAAAAATTTGACGATTGATTGGCTGCTGAACGAGTGCGTCAAGGGAAGATCGCATGAAATCCGCGCAGATTAATTCGCAAAAAGTTTAGTTTAAAGTAAATTTATATTTTGGAATAAATATTTTGTTGATAGAATTTTTCATTTTCAAGCAAATTGTATGAACATTTGTTTTTGGATGTCACGAATTCAAATTAAATTTTGTTGTTGTAAATTAAACTTTTGAGTTTATCATTTAAGTTGCCTTGGACTGAATAACTTTTCGTTTTCAGGACGTGTAACGGCTTAGCTTAGGGGAATGTTCTGCGCGATCTACTTAAAGTTAATTTTCGTATTCGGGGGTGTTTGAGTGCTGAAGCGTGGGTTAGAGGGGATAGGGTCCATCCCCAAATCATTTCAAGTTGTGAGTATTTGCGTGTTCTGCTGGTGCAGGAAATATTGATTGGGAAGTGTCGCGGAATGAACTTCGCCAAACTGCCTTACTCGCTCAGTGGTCAAGTGTGGGCCCTGGGTCAAAGCAGCGAATTGGCGCCCACGCCCGTTTACGGCGAGCAAAGTTGAAACCGCAGGGCCCCGCTGCCGAAGCACTCCGGTTGTATGAGATAACAAGTCTTCCCTCGAGCAAATATTTAAAATGTCTGATTGAATACTATTGCTAATGATTCTCGGTCATACGTACTATGACGCATTTGAGAAGATGGCGGAATAAAAACCTAAAGGTTGCCATGTATCAGAATTGTTGTACAACTGCACCAATAATTTGAAGCATCTACCACTAACGAGAAATGTGCGTTAGAAGAAAGGGAATGAAGAACAGCTTCCCAGTAGGGAGTGATTACAATTAAGGCAGCTTCAAAAATGACAATAAGCAAGCTTTTGTGCACACTGATTCCGGCAATCAAAAGCAAAACATCCCCACTTTTCTCTCAAACTAACGTTTTGATTCCTGATACTAAATGGATTCTTTTTTGTTAGAAACTGTACGGAGTAGCTCTACTTCAATGAATTCTAACACATTAATATGTCATTCGATATTGACGTGCCCGAAACGGATCAAAATTTGACTGGACACCGACATTGCTGCATATAAAGTTAATACACATAAATTCCCTTGATACTTGTTGGCGGCTATTAAAGCCATTAACACACATGCTAATAACCTTCCAGCTGTGTTAATGGCTTGCGTTTCCATCGATTTGTGGATTGTAGTACTAGGCTTTATACTATCGCTCACCATATATGTATTCGCCTACGATGTTCGTTGATAGTATTCTCTATTTCCTAGAAGCAAGTAAATTTAATAAATCTCCACTATGGTTGTATTCTTTAAAATTGTAGATAAGAAAATACTTATTGTTTCGAAAATCGTGAATATAAATCGCCTGATATGAAAGACATTTAAATAATTTTGTTTTTTTTTATGATTCTCTAAATAAAAAAGCCAAGGATGTGTGGTCATATTTAATTAATTTAAATTTCCATATCTTCGGCCTTCCTGTTCATTTAGTACTATTTTCGAGCTTTTTTGCTACTCAGGGAATACCTCTTGACTCAGCACCCACAGGACACTTTTAAAACACGTGTTAAAGCTCTTCTCCAATGTTTATGAAGTAGAATTAACGTAAATGAGTAGTGGCATCACCTAAAATTTTATTATGGATCATTTACAAGAATACATTAAAAGTGTGAAGGATACAATTTGGATTAAATAAATATGTCATATTTTTGTGAGCCTAATGTTTTAATGAAATCAAGTAGAATAGGATACGCTTCTAATAAAATGGATTTGTACCAAGGGCGGGATTTCAATTACTTGGGAGTGTCATAAAATGGAAAGATTGCTGAATCACTAAATCGTCAACATTAGTTTTAATAAAAGTCGGAGGCTTGTTTAATATTTGTGTTTTTATAAACATCAATAGACTCGTTCCGTCTTCGTCGGAATCTTGTAATGAATTTCTCTTTCAACTCGAACGCGGAACCGACCTCTCATCGGTTCTAGACGTTAAGTCTGAGTAGTGCCAACGGATGGTACCAACAGGTCAACCAATCCGTGCACCGTAATCCATTCACGCGGTGACTGCTTGTCGGCCAGCTAGTTCGGAGAGGATTTCGGTCGCGGGTCTCCGAATGGATTACGCTCAATTACAATATTTCAGTCACCTTGAAATTGCCCGTTTTCTAAACGCGTCAACATTTACTCATCCAGAACGAGAAACCTACATTACGTTAGTTCTGGATGGGATCTATCCACAGATCTCAAATCAAAAGCTACAAAAATCCACAGGCGCGTTACCGATTCACCGACGCGGTACCGAAAAATATACTACTCGAACTTAACCCGAAGAAAACTACTCTAAAGAAGTGACGAAACAAACAAAGGTACCGCGTACCGCGCGCGACGCGAAACCGACCTCAGCGGATTTGCAGAAACCCTACCCTCGCGACGGCATACTTACCCTACACTCTCTGTTCCCCCTGAAATAGAACGAGTTACTGAAAAGGAAAGTCGTGGTTTAACTTAGCAATTCATTATATTATTAAATTCAATCAAATTAGGATTTCGATTATAAATATTAGTATCCTCCATTTACACACGAGAAAATTCTCTAACCTACAAATCTGTAACAAAAAAAAATCGTGCAAATATTTATCCTAGATACTTCTCCTTATCTGACATGATTTTAGTATTCTACTTTTTCTTATTTTAAGCTTACTTTGAGAAAACACAAACTATCTTTTATCTATGTTTTGGATTTTAACTTTTGCTTTTAAAAAAAAATATCACTAAGGATTTTCGTATATTCTAAACATTAAACAAATTTGCTGGTTGCTTGTTTGTTGTAAATTTAGTCATATCGAGCTTATTTCTCAAGGGGAAAGGATTCGAGGGCTAGAAATGGTTTGGAATTTCTAAAACGTTCACATGTATCGTGTTCAAGAAATAAGAGCGATTTATCACTAAAGAAGAGTTAAACTGATTAAGTTTCAAAAACTAACATTTGCACAATTTAGACCTTTCAAAGGAAGTATAGGCTGCTTTTCCGTTTTTTTTTCTTAAATCTTTCAATTGCATGCTTACTTAAATCGAATTAATTTAAATTTATGACACATACATTGAATATTTTTCCACGGTAATCATCTCTATGCATTTTGAAATTAATTAAGATATTTTTTTTTTTTTCCTTTTTTTTTTTTTACTTCATTCGCTTCAAATAAACTTTATCTAAGTTCAAATTGGATATAAATTTTATGTATTGGATTGGTTTGTAGCGTCGATGATAATCTCATGGTAGGGACCCGACTCAGGTATAGAGTTTATCGTTTCCCTTTCTTGTATAATTTATTTAAATATTTACTGTTTGCTGAACCGACAGCATACGATTAAATTTCATTATTTTTTTTCTTGTATACTTCTTGGTACCGATGTAAAATAATTGTTTGTAAGGGGCTCTCCGAGGGGGACGTCTAGGGCAGACCGATCTATGGGTCGCCGGCATAAGGGACACAGTTCTGACGTGAGGAGGAGCTGTTGTACACAGGCACGATGGAATAAATGTCCACAATCCAATCGCACGCTGTGTACGCCCTCCACTACGTCCTCGAAACAGATTCCACAGTTCGCGGGTTGGACCGTTTTGGACCGTGTCCATCGCTTTTCTGGGGTCCGCTTCGTTGCCATTATCGTGTGGTTGCTAATATTGAGAAGAAAAATAAATATAAAATACACTTATTTCTACTATAAACCTAATATATATATAGAAAACCTAAAAATACGTTAGTAGCCGATAGTGGCGAGCTAATGATAAGTGGAGAAAAAAAAATATTTGACAGTCACTTTCCTTTCCAGTAGTCGACTCCTTCAATGGGAAAAGAGAGTGCGTGGTAATCTGCCGAAGAAAGGGTGCTTCGGTCGATTTACGAAATTTAACCCCACACCCACATACATTACAAAAAACCGTCTCTAAACTACGTTAAAGTGACTCGACGAGACAAGTGGTAGAGCTACCGTAACGACTTTGTACGCGGTCAAAACTCCCGACGCGTAGAAGCATTCCGGGCTTCGCGACTCCAGCATACGCCACCGAACGTTGAACCGATACCACTCGTCTAACACGCATAAGAAATAGTTAGAATCCTTCCGCGACATAAAGGCAAGGTAGCCTTCTATTTTCTTGAGAGTCCATGCTGATAGGTAAACCCATCAGACTGGCAGTTCCATCAAGAAAATAGAAGGTCCTTACAGGGGTTACCCTGGGACAACACATCGGAAGGATTCTGTCGCGAAAGCAAAATCAAACAAAGGAGAGCGGAAGCTACGACTCACGTGAAGCGACCTCTAATGTGTATCACACAATTCCACTGCTCCTGATAGTGGGACTCGAGTACCAAAGTACCTTACATCCTCCGTAAAGGACCAACTCGTCAGAAGACGCGAAGTTCTTTCCCCCTTAGGATGTTTTTGGCCCCACGTTGGGCGCCATTGTAATGAATTTCGAAATGTCCGTGTAGGACACGGGTGCCGATGGTCTAGCACAAGTGTCAGCGAGCTAAAACAACACCGAGCTCAGCTAACTAGCTTCGCTTAACGACCGCGTACGCGTGCTTGACGACTAGCATTTGCGGGATCATATGAGGCGGGTTCTTGTCGAGCCACGAAGCTACACTACAAAATACTTATCACGCGTACTCTACTCTACAAGACGCACCGATCAATTTTTATTGTCTTTAGAAAAGTTACATTAGGTATCAATTAATCTACTATACAGAAATTCAATATTGTTTTGCCTCGTTAAAGTTAGCGGACACGGAGGCTTGAGACAAACGCAAACATTACACAAAAAGCAACCGTTACTTTCACCGAAGAAGGTCGTTGCATTACAAGGGGAATGTCAAACCTACAGATGTTAAAGTGGCTGAAGTCAACCACTCATCTCTGCGTAAAGGATGGAAACTTGACGGATGCAGTTTACTTTACACTAGTAAAACAACAAACTAAGCAGTTTCGACGGGGTGACCACCTTATCTCTTCAGGAGCAGCCACTCCTGATCACCACGGGGCTGCTCGACTGCTTATGTTTATTACAATCTCTCGTCCATTTATCGTTGTGTGTCTCATCTAAGTCGGGTCAGTACAGTGGTATATTTATTTCTATTAATAATTTAGGCATTCCTGACTAGGCATTGTCCTGATGTCCTTGCAGACCTCCTTATCTTCTAAAGTACGTCACTGTCACTGATGTCGCTGTCGAAATCAAGTGGAGCTGAACACCAAGGCCTGATGGTGTCAGCAAAGTATGTTATACAGATGAGAACCTCCGTTAAGCCAGCTGTGAACCTTTGATGTCCTGTACGAGATAGTTATCATTTTCGAGTACTTTTCCTACCATGTAAGGGCCTCTATAACGCGGCTTCAATTCACGTGACTCTCCAGAAGCTATGGGTTCATGTTTCCGTATCACAAGGTCGTCGACTTTGTACCTACGTAATGTTTGGTGCTTATTATCGGAACGGTTCTTCCACTTCTCCCGTTGATTTAGATATTCTTCATGGCTTTGGCACGCTTTCTTCCTATCGGTTGATTTGTAGTAATTGAGCAGTTACTCTATTAAACTGTTCTAAAACTTTCCTATCGCCTTCACCCCTACAGCATGGTGATCAAGAAAATTGAAGTTCTTACTAGAAAAGTGCAGACAGTTCGATTAAACGCGCATTGCTATAGACGGCGACAAGTAGACATTACTGATTATTCAGTTTACAATTTTTTTGTTCTAATGTCTTCTTTAAAATAATCAAGAACTAACAAACACCTCGCATACCAATTTCGTTTCAAATCAACGTGATATCAAACGGAAATTGCGATATATTATTACGCATTATTCACTATTGTTTCTTTACGTTGAAAATGAATTCCAATTTATCAATCCAACCGTATGGTAATAATATTAGTTAAAAACACAAACAACCCCCAAGAAGCAATTCGGTGTATTCGTCCATAATTTGAATTTATACTCATTAATTGTGCGCACATAGAAAAAAAAATCGTAGGCAAACTTATTTGAGGCTTGTATCGAAAAGATAGGTGGGAAGTGTTTTGATGTTCCTCGACGTATTTAGAAGGCTGGCTAAAGTGACGAGATGAGGTGGTTGTCGACAAATGTCGCCTCCATCTGGACTCGTGGGCTTAACTTGGTTACGGACATATCGTTAGCTGTCCATACGCGATAGAAAAATCTCTTGATTATTGTATTCGCAGTAAATTTAAAGATTAAATTGTTTGTGACGAGTACTTAGAAGCCTAAAAAGTGATCAAGAGCATCCGGAGTGTATGACTGAAAAAGTTGTCGACATTGTCGGAAGAGTGATCACGGGAAAATTGTCGTGCGCTAGCGTGATAGAGCGGCGAGCATAGCGCAAGGAGAGGTAGCGCCATCGCGAGAGGACAATTGAACGTGGAGTTCTCTGGCTCATTGGTGAATGCAGAATTGCATCCTCATCAGCCAAAGTTAAAAAATTCAGACCGTTTTTTTTTCATCTCCGTTCCAACCTTAATTTCTTCATTGGTCAGGTTGATACAATTATTTTCCAGGTGACGACGGACTCTTCATATTAGGAGTGCTGTACTGTGGTTGCTGCGATTAAGACAGGAATATCGAAGTAGGAGCGATCGTGTAGGCAGCATTTCAAGCTCTTCAAATTCAGGGTGCCTTGACGTAAATGGAGACACGAAGGAATGCATCGTAATCATAGTCGCGCTTTCAACGCTGAGTGGGGTGTGATCGCTGTTAATTCGATTTTGCTGGCTGTAGGACATACTTGGAAAGTGGATAAGTTACTATTACCTGTAGAATCTTAATTGCATGTCTTTATCAGTGCTCGTAAGACTTTTATTTCATATTCGGTTTGGATTATTTTCCGCTTACTGAGTACCGTTGATACCTTTGCGAACTATTTGACCTCACGACAAAGAACAGACAAACGGGTTTTCATTTTTTTTTTGCAATTTGTAGAAGTCAGTCGATTTTGAATTTCCGTAGCAATTTGAAGTGAATCGAGGACCTCTGACGGATTCGCGCGAGTGGTTTTGCTTTTGCTCCACACAAATTACCAGTCAGAGGATTTCCACCACAAGAAAACGTGTTCAGAGTTTAGTTCCGCGGAAGTTTATCTGCAGCAATTATTTCCAATCCATATTTCACCAGTGTCGGACCTCCTGATTAGTGCTCGATTCCGCGAAGTTTTGTGAATTTAATGGTGGAAAATTTTTCCCACGTATTCACAGAAATTGCCTTGCACGTGGTTGAAGCACTTAAAGAATATCGTAATTTGCACGGATCGTTGCCATCTCGTATTCTTTTCTATAGAGATGGTGTTGGTAAAGGTCAATTTCATCAAGTAACCAAGATTGAAAGTGGGACAATCCGGAAACGTCTCACGGAAATTTATACCCTAGCTGATTTGCGGAAGGCCCCAAATTTGCTTTTGTAATCGTTTCTAAGCGTATTAATACTCGATATTTCCTGAATAAAAATAATCCGCCTCCGGGGATAGTTGTTGATGATATTATCACTCTACCGGAGATTTCTTCTTAATATCTCAATCAGTTCGCCAAGATACTGTAACTCCAACTCACGATAGCATTGTGGATGATAATATTGGGCTAGATCCCGATAAGATGCAGATTCTCACTTATAAGATGAAACATTTGTATTATAATTGATCGGGCACAAATCGTGTTCCGGCCGTTTGTCAATACGCTCACAAACTCGCATTTTTGGCGGCGCAGAGTATTCACCAATCTCCATCGAATTTGTTGGAGAAGAGCTTGTACTTCTTGTAGGAAGTAAGGAAAAGATTAATTTTTTTTACTTGATTTTATTGAATTAATTAAGTTCTCGTTACATCTTTTTTTTAAAGACCAAGCACGGTATTCTATAATACGGCGCATATTGTTCCATAGTAATACAGGAAAATTCAAATGGCTATAACTTTCTTAAATACCATTCGATCTTTATAAAACTTGCAGGACAGATCAATCTTATAAATGTACTGCATTTTATTGAATTTAAGGTTACTGTTATGATTTCATTCAAAAAAATATAAAACCGAAAAATCAATATTACCAATATTACCAATTCCCTAGCTGCCCCACCGCTATACTGGGGCTACTCCGGCGGAGGCTCCACCGACCCAAACTAACTCACCCGAAGACGGGCGTGGGCGCCACTCGTTCGATTCTTCGAGTCTCTCAAGGGGTCGTCCGAACGAGAAGATGACCGCCAGGAGCGAAATTAAAAAGATGCAAGTTTTGGGGATCGCCACCACTTAGCAGCGAGAATCACCTACAAAGAAAATCTTCCACGCGGAACGAGCTAAGGTGTTCCGCCACCGCACAAAATTCGTATTTCCCCACAACAGGGTAACCGAAGTTACCCAGAACGCCACTAAGTTCCACTGCACCCACAAACACTACCACTTGAATTAAACTCTCCAGGTCTTCCTGCCTGGTCAACGTCCCGGGAAAAGAATTCCCGAGCCAAACTTTTTACAGCTGGAAAAGAAGGTTTATATGTCGAATTGTAGCGAGGGAAGGAAAGGGAACAATTATCTTCATTCGAGTTAATACGTTATTTTATTTGAAAAAGAATTCGACCAATATGTGATAAAATGAAAGCCACTTACATTTATTCCCTATTCTAGTAAGGGGCTCCTTTCTTCCGTTTGCGTGACTTTCGCCACAGTTGTCGCATCTCAGTATAATGTTCCGATATCCAAGATTTGCTTCCAATTTAAAGATCCAGAATCCAATGTGCGGCTCCAATTCCTCATCACAAACAGCGGTCGCTGAGCAATGTTCAATTATGTCTTGTTCGATTATATTTTGTTCCATTATATCTCTTTCGATTATATCTTGGTCGATTATATCTCCCCGGTTGCTCGAAAAGAAACTCCCGAAAGAACAAAAGAGAAAGCGATCCAATCTTCTCGGGCTTAAATTACCTCGGGGTTTACGTGTTTTTCCTCACATCCACCGAGAAAATCATGTTTTGGATTGCTTTTTTTCCGTTGATTCGAGTAATTCCTCTCTTGGTTTCACTTGTAACAAGTTCCACTGGTCGGCGATCTTAGTGGGTGTTGCATGTCGTACGGTGGATTTCCTTTCCTGAATCTCCTGAATCTTGATTAAATGCTGACCAACATTCACTGTATACTTGTATTCACCAAGTGAAGCATCGTTCGTTGAAAACGAATGTGATAACAATTGATTGTTTCCGCCGGCTGTACGCTGCAAGACCTGCAAAAGAGGAAAAGGAAACACAAAGAATCAAATTGCTAATGGAAATGTATATTTGTACTTATCTGATGGGAGCGATGCAGCATGTCGGGGGTTTTGAATGATTACACTTACTTATGACAAGAACCGTCATACTTGTTTATTATTATTGTCAATCTGACAATTCTCGCTTAATGGGTTGCACCAATAGAAATGTAATAGCAAACATAATATGTAATTGTAATAGATTATTTTTTAGTTAAAATTGAATAGCAAACATAATGTGTAATTGTAATAGATAATTTTTTAGTTAAAATTGAATTGGAAATAGAGAAAAGTATCGGTTAGTTGCTAGCTAAATGTTAACTGTTAACTGAAAGTCAGTCGCATAGAAGTTAAGAGAGAAGCATTAAAAAATAAAGAATTTGTGACATATATTAATAAAAGCGTAAAGTTGGAGTAAAACAAAGTGTAGTGAAGTTTTAATTTGTTTAAAGTGGACGATAAAATTTACAAAGGTGCGCAATTTTGGTCCGTCAAATAATCGTGTGTGATGTACCATCTCGTCGAACGAGATAGTACGTACATCATACAGTGGGAATTAAGCGTATTACGCGCTATATGTGCTGAATGCATTTGACTGACAGTTCAAACTATCAGTAATGTTTATTTACATCGCAACGCGAGATGAGTCGCCGTGCCAACGCATAGAGTGTCGTGTATGTAAAGTTATCTACGAGTTTCCACTAATTTCGGCCGTCGAATCTCTCCTCGGGAATGTCGCAATTTTCTTCATTTCGATTTCCGTGGTAGAATAAAGTGAGTTTAGTGCGAGTGAGTGAATATTACGCTTTGCCACAATGTCGAAAGTCTGTAGGTAAGAAATTAAACAATTGTATCCGTGTTTCTTTCGCTTAGTTAAGTGGATTCATCAGCTTCCTCTTGTTTGAGCTTGACGTAATCGGCGGTCATTTGTGGTGTGCCGAAGTGAGTTTGGTTCGATATTTTTAGGCTCATTCATAGCCTCTGATTTGGCTTGAAATTCCTACAATAACTTCATTCTGGCTTCATGTTGTGAGCTCAACAAACGGTATTCGCCTGAGTCCTTTCCATACTCAAAAACGTTGTTTTATTTGGATCTGTTTGTAACGCCTCCAGATTCTGACATCTTGTGCGATATTTTTAGCTTCCGATTCAACTTTGCTACTATATAGTCGAGCCGCAGTGAATTCCTCTACAACCTTACCACCTGGATCAGGTGCTACTCATTTCCATCTCACTGATACTATCCATGCATAAGGCTTGTCCAACTTTCAACAGATCATGCAAAAGTTTTGAGATCATTCCATAAATTCGATCTTAAGATGCGTTGAAGTATCTTCAATTGTGTCAACTCCGATGTAACGAAATTCAGTGTGGCCTATTTCTGCTGCAATTCTCCGTTCATAGTATCAATATCTTTCTTTTTGGTCTCGATTCTGGTGATTTTTGATCGTAGATAACAGTCAATTCTTCTAGCACTTGAAGTACTCCTTTCACCTCTTCCTTAGAGCTTTTGTTTTCTTGTTGCTGCTACTTTTAATAACGTTACATCTCGCGCCTTACACGTCCTGTGCTTGCCAATAATCAAGTATTAAATTCACGAAAGTCTTCCTTCAGTTTACGTGCCATTGCTGCCTCAGCAGCATCTCTGGCTTCGTCACTTGGCTCGTTTCTCTTTGATGGCATGTATGCATCTCTGCTGGATCTCCGTGAGTGTAAAAATGTTTGCGGCGGGATCGTTTAGTTTGTGGAACTACCTCAAAAGGGCTTTATTCAATACTAATCCTTATAAATGTTGAAAGAATATAAAGCAAATTCCAAACAACAACGATACAAAAACTTAATGGACCAAATGGCAATCTTAATTTAAACGTTATTAATTAAATAATTTTCATCAAAAAAACTATAGCAAATTCAAATTAATTAAAATTATTACATATTTTATGATTTGATTGAAATAAGGAGAAAAAACTAACCAACACTATTCAAAATCATTTATAACTCTAATACTACAGTGAACTTTGGTCCTATACCCAATATGTTATAACCTAACTCTAATAAAATTCAATCAAAAACTTTGTCTTAAACTTAAAAAAATTCAACCACAATATTCCTAACCTACGCGTTTAACCTTATCTCTAAACATAATATAATAAACATAACATATACCTAACTGAAAAACTATGTAACGAAAAACACAAAAACTGAAAATAAACACAAACAATTTAGACATTGTCATCCAGCCACTAATACCAAAATTGCCCCGTCTCGGCTCGATCAGCTTCAACGAATTTAGCAAATGAGTATCTCCATTGGAATAGTTGGTCTCGTGAACTCCAATTCGGAGTTTATTTTATCTTCTTATCGGTGCCCGTCTATAAATGAGATATATGACTGGGACGCCGTCAGAATCAAAAGCATATCGATGCATGTCCAAATACACGAATGCTTCTGGAGGAACGAAGCCAGCAGCAACGCAAGTCGCAATATTCCCGTCTGTAGCGTAGAACGGCTCTGAAATCCAAGGATTTTCACTCACAGTTACAGATCTTGCGATATGATTCCGAAGAAGTTTCAATATGAAGATATCGTCTCTTTTCATTTGAGCAGTTTGATAAATTCTTCTATTCGATATATAATCCATCCAATCCGTCTCAGGCTTTCTGTACAAACCAGTACATGCACGAAGACATTTCCTTTCGTAAACTCTTAATCTTTCCATAGTACTAGCACTCTAGTTGTTCCAGATCTGACATCCATATGTCAAAACTGGTCTAACCAGGGTCCTGTTACAGATAATTTTGACCTTTTGATCAATGTATCTGGAATGAAAGGGTCTTCGTAGGGCCATGACAATTTTTGTGCCTTAATGAGCATAATTTTGACATGTTCAGTATAATACAGATGCTGATCGAGATGAACAACGAGGTATCCAACACAGGATTTATGTGGAAGCCGTTCTGAACTACCCTCACCAGCCATGATGTGGAAATCCTTCCAATTACGTTTCAGGTCTTGACTGACTCCCTACAGCGTTGTCCGAACAAAATTGTTTCACACTTCTGCGCATTGATTTTCATTCGCCAATTGTCAGTGTACAGCTGCACATCATTGAAATTTTTTTGGAGATTTCTCTGAACTATTGTAGCTTTCCGCTCTGCTTTATAGATGACCAGATCATCAGCAAACGCTACCAATGAACGCGTTTGCGAGACGTTAAAATCAAAGCCGTTCAATAGCTTGCAAATGAAGATTGAGAAGAGCAAAGGCGCAGTAACTGTTCCCTGCTGTAGACCATTCAAGACCTTGAATTCGCGCATTGTTGTCAGATTTTCATCAGTTACAACAAACGATTTTCCGTATAACATATTACACATCATGGCGACAAGGTGTTTACCGAACTTGTCCTGAATGAGTTTAAAAACTAATCCATCTAACCACATTATATCGAAAACTTTCTCCATATCAATGAGACATGCTCCAACACATTCTCTGTTGTTTAGTTTCCAACAGATGTCTGAGGTTACTTTCATTATTGCATGTGTCGTCGAATGCCTGGCACGAAAACCAAATTGGCAATTTGGGATCAACTCATATTTCTCAATGTGGGCGTTTAATACATTGTTTAGTATCACTTCAAACACCTTGCTGATGTTAGGCAGCAAGCTGATTGGACGATAGCTTTCAGGGCATGAAGATTCTTTTCCTTTCTTCAAGATCGGAAATACCTTAGCCTTTTTTCACTTATTTGGGGAATATGAATTGCTCAACATGTTAAACAATATGCAATAATTCCTACCTCAGGCAAATGTCGGAGAGCTACATTTGGCATACCATCAATACCACATGATTTCTTGTTGTTTATCCTGCCGAATATGAAACACAAGTCCTCAAAGCTGACAAAACAATCAATAAGATTCAAGCTCGGTATGATGTCAGATGTTAATGTTTCATTGAAATGAAAAGTTGATTGGCTGTTCAGGCTTGATTTGAAGCCGGAAACTTTTGCTTCAACGACCTCTGAAAATATTTTATTCCTTCTCTCAGGGTTTGATAGATGAACCAATTCAAAGTGTGTTCTAATCAGAGCAAGTTTATGCAATCCCTCACAAATAATCCTGTTTCCATTTCTATCCGGAGTCGTAGTATCGATTTTAATACCAGCCCTATCGAGAAGATTTGTCTCATCACTAGTGACTTCAAGATTCGATACCTTCACTCGAGACTTCTTACGGAATATGCTATTAACTTTCACGAAAACGCCATCTGGGTCCTGTGGGCTAATACCCCTCAACTTTTCCGCCCATTGATTGCTGACTTCACTCCTGAAGTATGAACGGATTAAATTCCGGACATTCTTCAGATGTAATTTCAACAAAGCCAACGAGGCATGGCTGTAGTTCAAAAATCGTCGATAAATATTGTTGACGCGAGTGAGAAGAAGACTTCTCAATTTTTTCAACCTTGCGATGGTTGGTGTTTCATATCCTTCCATATTGTTTCGATGTTTAATTTTGGGAACTACTTTCTCAGCCGTTTCCTACGTCAGCTTCTCTAGCGTCGACAAATAGAGATCTAATTCATCGTTAGTAAGATTCCAGTCATTTGGAACCATTGAGCAAGAGTTTCCATCATCAGAAGGGGACATTGCTTCTGGTCCTCCCAATTAAACTTCTTTTGAAGCTTTCCTCAGTCTGTTTTTTTTTTGATTCAACCAATGATTTGCATGTTGAAGTGGAATGAGGAAGAAATCATCGCTTTGATAATTGATTTCCATTACGATTGCGTTATGGTCGCTATCGTTAGGAAGCACCTACAGGTTCCGTTGAGGACTATTGTAGCTGAATTCAAGTCTTGCGTCAGCAATGCAGAGGTCCAAATGTGAATTATTTATCATAGGGTATGTTGGGAACTCCGACCCATATAGATTGCATTTATCCTAGGGTATGTTGGGAACTCCGACCCATATAGATTGCACCTGTATTCAAGTTTGTTCTCTGTTATCCACGATTTCAGGAATAAACCTCTTGGATTATTGGTGGCGTTCAGCCATGATGTATGCTTGGCGTTCAGGTCACCAGCAAGAATATAATAACTATGCAGCCTGATCAATTCGAGTATTTCAAACAAGGAATTGAGCTCCTACTTGAGCTGTTGATAGGCAGAGATAACGAAGATTTTATCCCCACCTGGCAGTGAAATTTTGATAACGGACACTTCAAGAGATTCGAAGCTTTTGAGTTCCACTTTTTCAATATTTTGGAAACAATAGGGTATTTGAACCAATATCCCGGTGCCACCTCCCCCTCAGCTATTACTCTTTCGTTTCATATGAATTCAAAATCCTTGAATGTCATGGAGTGGAATGAATTGAGACGGGTTTCGGTGAGAAGCATGATGTCATTTTGCTTAGCAATGACTTCAAGGAGATAATCACGCCGATGTATAGTAACAATGGAGTTGACGTTGATCGAGATGAGATGAATCCTATCCATGGGAATGTGACTGGATGACAAATTATTTTGAGGCATTTGAAACCCCTAAACGATGAAAAACAAGGTTCATTTTCATATCTTGTTTATCAATTATTTCCGACAAAGAATTCAATTGCTGGTAAATCTTGAGAAGCAGCTCATTATTGCCACTTACATTATTTACATTATTTACCGCAGTTTTTGCTGGTCCTCTAGCGGCTTGTGCAAATGATACTCCGGGCTTGACGCAGTTCGGAGCTAAGACACTGCGGGTTAGTTGTCTTTGTTTTGGGACAAATTTTACTCTCGCATCTTGATATCGGGAGCATCCTCGATATGATACCGCGTGACCGAAAGGACCGCATTTAACACAGTATAACTTCTCTTTTGGCTCCGTCTGAGCCAATTTGCACTCACCGGGAGCATGCACGTCCTTGCATTTGACCCATCGGTAATGCGTGGAGCAGTTGGAAGCTGAATGCCCAAATCTTTGGCAGCGATAGCACTGGTTGATTTCTCGTTTCTAGAGGCGTTTCCACCTCACCACTCGGAAATTCAAATATGTGATTTGTTGAAGAGCACTTGGACTGCTCTTATTTGATATTTGCACTAAATAAAGTGGTAAATTTTTTTTTCTACCGTCGACCTTCTTGTCGCGAATGTTTTAACTGAGATAAATTCGAGTTCTTGTGCTGCTTTCTTGAGCACCTGAAGAAGATCGACAGTATCTTCTCCGCAGTCCAAGCCCTTCAACAAGAACGTCTGGTTCTTCTCGCTTTTGGGGGTATATGCGAAGTGCGGAACCTCCCCAGAATTGAAAGCATTTTTTGCTGATTTGAAATCAACCAGTGATTTCGTTCTGATAGATAACTTCTCGGAATTGATTCGTTTAAACTCAAAATTTGTTAATTTGTTTTCGGCTGCCAACAGCCGAACGATGTCCTTTCCGCTTTGACCGAAGACATTAATTGGCGGAACTTTCTCTGCATTCTTGGCTACTTTTTGAGGAGAACCAGCAGAACTACGGGCTGGTTTCTTCTCCTTATTTTTATTTTTTAAATAGAGGATAAAATTATCATTATCTTTAACATTATCTCCATTATTTTCATCAACCTCCATTTGTTGTTGGAGTCCATCCAGCGCTGCATAATAACTCTGGCTGTCGGTAGTGCCTCCAGCACTTAATACTTCTTCTGGGATGATTGGCTTAGCAGCTTTCTTCTGCTTTGCTTGCGTATCGATTTTTCGTACCGGTTCAGTATCTCGAACTTTCTTCGTTGTCTCGAACATATTGTCGCGTGTTATGGTTCGCGGCCAATAATTTTAATGTTCCGGGAAAGTGAAAACGCAATGTCTTTTAATTTAAGTTAAAAGAGTTTATTTAATTACAAAAATGCACAATAATACATTTAACACTTTCACTAATTTTTAATTTTCACTATTAAAAATCTAACACTTGTCCATAAATTTCTTATCGCAATTGTCTTCTAAATCACTTCACTATTACGAAAATCACTTTTCTATTACTCGAACGATATCGCTTCCCACACACTTTCGCAGCTCATTTCGCAGTCGAAATGAATGATGATCCCCCCATTCATTCAGCTCGCCTTTATATAGGGTCTCTAATCATTCAACTCAGTTCTCGTACATTGATGAATAAGCGGGAACTTTCCAGCAGCGTAATGAATGGGCAGTGACTCACTAGCAGATGTTGATAACGCTTGTTGGGTTCTCGTGGTTTCGAGTAAATTCATTTGCTGATGTTCTTAATGATTGTGAAAACAATTGCGACAGTAGCTCGCAGAATTATTTGTACATGTAACACTGCCCCCACCTCAGTTCTTTTCGCCCCGAAAAGATGTGTCGCCAGTTGTAGTCTATTCTCCCTGGATGTAATATGGGGCAAGACGGTCCAGGTGCACGATTTTCATTTTGGCTCTTGGCTTACGATGTTCCTGTATTCGATATACGACGTCGTTGATTCGCTTTGCAACTCGGTATAGTCCCTCCCAATTATGTTGCAACTTTGGAGACCTACCCTTTCGCCGTTGCGGGTTATATAGCCATACCAAGTCATCTTGCTGGAAGCCAGTAGGGTTTGCCTTGAGATCATAGCTGGTCTTCATGCGGTCAGTAGCCGATTCGAGGTGATTTCGCACTGTCCGATGTATCTGGTTCAACCGTTGCCTTAAATCACTTGCGTACTCCGAGATCGTTTAGGGTTTCCCAGGGGTTGTTCCGAACTTTATATCGGCTGGCAGACGAATAGTCTTTCCAAAAATGACTTTGGCTAGGGCTTGGCCCGTCGACGCGTATTCGGCAGCTCTGTACGCCATCAAAAATATTGGGATATGTCGGTCCCAGTCCCTTTTGTTCTCGTCAACCATCTTGGCCAGATGTTTATTGAGCGTGCCGTTGAACCGTTCGACCATTCCATCGGATTGGGGATGCAGCGGTGTTGTCCTCGTTTTCCGTATTCCCAGTAGTTCACACATTTGGCCAAAAACTAGTGACTCAAAGTTTCGGCCTTGAAATGAATGTAATTCGCAAGGTACGCCGTACCTACTGACCCAATTTAACACTAGCTGTTCAGCTACGGTAGTTGCTTCCTGGTTGGGAATGGGGTAGACCTTGGGCCACTTGCTGAAATAATCGGCTACAACCAGCGTATATCGATTTCCCCAATCGGATTCAGGAAAGGGTCCTGCGATGTCAACAGCAATCCTTTCGAATGGCACGCCTACGTTATAGATTTGTTTTTGTCCTCTCAGTCGTCGCTTTGGGCCTTTGACGGAAGCGCAAATTGTGCATCTGCGACACCAGTCCTCTATGTCTTCTCGAGCGTGGAGCCGGTAGAACCTTTCCCGCAATTTCACTAAGGTCTTGTTAACACCAAGGTGGCCTCCCGAGGATCCTTCATGCATTTCCTTAACCACATTGTGGATTCGGCTTTTGGGAAGTATAGTTTGCATCCTATAGGAGCTGCCATCCGCCGTTTCCCATTTCCGCTTGAGTACGCCACCCTCCACCTGAAGGGAGTTCCATTGTGCCCAATAGCTTTTCAGGGTTGCGCCATGCATTGAAACGTCTTTCCACTCAGGTCGCCCAGTCGTCTCCTTCCATACGAGCAATGGTCCGATGTCTTCATCGGCTAACTGGGCGTTTCGAATCTCCTCCAATGACCAACTTTCATCGAGTTCCGCCGTTATCAATCGCAGATCAACGAGCGGTTCCTTTTCCTCAATCCGCCGGCAATGCTTGCAGTTAGCTGGACATGGATGACGAGTTGGGGCGTCAGCATTTCCATGAACTCTGCCCTTGTGAAGTTGTTGGGGCCTCACTAGGTCTGGTCGAATAGTCGATCGTCGATCGTTTGTTATGGTGCAATGTTCTTCATCAACTTGACCAGGAAGGCATCTGTCTACTTCTCCACGATGTTGCTTTGGCACGGTGATGGTGGTGCTGGGGATGTCAATCCTCCTAGCTAACGTTTGCCCCACGAAGTTGGCGCTTGCAGTTTGATGGGCCTCCATTCTAGGCTCCTAACACAGTCTGGATCTCCACCATCCTGGGCAATAGCTCCGTTTTCTTCGCTTCTTGCAGTCTCTTTGCAGATGCCCCTTCTCACCGCAATCCCAGCATCTAGGCGCTCCATTTAACCGGCGGCTCTCGCTCATTTTCCACGCGCTCACACCTGCACTCGTTTGCCACTACCTCACGGACCCGGGCAGTGGTACGAGTCACATTTTGTGTTGCCTCGAAGTTAAGACTGTAAATCAATGCGTCCTTAACCGTTTGTTTTTGAGCTAACCGCACGGCTTCTTGCAATGCCTTGTCCTTTAAGGCGCTGATGAATGCTTCTGTTGCTACGTCATCTCGATGTTCTGAGTCGTACGCTGGGTAAGCCAAAAGTGCCAGTCGCTCAATGTCTTGTGCTAGCTGCTGCAAGGTTTCGCCAGACTTCTGCATCCGATGCCTTAGCTGTGCCTGGTAAATCTGCTTCAGATGATCGTCTCCATAGCGCATGTCCAGCGCATTCATTATAGCAGCCGGGTTTGAATGCAACTCAACGGGGATAGTCTGCAAAAGCTCGGCAGCTGGGCCTCGTAGAGCAAGAATTAATGCAGTTGCTCGTTCCTGCTCATTCCAGTGATTTATCCTAGCTGCGGCTTCAAACTGGATTTTGTAAATACTCTAGATCGTTTGCCCGTCGAATATTGGTACTTGCACATTTCTAAATGAGCTTTGCGCTGCGGTTATAAGTGGGGCTGGTGAGGCGGTTACTACTGCCTTCGCTGCCTCCAAGTCCTTTTTCACTTTTTCCATCTCATGGTTGATTCTCTCCTCGACCTGGCTGATCTCAAGGTTGATTCTCTCCTCGACCTGGTATACCTTTTCCTCGACGCATTTAATTTGGCTGTTGAGACTACTGAGCTCCGCTTTTATTTTAGCTGACTGTTTTTGCAAATCCGCCTTGATTTCGATCGCTTGTTGGTCCATTTTTGCTGATTGTTCATTTAGCTTCGTTGATTGTTCATCTAGCTTCGTAGTTAAATTGGACGACTGTTCATTGAGCTTCGCAGTTAAATTGGATGACTGTTGTCGCTGCTCTTGCTGCATCAGCATCAACATTTGCATCAGCGCATTTTCTGGTTTCTTTGGTTTCGCTGTTTCGGCTTCACCACCTTCTGCGCCTTTTTCTGCATCTGTAGGCTCACCTGAATCCAGATACGCACCTTCCGATTCAATCGCGTCACGCAGGCGTGCAATCAGTGCGGCCTTTGTACCTTGCGTAGCCAGGTTTCGCTGTTCCAGCTCTTCCTTAAGCTCCGATATGGTCAATTCATTAATTTTTAAGCTTAGGCTTCGTGGCATTTTTAATGTTTCTTTAAATTTTACTATTGTGCACTATGAAAATGTTCAAATTTTCACTTCCAAAACTTTAATCTCACTTCTCGACACCATTTTCGCGTGTTATGGTTCGCGGCCAATAATTTTAATGTTTCGGGAAAGTGAAAACGCAATGTCTTTTAATTTAAGTTAAAAGAGTTTATTTAATTACAAAAATGCACAATAATCCATTTAACACTTTCACTAATTTTTAATTTTCACTATTAAAAATCTAACACTTGTCCATAAATTTCTTATCGCAATTGTCTTCTAAATCACTTCACTATTACGAAAATCACTTTTCTATTACTCGAACGATATCGCTTCCCACACACTTTCGCAGCTCATTTCGCAGTCGAAATGAATGATGATCCCCCATTCATTCAGCTCGCCTTTATATAGGGTCTCAAATCATTCAACTCAGTTCTCGTACATTGATGAATAAGCGGGAACATTCCAGCAGCGTAATGAATGGGCAGTGACTCACTTACAGATGTTAATAATGCTTGTTGGGTTCTCGTGGTTTCGAGTAAATTCATTTGCTGATGTTCTTAATGATTGTGAAAACAATTGCGACAGTAGCTCGCAGAATTATTTGTACATGTAACAATATCTTCGTACGATTTCAATCTTAGTTTTCATTCTTCAATTTCAGCTTGAAGTCGACTCACTTCTTGCTTGTCTTCAACTACTTGAGTCTTACGCCAAACCATCTGCGAAGTCCTGGGTACTCGTGTGTCCTCGCTTATTGACGCTTGCCGCCAATTTCGCATTGTTATTCTCCCCGGGGGCCCCCCAACGGAGGGAAGCCGTCGGGCTCCTCCATACAGCAGTCCCGAGTTAGTCTTCGGTTTATTTGCTTTTGCCGATTTATTGATTCCGTGGGTTGATGCCTTCGACGATAACTACTTTCCCAATAAAATCAAAATTTGCTTTTGATTGGCTCGTAAAAAATTAATTAAATTTTTTGAAACTGGCTTTTGTGGAAATTAATTAGTATTTAAAATTAATGACAGGAGCGATTAAAAACACGTCTACACGCAACGAGTGCTAGACGTAGAGTTATGAGAGCTTCTCAAAGCAGCTCTTAAACTGACAGTTTTTGCTTCAGTGGGGGCACAGGGATGAGGAAATACACGAAAAATATGTTTCCTACCTCGCGATTGGACACCTGTGATCTGAAAAATCTAAAAAAATTACCAAGGGAGATATTTATGAGTACAACAATAACAAATACCTCAGTAGTCAAAAAACGTTCAACTTTGTTAATTAAAGTACAATATAATCTTCGAATTTCACATCTTCCCCATTAAACTCGTATGGATGCCTTTAAACCCAACATAATTCGATGTTTAAGTAACCTTACACAAGATCCTAATACTCCGTAAGTTTGATGAAATTCGTATCATATTCACGGAAGTTATATCCATTTGAAACTTCTCCAATTACAACAATAACAACACTCTATTTTGGTATTTTATGGACTTTCCATCGAAACACACCCTGCAGTTTTGATTTGATCTTCTTAAAATTTTCAGATAAGATCGATGACATAAATATTTTTGGGATTTCAAGATTTGAATGATTTTTGTTTGTTGAAAATGGAGAAACAATGGATTTTCTTTTAAACGAGCAAATCTCTTTGACATGTTTCCTGATTTTATTCAAGGCTGGAGATCGCATTTTGTAAGTTGAGTACAAAACCCTTCTGACATGAGGTCTGTCTATCCAACTTGTTGTTTTTCCGACTGGCAAGCGCCAATTCTATTTCCAATGGTTCATTCTAGTGATCGACGAGATCGTTGTCGTTGAGCATTTCCTCTGCATCGGAAAATCTGATTGTGTGATCTTCAATAGGAATTCGTTCCCGTCGAATCAGGCAGCAACGAGTATTGTTGTGATTTAGGAGCGCTTTAGCTATACGGGCTGGATAGAAGATTCTTATCGAGATGTTCTTGGAATATTTCGACAGAAGAGTTCTTGAAATAAATCATAAATTAAAAATTAAATTAGCAATTTAGTTTGATCACATGGAAAGTATTAATTAACATTACGAAATCTCAATAACAAAAAGTCCATCGCATTAACCAATTGAACATATGTATATGTAAAGTACAATATTCACACTCTTAATAGTTCCCAGCAACTCTTCTTCCTGTGTTGTAAACAGTGCGCGACTTTGGACGTGTTTCATCATTTCTGGGTGATATAAGTAGTTAAGGCTTCGCTTCCTCACCGCAGCATTTTCCCAGACAAGAAATACTCATTCTTGTTAGCTATTCTACGATTAATTTTCTGACATAAACCTAAGAGTTGCTTACAATTATTTATTATTTACACTCATCAGTTTTCAACTAGTCTGCAACTTAACTATTGCTAAGCAGGAGTATTTACTTTTTAAATTAAAAACGGAATAAAGTGCAGCATGGACGCGAGAAACAACGCAAAAACCCGTTTTCTCAGTTGATCCCTCTTTTTGAGGTTTCCCGGTGACTGATTTCTATTTTGCGATTTTCTTCTTTTACTTTTCTCCATTTGATTTTTTAATTAATTAGCACTGCTTGGAAAAATAAAAGATTCAATACAAATTCAACACGAACCATAATATATAATCCACGCATTGCAAAATCACGCAACGAATCCGAATTATTCGGAAGCTATTGAATGAACAAAAGAAATTATCATATCATTTACCCGCCAACCACCTGTTACCAATTTATCTAAATTACGAATGAAAACGAAGAAGCCCCAACATTTAACCCCACAGTTACAAGCGCATGTCCCATTTCTTCTCCCATATGAAAATTTTGTAACCACCATTCGAGTCCAAGTCGTTCACAGCATCAAGTTCTGTTAAGATTTCCAACGGAAACCATCTCGAAATGGATTGAATCCCAGACGGTCAAAAAAGTTACGCCTCCGCCCGAAAAGTTATGATACTCGTACGTGATAAAGAAAGTGTGAATAGTGAAAAACAAATGAAAATTTTCCGAAATGAATTTGCAATTTAATCGATGATCATTAAATTACGAAAAGTATTTCATTGATACGCACTAATTAGATTAGTAGCATACTAAGATGAAAAGGATTATACGCGTAGTTTGAAGTGAAAAACGTTTTCCCTGTTTGGAGTCAACAGTTTTTAACAGTTTTCTGGGAAAACACATTTCCTATTCTAAATAAATTAAGAGAACAGCGTTTTTCCGTTGAAACAAGGAACATGGAAAAATTACATGAATATCAAGGGTGGAGTGGTCGTTTTCACGAATGGCGAGACGGAATAAAGGAACAGTTTTCTACATTTCGACAAGAGCACCCGGAAAATCTATTAGAAGCCGCGAAAAATGCAGCGTTAAAGCAAGCCAAAGCAAACGTCAGTGCCGCACAGGATTACTCCCATATCTACAGGTGATTAATTAATGTGGACATGTTTCTAAATTTAAATATTTAAGCTTTTATTCAAGCCAATTATCATATCACAAAACCGTATCCAATGACCTTAAAGTAAATAGTCAGAATATTTCCGCAACTCGGCTACAATCACTAATGGCCATCGATTGTTGGTATTATTTTTTTCTGCCACTAGGTAATAGGAAATAGAATAATATGAACAAGTTCAAGAACGGATTTAAAACATCAATATGAGGAAAAACAAACATTCTTATTACGTCTGCCCTCACACACTGAATAGTTATATAGTTTTACACGTTAGGTATCACGTGAGTTGCTCGATATATAACATCAAATCTACAAATGATGGAATGAGGTTTGTTTGGGAACATGAATTAAAGTTTTCTGCACATTCCTTTTCAGTCATTGAGAAATGATGAAAATTCTCCAATTCAGTGGCCGAGCCAAAATCTTCAAGCTGATTGGTATCAATTTTCTTCGTACGGTGAAGTTATTGTAATCATATGTGGCCGTGGAACTCAAATCAGTCCTTGGCCTCCAGTAGTAGTTGCCTCCAATGATTCCACAGCTTCCGCTGAGTCTTCCTATCGTTTATTCGACCCCTCTACTAGACGGTTCCCTCGTAACCTGTACGTTCGCCAGAGTAGCCAGTGCACTACTATACTTTCCATATGGTTAGACCATTGCATTTTGTGAAAGCATATGCATACGGTTATGGTTCAGTCATCCACATACTGTTCCGATTTTCATTCGCTTCTTTAAGCTTATTCAGTTCTATTCACTGAACTTTCAGGCTCACACCATTAACTCCTCGTAACTCCAGGAGGTATTAAATGTTATCGAATTCGATGAAACTTGGTAGGTTTGTTAATAAAGATACTGAAATAAAAGACAACAAATAAAAAAATTTTAGCTGGATAGGTGGGCTTTCCAGTACGGGGTCAGCTCAGTGTTATACGCAATTTTTAACATCCTATGTAAAGTACTTTGGGAGTAAGCTAAAAAAAATCACGTCGTATTAAAAGGTTTATAGTATACTTATTTCAAAATTAAAGATATTCTTACGATAATCTATAAATTCAAGTGCGCTTTATTGATTCAATTGTTATAAATTCTAAAAAAACATAAAGCAAGTTTTAAAACATTAAAGTACTCAAAAACTTAATGACCCATATAGCACTCTAAATTCAAACAATATTCAATCAGAATACTAATCATAAAAATAATATATGCTAATCAAGGGTTTTCCAATAAGTGGTGTTATTTTGTATAGCCCGCTATTTCGGTAGATGTCACTTTTGAAGCTGTCATTTTTTGACATTTGACAAGTAAAAACTACGCCATTAATAAAAATGTAACGATACACCCTTCAACAACGCATTGAAATTATCAAATTTCACTATATAAATGGTGAAAATTTGGCAGAGATGGTTCGTAAAATTCGAACATTTTTGGGTCGTCGTCACTCAAGAACAGCCGAGAATATTGCTGTTGTAGCCGAAAGTGTTAAAGAAAACTCAGGTTTGTCCATTCCTCGTCGTTCTTTGGAATTAGCCATTCCACAAACGTCATTACACCGTATTTTGCATAAAAATTTGGGTCTTAAGGCTTATGAAGTTCAGTTAACACAAGAACTTAAGCCTTTCGATCATCAACAACGTCGTGTCTTTGTTGATTGGTTCCTTGAAATGCATGAAAATGATCCGGAATTCCATCAAAAAATCAGCTTGAGTGATGAGGCCCATTTCCACCTCGGTGGCTTCGTCAACAAGCAAAATTGTCGCATCTGGGGCTCGGAGACCCAAGAGTTATTGTTTAAAAGCCTCTCTATCCCCAACGTGTGACTGTTTGGTGCGGTTTATGATCCGGCGGAGTCATTGGACCTTAATTTTTCGAAGATGAGGCTGGAGCAACAGTTACGGTGAATGGATTACGCTATCGAGAGATGATTAATGATTTTTTATGGCCGGAATTGGATGGCATTGATCTGGACAATGTTTACTTTCAACAAAATGGCGCTACGTGCCGCACAAGCAACAAAACCATTGATCTTTTACGGGGCCACGTGAAAGAGAAGATCTACGCCAATAGCCCAGCGTCGATTCAAGACTTCAAAGATGGAGTTCGTGAGGCAATCGAGAACATAGGGCAGCTACTTTGCGATTTGGTTATGGAAAATTTCATGAAAAGGATATGGTCCTGTAAGCATGATTGTGGTGGTCATTTGCCTGATGTTACTTTTCACAATTAACGGCATACCTTCTTCTTTATAATGAAATAAACATTTGGTCATTTATATTAAAAAAATGGAATATTCTGTTAATATCAAAATAACACCTCTTATTGAAAAACCCTGTATTTGTTATCGAATTCATTTTCACAAAATACTCCAACTGAAAGTAAAAATAAAAAGCTTCCTTTTGATTTTGTGTATGTTATTTTTCTTCTCGAAATCGATTTTCGATCGTAATCGTTCGATCTTCTTCAGCGATTAATTTATTTTGACTTACATTCCTGCTTGTATTCTAACTGAAAAATGTACATTTTTCATTAAAATTACATCTTTTATTTACATTTAATAACTCTTCTAAGGAATGAAAACAAAAAATGATACAATACTTACTCATCCAGATAGAAACCAGCCCGTAAAGATAGCGGTCTGCGAGGCTGTACGTCCATAGTAGTGTAACAAAAATGGAACGTCAATAGTTAAAAGCTAAGCAAATTTGTTTAATTATCTTCTAATAATCTAAAGTAAATTTCCTTAAACACAGTTAGAATACAAGCAGGAACTAAATCTAACGATATAACAATCAAAGGCACTTTTCAGACTCATTAGCTTGAGATCACTTTATAGGTATATTACCACAGGAAAATGACTTTTTAGTTTGTTTTACTTCTTTTACAACAAGATATAGCAGCATAAAAAACTTAACATATTCTTCCCAAAACTAGACATAAAAATTTCGACATGGCCCTACTTAGTCATATTAATTGGCAGTCTTTGCATAGCGGCTTAGAGCATTGTAGGCATATTGGCTGTTTACAGCCTACACAAGTGCGGGTTGTCTTTCGTTTTATCTTTGGTGGGCATAGTTTACACGTCTTACGTTTAGGAACTATGTTTTCTTCACTAGGTGGTTCTTGGGTTGGCATATCAGGGCCCAAAACTCGTTTCAGCGTCATAACTTATTCTTTTGGCAAATTAGAGACCCGTCTTTGCAGATGAGGAACCACCAGCGATCGTGCTAATTACTTCAGATATTTACCTCTTTCTAGTGCTTTACCATGATCTTGATTGAATAAAGTGTAGGCATTAATTCCACACAAGTCCAGAACTCTGTGGAAAATCACCATAGGCCACCTTCTTGTTCGGCAACTGCTCGAATAAATTGAACATTTTTTGTCCGTTTCATCAACCCACCCTTTGGTAGAATTATAGAATAATATCATCTCGGGTTTCTTTGTATGTTCATCAATGGTATCAGGAGCACAGCTTTATTCTTCTTTGGCACATGAGAACACATAGTTTTGTCGTTCGTAAAACCGAATAAAGTTGAACCAATCTCTCTAGACTTCTGTGCCTGAAGTCAATTCGGTATTTCTCTTTTATCTTTTTCAGAGTCCTAACATACGTTAGGTTACGCTTAGACAGTTCATCTACAAGTTCAATAGACGAGAACTAGTTGTCTGCTGTCGCGTTACGATTGGTTCTTTGTATCGGCTGTGTCAAGCGAAGCACGCATCGAGTGGGAACAAGAAATTTTTTCTCGTCAGCGCCACCGCTACCTTTGCTACAAACCAGTATACCCTATGTATACTGGTAAGAACTAGGAGCTCAACTTGATGCGTATCCTATATACAACATCAAGGCTCCCGGAGAAAGAACTCACTGTAACACCACTTACCTGCTACTCTGTACATTTTCACTAAATCAGCCAAGGCAAAAGTTCACTTTAAAGCATGACTTTTATTGTATTATTGTTATTTTCTAAAAACATTTACATTACATTAGAATTTCCAATTTATTTTAAAACTCGAAATATCAGCCAGCCTGAAGAGGGAACCAACTTGTCGTATTAATGGTTCGGGGTGGCCACACGGCGTGAAGCGCCAAAGGGCCGGTTGAGGATCGCGGCGCAAGCCAACACCTCACCCCTCACCATTTTATCGGAGACTGGACAGCACTTTCAACTTAAACTTAAACGCGAATACTTGCAACGATGTAGATAAAGAATGGGTAGCAGCACGCTCCCTTTTGGATTTGAACAAGACTCACTGGTATAAGACTGCCCAAGAACATTAAATACCATTCTTTCGTGAGCTTTCAACCTAAATTCTCTTTAAAGGTGCTGAGTAGCCGAACACGTGCGCTCTCGTTCCACGAAAGTTTTTCCTCCCCGCTTCGTCTCGCTTGCTCGGCTGGTGAATATGCGAAACTGGGGAAATTGAGCGAAAGAGTGTTTTTCGCTTAAGCTTTCGACTTCGAAAGAGTGCTTTCAGTTTAAGCTTTCGGCTTCCCCAAGATCTCTTGAGGTAAAAAAGCAAAGCTGGGAACATTGAGCGAAAGAATGCTTATGCCGGAACTTTCGGTTTTCCTTTCCGCTTACCTCTCTTCGAAGCACCCCGTTCGTTCACGATGTGAATATCGTTGCGGGTTGAACTTTCTCATTCACTTAACTGCTCGCTTATTTACTTGCGCATGTGTTTCCATGGCTAATTTTCATTGGCGAAGTGCGAGTACATAGGTGTTGTTTGCTCGCTACTATTGCAGTTATGAAGCGGGAATATATCCGAGTATGTTTATGTGTTCACTCGCAACAATCAGCTGATAGTCCGGCGTCACCGCTACCTTTTCCTGAATATAAATAACTATCATAAAAATAAAAGGTCTTCGCATCACACAAGGCACGAATAAGTAGGCCATATTTACAAGGTTTCTGGGGCATGTACAAAATTATGTGGCTTCTTCCACAAAACTCCACTAGCATCTCGTCAATAGTAACATATTCACTCAGTTGATATAGTTTTTGAGAATTAGTGATAAACTTATCAAATATTCCAGAAATAGCGGCCAGTTTATCGGTCTTTATTCACTCAGTGCGATCTGCTGGATTGTCAAAACGTAGGCAGTTCAGACGAACTAAAAATCTGGTTTCTGACATACAGCACCTGAACATTTCACAACCTGTTCATCAGTAGCAAATATAAAACTGGTAGATTCGCGGTTTGATTTCAGGGCGGCAGAGTAGTATAACAATTCTGAGAAGGCATTGAGTTCTATCATGTCCATTTCTTTTAATTCTGACCTGCCTTGCCGCTTGAATTTGGCTCTAAAATCAGCAATTTTAAAGTTAGTCTATGTCAAAATGGTTTGTCGCATTTCATCATCAAAAAGTTTCTTCCAAATACTGATACGATCTTTCTTTTCGTCTTCAGTCAGGTGCAGAATAGATCTGTTCAACACTATATTATGTAGTGAAGTGCGAACTCTTCTGGAAGGTAGTTCTGTAGCCCATTTGTAGCGATTTTTACCGTAGTAATACTTTGAAGGCTGTAACTGTGCTATAGGTATATTGTCGTCATCTGAACTTTCACTATCCAATCTCCTTATGTCACTGTCAGCTCTGGTAGCACTACCACTTTTTTCAATAATCTCTTGTTCACTCGAGTGATTTTCTTCAATGTCAGCTTTATAAAACAAACAATCATCAACATCCCCATCGCTGTCGCACTGATCCGATTCTAAAAGCAATCGTTGAAACTCGTCTTCAAAAGAAGAATCATCTAATCGCAATATTTTACTGGCTCTCTGAGTCGACGAACTCGATATTCGTTTGCCTGCAGTCGTTGGTTGATCGTTTTTTGACATTTTAGTTTACAAAATCTAAAACAAACAAAATCACCGTCAACGTCAATTTATAACACAAAAATGGACGTGCGGTCCCACAGACCGCACTCAAAATATTAAGCGAAATTACTCTCAAAATTCAGCCGGCGATGTGACCTTCACTCTTAACGGTCGTTTTACCACTAAAACCGAAACTACTGAGGTCAACGTACGCATGGCGTACGCGGGAGGAGGGGGCACGAGAATCACAAACAGCAAGCGGCCTGTGAGACCATACGTCCATAGTTAAAGGTTAAGCTAATAACAGGGAAGAATGGTAATATACAAAAGGGTTGTTACAAAAATATTGTTTTTACAAAATTCAGAAAAGATTTTATTATTTAATTAATTCAAATAGCCATGATCTGCAGTTTTCATCATCCTGATTCATCAACTTTTTCCTTTCCCGGGTATTAGCCAGGCTTCTCATCACATGCAATTCACGCATGTCTCTAGCTTCCTTGATGACTGTTGCGTTCTCCATTGTTATCTCAGATCCCCTCGTGATAATATGTTCCAATACCGCCGACTTGAAATTCGAAGTTCTTTCCTTCTTCCTTGCTGCTTCGCCTAGATGCTCCTTGATTCGCGTGCCGATGAGTCTCCTCGTTTGACCTAAGTTTGTACACTGCTTCACAAGTGGGGCATTCGATGCGATAGATACTAGATTTTTATGTGGTTCGCGTTTGTCCTTCATTGATCCATTCTTGCTGCTTGATTCGATTATTCGTACAGAATTGAGCTGATTAATTCGCCTCTTGATCCGATTGCTGATACTTTCGTGATAAGTTAAAGCCTTCCAGTACGCTCTTTCGGTATTCGCATTTGACAACGTTGATCGGTCCTGTTGGTGTCTAATTATCTGGATCATTTGCGCCATTCTTCTAACTGTTGAACCCTTGAAGCCGTTTAGTCTAGCTCTCTCAACAATATACCTCATCTCCTTTTCCTCAGCTACTTTGCTAGTGGCAAATCGAGCATCCTGTGGATCATGGCTCTGTATGGAGAAACCCTGGTTTGCTGCGAATGATTTGATGTGTTTGGAATCATTCTCTGTGTATGAGTTGCCTTCCAGTATACATGGAAAGTTATATTTGTTTGAGTTCTCCTTACTACTGTATCTAGAAACGATAATTTACCGTCTTTCTCTTCCTCCATCGTGAATACTATATTCTTGTGGGCTCAATTCACGTCAGCAAGCACCTTCTCCACGTCACTCCTTTTCACATACGCAAACACATCGTCTACATACCGGACCCAATATTTTCGTAACTGGCCTTCTTCCTGCAGTCCTTCTTCTAATTTCGTCATAAATATGTCGCCGAAAAATGGTGAAAGCGGAATTTTCATTGCTACTCCGCCTTTGACTATCGTTAATAGATACAGTAGTAAGAAGAACTCAAACAAATATAACTTTCGATGTATACTGCAAGGCAACTCAAACACAGAGAACGATTCCAAATACATCAAATCATTCGCAGCAGACCAAGTTTCTCCGTACAGAGCCTTGATTCACAGGATGCTCGATTTGTCGCTAAGCAAAGTAGCTAAGGAAAAGGAGATGAGGTATATTGTTGAGAGAGCTAGACTAAACGGCTTCAAGGGTTCAACACTTAAAAGAATGGCGAAGAAGATCCAGATAACTAGACAGTGACAGGGGCGATCAACATTGTCAAATGCGAATACCGAAAGAACGTACTGGAAGGCCTAAACTTATCACGAAAGTATCAGTAATCGGATTAAGAGGCGAATCAATCAGCTCAATTCTGTATGGTTAATCGAATCAAGCAGCAAGAATCAGCTCAAAAACGTTCTCGGATCAATGAAGGACAAACACGAACCACACGAAAAATCAAATATCTATCGCATCGAATGCCCCACTTGCGAAGAAGTGTACATAGGTCAAACGAGGAGACTCATCGGAACGCGAATCAAGGAGCATCTAGGCGAAGCAGCAGCAGCAAGGAGGAAGGGAAGAACCTCGAATTTCAAGGCGGCGGTAGCCGACCATATTATCATGAAGGGACACGAGATAACAAAGGAGGACGAAACAGTCATCAAGGAAGCTAGAGACAAACGTGAATTGGATGTGGTGGAAAGCCTTGGAATTACCCGGGAAAAGAAAAAGTTGATGAATCAGGATGACGGAAACTGCAGATCATGGCTATGCGAATTAATCAAATAATAAAATCTTTTCTGAATTTTGTGTTGTTGTAACAATATTTTTGTAACTACCCTTTTGTAAATTGCCTTTCTTACCTTTTATTAGCTTAGGCAAATTTCTTTAATTACCTTTCAATGATCTAAAGTAAATTTCCTTAAACATAGTTAGTATACAAGCAGAAATGTAAGTCAAAATAAATTAATCGCTGAAGAAGACCGAACGATTACGGTCGAAAATCAATTGTGAGAAGAAAAATAAAAAACACAAAATTAAAAGGAAGCTTTTTATTTCTCCTTTCAATCATATGTCATCAAATCAGAATTACTAAATATTAATTGGAAACAAGTTGAGTAAGCAGGAGAGTGCTCCTACCAGAAGGTCTTTGTAAACATCCTAGGGTTAGAAGCAAGTTTTCTAATGGCGTGAATCGATAACTTGAATTATTCATCCAATACTTAGATATGAAATTGTTCAAATTTATACAAAAGATGCACAGTTTCTTTCGTAAGCACAGTGCAGCCGCCATTTTAATCTAGCTTAAATGATTTTTCTGAATGCTCGGCCGATTGAACATGTTCAAATTAAACACTATTCCTTAAATTTTCATGAAAATTGAAAGAAAATAAAAGTACCTAAGTCAATTTTAAATATATATATAGGGTTTTCCAATAAGAGGTGTTATTTTGAATAGATCTTCTGATTTAACACCTTGCGACTTCTTCCTTTGGAGCCACGTGATAGAGAAGGCCTATGCCAATAGCTCAGCGTCAATTCAAGATCTCAAAGATGAAATTCGTGAGGCTATCGAGGACATAGGGCAGCCACTTTGCGATTTGGTAATGGAAAATTTCATGAAGAGGATATGGTCCTGTAAGCGTGTCGTAGTGGTTATTTGCCCAATGTTAGTTATTGCTATTAACGGCATATCTTCTTCTTTATAATGAATTAAACATCCAATCATTTATTTAAAAAAAATGGCATTTTTCTTTTAATATTAAAATAACACCTCTTATTGGAAAACCCTATATGAACCATAAACACGTGTTATCGTTGTTGTAATTCCATATAATTGAAATGGCTATAACTCACTTGATTATGATTCGATCTCAATTAAATTTTGTGAACATATATATCTTATGTCAGTCTATATAATTGCAAAATTTCAAGAAGTTTAAAGGTACCGTTTTGATTTTATGGGCGAAAATGTAAAATCTACAAATCATACTATTATTAACAAAGTTGAGCGAATTTCGATTTCTAAGGTATTTGTTGCCCTTGTACTCATAAAGGTCCACATTCGTGATAATTTTCAGATTTTTCGGCTGAAAGGTGTCCAATCGCGAGGGGGGGGGACACAAATTTTGGGTACATTTTGCCTTCCCGTGGACCCCCTAATTCATGAAATGATTTTTTTATTTCAGATTCTAAAAGTTCTAATCAAGACCTTTCATTTGATACCCCATTCGACTACCTTTGATTAAAAAAAATTTTTAAGGGCCAATTCGTTATTAGGGGGGACCCCCCTTAAACATTTTTTAAATTTTTGTCAAGACCTTAACTTTTGAGAGATCATCACTTCTGACCTTTTCACAAAGTTTGAGCATTCTAGCTTCTATAGTTTCTGAGGAAATCAGCTGTGACGCACGGACAGACGGACAGACGGACAGACGGACAGACGGACAGACGGACGGACGGACAGACGGACGGACAGACGGGTCGCGAAACTAGTAGGTCTTTGTAAAAAAAATTTTTACAAAGACCTAAAAAGAAGAACAAAGCAACCACCTTTATTAAAAATGATATATGTATAACTAAAACCCGCAACAAAAAAGTGTGCTTTGAGCTTACAACTAATATTTAACAAATTAATTGGAATCAATATGATCAAAAAAATATGTTGGCTAATAATAATAAAACAGTTTAATATTCCGAGCTTGAGCAGTTTGCGAGGAATATGGAAGCCGACTTTTTGCTGCTGAGTGAGCAACACCATGATAAATGTTCTGCATCATGATACCCTGATGAAACTGATACTACCGTCATCTGGGTTCGAAATAGTGATTTCCAGGCGGAGAGCTGTGGGCGTGGGGATGGTTTTGTGTGGATTCGGTGCTCAGGGACCACCTTCTTTAGTGTGTACCTAACGCCGAACGAGTCGATATCATCTTTCCAAGCCAAGATTAATAATTTGGAGGGCGCTGTCTCGAATGCAGAGGGCAACATGCTCGTTGGGGGGGACTTCAACGCGAAAGCAATCGAATGGAGCATGTGTAGTGGGTCCTTGTGCTGGGGAATTGAACCCGCCCCACGACACCACAACACTAGCCTGCCAGCGCATTCCCGCGTCTCCAGACAAGGCCATTCCCGGCGAATCTTAACATCTTCTTCCACCGAGGCAGCAGACCATCGCTGCAGTCCTTCGCGGGGAAACCGAGTCCTAGAAATGGAGACCAGGATGGCGCTCATCGTGCTAAACACCGGAAAAAGCCGACTTTCCGCCGTATTGGCTGTGAAGGAACCACACTGGACGTAACATTCGCATCGGAGTCCTTAGTACAGAGGATACACAACTGGAAAGTATTAGAGGACTATTCAGCCAGTGATCATCAGGGCATTCTGCTTGAGATAAGCGATGTTGTCTCCCGACATCCGTGCTCTAGGCTTTCTACAATTGGATGGAACATCGGAAGGATGAACGTCGAGAGGTTCATCGAGGTTCTCACAGCAAGTACACCGCTGCAGGGAGATCCGGAGGGGACAGAAGAACTGGCAGCTCAAGACGTGGTGAACTCAACTATGAGCATCATCACGACTGCTTGCAATGCTTCTATGCCCCATCCAAAACCCCGGCACGGCAAGCCCTCAGTGTATTGGTGGTCAACTGAAATCGCTGAAAAACCGGGGGGAGTGTCATAAGCTTCGGTGTGAGTCTCAACGGGCACGGAACCGTGACGAGGCAAGCAATCGCGCAGCGGCATATAAATTGGCCAGGAAATGCCTTCACAAATTGATCAACAACAGCAAGGCTCGCTGCTGGCAAGATCTAGTGGACAGTGTGAACAAGGATCCATCAGGCCTTGGCTACAAGCTAGTCATGCGGAAGCTTGGTGCCCTACGGAAACCTTGTATACATGATGCGGAAAAGATGAACGAGATAGTACGGGCACTCTTTTCCGCCCATCCCGTCCGTGTTGACGCTATCCATGGTAAAACAGTGGTCGAGTGTCCACTCTTCACACAGCCGGAACTGGAGGAGGCAGTCCTTTGATCGAAAGCGAGGAAGGCTCCAGGTCCAGATGGTGTTCCAGCTGAGGTGCTGCGGCTTGTCTATCAGCATTGTCCTGACTTGCTGCTCAGCACATTCAACGCTTTCCTATGGGACGGGGTTTTCCCGGTACGATGGAAGGTGGCGAGGCTCGTGCTGATCAGCAAGGGGAAGGGAAATCCCGAATCGCCGGCCGTTTGCATACCGCCCGTTATGCATGCTTGATACGGCTGGGAAAGTGCTAGAGAAACTCATCAAGGGAAGACTCACTGACGCGATTCGTGCTGCTGGGGACCTATATTCTCGGCAGTATGGCTTTAGAGCAGGACGTTCTACCAATGATGCGGTTGCAGAGGGGGTGAACGCGGCCCAAAAGGCAGAGGCATATAGTCGCACCAAGTGACGGATCGTCCTGTTGGTGACGCTCGACGTCAGGAAGGCCTTCAACTCTGCTAGATGGGTGGCTATTCTGGATACGCTGTAAAACCCTTTTCAAGTTCCAGAATATCTAATGTGGCATTTGAGGAACTATCTAAAGGACCGAAACCTGCTCTACGACACGACACAGGGCCAACGAAGGATGGAAATTACATCGAGTGTTGCCCAGGGATCTATCCTTGGTCCGGATCTGTGGAACGTGTCTTATGACGGGCTACTGAGACTCGAGATGCCAGATGAGTCGCGCTTGGTCAGCTATGCGGATGATGTTGCGGCTCTGGTTGCTAGACGCACCGTTGAATAGGCGCAACTTAGGCCAGGTATGCTAATGCGGCCAGTGAGGGACTAGATGACTGCTCGCGGGTTCAGCCTAGCACTGGAGAAAACCGAAGTTGTCATCTTGACAAAAAAGAGAATCCCTAGAGTAAGGATGATCAGTATTGGAGATATGCGAATCGAATCAAAGCCATCGGAGAAGTACCTAGGGCTACTGATTGACTCGAAGATGAGTTTCCCTGAGCAAATCATGGCAACGGCCGAGAAGGCTGCTTCAGGAGTATCGGCTCTGAGTTGACTTATGGCCTCTTGATGAGCAGAGATATGGGCCGACGCTCTCAGTAAGAAGGTTTACCGAAAACGGTTGGCACAGGTACAGAGAAGAGGAGCACTGAGGATTGCATCTTCGTATCCAACATTCTTTGATTCGGCGTTGAGAGTTATTGCAGGCGTGATACCTGTCGCAATTCTTGCTAGAGAGCGCCGCACTATTTATCTGCGCCGAAACGAGAATGCGAGGGAGGTGGTTGTCCGCGAGGAGAGACAGCGCTCTCTCTATGTTCGGGTAGTCCTAAAAGATAAAAGGGAATCACAGCAGCTAGAGGCGTTGAGGCTGGGGGATCACTTGTCTGGGACTTCCTCTTCCCCTCTCCCCTCCCGCTAGAAGAGCGATCTTCCAGCTTGAAGGCACCTCACGGCGTAACAAAACGAGCCCTGGCCCGAAGTAATGTGTCAAACGGTTCCAGGCTAGGTTCTCAGGTTGACAGGTCACCTTTTTGCGAACATGGGAGTCCCACACTCTGTGCGTAAATGGGCATTCACCTCTCTACCACAAAAAAATATATATTCCGAGCCTACATGTTAGGTATATCAAATGACAATGAAAATTAATAAACCAAAAAAGAGCTGCAACAAGAAAAACAAAAACTGGAAACCTGGAAAAACCAAAAACTACCACCAATAATTTAGTAATTGTGATTTAGGTACTAAGACCCTGAATGCTCCATCTCAGCTCAACCAACCCGAACATACCCCGCAAATGAGTATCTCCATTGAAACTGTTGATTCCGCGAGCTCAAATTCGCGAAATTGACAGACCATCAATATATAGCATATGATGTATTGTATAATCGGGGGACCCTCAGAATCAAAAGTATACCCATTCATGTCCAAATACATGAATGCTTCTGGAGGAATGAAGCCAATGGTGGAACAAGTCTCAATGTACCCGTCGGTAGCGTGAACCGGCTGTAAAATCCAGCGATTTGCGCTCAAAGTTACAGACTTCGCGAAATGATTTCGAACAAGCGTCAAAATGAATGTATCGACTCTCATCACTTATAGTGTTTTCGATCCGTCTCAGACTTTCTTTATGGACCCGTACATGCGCGAGCATATTTCTTTTCGAAAACTCGTAACATTTCCATTGTACTAGCACTCTGACTATTTATAGCCATATGTCAAAACTGGTCTAAATAGAACCTTGTAACAGATCACTTTGACGTTTTGATAAATATTTTTAGAATGAAAGACCCGTCAAAGAGACACAAACACTTTACGCGCTTTACTGAGCATTATTTTGATATATCCGTTATAGCGCAGATACAGATCTAGATAAACACCGTCGTATCGAACATAGGATTCACATGGAGCCCGTTCAGAACTACCTTCAACAGCCATAATGGGGAAATCTTGCGAATTACGATTTAGGTCTTGACTGGCCAACCGCAGCTTTATCCGAAGCAAAAACGTTTCACATTTTTCTGCATTCTTATTCATTGGCAAATTGTCCGTGTAGGCCTGATCATCGTTGAGCATTTTCAGAATTTTCCTTAAACTAACTGATACCTTCCGGTCTGCCATATAAATTATCAGGTAGTCAGCAAACGACTCTAATAATCACGTTTTGACACTTTAAATCAAAGCTGGTACGTGCCAAAATTCAAGCCTTTCAATTGGTATTAAATGGTTTCTTGTTGCTTATCCTGCCAAATATAAAACACAAATTTTCATAGCTGACAAAATAATCAAGAAAATTTCCACTTGGTACGAGGTCGGAGGCCAATATTTAATTGAAATGAAGAATGGATCTTCTATTCAGGCTTAATTTAAAATCAAAAACTTTTGCTTCAACAACTTCCGAAAATATATGACTCCGTCTCTCAGAGTTTCAAAATGAGTTTAGATCCAGGTAAGATTCTGTAAGCCATCGTATACTATCCTATTTCCATATATATCCAGAGCTGAGTTATTCATTTTGATACTCACCTTATCAAGAAAATCTATTTCATTACTATTGGCTTTAAGATTGTTACTTTTAAGACCATGGCATCTAGATCTTCTGGGCTGATACCCTCAGTTTTTTCAGCCCATTGGCTGCTAGCTTCATTCCTGAAGTATGAATGGATTTTATTTCCAAGATTCTTCTTCTTCTTCGTAGCCCTACAGCCCCTGTCAGGCCTTCGCTTCCTGCAAATAGCGCTTCCAACTGTCTCAGTCCATTGACCACGTCCTCCGATTTCGAAACCCAAGCAGCGATGAACTGTCTTCATCGACTGAGCCGGAACAGTGTTTCCTCGGTTTCTCCACTGGTCTCCGTCCTTCAGTTCTCCCAACGAATACCTTTTTGGGCATCCGTTGTTCATCCATACGATTCATGGGTTCAGCCCATTGCAGCTTCCACAGTCTTACAATCGTTGAGAACTCCAGCTCGGTAGAAATTTCATACAGCTAATGTTTGTATCGAATTCGCCATTGGTCCCCGTCACTCAAAGGCGTTCAATTTATTTGCGGATACTTAGGTTAGGATCCATGTTTCACACCCATAGTATAGAACAGGTCTTATCACAGATTTGTACACTTGGAGCTTTGTTTTCCTGTGGATGCAGCCGGTCTTCAAGATCGTTAAAACTGCATAAAATATTTTATTTGCGGGCTGTATTCTTCGGCGTATTTCGTCTCTTTCATTACTGGTTCTCGCTATTATGGCGCCTAAATACATAAATTAGCTCGCAGTTTTGATACTGTATTCGACAAGTGTAATCTTTTGTGTACTTAAGGTATTTTTCATCGACTGCGTCATGAGTTTTGATTTATTTCAATTGATTTGTAGCCCTTCTAGTTTTGCTTCACTGTCCAGTTTGAGGAAGATTTTTTTGGCAGTTGTTTATGACCGTGACAAAATGTTGATACCTCTTGCAAATGCTACTATTTGGCTCGCAATGTACCCCGGGCATCGACAGGTAGCTTCCTTATGACGTACTCCAGAGTCGAACTGAATAGCAATGCAGGCAGCCCATCTCCCTGCCTTAGTCCAATATTTGTGTCAAAGGCATCGGTGAATTGGTTATTGATCATTTTGGTAAGATGGACTAATTTGGCTGGAATGCCAAATCAAAGCTTTATTTGGTACAGTATATTACGATCAATACTGTCGTATGCTTGCTTAAAGTCAACGAAAATGTGGTGTACGTCTAAGTTGAACTCCCAGCATTTTTCAAGTACCTGCCTGACTGTGAACAATTGGTCTATTGTTGATCTACCTGCCCTAAAACTACCTTGATACTCCCCCATAATACTGTTAGCGTATGATCCGATTTTATTTTCAAAGATTTTAGAAAATATTTTGTTCGCCGTACAAAGAAGTGATATGCCTCTATAATTTTCACACTGTAGCTTGTCACCTTTTTGTAGATAGGGACTATAATTGATTGGCTCCACTCTTTCGGCATATGTTCTTGTTGTCAAATGTGCTGGATGACATTGTGAATAGCTTGATGAGCTCCACTGGAATCTCATTGATTCCCGGCGCTTTATTATTATTGTGGGCCTTGATGATGGATAAAACTTCATCCAGAGTTGGTGGCGCCAATAGAACCTCCCCACAGAAGTCTATGGGCTCCGATGTTCTGGAGCTGTGCGGAGGATTAAGAAAGTTCTTGAAATATGATGCCCATCTTTCCTTAATCTTGGTTGCATCAGTGATGATATTGCCGATGTCATCACGACAGATAGTGGTTTTTGGCTGATAACCACGTTTTAGGCTTTCTACTACTTAACATGCTTGTATTGTATTGTTGCTCACTAGACTTCCATCGATACTTCTCAATTAGTCGTCGTTATATTTTCTTTTCTTAATTCTAATTATCTTGTTCGCTACTCTTCTGAGATTTTCATAGTGTTCTCTATTCGTCCTGGTTTTCATACCTACGTATTCTTTGTACGCCTGATTCTTTTTGTCTAACGCATTCTGGCATTCATTATCGAGCCAATCATTTTTCTTGCACGGGGCTTGATGTCCGATCATCTTCCCTGCTACGGTCTTAAAAGCCGTTTTCACTTCCATCCAGAGCTCGTTGCTTGTCTTTAACAATGCGTCTGATATGATGGAAGCCAGCTCGTTGTCGACGGTCCCCGTGAAATGTTTGGCCACAGACGCCGTTTGGAGTCTTTCGATGTCAAATTTTTATAGCAGGCTGGTCTTTGCCGAATATGCCTTTGAAATACGACATCGATATGTTAATTTGATCAGGTAATGATCTGAGTTACAATTGGCCCCTGGGTGTGTACGAACGTCAAGTATGCTCAAGGTCCATCGCTGTTGGATCAGAACACGGTAGATTTGGTTTTGTGTGTTGCCATCCGGTGATGCCCAGGTTATTTTATGAGTGCGTCGATGCGGAAAGCAAGTCAAACGTATGACTAGATTTTTACTTCATCCAAAGTCAATCAGCCGCTGGCCATTTTCGTTTGTTTCATCGTGAAGGCTATGTCCTTCAGTGGTTCCCCGATGAGATATCTCATTGCCAACTTTAGCGTTGAAATCATCCAGAATTATTTTTGTGTCGTTTGTAGATTGACTAGTCTTTCCAGGTGATTGTAAAACGTTTCCTTCGTTTCTCCGTCCTTTTCTTCGGTGAAGGCGTGAACATTTATCAGCCACATTTCGAAGAATTTCACTTTTAAACGGATCGCACCCAACCATCCATTGACCGGCTTAAAAGCAATAACGTGCGATTTGAACTCCCTACCCACAATCAAGGCCACTCCGAATTCTAAAAAATGTACAGATGTTATAGCCATTTGAATTCCTCCAAATACAACAATCATATACGATATTTCTATTACAATACACGGGCTTTCCATCGAACCAGACACTCAGATAAGATGAATACCAAAAATACATAAGATGAATAACAAAAACACATTTGAAATTGAGGTCAGTCAACGATTACAGCAATATTGGAGCAAAATATTGGCTGATTAAGATGGAGTTCTTTTAAAGCAAGAATGTATTTGCTGTGCATGTCATGAAAGTTTTTCTTGAATTAAATCATTCTACGATACATATTTACATATTGTAGGTTCAGTCCAAAACCCTTCTGACATGAGCGTAGTTCTGTCTCCCCAACTTGTTTTTTTAAAATGAATCCGATGACTTCATTTTGTGCTGGATGGAGAAAGACATCATCCTTTTGATAATTTACTTCCATTACAAAGGCGAAATGGTCACTATCATAAGGAGCACCTGTAATTTCCATTGGGAATTGTTCAATCTGAATTCATGTCTTGCATCAGCAATGCTGAGGCCAAAATATGAATTCATCCTAGGGTAGAAAATCAATTTGATTTTCTGTTACCCACGATTTCAGGAATACACCTCTTGGGTTATTTTTGACGTTCAGCTATGATGTATGCTGAGCATGAATATCACTGGAAAGAATATAATAACTGTTCAGTTCGTGTATTTCGAACATGAAATGGAGCTCCTCCTTTAACTTAAGAACGTTTCTGCACGTTGCATTGGTAGAGATAACGAAGAGGTTATCCCCACCTTGCAGTGAAACATTTCGAGAAATTCAAAGTTTTTAAACTCAGATGTGCCGGTACCACCTCCCTCATCATCGTTACCCTATTGTTTCTTACGAATTCAAAATCTTTAAACGTCATGAAGTGATATGAATCGAAGTTGGTTTCAGTGTGAAACATTATGTCAGACTTTTGCTTAGCCATGAATTCCAGGTTAATTATCCAATCTTGTTGTTGATTTTTTCCGTTAAAGAATTAAGTTGTTGATAGATTTTAAGAAGCATCTCCTTTTTGCTACTTACATTATTTATATTATTGTCTGCTGGTCCTCTAGCAACGAGTTTAAATGATATCTCGGGCTTGACGAAGTTAATAACAGGCTTCACACTGCAGTGTTTGTTTTGGAATATATTGAACCTTTGTATCTTGGTATCAGGGGTATCCTCGATATGATGCTGGATGACGAAAAACAGCGTATTTGACGCAGTAAAATTTTTCTTTAGGCTCCGTTTGGGCCAATTCACTCTCACCAAGGGGCATGAATTTCTGTGCACTTAACGCTCCGGTAGTGCATGGTGCAGTTGGCCGCTGAATGACCAAATCATAGACACCGGTAAAACTGGTTGACTTCTCTTTCTTGGAGGTGTTCCGCCTCACCACTCTAAAATTCAAGTATCTTACCTGTTTTCTCCAGTTGGACTGCTTTTATTTCCTGGAGGTGTTCCGCATCATCCCTCTAAAATTTAAGTATCTTATCTGCTTTCTCTAGTTGGACTACTTTTATGAGAAATTTGCACCAAATAGTTGGAAAATTTTTCTAGACGGTTGATCTCCTTTTTGCAACATTTTTTTAACTAAAATAATCTCGATTACTGGTGCAACTTATTTGAGCATTTAAAGGAGATCAGCCATATTCTCTCCATAGTGAAGATATTTCAACAGGAAGGTCTGATTTTTTTCACTTTTTGGGATGTAGGTAAAGTGCGAAGCCTCCGCAAAACTCGAAGCATCTTTTCCTAACTTAAAGGTAACCAGTAATAAACCCTATAATCCACACATAAGCGGATGTCCCCCGTTTTCTTGCTTACTAACAGTCTACTACTATTATTACTTACTATTTTGCATCTCATACATCGGGAAATGTCTTGTTCAACAAGAAATATTCAATATAAAAATTATCTCGGTGAAAACTAATGAAAATTTTACAGAGGTTGGCAAATAAATGCAATGCATATTTAACAAATAAATTAAAGGAATCATTTACTTTACACCTATGATAAAAGATCAATTAATTTACTAAACGACGGTTAATCTAACATTCCTATTTTTAGCTTAGAGCCCGTCTTTCAAGTCTTCTCCTTGATACCTAGTTGTTAGGCGCATATGCATTCATCGATTTTTGGTATACCAAGCACAATTGACCCACAAAATCGAAAAGTTGGCTGATATCGTATGTAATGGTCGACGTAGTCGGGTTCCAGCATTGTAAATGCTCTTCGTAGATTTTGCAAACACCCTCCATACATTCATTTACGCTTTCGTAATCACTGTACGTCCTAATCTCAGGCCGAATTCCGGATTGTACACGCAAAATTGTATGCGACATCTCTTGACGTTATGTTTACGTTCGCGATGGCAGCGCTGCAGCTATAGGATGCATGCAAAAATGCTGACTATATGATTTATTCGTCAATGTAACGTTATTCCTACGCGCGGTATTAAGAAAACTCGTCTACTAATTCAGATGTTGTATTGCATTTCAATTTCCTCGTTAACGTAATCATTTCGACCGCCGCGTGAAGAAGAAAAAACTAAACCGCCACTTGTCTACTTCACTATTTTTCTTTATCTCAATTATAATAATTCTTCTTTTTTTGGATTTTTAAGTCTTTCGTTTTGATAATAAATTAGAATATCCCAAATATATTTTACTTAAATTTCACTTTAATTTTTTCACTTCCAGTTTAGTCGACTGACCCTTCATTTTCACTTTACTGAAATAACTTTGCTTTTCCCGATCACATATGTCTGCATTCAGTTGTTTAAATTTTTACACAAGTACTTGCATAAATAGAATACGAAATCGATGAAGGTCTATTATATCCGAAAGAGACTCATTTGCCATATTTTTTGTTTTTAAATTTTAAATACGAGACGATTATTTATTTGCTTTCCTCTTAACTTTTCAAGCACAATCACCGTATGCAACTTGTCCCTCAGGGTTTTTTAAGTTAAGTAGCCATCTCAGCGATGCATGGTCCGTTCGAAAAACAAATTTCTGGCCATATAGGTACTTGTGGAACTTCTTGGTGGCCTCTATTATAGACAATAGCTCCTTCTGGTCACGCAGTAGTTCCTCTCACTTTCTGAGAGAACTCGACTGTAATACGAGAAGACTCTTTGTTCCCCATTGATCTTATGGGAGAGTACAGCTCCTATCCCACCATTGCTCGCATCGGTGTCAACTACAAACATTTTTCCCGGTTTCGGATATGCCAGTACGGGTGATTCCCACAGCTTCTCCTTCAAGGTCTCAAAGGCTGCCTGGCATTGTTCATTCCAGACATACGGACGATTTTTCTCGGTTAGCTGATGGAGACACTCAGCTATTTTGGCAAAGTCTTTGACGAATCTTCGATAGTAGGTCGCCAGAACCAGAAAACTTCGTAGTCGGCGCTTGTTGTTTGGTGTTGGCCAGCTTTTCACGGCTTTAATTTTCCCAGGGTCTGTTTTGACCCCTTCTGCTGATACGACGTGTCCCGGGTATTTTACTTCAGCTGCGAAAAGGGTACAGTTGTCGGGACTAAGTTCCAAATTTTCCAGTCGCAATCGGGAGAAAACCTCTTCCAAGCTCCACACATGCTCTTCGAACGTTCTCCCAGTAACAATGATGTCATCTAGGTACACCAAGCAGGTTTTCCAGGTTAGGCCTTGTAGCACGTATTCCATCAGGCGTTTGAAGGTGGCTGGAGCATTGCAAAGCCCAAATGGCATCACCATGAATTGCCACAATCCGGTCCTTCTCGTCGATTTCTACCTGCCAGCAGCCGCTCTTGAGATCGAGTGTAGAAAACCATTTTGCGTCGGCTAAAGTGTTCATGATGTCGTGGAAGCGGGTAACTATCTTTTTTAGTGATGTCATTAAGCTGCCTATAGTCGACAAAAAAAGGAGTGCTATCATCCATATTCTTTACTAGAACTACCGGCACGGCCCATGGACTGACAGAAGGCTCGATAACACCTTGTTGTTCCATGTCCGAGATCAATGCGCTCACTTCTCGGTGCTTGCCAAATTGAATTGGCTTGCTTGAATAACTGCACTGGCAATTTGGTCTGCTTCAATATTGCAGGCGTAAATTCCCGGGCTTTGTCTGTGTCTTGCCTCCTTTTCCAATGATGGTCGTGAGTATTTATTTATTTATTTCGACCAACATACAGACTAAAGTCTAATTAGAAGATTGGTTCAAACAATATAAATGAAAAGTACATCATAATATATATATATATATATATATATATATATATATATATATATATATATATATATATATATATATATATATATATATATATATACTAGGCTAGGTATTTAAAATTAAATTCTTAAGTCTATGCTTATAAATTACTAAAGATGGAGGGTACGGGCCAAACTCCATAGCCTTGTGGTTTTTTGGCAGACGCGGCAATGGTGAATTGTAAAATGTTTCCGTTCTTGCAAATAGAGTTTGGTAAGTTCCTTCATTTCTAGAGGGATAATTAGATGTCCGCATTGTCAGTAACTCTCTTACATTTGTATGCAACTGATGATGGTGAAGCTTATATAGGAGACATTCATCTGGATAGTGTCTACGAGATGATAAGGATGGGAAGTGCAGAAAAGAAAGTCTGTCTTCATAAGATTGGTACGGGACTTTAAATTTAAAGAATAATATTCGGGTGAACTTCCGTTGTACAGATTCCAGCAGTGAGTCTAAGTGTGAGTCTAAATACTTGTAAAATTTGGCACAATACTCGAGGATAGGGCGAACAGTTCTTATATAAAGATGTACTGGAGACAGGATATTTCCAAAGATGGATGAGTGACGAAGAACTAATCCGGAAACCCGAGAAGCACGTGCCATGATGTCGAGGATGTGCTCTTCGAACTTGAGTCACAGGTCTAAGATCACCACTAAGTCTTTGAACTTGATCACTACAGATAAAGGCTCATTGTGTAGGCTATATGGACATGATATTGGGTTCGATTTTGATGAGAAAGTCATTTTATGACATTTTTTCACATTAAGGGAAAGAAAATTTGATTCACTCCAATTGCATAGGACGTTTAGGTCATTTTGGAGGGAAAAGCAATCATCAATACATCTAATTACTTTAAAAACTTTAAGATCATCAGCATAGAGAAGACATGGAGCATCAATTAAAGAGGGGAAGTCGTTAATGTATATTAGGAATAAAAGCGGCCCCAGGATGGATCCTTGAGGGACACCAGTCTGTGGATAGAAGGAGTGAGATAACACTCCACAGAGACTTACTCTACAAGAACGATTGTTTACGTATGAATGAGATAAGCCAAGAGAGCAAACAACCAGAAATACTATGTTGTATTAGCTTTTTACACAGTACGTTATGATTTACTTTATGAAACGCCTTGGCAAAATCAGTATAAAGGACGTCAACCTGAAAGTGCTTATCAAGGGCTTCACCAACAATATGAGTAAACTCAAGTAGGTTTGTAGTCGTCGACCAACCTGGAAGAAAGCCATGTTGGACAGGAGACATCGAGGAGCATATAAGTTCATTAATATGATTATGAACGAAACGTTCTATGATCTTCAGGAAACAAGATAGAAGTGAGATTGGACGGTAGTTGGAGACACACGAAAGAGGACCAGATTTATGAATTGGGAAGATGTTGGCTGTCTTCCAGAAGCGGGGAAAAACTCCGGAGGACAAGCTGGTGTTAAAAATAAAACTCAGAGGAACACTTAATGAAGAGGACAGAGATTTGACGAACACATTTGGAATTCCGTCTAGTCCAGAACCAATGCTTGTGTCAAGAGTATTAATGATGGACTCGATATCTGCAGGGCTAACTGCAGGAGCACTATCAGCCAGAGAAAAATGAAGAGGGAAACCATGAAAAGAATCAGAGGCTGAAGAGGAAGTTATAGTGGAAAAGAAGTCCGCGAACAAGTTGGAAATGGATTCCAGTGTTGAACTTTGTTTATCATTCCAGTACATGGTGCTAGGAAAGTGCGGGGAGGACGTTAGATGATTAATGTATGACCAGAATGGTTTTGACTGGTTGGAATGAAGTGACTGCTCTATGTGCGTAAAGTAACGGGATCTAGAGTTTTCATTATAAGAGTCAGGATCACCGGTTAATTTAAACTTTTGGTGATGTCTGTTCTTAAACTTCATTTCGACCGCCGCGTGAAGAAGAAAAAACTAAACCGCCACTTGTCTACTTCACTATTTTTCTTTATCTCAATTATAATAATTCTTCTTTTTTTGGATTTTTAAGTCTTTCGTTTTGATAATAAATTAGAATATCCCAAATATATTTTACTTAAATTTCACTTTAATTTTTTCACTTCCAGTTTAGTCGACTGACCCTTCATTTTCACTTTACTGAAATAACTTTGCTTTTCCCGATCACATATGTCTGCATTCAGTTGTTTAAATTTTTACACAAGTACTTGCATAAATAGAATACGAAATCGATGAAGGTCTATTATATCCGAAAGAGACTCATTTGCCATATTTTTTGTTTTTAAATTTTAAATACGAGACGATTATTTATTTGCTTTCCTCTTAACTTTTCAAGCACAATCACCGTATGCCTGTGTATCTAAGTCCCACCTGGCTGTGAAACTTTAACGTTGATCATTTTATCCTTTAAAAATTATATTTTACTTATTTTTCCTGCTCTTTATAAGCTGAATCACATGCTATCAAAGAGCACGGTAATGCAGAATGCGTGTAAACTCCATCAAACATTTATATGTTCCAAATTAGTTCAAGTTTTATCATTATATCATAAAAATAATCATCACTACACCCCCCTCATGGGTCTTTGATTCTTACTCGTCAGTCCGAACTTAACTCCTTCACATAAACTAGAATTAAAAATAAAATGCCATTCTGAACACCTCCGCCGGTCGGCCCGTCTATAATAAGCCCTTCATGCGATCTTTCACCAGTATCGTACACAGCCATCCAATACAACCACCATGACTAGCAAACTCGTCCAAGCAGACACAGTTTATCCTGCAATCCTTTTTTTAACCCCTTAGTGCAAAATCTCCATTACGTCTCGAGTGATAACTCCCTCCTCGCAGAGTTATCACGTCATGATTGGTGAAGCCAACACATGTTGGTACAATTGACTTAGGAAATGAAAACCATCACTATCTCCATCACAACCTGTTCAACTTTGGCTGATGTTGTTCGACTGCATGCATGAAAACAAGATCGACTGTAATTCAATTTCTCCTGCACAATCACTACACGAAGGTGATAACCACGACGTGACAGCCGTTTTTGTTTTATACGGGTATATTTCGTTTCTGAGACTTCGCACGGTTGCGTGCTTGAAAGTTGTAAAAGGCAAAAATGCAGGTAAATCCGGAGACTCTTGTCAAGGTGAAGAGGGCGCAAGCCACTGAGAAGTTCAACGATGACAATATCAGTAGCACAATGGAGAAAGTTTTCTATTTTTTCCCGAAGCTTTTAAAAGTGGAAACACGTTTCTTTCATGGTGTCCGCGATTGCAGTGAACTCAGAAAATCAGTCGAACAATTGCAGGGCTGTTATTTGCACAAGTTCCGACTATTTTCAACTATTTTAGGAGGGAATGAAATTTCTTTTTCGCCGTTTTCTGTACAAATTCCGTTGCGATAGGAGCTTCACCAATGGCGCGATGGCGGGCAATTTCTCACTTTACAAATTTATACGACGGCCAAATCTTTTTATCGCGAAATTTCGCGTTAAAGTTCCCGGCAAGCTGTCGACAAGGTGACGGAGACGACGCGCACGGTAATTTTCCTCCTAAATCGTTTCCTTTGATCGCGGCTCTCGCGTGTGTTTGCCGGTTCGGGATCTTAGGTGGACTCCTCGATACGTCCAAATCTTTCTTCATTTCCCTGTGTCGCAACGGTGAATCGAATCCCGCTGCTCGCTCAGCCCAGTTAGATTGCATTCGGTAATGCAATGCACGGATGGGATGCACTAAATCAGTGCTCCCATGTCCAAAATTTTTACTTGCAGATTTGATTTCTTTTTTAGGGTTTTGTAAAATAATTTTACAAAACCCTACTAGTTTCGCGACCAGTCTGTCCGTCTGTCCGTCCGTCCGTCCGTGTGTCACAGCAGTTTTTCTCGGAAACTACTTAAGCTAGAAACATCAAAATTTTGTGTAGGTGTAAAATGGTGATCTCTGCAAAGATCAACTACAAAAAAAATTTATATGGTATTTAAGGGGGGTCTCCCCGTATAAGAGAGTGACCCCCCGAAAAAAAAATTTAATTGAAGGTAGCCGATATGGATATCAAATGAAAGGTCTTGATAAGAACTTTTCAAAACAGGTCTTAGTTTGGCAAAATTTGCTTCGAGGGGCGCACAGGGAGGGGAAATACACGAAAAATTTGTGTCCACCCTCGCGATTGGAGACCTGTGATCCGAAAAATCTGAAAAAAATCAGGAATGTAGGCCTTGGTGAGTACAACAACAACAAATACGTGAGAAGTCGCAATTCACTCAACTTTGTTAGTAATAGTATGATTTATCGATTTTATGTTTTCTTGAATAAAATCTTAACGGTACCCTTAAATTCAATGAAATTCAGTACGTAGATGTTTATTTATAACGCGCACAGGGAGGGGAAATACACGAAAAATTTGTGTCCCCCCTCGCGATTGGAGACCTGTGATCCGAAAAATCTGAAAAAAATCAGGAATGTAGGCCTTGGTGAGTACAACAACAACAAATACGTGAGAAGTCGCAATTCACTCAACTTTGTTAGTAATAGTATGATTTATCGATTTTATGTTTTCTTGAATAAAATCTTAACGGTACCCTTAAATTCAATGAAATTCAATACGTAGATGTTTATTTATAAGTTTGATCTATCCTGCAAGTTTCATAAAGATTGAATCATATTTAGCGAAGTTGTAGCGGTTTGAATTTTCCTGTATTACTATGGAACAATATGCCCTGTATTACTATGGAAACATATGCTTTTTTTATGTTTTCTTGAATAAAATCTTAACGGTACCCTTAAATTCAATGAAATTCAATACGTAGATGTTTATCTATAAGTTTGATCTATCCTGCATGTTTCATAAAGATTGAATCATATTTAGCGAAGTTGTAGCGGTTTGAATTTTCCTGTATTACTATGGAACAATATGCCCTGTATTACTATGGAAACATATGCCTATGGAACAATATGCGCTTTTTACCGACTCAGACACTACAGTTTTGCTAGGATTTGCATGAAAATTTCAGGAATGATAGGTGTCATGTATATCTTTGAGAATCGGTTCAGCTAGTGCTATCAGTAGTCTTAAAACAAAATAGTGGCTGTTTTAAATGCGAAGATTGAATAATTTTGAGTTATTTTTTCCCAACTTCAACGTTTAAGGTGCATGCTTTGAACACTTGATTCAATTTAATGAATGACTCAAGGTGAGTACCTACAATTAATGCTCATAAGTGAAACAAGTCAAGGAGGTGGGAGAGAGCTCCTAGCAAAAGTGTTTTGTAACCATTCTAGGATTCGAAAAAATTGGCCATTAATCGATGATAACAGTACAGGAGAGTGGCCCCTGAAAAAAATTCATCAAACGTAGCCGATATGAGTATGAAATGAAAGTTTTCATGGGAGCTTTTCAAAACAGTTGTTAAACTGTCAGTTTTTGCTTCAGTGGGGGCACGGGGGGGAAATACATGAAAAATGTGTTTCCTCCGTCGCGGATGGACATCTGAAATAATTATCAAGGGAGACATTTATGAGTATAATAATACCAAAAACCTTAGAAGTCGAAATTTGTTCAACTTTGTTAATAATAGTGTGATCTTCGTATTTCATATTTTCTCCAATTAAATCGTCTTTGACATTTTTCTTGATTTGATTTGATCTGGTGACTGCATTTTGTAAATTGAATACAAAACCCTTCTGACATGAGCGTAGGTCTGGTTACCCAACTTGTTTTTAAATAAACAGAAGTAAAGAAAGATTTTAAATAATAATAAAAGGATAAATATTTATTAGGAATATAACTAAAAGGAAACAGTTGATTCTTATACAAAGGAAAATTGATATAAAATTACATTTAATGATAATAATAAGAAAAAAAAATTTATAATTTACAATTATGAATGGAAGTGATGGAATCTATTTCCAAATCTGCAGTTAAAATTTCGGATAAGGGCTAGCTAGTTTTTCGAGCAGTTTGTTTGTGCGACTGCTCGATTACTACTGTCGCGTGTTATGGTTTGCGGCCAATAATTTTAATATTCCGGGAAAATGAAAACGCACTGTCTTTTAACTTAAGTTAAAAGAGTTTATTTACAAAGAATCCACAATCATGAATTTCACTATTTTACATATCGCATTTAAATCTAATTTTTAGTGTCTATCAACATTTTATTTCAACTGTCTATAACACTTCACTATTAATCAATATCACGTTTACTTCTCGCTCCATTATATCGCAGTTTTACTATCGTGGTTTTAGTTTTTCCCCCCCATTCATTCAGCTCGGCTGTATATAGGGTCTCTAGTCATTGAATCCATTTCACGTTCATTGGCGAACTACCTGGAATATTCGAGCAATTCTGAATGGCGCAATGACGTCACTTTCAGATGTTGATCATGCTTGGTGGATTCTTGTGCTTTCGAGTACATTCGTTTGTGGACCATGATGTTTTTAATAGTTGCGAAGGCAATTGCGACAGTAGCTCGCAGAATTATTTGCACATGTAACACTGCCCCCACTTCAGTTCTTTTCGCCCCGAAAAGCTGTGTCGCCAGTTGTAGTCAAGTCTCCCTGGATGAAATATATGGCAAGATGGTCCAGGTGCACGATTTTCATTTTGGCTCTCTTCTTACGGTGTTCCTGTATGCGATATACGACGTCGTTGATTCGCTTTGTAACTCGGTATGGTCCCTCCCAATTATGTTGCAACTTTGGAGACCTACCCTTCCGCCGTTGTGGGTTATATGGCCACACCAAGTCATCTTGCTGGAAGCCAGTAGAATTTGCCTTTACATCATACTGGTCTTCATGCGGTCAGTAGACGATTCGAGGTGTTTTCGCACTGTCCGATGTATCTGGTTCAACCGTTGCCTTAGTTCACCTGCGTACTCCAAGATCGTTTGGGGTTTCTCAGGGGGTGTTCCGAACTTTATATCCGCTGGCAGACGAATTGTCTTTCCAAAAATGACTTCGGCATGGGCTTGGTCCATCGATGCATGCTCGGCAGCTCTGTACGCCATCAAAAATAGTGGAATGTGTCAGTCCTAGTCCCTTTGGTTCTCGTCAACCATCTTGGCCAGGTGTTTATTGAGTGTGCCATTGAAACGCTCGACCATTCCATCGGATTGGGGATGCAGCGGTGTTGTCCTCGTTTTCCGTATTCCCAGCAGCTCGCACATTTCGCCAAAAACCAGTGAATCAAAGTTTCGGCCTTGATCCGAATGTAGTTCACGCCGTACCTACTGACCCAATTTAACACTAGCTGTTCGGCGACAGTAGTTGCTTCTTGATTGGGAATGGGATAGACCTTGGACCACTTGCTGAAATGATCGGCCACAACCAGCGTGTATCGATTTCCCCATTCGGATTCATGAAAGGGTCCTGCGATATCAACAGCAATCCATTCAAACGATAAACCCACGTTGTAGGATTGCATTTGTCCTCTCAGTCGTCGCTTTGGACCTTTGATTGAAGCGCAAATTGTGCATCTGCGACACCAATGCTCTACCTCTTCTCGAGCGTGAAGCCAGTAGAACCTTTCTCACGATTTCACTAAGGCCTTGTTAACACCAAGGTGGCTTCCCGAGGATCATTCGTGCATTTCCTTAACCACATCGTGGATTCGGCTTTTGGGACATATAGGTTGCATCCTATAAGAGCTACCATCCGCCGTTTCCCATTTCCGCTTGAGTATGCCACCCGCCACCTGAAGAAAGTTCCATTGTGCCCAACAACTTTTCAGGTTTTCGCCATGCATCGAAACGTCCTTCCACTCAGGTCGCCCAGTTGTCTTCTTCCATACGAGCAATGGTTCGATGTCTTCATCGGCTAACTGGGCATTTTGAATCTCCTCCGATGACCAACCTTCATCAAATTTGGCTGTTATCACTTGCAGATCAACGGTCGGTTCACTTCCCTCAATCCGTTGGCAATGCTTGCAGTTAGGTGGACATGGACGGTGAGAAAGGGCGTCAGCATTTCCATGAACTCCACCCTTCCGGTGAACAATTTCGTAGTCGTATGACTGCAATCATTCGATCCATCTCGCAACTTGACCCTCGGGGTTTTTGAAGTTAAGTAGCCATCTCAGCGATGCATGGTCCGTTCGAAAAACAAATTTCTGGCCATATAGGTACTTGTGGAACTTCTTGGTGGCCTCTATTATAGACAATAGCTCCTTCTGGTCACGCAGTAGTTCCTCTCAGTTTCTGAGAGAACTCGACTGTAATACGAGAGGACTCTTTGTTCCCCATTGATCTTATGGGAGAGTACAGCTCCTATCCCACCATTGCTCGCATCGGTGTCAACTACAAACATTTTTCCCGGTTTCGGATATGCCAGTACGGGTGATTCCCACAGCTTCTCCTTCAAGGTCTCAAAGGCTGCCTGGCATTGTTTATTCCAGACATACGGACGATTTTTCTCGGTTAGCTGATGGAGACACTTAGCTATTTTGGCAAAGTCTTTGACGAATCTTCGATAGTAGGTCGCCAGAACCAGAAAACTTCGTAGTCGGCGCTTGTTGTTTGGTGTTGGCCAGCTTTTCACGGCTTTAATTTTCCCAGGGTCTGTTTTGACCCCTTCTGCTGATACGACGTGTCCCGGGTATTTTACTTCAGCTGCGAAAAGGGTACACTTGTTGCGACTAAGTTCCAAATTTTCCAGTCGCAATCGGGAGAAAACCCCTTCTAAGCTCCACACATGCTCTTCGAACGTTCTCCCAGTAACAATGATGTCATCTAGCTACACCAAGCAGGTTTTCCAGGTTAGGCCTTGTAGCACGTATTCCATCAGGCGTTTGAAGGTAGCTGGAGCATTGCAAAGCCCAAATGGCATCACCATGAATTGCCACAATCCGGTCCTTCTCGTCGATTTCTACCTGCCAGCAGCCGCTCTTGAGATCGAGTGTAGAAAACCATTTTGCGTCGGCTAAAGTGTTCATGATGTCGTGGAAGCGGGTAACTATCTTTTTTAGTGATGTCATTAAGCTGCCTATAGTCGACAAAAAAAGGAGTGCTATCATCCATTTTCTTTACTAGAACTACCGGCACGGCCCATGGACTGACAGAAGGCTCGATAACACCTTGTTGTTCCATGTCCGAGATCAATGCGCTCACTTCTCGGTGCTTGCCAAATTGAATTGGCTTGCTTGAATAACTGCACTGGCAATTTGGTCTGCTTCAATATTGCAGGCGTAAATTCCCGGGCTTTGTCTGTGTCTTGCCTCCTTTTCCAATGATGGTCGTGAGTATTTATTTATTTATTTCGACCAACTTACAGACTAAAGTCTAATTAGAAGATTGGTCCAAACAATATAAATGAAAAGCACATCATAATATATATATATATATATATATATATATATATATATATATATATATATATATATATATATATATACTAGGCTAGGTATTTAAAATTAAATTCTTAAGTCTATGCTTATAAATTACTAAAGATGGAGGGTACGGGCCAAACTCCATAGCCTTGTGGTTTTTTGGCAGACGCGGCAATGGTGAATTGTAAAATGTTTCCGTTCTTGCAAATAGAGTTTGGTAAGTTCCTTCATTTCTAGAGGGATAATTAGATGTCCGCATTGTCAGTAACTCTCTTACATTTGTATGCAACTGATGATGGTGAAGCTTATATAGGAGACATTCATCTGGATAGTGTCTACGAGATGATAAGGATGGGAAGTGCAGAAAAGAAAGTCTGTCTTCATAAGATTGGTACGGGACTTTAAATTTAAAGAATAATATTCGGGTGAACTTCCGTTGTACAGGTTCCAGCAGTGAGTCTAAGTGTGAGTCATAATACTTGTAAAATTTGGCACAATACTCGAGGATAGGGCGAACAGTTCTTATATAAAGATGTACTGGAGACAGGATATTTCCAAAGATGGATGAGTGACGAAGAACTAATCCGGCAACCCGAGAAGCACGTGCCATGATGTCGAGGATGTGCTCTTCGAACTTGAGTCACAGGTCTAAGATCACCACTAAGTCTTTGAACTTGATCACTACAGATAAAGGCTCATTGTGTAGGCTATATGGACATGATATTGGGTTCGATTTTAAAGAGAAAGTCATTTTATGACATTTTTTCACATTAAGGGAAAGAAAATTTGATTCACTCCAATTGCATAGGACGTTCAGGTCATTTTGGAGGGAAAAGCAATCATCAATACATCTAATTACTTTAACAACTTTAAGATCATCAGCATAGAGAAGACATGGAGCATCAATTAAAGAGGGGAAGTCGTTAATGTATATTAGGAATAAAAGCGGCCCCAGGATTGATCTTTGAGGGACACCAGTCTGTGGATAGAAGGAGTGAGATAACACTCCACAGAGACTTACTCTACAAGAACGATTGTTTACGTATGAGATAAGCCAAGAGAGCAAACAACCAGAAATACTATGTTGTATTAGCTTTTTACACAGTACGTTATGATTTACTTTATGAAACGCCTTGGCAAAATCAGTATAAAGGACGTCAACCTGAAAGTGCTTATCAAGGGCTTCACCAACAATATGAGTAAACTCAAGTAGGTTTGTAGTCGTTGACCAACCTGGAAGAAAGCCATGTTGGACAGGAGACATCGAGGAGCATATAAGTTCATTAATATGATTATGAACGAAACGTTCTATGATCTTCGGGAAACAAGATAGAAGTGAGATTGGACGGTAGTTGGAGACACACGAAAGAGGACCAGATTTATGAATTGGGAAGATGTTGGCTGTCTTCCAGAAGCGGGGAAAAACTCCGGAGGACAAGCTGGTGTTAAAAATAAAACTCAGAGGAACACTTAATGAAGAGGACAGAGATTTGACGAACACATTTGGAATTCCGTCTAGTCCAGAACCAATGCTTGTGTCAAGAGTATTAATGATGGACTCGATATCTGCAGGGCTAACTGCAGGAGCACTATCAGCCAGAGAAAAATGAAGAGGGAAACCATGAAAAGAATCAGAGGCTGAAGAGGAAGTTATAGTGGAAAAGAAGTCCGCGAACAAGTTGGAAATGGATTCCAGTGTTGAACTTTGTTTATCATTCCAGTACATGGTGCTAGGAAAGTGCGGGGAGGACGTTAGATGATTAATGTATGACCAGAATGGTTTTGACTGGTTGGAATGAAGTGACTGCTCTATGTGCGTAAAGTAACGGGATCTAGAGTTTTCATTATAAGAGTCAGGATCACCGGTTAATTTAAACTTTTGGTGATGTTTGTTCTTAAACTTCAGAGTTTCTAAGATATCACGGTTGAGCCAAGGTGGCTCAGAGCTCTTTTTGGACCTACATAGGGGTGTAAATTGACGGGTAAGTGAGTCGAGGTGGGAATAAAATTTAGTAAGAGCTTCTTCGCAATCAAGGCCGTCAAAAAACGAGAACCAATCAAGTGAATTCAAAGATTCCGACAATGCGTTGTAATTGGCTTTCCAGAAGTTGAACTTGGGTGGCTGATGGCATTTAATTGTTTTTGGAAAGCTCATGCTGATGTCCAACAATAGAGGAGGATGATGGGGGTCAGGAGATACATAGGAGTGAGGTGCAGCATCTACGTGTATATGCCCAGTATCAATGTTCGACATTACAAGATTTAGCATCCGATTGTTTATATTTAGAACGTAATTTAATTGGTCAAGGGAAGATTGGGAAAGAAAATTCGAAAGTAATACAGACTGTCGATTAGAAAACAAGATATCTATAGATGACGCTAAGTCCCATTCTACGGAAGGAAGACTGAAGTCACCACAAATAATAATACGTGAAGTGGGATGAAGCGAAAGACAATACGATGATATTGAGTCAAGTAGTGAATCATAAAAGTCAAAAGAAGAGTTACAGGGAAGATAGATGCAGAATATGAACAAAGGGGCGGAAAGAGTATAGATTTTGACAAGTACGTGCTCGGTTAAGTCTGGGGGATGAAAATTGTCGCAGAGCTCACTGGAAAGATCTTTAGCAACAGCAATCAGTACTCCACCACCATCAGATTTCATTGTCAGATTAAAATCACGGTCCCTCCGATAGACAATGTGATTTGGGAAAAATTCCGAGCTTTGTATACCACTCTTCAACCAAGTCTCAGTTAAGCAAATAATGTTGTCATTTGCAAGAATGTACGAAACGCTAAGACTATGTAATTTGGTCCGCAAGCCTCTTACTTTACTCTTTTGATAATAAAAGTTAATATTATTTAAAGTTTTAGTGTTTGTTATGCGTTGATTTTTCAATGAGGAGTTCTTAGGAAATTTCGCCTTCTGGGAGGATTGTAACGTTTGACTAAAGTTCCATCCGGCCACAAATGTCGATTCAACAAAGCGTTACATTCCGCTGGAACACTAATTTTGAAGGAAGCGATCTGACGATGAGGAAGATTTTCTTTTGTTTATCGCCTCTATAATGCATGTCAAGCACACTCATTATAGCAGCCGAGATTGGGTGCAACTCAACGGGGATAATCTGCAAAAGCTCGGGAGCTTCCAATTCCTTTTTCGCTTTTTCCATTTCATGGTTGATTCTCTCCTCGACCTGGCTGACCTTCTCATCGTCCTGGTGAATCTTTTCGTTGATGAGTTTAATTTGTTCGGTCAGCCTACCGAGCTCCGCTTTTATTTCGGTTGACTGTTTTTGCAAATCTGCCTTGATTTCGATCGCCTGTTGGTCCAGCTTCGCTGATTGTTCATTTAGATTTGCTGATTGCTCATCAAGTTTCGCAGTTAAGCAGGATGAATGTTCATTTAGCTTCGCAGTTGAACTGGATGACTGTTGTCCCTGCTCTTGCTGCATCAGCATCAACATTTGCATCCGCGCTTTTTCTGGTTTCTTCGATTTTGGTGTTCCTGTTTCTCCCCCTTCTGCACCTTTTTCCGCATCTGAGGGCTCACCCGAATCCAGATACACGCCTTCCGATTCAATCGTGCCACGCAAGCGTGCACTCAATGCAAATCTTACGTAGCCAGATTTCGCTGTTCCAATTCTTCCTTAAGCTCCGATATGGTCAATTGATTAATTCTTAAATGTAAGCTTTGTGACATTTTTATTGTTTTGGCTTTTTTTCCTCTATTAGTTTCCCCGTTAAATTTGACTATTGTGCACTTTGAAAATGCTCTTAAGTTTTCACTTTCAAAATTTTCTTTCTCACTTCTCGACACCACTGTCGCGTGTTATGGTTCGCGGCCGATAAGTTTAATGTCCCGGGAAAGTGAAAACGCGCTGTCTTTTAAATTAAGCTAAAAGAGTTTATTTACTGAGAATGCACAATAATTAATTTCACTATTTTACAAACCACACTTTAGTTTACTTTTCACTTGTCCTATCAATTTATGTTTCCAATGCCTTCAAATATATCACGAAAAACCTTTACTTCACTATCAATCAATATCGCCTTTAATTTGCGTTCTACACCTTTCGCTGTTTTGCTATCGCCGTTTCACTATTACTATCTCCCCCATTCATTCAGCTTGGCTTTATATAGGGTCTCTAGTCATTCAATCCATTTCTCGTATATTCGCGAATATTCTGACGAGAACTACCTGGAATATTCGAGAAATTCTGAATACCCGCAGTGACGTCACTTTCAGATATTGATCATGGATCTACTTGGTCCATTCTTGTACTTTCGAGTACATGCTTTTGATATCATTCGTTTACTTTTCTTGGTTGTTTCTACTCAATCAATATTGATCATGATGTTATTAATAGTTGCAACAACAATCACGACAGTGGCTCGCAGAATTGTGTGGACATGTGTCAATATTAAAGATGAGACAACAATGGCGTGCTGCAAGTTAATCTGGGTAAAGGATAAATTCAATGTTCCCTCTTTATACGTTTTCATTTAGTATAAGCGACAATAAGTCTTCATAGAAGCAGATGAAGACGCAACAACAAAGCAGACCTCAAAAGATCCGCACAAGCCAGATTGGTCCTGGCCACGAGGGCAGTTTTCAAGCTATTGGCCTGTACACTATTGCTTTGCTTACAGCAAATTATCTTCCAAGCTTGCGTAGTTACTTCTGAGTTTTGCATACTAAGGGATCAGAATGTCCATAGGATCCTTCACTGTTGTTGAGATCTGTATTACAGCCCTAAAGTTGGCCTTCAATCACAAATGTCAACTTTGCGTCTTTATAAGTAGGAGCCTTGGGAGCTTCCGCTTTGGTAAACCATTCCTTGGTCTATTCGTGAAGGTTTTTAGCATGTAAGATGCCTCCGCCGAGAAACAGACCATTCATTCTGCATGGAATAGTGATATTCCCCAAGATTTTAAATAAGTGTTCGGATAATGCCCTCTCGCACTCAACATCAACCGGGCCTCTGTTGTTCAATCTAATGCATACAATAAGTGACTTTGCAGCAGCTTCTACGTGGTCATCACATATCAAGGTTGATATCTTAGAGTGAGTCTGTTTCCTGAGCCTCGGTACCCTGAAGATCCTGGTTCATGGTGACCATCTCGCATCCCCAATGTTTTTGAGCCTTTAGCTAGTCAAAACATAACTCGAACACTCCATAATATTATTATGTATTAGGTTTTCGACTTTTCTATTTACTACCAAATTTACACAGTTTTTCAATGTTAGGAAAACTGGAAAAACTAGACGAAATGACCGAAAAACCCAAGTTTCATCAAAATCTTTTTAGAAATTTGGCCGCTAGTTGATCACAAAAATTTGAGAAAATTGCATTTTTGAAGTGCCACTCTTTTGAAACCTCTTCTCATAAGAAGGTCAAAATTACATCATTGGTATACCTTATAAGTACCTGCCTTAATTTTGAATTTCGTATTAATTAAAGAAAAATTATGACTTTTTCAGGCTTTCAAACTTCCTAATTTTGAAGAGCTGCCATTTTGAAATTAGGAATCTCTAAAACGTTCACTTTTTTACCAAGATACTTTCTGTTCCTACCTTGTAAAAATATCATCAAAATCGGCCCTACAATGGCGTATTGACTATAGCAACAAATTTTTGCAGGTTCTTTTACCACAAAATGGCCCCCACTACGTTTCAGACGGGTTAACATTGACTCTTTAATTGTGAGCTTCATTATACAATTCAATAAACTTTTATGCCAAATTCCGCCAAAATAGGAGCTCAATTTTAGTCAAAGCAGAAATCAAGCATATGGCCGCCATTTATAGTATTTCCGCTTGGCTGATTTAGCTGTATAATTAAAGTTGTCGAGATTTTAGCCAGATATACCATTCCTGAAAATGTTATGCACATCAAAGCAAAATTGGGACCTCCAGAGTACTATGCAATTTTCTCTTGGATAAAAAGAGAATGAACTGACTCACTGACTGCCATTCAGTTTAAAGATATACTCGTACATATGAAACTGATAACCTTCTTTCCTTTGGAAGTTGGTTAAGAATGAACTGCGATTTGCAGCATCTCTACACTAGCTTACATTTCACGCTTAACAAAATCCACACCACCCATCATAAATTCAATGAACTTTAATTCAAAACATCCTTTCAACCCTTCTTTTAACTTTAAGGAGGAAAACGCGTCTCGAGCTTGTACGAGTATCTTCAGCAGTCATGGGAATAGAATTCTCATATGCTGCCGAGACTGCATTTGTATCACCAACTTTACTCAAAATTGGTGTGGAGCATCAGCATATGACGTTGGTGTGGGCGCTATCACCACTAGTTGGCTTCTTCCTTACTCCCATCCTAGGATCAATGAGTGACCGATGTAAATTGAATTTAGGACGACGGCGACCTTTTATTATTCTACTCTCCATAGGAGTCTTTTTAGGTGAGTAAATTATTGTGTCTCAATCAATTTGAGTTAAAAGGATAAACCTAACAAATTGGATTTATTTGAATTTAATGCAGGATTGTTGCTTGTGCCAAATGGAGAAAATATAGGATATATGTTTGGTGATGTGGATCCACATTTACAAATCGCTGCTATGAATGTAACAAATCAAACGGTCAACAATATTAACGTCTCACCACATCGTGCCTCAGCATCAGAGACTGAGGTAGAAGAAGTTCCGAAGACGTCACATCCTTGGGGTATCTTTTTCACTATAATAGGAACAGTCCTCTTGGATTTTGATGCTGATGCGTGTCAGAGTCCTTCACGGGCGTATTTATTAGATGTAACTGTCCCTGGTTTGTAGTGGAATTAGAATTTATCTGGGCATTGTATTCAAATGATTTTTTGGCATCTAGATGACCATGCAAAAGGACTTTCAACATTCACTATAATGGCAGGACTTGGTGGATTCATGGGATATTCCTTAGGTGGAATTAATTGGGATGCAACCAGCATAGGTAGATATTTTTTTGATCACACACTGAAATAAGCAAGATTTTGGTCTTAAAAAATGACGATTTAATATTCCTTATTAATAAAAGTAACAAACATTTAGGGAGGAGACTTGGTGGACATGTGAAAGCTGTTTTTACACTTATAACATTTATATTTGTATTTTGCGTTTCTGCAACCATAACAAGTTTCAAAGAAATACCACTCTGGGCTCTTGAAAGCCAACCTCCACAGAAACCTAGTTTCGATGATGACGAAGATGAAAAACAAATTGAAGAAGAAGCAACTGAAAATGATCAATTAGACAAAAACAGTATTCCAATGTCTTACGGAACGCTCAACGAAGAAACAGAAGATGCCACAACAATACAAAACGTGAGTACTCGTATGCTGACCTGATACAAAAAATAAGTCAAACATATTTCCAAACTAATAAACAATTCGTGAAAATTCACTCTATTCCAGGGAGAACAACGGAAACCACGGTATACCACCCCATTAAAACCAGAATATGTTGCAGTCCCAGGAGAAAACATTGCTGAGACATCTTTCACCGAGAACGCAGAAATGGGTCAAATTCCACCAATTCAAGAGCAAGCTGTTGCATCATTGTCACATTACTTACTTTCGATCGTATTCATGCCTCACTCAGTGCGTATGGTGTGTCTGACAAATTTATTTTGCTGGATGGCTCACGTTTGCTATTCGTTGTATTTTACTGATTTCGTCGGTGAAGCCGTTTTTGGTGGCGATCCAAAAGCAATGGAAGGAAGCATAACACAAATTTTGTATGAAGAGGGAGTTCGATTCGGTTGCTGGGGTATGGCTATGTATTCACTCTCGTGTGCGTGCTACTCACTTATTATTGAGAAATTAATTGCAAGGTTTAGGTAAGTATTGAAATTTTAAGCGAAAAGACACTTATTCAAATTATTCATGTAAAAGCGATTCGCGAAACTCGGATGAAATATCTTTAAGTTTTCTGTATCGCAACGGCCTACGAAACTGTTCTTAGAAATACCTTTTTTGCTTCTTTATCAACAAACGAATTTCTTAGACCTTGTTGCAAATTCCGCATACCGGCATTGTCCCATTCGCAACTTCAAATCGCCGCCATAAAATCTCCACCTTCTTTTGGGCACATATACCCTTTTCCTCGGTATATTTATTTATTTTTATTAACATTTAACAATTTCCCTATAATTTTTATTTCCTGATCATCTCAATCCTACCCTTTTCCCTTATTTTCAATTACGAAAAAAAAAAATTATAATATGATAATAATCTTAGCTTTCCCACTAAAAACACTCCATTCATTACTTCCCATTAACAAAATTTCATTCGATACCTTTTCTCTAACAAAACCTAATTCCTTCCTTCATACTAACTAATTTTATTAATTAGCTCCCACTAACAAAATTTTACTTGTTATACTAACAAAGTTCATCCACGCTTCCCTACTAACACATTTCATTTCCATGCCCATTAAGAAAGGTGCATAGTTGAAGTTGCTTATTCGATGAATGGGAAATCAACAGAAGGTGGTTTCGTTGATAGCGTCGTGGATTCTCAACCGGGGATCCACTGGGTCCCTGGGTTAAAGTTCTCCCGAGTGCAGGAAAACACTCTTTTAGGGATATCGGCAAAAGCAATTGTTTCCGTATAGTCGTGTATAACGATTTGCATATGACCAAACGCTATCATGGTTATGCAAATCGCCGTAGATGGAAAATGGAAATTGCTGCGTTTGTCGATATGGAAATATGTGGATATGTGTGGGTAGCGAAATCGAAGTGTATTGAACTTCGGCTACGTTACTCGAATGCGGCAACGGTAACTGGGAATGGAGGGATTGCGGGATTGAGCTTTTGGATTTGATGGCAGTCAGTATTTGACTTGGGAATAAGAGGGAGTTTTTTTGCAATATCGAGGTGATTTATGTTTTCAATAATTCGGAAAAAGGTTGAGTTTAAATTCGGAGAAAAAAGGTCTTGACTTTGGGGAGGAGACTGGGATTTTTTCTTTTTTTGCGATTTTTGCGTGGTGTGATTCGAAACTTATATTAATATTTGGAGAGTGTGTTTCACGAAGTGTCGGGGATAAGTTTGAAAATTTGGGTGTGAATTGTGATTAATGGGACAAAACAATCAGAATAAGAACAAAGAGAGAATTCGAGAGAAGTGTTGTAATGCTCAATGTCAAAACGTTAGTTAAAGTCTTCATTTTCATCGGGGTAAAGTTCACGAACCAACAAGATTTTGATAATTTGTCAATAGAAATTAAACGTGAAATTGCAGTGTGTTAGAAAGGGAGTTTCCACTTTTTGGGACGCCGACAATATAAGCTGCTGCAAAGTTCGGCTCTGTCGCGTTATTAATTACTTGGGGAAATGAAATTAGTGCGAGTTTCGGTCTAACATATTAACTGAAATAAAATAAAATGCCGAAATTAATTCTTCATTTAAAAAACTGTTTTGTTGAGTTGTGGAGAGGGCCAGGTGCTATTACGATACAACGACAGTTCGAAGAGTTGAAAGTGGCCATTGCGTTTTGTTTTTTTTTTGTGATCTTAACTTTAGAATATTTAATTTTTAGTGGCCCTTCGCTTCTTTTTTGTATTTTACCGGGCACTCGGAGTTCTGCAAGGAAAGAAGAAAGTACCTATCTGGTTTTTTTTTCAATATTTTAAAATTATAATATTTTATAGTAGCTTGTTTTATTATTTTCTTTATTATATTGAATTAGTTTATGGTGTTATATAAGCATTAGTTTATTTTTTTTTAATTTCGAAAGTGGCTTTTAGGAGTTTTTTAATTGTTATTCTGCAAACAATTTGATTTGAATTCAAATTTGTGGTTAATAAAACGGGCATATCTCTTAAAGTCAATAATTTTCATTTCTTAAAATTACCACCCCTTGTTGTTGTTGACCTAACTTTTCAACTTGTATCATTTTGATGAAAAATAGTTTGGCAGTGGTGCGTGTTTTATGTATCGAAACGTTGGGGGCAAAGCTCTAAGTATTTCGTTAGTGATAGCAATGGATTTCACAAACCTACTTTCCGGACACTACATTCTTCAGCCTTTTAACTTATGGCATCAACTTTAGCGAATGATTGCGCATGTTTTATAGCATGTAGGTTAATGAACATAATTTCTTTCACTACAGCAATTCTTTAAGCTACGCTCAACAAAATTTAACGATTCAAATCGCACGGTTTCCACTTTTAAAACTATTTTTAAAATTCTTGTACTAAATTCTTAGCGTTGTTGAGTCAAAGAAATGTCACTTATTGACAATAACAAAAGTGCACAGCTGATTTTAGCCCATATCTAATATCGATTTTACGAATTCGGCCATTATATTACGAAGGCGGCGGTGTTATGATTTATTTTGTTTTGAATAGTTGGCAAAAATGAAATTATTTATTTGAATTATGACAAGATCTGACAAATTCAAAATAATAAAAAATAAAAAAACACAAGTAAAGTGAAACCCTACTACTTAACTTAGAAGTTTAACGCAAAGCATGGACTTCAATATTAATAATGACTAGGAAAATAAGAGGAGACGAAATACGCCGAATAATACAGCTCGCAAATAAAATATTTTATTCAGTATTGACGATCTTGAAGACCAGCTGCATACACAGGAAAACAAAGCCACAAGTTTACAAATCTGTGATAAGACGTGTGTTATGCTATGGGTGTGAAACATGGACCCTAGCCCAAGCATCCGTAAATATATTGAACACCTATGAGCGACGGGTCCTGAGGCGAATAATTGGAGCGAAGCTAGATGGGGACCAATGGCGAATTCGATACAACCATGAGCTGTATGAAATTTTTGACGAACCGGAGGTCTCAAGGATGTAAGACTGCGCTGCAATGGGCTGGACACATGAATCGTATGGACGAACAACGGATATCCAAGAAGGTTTTCGTTGGGAGAACTGAAGGCCGGCGGCCAGTGGGGAAACCGAGGAAACGCTGTCCTGACTCGGTCGACGAAGACAGTTCATCGCTGCTCGGATTTCGGAATCGGATGACGCGGTCAACGGACCGAGGCAGTTGGAGGCGCTGTTTGTAGGAAGCGAAGGCCCGAAAGGGGCTATAGTGCTAAGAAGAAGAAGAAGAAGGAAAGTAATCAAATTTGTAGACTATTGTGTAATCTAGGTAATCGAACCATGGCTGAATGGTAATAAACTTCTGTTCTTACAAATGGCATGACTAATTTCTAAGGGGTCAGTGAAGCTCTTGCAGGACACCGCTATTTAATTTGATCAACTAAATGCATATAAATTTGACGGTGAAAGAGTTTGAAAAGAAAACACTCATCTAGGAACGCACGACGTGAACACAACAAAGGTATGTGGAAGAAGGAAAGTCGTTCAGTATAAAGACGAAACGGTATTTTAAACTTGAAGGATAAATATTTTATATTTTAAATTTCCTCTGCATAGATTCAAGCCTTAAACTGAGATATAAACCCAAACACTTTTGACACTTTACTTACGATCTGTGAAATTTCAGTGTCAAATTTAAGCTTGGGGTAAAAAATGACTCCTAGGTCTCTAGCAAAAACAGCTCGAGTTAAAGACGTATCATTTATTTGATAGTCATATAAGATAGGGCAACGCTTCAACATAGAGGAAACGATTTGACATTTGGGGATATTTCATCATCTAAGGCGCGACAACCTAAGCCGGGTTTTAGCCTCCTGGATTTATCCCCTCCAATCATCACCGTTCCGTAGCCTTGTCCGCCAGTTGTTTACTCCCAACAAGGATCTGCTGTCAGCTTCTATTGTGTTTTCCGATTGAATCCTCGCTCTTCCCGCAGGACGTCTACTTTGTGCTCTACCCGTTAATGTTCCCGGCCCGCCGATAGCAATTTGCGTAGCTACACGCAAGAGGAAACAGGTGGATCGTCAAATAGTTCATACAACTCATCGTTGTAACGTAGTCTTCACTCTGTTCCTTGTTTCCCTGGGCCATAGATTTTCCGGAGCACTTTGCATTCAAACACGTCCGCTGTCTTTTTGGATTTGCTTGTTAAGGTCCATATTTAACTTCCATATAACAGCACAGGTTTGACTAGTGTTTTGTTAATGCAGAACTTATTTTGCCTGTGCACCACTCTGGACCTTGGAATGGAAAGTACGGGGTAATAGGCTTTATTTTCAGCGTTTATTTGGCGTCTAATCCCATCCTTTTTGGCGTCTCTTCTATTAAGGTTGGCTCCAAGACAAATAAAATTTTCTACACTTGCTAGATTGTAGTCGCCTTTGGTCAGGTTTTGTTGAAATGGAGTTTTCTTTCTCGTTTGAGTCATGAATTTAGTTTAACTTTCATTAACTCGTAGGCTGACTCGGTTTGCTTTAGGTTCTAGGCTCAAAAATGCTCCTTTGGGATCGAATATTAACTGTGCGATGATATTGAGGTCATCAGCGTATGCTATTAAGTGTGTGGACTTGAACATTAGTGTACCCGAAGTTTCAGCTGGTGTCGTGCTGATGACGTAGTCCAGTGCAAAATTAAAGAGCATTGTCTTTAAGCCAAATTCCATTCTAAAGCTGTCCGTTAGTTTGCCGTTTATCTTGATCTGGGCCTTTGTGTTTAGCATCGTGACCTTGACCATGCGGGCTAGCTTTGCCGGGATACCAAATTCAAGCATTATTTTGTACAGGGCATTTCTGTCGACACTGTCTTATACTTGCTTGAAGTCTACAAATAGTTGGTACACATCGATATCATTTTCCTAGGATTTTTGGAGCACCTGCTTTACTGAGAATGTTTGGTCTATTGTAGACCATCCACTTCAAAAGCCTGCCTGAATATTTTCATAGTATGGCTTTAATATTCTTTCTATGATTTTGGAGAGCACTTTATAAGACGTGGACAGTAGGGCGATGTCTCTATAATATTCACACCTTGACTTGTTCCCCTTTTTGTATACAGGACATATTATACTTTTCCACCAATCCTCTGCAACCTGCTTCTCTGACCATATTCTGCATATTAATCGATGCAGAAGGTTATTTAGTTGAAAACTCCCGCTCTGGAGCAGTTCTGTTGGCATTCCATCCATTCCAGGAGCCTTATTTTTCCGAGATCCTGTACTACTGCCTGTACTTCGTCTCTGGTTGGTGGTGAAACTGGGACCTCTTGCTCTGCTTCTGGAATGTTCGCAGCTTCAGCCGTTGTTGGGAACGCCATGAATAGCTTCTGGAAATATTGCAGCTATCTGTTTTTAATTTTGGCTGGGTTGCCGATGAAGGTTCCATGTACGCTTTTGCAAAGACTTATATGTGGATTGAAGCCGTCTCTTAATAGTTTGATAGAGGCATACGCCGATTTGACTTCATGTAAGGTCAGGTTTTCATTTATCTGTTGGATTTTGTTGTCCATGGTCAGTCGTTTCTTTCTTTGGCACATTTTTTTAGCTTGACGTCGGGACTTCTTCTTTGGGCCGAGTTGGTCACTGGATGTATCCCTTGTACGCCTGGTTCCTTTTCTAAACCGCTTCCTTGTATCCTTCATTATACCAGTCGTTCCCACTTTTCTTTGGCTCGTGCCCCAACACCTCTTCGGCTGCTGCATTTACCCCATCTCTTACTGTTTTCGACATGGTTTTGATATCATTACGACTTTATCCCACCTGCATTACTAATTTTTCCCACCTGCGATATGTTGATGCGATTTTCAAGTGCTGACATGTATGTGGACGTTACAGAGCTATCATTTAGCTTGTGTATCTGGTACCACGGAGTAACTCATGCTCCTTGTTCACAGCTCTTGGAGATGTGGCAACTCCACAGTAGACGGTCCCAAGGCCGTTTGAGAAAAGAGGAGGGAAGCCTTTGTTTCCCCAACCGTAGCTTCCATGATTCCTCATCCTGGTAGTAAATGTTCTCAGGGTCGCACATTGAGAAATGCCCACAACTGCAAATACATCTACAGCTCTACTACTAAATCCTACTTACACCTACTCTGTGGGGACGTAAGAGGTGAAGGTGAGCCTTCCGCACCTGATAACGGCATCGAAATAATACCATGCCATCGGAATGGAGGTTGGGCGATGGGCTAGATTATACTCACTGCAACGGCTTTGCAAACGGAAAAGGGATTATTGCATTGGATCCTGGAATGTTAGATCACTCAATTATCCTAGCACTAATAAGGACCTTTTATAACAGACCAGTCAATATAAATTAAAAATACTAACTGGACTGTAAATGATACTCAAGACATGAGATCGCACACAATATTCAAAAGTGGGAAGCCTACTGGAAAACGAGAATTCGGAGTGGCCTTTATTGTGGATAGGGATTTTGAATCACACGTTATTGATTTTAAGGCAGTTAATGAATTGTTGTGTGTCATCCATATAAAAGCTAAATTCTTCAAAATATGGCTGATCAATGTACACGCCCCGACCGAAGAAAAGGATAAAGAAACGAAGGAAATGTTTTACGCATACCTAGAAAGACCAGTCGGTTCATTACCTACAAACACAAAAATTATTCTGGGTGATTTCAACACTAAAGTTGGCAATGAGCTATCTCATCGGAGAACAACTGGAGGATATAGCCTCCACGAAGAAACAAATGACAACGGCCAGCACCTGATTAACTTTGCAGAAATCTTGTTATACATTCGGCTTGCTTTCCGCATCGACGCATTCATAAAATAACCTTAGTATCTCCGAATGGCAACATACAAAACCAGATCGACCAATTTCTGATCCAATAACGTTGAGCCTCGGGCATATTTGACGTTCGTATATACCGAGGAGCCAATTGTAACTCGGATCATTACTCAATCAATTTGACTTTTCGATGTCATATGACAAAGGAGTATTCGGCGAAGACCAGCCCTTTACGGAAATTCCACATCAAACAGCGTCAGGTTGACAGGGGAGGTGTTTAGTAGGTAGTTCAGTCGCGCATGGGAGCCCCACACTCTGTGCATAAATAGCATTCACCTCCCTAACACAAAAAAAAAAAACGGCGTCTGTGGTAGAAAATTTCACGGAGAGTCTCGACAACCAGCTAGCTCCCATTATATCAAACACATCGCTGAAAGCGAGCAATGAGTTCTGGGTAGAAGTGAAAGCGGCAATTAAAAACATGGTAGAACAGATGATCTGGCATCAAGCCCAGCGCAAAAGACATGATTGGTTCGATGACGAGTGACAGAATGTGATGGATAGCTTATGATGCAGTCGAGTAAAAATACCTCAAATACACAAAATATCATACATCGCAAATCATTATAATCATCTATGGTGTGACAGCCCAAGCTGGACGTTGGCCTCCAGGACTAGTTTCCTCCAATTATCAGGGTTAAGCGGACCTTCTCCAGCTGTTTATTCCCAACAAGCATGTGCTCTCAGCTTCTATTGTGTCTTCTAATAGACTCCTCGATCTCGCCTCCGGACGTCTACCTTGTGCTGTACCCGTTAATGTTCTTTTGGATGGCTGGTTCCCTTCCATTCTTTCTGAATGGCCAGCCCATCAAAATTTACGTATTTTTTCGCCAAAGGAAGCAGTTGGATCTCAAATAGTTCATACAACTAATCATTGTAATGAAGTCTCCACTCTGTTCCTTGTTTCACGGGGCCGTGGATCTTCAGGAGTACTTTGCGTTCAAATACGTCCACTACCTTTTTGCATTCACTCGTCAGAGTCCATGTTTCACTTCCATATAACAGCACAGGTCAGACTAGTGTTTTGTAAATGTGGAGCTTATTTTTCCTCTGGACTTTAGAATATGAAGTATGGAGTAATATGCATTATTTGCGACGTTTATTTGGCATCCAATCTTGTCCTCCTTGGCGCCTCTTCCATTCAGGTTGGCTCCAAGACAGACAAAATTATCCTACAGTCAGATTTTGTCGAGCTGTTGTTTTCTTCCTCGTTTGATTCATGAATTTAATTTTAGTTTCATTAATGCGTAGGCCAATTCGGTTTGCTTGAGATGCTAGGCTCAGATATGCCCCCCTTTGTTTTGTTTTTTTTGTAGGGAGGTGAATGCCATTTATGCACAGAGTGTGGGAGTGTGCTCGCAAGAAAGCGACTGGACTACCCACTAAACACCTCCCCTGTCAACCTGAGAGCCCAGTCTGGAACCGTTTGACACTCGTTTTGTTATGCCGTCAGGCACCTTCAAGCTTGGGGATCCCTTTCCTAGTGGAAGGGGAGAGGAGAAGAGGGAGTGCTAGACAAGCGATCACCCAATCCCAACGCCCCCGGCTGCTGTGAGTCCCTTTTATATTTTAGGACTCCCAGAACATATAGTGCCTCCTGGTTCCATTTGTCATCCGATTCGAGCATCACCACAACTATATTATCCGGGGTGAGCTCTCCCGTCTCCCTGTAGAATTCCTTTCGCAGCCTGACCCATTTTGTACACGCAAAAAATATGTGACAGGCATTGTCCTCCTTTCCTGGGCAAAACCGATAATCGGGGGACCGTGACTTACCAATCTTGTGCAGGTAAGACTGAAAACACCCATGCCCCTTCAAAAGCTGTGTCAGATAGAAGTCAATCTCACCATGCCTTCGATTTAGCCACGGTCTCACATCCGGAATTAGGCGCACACTCCACCTTCCCTTCGTGCAATTGACCCAAGACTGCTGCCAACGGTTGAGCGAGCGCTGTCTCTCCTCGCAGACAACCAACTCCCTCGCATCCTCGTTTCGGCGCAGGTAAAAAGTGTCGCGCTCTCTAACAAGGCGGGCCACAGGTATCACGCCTGCAATAACTCTCACCACCGGGTCAGAGATAACTCTCACCACCGGGTCAGAGATACGAGGATGCAATTCTTAGTGCTCCTCTTCTCTGTACTTCAAAGTATTTCGAGCAGTCAAATCCCATTTAGACTGTCAGCTCCTCCAAAATGATTTGAATGCTCTAAATGAATGGTGTGCTTCAAACTATTTGTGTCTTAACACTACTAAATGTCATAAAATGACTTTTTCTCTCAAGGACTCTCTTATTAATTTTAATTATATATTAAATGATGCTTTGCTCTCTGAAGTGTTCAGTCATAAAGACCTTGGAGTAACTTTTGATCCAAAACTCAAATTTGATGCACATATTTTAAATGTGATTACTAAAGCGTCTAGAGTTTCCGGGTTTATCCTTAGACATGTACATAAATTCAATAGCATCTCTTCTTCTGTCCGCCTATTTGTTTGTCTTGTTCGCCCTTTGCTTGAATACTGTTCTGTTATCTGGTCCCCCCAATATTCCTATCTCGTGACTTCTTTAGAAACTGTCCAAAGAAAGTTCACGCGTTTTCTTTTCCTTAAGTTTAATTTGCCGTATCAGCCTTATGAAAGTCGTTTATCTTTCCTATCTCTTCCATCCCTAATATCCCGACGAACTTATTTAGACCAATGTTTTTTGTACAAACTCTGCTACCATCAAGTCCCGTTAAATATTTTCTCTGAGCTGCGTTTCCGACAAACGTCTCGTTCATCTCGGATGAATTCTTATTTCGCTACACCATATGCTAGAACTGATTTATATTAGAAATATAAATCAGTTCTAGCATATGGTCACCAATCTTAAGAATCGTACGAAATCATAATAATCTCGAGCTTGGTCCTTTCCCCTCTTCTTACATAGCATTTAAGAAAAAACTAAGAGACTTACTACTAGTTTAACTTTTAACTATCGACGTTTTAGTATTCTTTTTCATTTAAATTTTGCTGTAATTCTTCTTTGCGTTCCATTTTGTGATTGGATTGTTTAGTCTGTAAGATGGAATAAATAAATAAATAAATAAATCTGCACCTGGAGCCTTCCTCGCTATTAATGAGAGGACTGCTTCCTCCAGTTCCGGCTGTGTGAAGAGTGGACACTTGACTGCTGTTTCACCACGGACAGTGTCAACATGGACGGGATGGGTGGGGATGAGTCCCCGCACTATCGCGTCCATCTTTTCCGCGTCATATATACAAGGCTTCCGTAGGGCACTACGCTTCCGCATAACTAGCTTGTAGCCCAGGCCCCACGAATCCTTGTTCACATTGTCCACTAGGTCTTGCCAGCAGTGAGCCTTGCTACTGTTGATCAATTTGCGAAGGAATTTCCTGGCCGACTTATATGCTGCCACCCAGGTTCCACGCCCGTTGAGCCTCATATCGAAGCTTGTGACGCACCCTTCGCATTTCAGCGATTTCCGTTGACCACCAGTACACTTGGGGCTTGCCGTGCCGGGGTTTTTAATGGGGCATAGAAGCGCAGCAAGCACTCGTTATGATGCTCATAGTAGAGTTCACCACGTATTGAGCTGCCACTTGTTCCGTCCCCTCCGAAGCTCCCTGCAGCGGCTCACCTGCTGTGAGCACCTCGACGAACCTCTCAACGTCCAGCCGAGAGCATGGATCACTTATCTCAGGCAGAATGCACTGATGATCACTGGCTGAGTAGTCCTCTAATACTTTCCAATTGTGTATCCTCCGTACTAAGGACTCCGAGGCGAATGTCACGTCCGGTATGGTTCCCTCACAGCCAATACGGCAGAAAGTCAGCGTATTTCCGGAGTTAAGTACGACGAAGGCCATCCTGGCCGCCATTTCCAGGATTCGTTTTCCCCGCGGATCCATCTGAGGCATGCCTCATTCGATTGCTTTCGTGTTGATGTCGCCCCCAACGAGCACTTTGCCCTCTGCGTTCGAGACAGCGCCCTCCAGAGCATTAAGCTTGGCTTGGAAAGATGATATTGATTCGTTAAGCGTTAGGTACACACGAAAACCCTCCCCCCGTCCACAACTATCAGCTTGAAAGTCACTGCTCCGAACCCAGGTGTCGGCAGTACCAGTTTTGTCCGAATACCATAATGCAGGACTTTTATTATGGTGTTGCTCACTCAGCAGCAAGAAGTCGGCTTTCATGTCCCTCGCAAACTGCTCAAGCAGATTTTGGGCGGTTGAACTGCGGTGTAGGTTTAGCTGCAGGATGCGGGTCATCGGAGTCCTGATTTTGTCTTGGCTAGGGCTTCCTGGAACAGCCGGCATTTTTCTGATCCCAAGACGTGTCCAAAATCAGGTTTTGGATCAGCATCCTTGCAAAGAATACAGTGTGCCTCCTTCGTACACTCTTTTCTTTTATGTCCCATTTCACCGCATTTGTAACATAGGGAACTCCTATCGGGTCCTTTGCATACTTGTATGGTGTGACCATAGCCAAGGCATTTGAAACATTGAAGAGGCGTTGCTCTTCGCCGTATCCTACAGACAACCCATCCTATTCGTACTTTGCCCTTGTTCAGGAATTGTTCGGCTCCCTTTTCGGTCAAGTAAACTATGGCCATGCGTTGTCCTCTGTTGTTTTCTGGTGTCAGTCTCGCTTTGATCCTTTCCACGCTAGGGAACTCCTTTTTGATGGCCTCTTCTACCTCGGCCAGGTCCGTGACATAGTCAATGTCTCTTATTTCGATCGTTGCCATCGGTTCAGGCGAGGCTATTGTTGCGCTTTTGCCGAGGACTTTCTTTACTGCGTCGCAGAATGCTTCCTTATTGGCGGCCTCTGCTCCGAATTCGACCAGTATGTGGCCCGACCGCGTTGGTCGTACTACTTTAATGGTAGTATTGGTGCCTTTAGGCCTTACATTTCCCCTGATGTCCTGCAGTACCTCCGCGTAGGATCGGCCATCTTGGGGCTATACAAGCAGTGCCTGCTGCCGGAGTCTTTATCGGGGCTTCTGCTTCTCCTGTTTTGCATCAGGTCCTTTTTTTGTTGGGCGTCGGTGCGAACTTTACTTTCTGGCACTTTTTGAAGGAGTATCTTTGCGGCTTTCTTCGTTGCTTTTGTAAGCACTATTTGGAACCCGTGATCTGGTACTCGACGCCCATCAAGTGCCTCTTCCTTCTTTCTTTTATCCCGGTGGAGCTATCTGCATGTCGCCTTTAGATTTCGCCCCAAGCGCCTCTTTAGCTTTCTGTTCGTCTTCGGCCCTTAACCATAGTGTCGATAGTGCCCTATGCAATCTAGGAGCTCCTCTAGTTCAAGGAGCCCAACCAATTTTCGATGCTCTTTATATTATCTTAGACCGCTCGAACACCTGAAGCGTCCTGCAGAGTTTTCTTCTTTTCCTTAATAGGCGCATGAATCTCAGTCTGAACCAGACTGTCTGCTAATCTCCGTTTTTTGTCCGTTTTCACTGTCATTGTGTTATTCGTCGTTTTTGTCATGGCTAGTACCGCTCTCGATGTACTATTAACATCGTGGCTGCAACCGCTGGTTGCGTCGTCGTTGTTATTATTTTTTTTCTTTTTTTGGATTTTTTATCTTTTTTGTATGTTTTTGGTTGCTCCAGTTTTATTGGGGCCCCCCACGGAGCCGCTATCTCCGTTCGTGTGTGTAGTCACCTTTTTGGTTCCATGGTTATCTTTGCAGAGCAGGGAGGCCATTCAAGGGTTGGCACAAGCCCTTATGGGGACAAGTGCTCAGAGCAAGGCCAGCGCTAATCGGGAGTCCGTCTCAACCGAACCTACACCACCAATCCAGTGGTACGAACTTCGAACGTACTTCGAGGCCTTGTAAAGGATTTATCTCCACCAAACGTCCGAGGAGATTCCCCTAAGGAAATCAGAACCGACCTCTCATCGGCTTATGGACGTACAGTCCGGGCGTGCCAACGAATGGTACCCAGTCGGTCAACCATTCCGTGCACTCGTAATCCATTTCGCGGTGGCTGCTTGACGGCCAGCTTGTTCGGAGAGAATTTCGGTCGCAGATCTTAAAATGGATTACGCCCGATTACAATAATTTTCAGCCACCATAACACGCCCGTGAAAAGAAAAAAACGCGTCAAATACCCGATGCATACGGAGACGAAACCTATCCTTACTCTAGTCCGTATGTACCACGTTCATCATTTTCATTCAATCCTATCAACAAAATCTAATTCGTTTCGCGTTCCCGAAATATTCCCGACGCGGTACCGAAAATAAACTACCCGAGTTTAAAGTGCCAACAACCTACTCTAATGAAATTGAACAAACGCGAACGATGGTACGGCGTACCGCACCGGACCGAAAGATGATGATCAGTGGGACCTTAGTAACTCCTATCTAGGGTTAATAAAGTCCCCACCCCAATCATCGTCATACTTACCTCTGTTGGCACCCGTTTTCTGAAAGAGGATCTATCCTACTGGAAAGGAAAGATTTTTGTACGTTAACAATTCATGCTATTCATCATATTGGTTACATTGGTTTTTCCTTATCTCTTTAATTTGTATTTGTTTCTTTGTTTTGTTGCAACATGTCTTTCGTCTTATTGCTATTTTGCTTTACATAATTCTCTTATTTGATTCAACCGTAGGAAAGCCACCAAGTCGACCGTGACCGCCACGATAGCTTCTTGGTGCTTAATGTGTAAGCAGGATCACCTGCTTTACTACTGCCCAGATTTCCTCAGAATCACTGCTGCAAAGAGACTAAGTTTCGTGCGCGCTAAGAAGCTGTGCGTGGATTGCCTTCGAGAAGTACATTAGGCTTCCTGCTGCGCGGCCAAAAGTTGCAAGCACGATTCCAAGGATCACCACACCCTGCTGCATCTGCCTGGAGACAACAATTCCAAACAGACCAAGACGATATCCTTTAGCACAACCACGCCGAAACAAGCCTCGAAACCGCAAACAAATGCGGAACCGCCATCGCTCGCTTTAACGACTCTGATGGAGCCCCGACCCCAAGGACATGTACTTCTAGGCACATCCGTCATCAGGCTGATCACAAGCAATGGAAAGACGACGAATTGTCGAGCTGTGCTGGAACCGGGCTCACAAATAAACCTAGTCACCAAAAGAATCATTAAAAAATTGGGTTTATAATCAACACCACACCTTGCCCTCATTGAAAGGGTATGCGGTAGTACTAAGGAAGGCATACCATAAAGTGTACCTCGGCCTTAGATCAGGATATGCCAAGCAGTTGGAAGCCTACGTCATGGACAAAATTATATCATCGCAACCGTTTCAGAACAGAACTTTACCATATCGGGATGGCACATTCCCAAAAACATAAGGTTGGCAGATCCAGACTTCTACCGAACGGAGCGCATCGATATGTCGCTGAGTGCCGAGCACTTTGACGAGGTCCTAGCCTTAGACAAATAAAGTTGGGCGCACAGCTCCCAGTGCTCCAGAACACGCTCCCAGGGTGGATTGTGGCTGGAAGAGTGATCACACCTCAAGTGTCTTCCGTGACATGCGGCATCCCAACAGAAGATAACCAGCTTAACCCATTCGAGACGGCTCATATATTTGGAAGGTCTCCCCAGGAGCGGAAATTTTTTTTTGCTGAATTTAAACAATTGTTGCCTAAAAAACATACCTGTACTAATGATCCGTCGATCCATTTCATATTTCACAAAATGACAACAATGCACACCATGTGTGCAGGCCGCTCCTCGCAATAAAATTATTTAGAAGAGCGGATTGCACACCATGTGTGCAAGAACTACGAAAATGAAAAAAACTTGTATACGATGAAAAATTATTTATCATAGAGTAATAAAATAACATAGATTTCTTATTTCACGCTCCGAAATTATGGAAACAAGGTTTGCCATACAAAAAAACATATGAAGAGCAAGTCGTAAAACATTTAGAAATTCAAGGAAGGACGATCCGCAGATTACATACATATAAAATTCAAAACAAATGAAGGGAGAAATGGAATGAAAATTAATTCTAGGAAAAATTTCCCTCCGAGCAATATAGATGTTTGAAATTGATAAACTAATTATAACATGGGTGAAGATAAGCTGAGAGTAAAAAACTAGTAAGATAGTAATAAAACAATTTTTGAAGATAGTCCTTAGTTTTGTTGAGCATGATGGTATCGTTTGAAGCATTCACCCAAACACAGCCCAGGATTTCCGACACAGGCAGGACAGGAATAATTAGTGCGTCGATATTTACCTGCTTGGGAACACATGCGACAAATCTTTCGTTTCACTTTTCTGTTTTTATCCCTAGGCAGGACTTCAGGTAGATGATCCAATGATACTGGTGTCGTAAGCAGCTGATCTCGAGGATTTTCAACCAGATTTTCCAATATCTCCAGGTGATACTGATAAAAGTTGTATTTTTTTGTTGATACGGCATAAGTTTTATACAGGTTGAACGAGTTCAAAAGCAAAGTTTCTACCAAATTAATCCATAGTTTGACGTACCATTTGAAGGTTCTCCTTGTGCAAGAATAAGATGATAGCATTTGGTCTTTACGATCGATTCCATTCATGTGCTCGTTGTAGTGATGCAGGGCAGCAGGCTTTAGAACTTTAAACTTTCTTTTATTTTCGTATTCAGTCAAAGTCGCTCGATATTCACTTGAAATAAATAAAACGTCTCTTTTGTCTCTAAACTTGCCGATAAGAATATTGTTTTTAAACCGTGATATTAAATCGTTTTTTGAAAGTTTTGCATTGACCACCTCAAAATTGTTTCCTTTTCTAGTTCTTCTCAGAGTCCCAGTACAATAAATTCTATACTCAAGCAATTTCTGCACTAATTCATAGCTTGTATAATAATTGTCCATGAACACTGAATGTCCTTGATGCAAAAAGTCTTTCATCAAATGAAAAAGAACTTTATCCACATGTCCTTTTCCACTAATTTCATCGCCACTCCCGGTGTAAACTTTTATTCGCAACACTGTTCCCGAGCTTTCACATAATATGTATAACTTTACATCGTGCTTTTGCTTTTTTCCTGCAATATACTGCTTGAAAACTAATCGTCCTCTCCAAGGAACTAAGGATTCGTCCAATGACAATTCTTTATGCGGGTAATAGACTTCTTTCATTTTATCATTAAAATAGTTGATGACAGGAATTATTTTTTTAAGGCGATGATCACTTTCAGTATCTGATGAAAAATGAAGCGATCTCAATATATTCTGGAATCTTTCTCTACTCATATGCCGCGAAAAGCACTCAAATCCAAAGTGCTTGCTTTTATTCCAGTAGTTATCAATTCTCGGGCAGCTTATGGTGCCTGTATGTAATAACAAGCTTAAAAACACCTTAAACTCCGCAATTGTTAGTTCCTTCCATTTCCTTCCTAGAACTATTTCGCCATACTTATTTGCCTCCTTCACTATCAGATTAAAAAAATTGTCATCAAACAAAAGTTTGAAAAAATCGTACGGTTGTCCTCCTTTGGACTTTTGTAAACCTGGAGCATCCACAAACGGAATTTGTTGAAATTCACCGCTAATAGTCCAATTCTCAGTATCTAAATTTGATTCACCTTCAACGTCTTCAATATCACTTTCACTCTCTTCGGAATATTCACTACCCGTATCATCGACAATTTCAACGAAAGAATCATCAATATCCAAGTTTGTCTCTTCATCACTATCACTAACATTGATTACGAAATTTTGGTTTTTCTTTCTATTTAGCGGAAAAAATAAATTGTCACTATCACTATCAGTGCTAAAATTCTGCAGTCCTGATGGTCCTGCCTCTGAGTCACTCATTTCATAAGGTGAATTGAAACGGAAACCAAAATTTACTATAATACACTTCTAAAATTCTTTTAAGATCACCCCGGTCTTGTTGCGACAATTACTTTTTCAGTAATGACTGATAATTGAAATAAAGTATCATTGCACACACGGTGTGCAGTCCATCATTTTGGCTCGGAAATCCATTGCACACACGGTGTGCAGTTCGTCTCGAATGGGTTAATCAGCTCATCAAGCGATTTTGGGAGGTCGAGGAAGTACAGGATCCGCAGCACAAGCTAACGTTAACTGAAACGGCTTACGAAGCAAATTTCGATCAGACAATGACAAGACGTCCCGATGGCCGTTTCTTGGTTAAAGCAGCAAGGATCCTGAGATTAATTCAGCAAGGATCTTGAGACGTTAGGTGATTCCCAAGCGGTGGCCACTCGCAAATTCATGACCTTGGAGCGTCGACTGGAGAGGAACCCTGATCTAAGACTTCCATACGAGGACTTTATGGAGGAGTATATTCGGCTTGGGCATATGGAGGAGGTGACGTCGCAGCAGCGGGAGGAATAACGATACACATCATTGTGTCCTGAAGCCTGACAGTAGTGCAACCAAGCTGCGAGTGATTTCTGATGCATCCAGTAAGACGACGACAAACGTTTCGTTGAATGATGTCCTTCATACAGGGCCTACTATCCAGGATGACCTCAAAGTCAAAGTCTTTTCGATACTCCTGCGTTTCAGAATACCTTGTTTCGTAACCACCACCGACATCGAGAAGATGTATCGGCAGATAATGCTCCGTCCTGAAGACCGTCGGTACCATGGCTTGATTTGGAGAAATATTTCAACGCAACCAGTACGGCCACGTATCGAACTATTAAATGTCACTAGTTCTAGCACGAACCAACAGAAAGGTCCCCTGGGCAGCAGCACGTTGGAGAAGGATTGCTATATCGACCACGTCATGTCCGGGGTGGACAGCTTAGAGGAGGCACTTCGCAAACAGGCAGAGCTATGCACCATACTCTCGAGCGCAAGTATGCATTTGCGCAAATGATGTGCAATACATTCTCTATTTTTGAAGCAGATTCAACCGGAGGACCAACAGATCCAGCTGGACTTCAGTAGTTTACACGAGGACTATATTAAGACGTTGAGTCATCTGGCGTCCAAAGACTGAGGAGTTCTCTCTCAGCTCAAAAATCGTATCAAAAGAGTTGCTTGTATAAAAAAAGTTTGATGTTACATGTATTCGGCGAATATTAATCTGTATACTATATAATTTAATATAGATGGAAACCGAAAAGAAGGAAAAGTGGAGAAAATAATAAATTTTCCGAAACTTGTAGCTGATCTTAAAATGTTAAAAAACACGTAGCTAATCCTTTCTACAATAACTTTTATTTTTAGTATATGCGCATTTCGGGAGCGACTTACTCCCTTCCTCAGTACAATAGCTACTAATTCATTGACAATTTTTGAATCTTATAAATAGTTTAGGTGATTAAGCATAACATATGAACTTATTACTATATGCAACAATAAAAGGTAATTAGAGAAGACAATTTTACAAGGTAACAATATGAATGAACTTACATACATAAATAAAGGTAATTAGAGAGGATTAGGATGATTGGGTTTTTCTCGCTAGGACTTTAATAATTTTGGACGCACAATTTCCTTGATCCGTATTTAAAAGATTATCGGGATTTTGCCGGATAATGAAGAGGCTTTCCCAAGCGTCTAATGTGTAGGGTCGATTAACGTACTTTAGGAGCTTCAAATTGTCTTCTTCGATGGTATGGCCTTTCTCAATTATATGCATCGCTACCGCTGATCGTACGGTGTTGAGACCTCGCTTGTTTCCGCTAATCACTTCGTTGATGTGCTCTTGGAAACGCGTTTTGATTAATCGTTTTGTCTGGCCGATGTAATAGTCTTTGCAATCATTGCAGCTAATCTTGTAGATCCCGCTCATTTCCGCCATTTTTAGGGGGTCTTTCTCGCTACGTAATCGGTGTTTGAGGGTACTGCTTCTGGTGGATGCTACGACGCGGATATCGAAATGCCTAAGAAGAGATTTAATTTTATAAACGACTCTCTCATTGGAATGCTTATAAATTTTTTGATTTCTAAGCTATCTTGCGTGAAGAAAGTTGTATGCTGGTTTTTGAACATTTGGCATTGCTTCTTTCTAATCCGTCGATCTATCATATTTGGGTCATATCCATTTTTAATGGCGGTGTCGACGATATACGACTTCTCTTTATTGAAGCCGTTTGGTGTTAATGGATAAGTAACGAGGCGATGTACCATGCAATTGTATGCAGCCAATTTGAGCGTGGTCGGATGTGCTGACTTGGCCATTATGGTCCTTTGTGTAGCGGTGGGTTTTCGATATATTTCAAACTCGAGATGGCCACAATTGTTGATTACGAGCAGGTCAAGAAACGGTAGTGTTCCATTATTTTCCTGTTCCATGGTGAATTTTATCGTAGGATGTACCTGGTTGATTGCGTTGAGAATATCGTGTAGTTTGTCTTTCTGCACTATGGCGAAAACGTCATCAACATATCTTAACCAGACTTTCGGCATTAATCCTCTTTCCTCGATCACTGATTCTATATATTCCATGAATATTTCCGCTATTAATGGTGATAGAGGATTACCCATCGCAACTCCTGCTGTCGTTTTATAAAATTTATCGCGGAAGGTAAAGTAATTCTCGTTCATACAGAGAAGAGCTAGATTTTTGTAGGTTTTCACTTTCTTTCTCCATTCTATTGTTGTACCAAATTTATGGAGCCAAACTTCTAGTTGGTAGATCGCATGTTTAATTGGAGTATTTGGGAACAAAGTTTTAACGTCAAACGAGACCAAGGTTTCGTTGTTGTTTATTACTCCAATGTTCTGTAGTTTACTTATTAATTCGGCCGAGTTTTTAACTACAAATTTACTCTTCAAGTCAGCTAGAGCCGTCCATTGGTGAAGCCACTTAGCGATGTTGTAGGTTGTTGAGTTTGAATCAGCGATGATTTCCCTCATTTCATTGCCATCCTTGTGAATTTTGGGCTGGCATCTGGTTCTGGGCAGGGACGGATTTGGCATTCGTAGCTTATTGATGTCTTTAAAAACTGAGGAAGGGAGTAAGTCGCTCCCGAAATGTGCATATACAAAAAATAAAAGTTATTGTAGAAAGGATTAGCTACGTGTTTTTTAACATTTTAATAAATTTTCGTTGCTGTGTGCAACAGGGAACGAAGCTCCAAGCTTTCCTAAGACTTTTTACTCAACTCCAACATCATAAATTTGAGAGCTGCAATTTATCGGTTTTTTATGCCAATCATTTTAAAACACACAATTGATAGGATATATCGCACTACACACATTAAAATTTCGACACTTGGAAATATTGCAACACTGATCGGATAATTCATTGTTTTCATGCTACCTTGAAACTGCCTGTGGCTCGGCGCGGCGCCAAAAAATGCTCGAGTGCACAAACGTCGTCCGTCACCAGAAAAAGACGCAAAAACTGCGCATCACCGAATCGCACTCTAATCTCTAAACGGCGAAAAACACCAGCAACGAGCAATTGAATTATTACAATTGCAAAATTTGCAATTCTTCACCAGGTAACGATCGCGCGCAGCTCACAAAGTCAAACGCACACACCCCACAAATCGCGAGCAACACTCGTCAACAGCCACTTGAGCCTTCTTCACTCATTGAATCCGCAGCAGCAACCAAACGGGACCCGCGAAGTCGACAGCTGTTTTTGTGTATGTTCCTCGCGAAATTCGTCGTCTCGCAGCTTCGCTACTCGGAACTGGAACGGCGCTTATGACCGCGGCCGATTTCACGGTTTTTGGTGAACGTTTTGATGGCGGCAGGGCTGGCAAAGCTCGGAAGCGCGTGCAATTCACACGGTGAACACAACCCACGTTGTACGTCGTAATATGTTCAATTAGCGCTAAAACACGCGTACAGGGAGCTCAAGCAAGCGTCACGCACAACCGCCTCGCCCGGTCGTTTGATTCTGACTCCCCGTTTGTTGCTGGTCGTCGCCTCCGCTCCGTTGGAAAGGGGCTTGCTGTGTCCAGATTTCAATTGCAAACTTAAATGATGAATATTATTTTAAATATACAATTGAAATTTGAATCAGCAATATGTTGGTTTTCGAGCAGTTTGCTTAGGCGACTGCTCGGTTACTACAAATTGTTGCAACAAGTATCCGAGTCAAGACCGCAAAAGAAGGAGGACCAATCAACAGAGCGAATTGTTTCGAAAAGTTGCTCATAATTAGTTTTATAAAAGTTATAACGCTGACACTCTTTCCGACGATAACGGACAGAAGCAATATAGAAAATTTGAAAGCGTAAGGGAGGATAATGGGGATCAGGAGAAATATAAGGAAAAAAACTGGAGGTGAGAATAAAAACGATTGCTCTATACTACAGAAGAATGTCAAGGATATGATTATTAACGTTAAGAAAATTATTAAATTGAGCCAGGGAACACATTGACATAGCATAAAAGAAATTAAACACCAAATTTGGATGAGTCAGAATCAACCTGATTGTCATTCCGTGAGAGTTTAGGAAGGTTAAAATCGCCACATAAAATAAGCGACAATTTGAAAAACGCGATAAGAAAATACTAGATATTTCGATGAGGAAGGTATTGTAGACCGAAAAAGGAGGCACAAGGTATATAGGTGCAAAAGACAAGAAGAGAAAGGGATGACGAAATAACAATTTTTGCCCCCACACATTCAACAGGAGCAGTGAAAAGTGAATTTTTAGAGGGACGCCCGTAAAGGTATTCTTGTAGGCGACTAGGACACCTCCTCCACCTAACTTGTTGGAGATTGACCTATCACGACCACGCCTAACAATTGTATGATTAGGAAAAATTTCAGAGTCAAATATACTATCAGTCAACCAGGATTCAGAAATACAGAATATACGAGTAACATTGTTGGATAGGGAGAATAGGATGAAGCTAGACCCTTCAGCTTGGGTCTTAAACCCCAAACATTTTGATAATAAATAGAAAATTAACTTTTAAGAATCCTATTCTGAAAGTTTTTAGGAAGAACCGATGTTACAGCTTTGGCAGGGAGCTCGGTGGAGAACGAAAATGTTTTTTCCTTGAAGTTATAAATGATTTAACAAGCACTCCGTCGTTTATCCGTCCACCCAGCTGAGATAACCAGTACGAATCAACTGAACGGGCTTATGGTCCGTCCGAAGAATCAATTGAACCAAAACTCATTGCCACTAGCAGGGTTCGAACTAGGGACCTTTAACTTACACAGCGAGCACTCTAACCACGTGGACTACTCTCAAGTACATTATTGACGTGTTTTTATCCTGATGTGCCAATCCGGTATTTTAGGTAGAATATGTTCGGTGGCGATTTTAACAAATGATACATCAACTTTTAATCTCTTTTTTAAATAATATAATCTTTCTTTAGACTACCGCCAAATTCTATAACATTTGCGTCTTATTTCAGGGCTAAAAAAGTCTACGTTGGAGGACTCCTCTTCTACTGCGTTGGAATGACACTCATGGCTCTGACTCGAGCAAAGTTTAGCGTAATTATCTTTAGTTGGGCTGCAGGCGTCATGTATTCTACACTATTCACAATGCCATACTTATTGATTGCTCACTACCACTCGCAAGGAACGGTAAGATATAAATGAATTTATGCATTTCTATAGATCATAGCAATTTTTTTTAAGTTCGAGTTAACATCTGAAGGAGAGGCCAAACTAGGAACCGACGTGCGTGGCTTAGGAACTGATGTTGCTATTGTCAGTAGTATGGTATTCTTAGCTCAATTTATCCTATCGATGTGCATGGGAACAATAGTTACTTGGTCTGGAACGACAACAGCCGTTGTAAGTGTCGCTAGCTTTCTAAGCTTTTGTGGTGCACTGGCTGCAACACAAATAATGTACTTGGATTTGTGATCTAATAAATTGCTGTAATTATATTTGAATTGGCCCATAAATTTAATGAATACCAAATAATAAATTTAAAGTATTATAGTCGTAAGTTCGTTTGAAGAGACTTAGAAATCAATGTGAAATACAATAACTGTACAATATACACTTCAAGTGGAAAATGTGAGTTTTATTGAATATTATGTTTCTATCGCATTTTGGTGCATTGTGCAATCACGCTTCACGTTTTAATCGAGTATTTTCGATATGATGAGATCATTACAAATATCTGCAAGCAAACTTTAGACTCCAAGCATTTATTAGCAAAGGCACAAGAATATTTCTTGATTACCAGAAATCACTTTAAGGATGCGCTTACAACGTCAGAAATTCGTCACAAATCACTTTTAATACTTAGCCCCTCAAATTATTTCTGCATTTATCTAGGATATCTTTCCTAATGGACGGATAATCTGGATGTACTTTAAGTACTTGCTGACATACATCGATAGCATCGGCATAGCGTTTAGTTTTCATGTGATTATAAGCGAGTTTATAGCCGATCTGAGGTTTAGATCTACCGCTCAATCTCCAAGCGTGATCATAATTAGATGCAGCAGAACGATATGATTGCTCTTTCTCGGCAATATAGCCCAAGAACTCGTACGCTTTAGCACACGATTTGTTGTGATTCAAAACCCGCTGCAAAAGATCATGTGCCATGTCATACTTACTCGACTGCACATAAATATCAGCTAAAACCAGCCAACAACGTTCCAAATATTCAGCTTCTTCGAAATTCCAAGCGTTTTTGGCAATTCTTTTCAAATGATTGCGGGCTCGCTGGGTTTGCTTCAGCAAAACATGAGCTGATGCCATCCCCAGAATAGGACCAATCAAATCTTTGTACTGTTCGTGTGATGCAATTTCAGTAAAATCATTCAGAGCTACTTCAATACTATACTTTTGTCGGGACGCTATTTGTAGAAAGTTTTTCAAAAGCCTGTGGTTAACAGCCTCATTGTCCATTCCACCTGGCCTGGGTTTTAGCTCTTTAAGCAGTCTTTCAGCTGTTCGCAAGGCAATTATTCTGGAATCTTTGAAATCAATATCTTCAACATTTTCAATTGCTCCTCCTTCAGTCGGCAAGTCATTGTCAGGATTTATGCAAATATTTATCATGTTAAAAATTGCTTGTTGTCCCCATTCGGAATCACGTCGTGCATTATTGAAAAAACGTAATGCGGCGTTAGGATTGCCATTATACCATTCATACAGCCCCTTGCAATAGTTGAAGCCAGCGTTTGAGGTCGGATTGGTGGCGTTTTGTTCGGCGTTTTGAAGAAAAGTGACCGCGTCCTGTAGTGTTCCTGATCTTCTCATAACTTCAATAAGTCTTGCTAGAGCAGTCCAGTATGTTGGCTGGCTGAGGAGAAGTTGTGAGAAGTGATAAGCTGCGTTATCGAAGTCCATCTAAGTTCGAAAGGATTATACATATTTCTGAGCAATGGAAAGGAAAGTGATCACCTTTCGAAATGACAAGTCCGCCATCATCACTGAAGCTACTTCGTTATTCGGATCTATTTGTAGGATTTGAGTGCACTTTTCTCTGCATTGGTCCATTTGATTTAGCTGTAGTATAAATATACGAGTATAAATAGTACAACTCTGTAATCTAATCAATAAAAAAAACCCATACTTGCATTAACAGTCTCGCCAATTCAGCTAATATAGTTATATCATCCGGGGAATATCTTAAGGCTTCCTTGAAATTTTGTACTGCCATGTCATTGTCTCGCAAACTTATACATTGTTGCGCCATTAGAACGCAAATCCTACAAGAAAATATCATTTTAATGGTAATAATATTTTAAATAAGAATATTTGTGCCTTACTTAGAGAGAATTTTGTACTGGTCACCAAGCCCAGCTGACTGATCAATACTGATTCTCTTTTGAACTCGATACTGATTATCGCGAGCCTCCTTCAAAGTATTCAACGAAGAATTCAAATTGCCAGCTTTCTCACGAATCCTTGCCAAAAGAAGAAGTTGTTTGGTACGGATTTGTAGCATGGACACATCGGTGTCATCACTAAAAACAAAGATCCAGATGATAAAATGAATAGAATAGGGACTTAAAATGAGCAGAATTACATTTTCTTTATATCAACTTCGTCGATAAGAGTTTGTTCAGCGTTCGAAAATTGTTTAAGTTTTAAATAGAGCTCGGCTAAATCCAATTTTAGGGAAACATGATCCGGATTCATAACAGCTTCACAATAATAGCTAATAGCTTTTGCATATTGATGAGTGCGAATGTAGGCACGTCCAAGTTTGCTTGCAAGCAAAGAGTCGCGAGGATTTAGTTTTAATGCTTGCTTATATGCGTCAATTGCAAAATCAGGTTCTAGAAAATAAGATTAATTTTTTTTATTTGTTGTTTATGATTACTTGCTGAATCGATACAAATGATCACTTGTTGAATTACCCAGGGGAGATAAATTGAAAAACTCCCTTCTATTGTACTTTTATTATTTATAACGAGGTGTAAGAGTTCAATAAACGTTCATTCATAAGCAAATCAAATGTAAGAGTTCAATAAACCTTTATTAAAAATTGAATTCATTCATAACCAAAATCTAATTCATATGATCAGTTCATTAACTCGAAATTTAATACTTTCTCATCAGCATTAAATTCATGTGAAGAATATTCATTAACGTTAAAATTTCAAAGTTTCTTTCCAAGTCAGCAATAAATTTACATGAATTCAAGTTCATTCACACCTTGTATCAACTTTAATTTGTTTCCGCCGAATGCATTTTCAAAAATGTAATAATGCTAGCGTGAGCACAATTAGCTTACGCCAGCATATTTCCAATGGAATTATTGTATGCTAAAGAAAATTGTTAAGAAATGCAAAGTAAGATGTTATTTAGTATTTAAGACCATGAACGGAAAATAAAACCCACTCATTAAAGGAAAATCAAGTGTGAGTTACTTACTCTAATCTGGTTTAAAATCAGATCAATTTTTAAAAACAGTTAATATCTGACTTAAAGTTAGATATTTTGATGAAATTGATATCTGACCTAAGGTTAGATATCTGAACATTTTTTGGTCCGTCGAGTCGGATTGTTTTGGAAGCATCAGTCATGGTATCCAATTGATATCTTCGAGATATCAATTGGATACCATGACTGAACTAACGTGAGGGACTCTTCAGAAAATAAACTTTGATACCATCAATAGAATCAAGTCTAACTTCTCGAAAGACTCGAAGGATCGACACAGCCTGCAGTATTTTGAAGTTCGATTGGAGCGGCTGCAGGAATGTTGGCGAAATACCCAGGAATTGCATCCTATTGTGTACCAGGCAAAGTCACAAGATGCAACCCAACTTAAGGATTACATCGCATCTTATGGGGCAGCTGAGGAGACATGCTTGAAGCTGATGACAAGATTCAAGAAAGCATCAGGGAGTTCGAAAAAATAGATCGACCTCAAGAAACAACCCAACAGACTCAACCATCAGAAACTTTGGTGAACGACGCCATATATCTGGAGCGGATTAAAATCCCGAAATTTGAAGGGGATTATCTGAAATGGGCCACGTGTAATGTGACGCCTACGCCCGGGAATCGAAGTGATTCCGATCCCGAGCCCTGGCACCCGGCCAGATATGTTTGACTTCGAAGTGCAAGCAGACTTCATCTTTCGTGCAGATATTATTGCGCAGAAAATATTTTTTTTTTTTTCAAATATTTATATTTATGTAGAAATATTTTCTGTCAATGTGATCCGCTGTAATTAAACACCGATACATTTCGAAACATATCTATCTGGCAATGCCTCCCACAGTTGCCATCAAAACGTCAAATAGGTAGAAAAGTGGAAACGGGTTTGAAGTGTCAAGGGGCACATGGGATTTTCTATGAGCATCCGTTATAAGTTTGGAGTGGTGGTTTGACTTCGCAGCCTGCAAGCGGCATTTATTTGAAGTTTTGGAACAGGCAAGGGTGTATAAGAGTCGGAAGTGGTCGGTGTCGTGCATTACGTGGAACGGGAGTGCAACATAGTGTATGAAAACAACGGTTATTCGTAACAGTTGGACGCATCTTTCTCTAGAATCTAGGAATGGTAAAATCGGTGTGTTGCCGCATCTGCGAAGCGAGTGATAATTTACTATTCATTTTTAGAAAAGGAAACGAAGATGCCCTTCGCATGCTTCAATCGATTGTATCACCATCATCAGAATCAGCTTTAGCATTACCATCGGATCATGGATAGAGCAAGTTTTATCAACACCCATCAAGGAAATTGGGAAAAAGCATCAGGCTGAGCTGAAAAAGCACACCGAACAACTAAAACAACAAGTAGAACGCAACCACGTTAGCAACACACCTAATGATTATCATCATACATCTAGTTCTCATACAGGAGGATTAAATAATCACCAAGAACAGAGAAATCATGTAAGTAGTGATGATGTTATTTTAGAGAATGCTCAATTACGAGCGCAAGTAGCTGAAGTAAAAAGCGTAGTAATAAGTACAGAGAATACCGTAAAAAAAAATCTAGAAATGCAAGGTCAGGAGCAAGAGTCCAAATGGCGTACTGTGGTCAGATGAAAGCCACAGAAAATAGATAATTCTGCCACTTTTCGAACATGTGTGGATGAAGGGTTCGTTACAAACCCTTTGTTAATGTTTAAGTTTTGATTTAAATTGAAGGCATTTCACATAGTATGACCGCGATCTACTTAGTTGAGGGCTTTGATTGCGATCATTCATCGTTTTCGCAGTGTTTTAGATGCCAAATTTTGATGCGATTCTGTTTTAAGGTTACAAATAGAAAATGAGAATGCAATTCTTGGAAACAAAGTTAAAAACGGAAAAAAAATCGCAACCGGTTTAATATAGAAACTGTTGTGACTATTGTCACAAACATAAAATCAATTGATTCATATAATCAAACTTAACCATTTAAATGAATGACAAGATATTTAATTCCCCTGTTCACAAAATATATTAGGAAAATGATGTTATCATGTGGTCACAAAACGTTTGTAACGAATTGTGTTTATAGGTTGGAATGTCACGGGTGATTTAGAATGGACTAAAGAACCAGGCCCTCTACTAAAGAATCTCACAGATGACACAGCTAAAAGTTAATGTTCGCTGTAACAATGTTTATCTTAATGAAACCTTTACTCGAACCCGCCAAAAAAGTGATCAATGGATATTTTAATGCAACAATGCATTAGCTGAACTAGAATGAATAACGAAAAACTGAAAGTGTAAATTAGAAATGCAATTGTATAAGGAAGCAAGCACGTTGGGATAATTGTAAAGGAAATGTGTTTGAAAATTAGGAATTATAATAATTAGAGATATAAATTGTAAAGACCAGCTCAAAATTATCATTGCCCATTACCAATCTCTTTGCTTCCTTTGGTACATGTTTCCTCCTATAATCGATGTAAATCTTATATGAAGGTAAACTTCTTTGATAAGTCCGCAAGCGACCAATTACAGCTGTTAAACAGGAATGGTGTTAAGAAAAGGAAGAGTTGTAGTAGCTACACGTTTACCTGTCTCGAGGAAAAGCCAGCCCGGATATTAAAAGTAGGAACATTATCCAGGCGATAGTTGTGTTTGAAAATTTTTCATATTGGCGTCATCGGTAAGATCAGGATATCGATACACTTCCCAAAGGTTCTGAGAACCAAAAGAATAAGCTTTGAAAACAGCCGAGGCCCTTAATATTTCGTTGGTTAGGTATAGGAAAGATTTTTCTTTAATCCTTTTGGAATAGTTTAGTTGTTCATTTCCTGAACATTTTTTTAGAATCATGTATGAGTTAATGCTTTAGTGAGAAGTTGGTTAGGAGGAAGTAGTTTAGTGACAGTTTGAGATTTTTATTCGGATCTTTTGTACGTAAGAAAAGTTGGTAGGGCGGGCGATATATTTTTTCTCTTTGAGTGCTACTGTACACAATTATGAGCTCGGTTGTGTTTGTGAAGCCAAAGTACAGTTTAGTTATTGAAAGTTTATCGTTTCTATTATTGAATCCACATATTTTTCGCATTCGATTTCAGTGCAGAGTATTTAGTAAAAAGATTAAAAATGAAATTTCATATACATGTATAATTTATGACTAGGGTTCAACTGCATGTTTTCAAATCTGAGAATCGTATTCTAGAATTTTTATCCCACCATACAGGGCGGATCCACCAAGTACTTCTAATTGTTGGCGGCAGTGATATTTTTAAGTTAAATGGCTATGATAAGCTCGTATTGGTTCTCATTTTGAATTGAATTTTAATGCATGTGGCTGATCATAAAGTTTTGTGCCCTACCTTTTGTTCTGCTTTTAAATACCCGATAGATAAATTTGAGACACGACTGGTCTACCAACGACAAATTAGTATGATTATGATGTCATAATTGTTGAATTAAGTGTTAGATATAGATTTATTAAATTTGTATATTCTGTAAATTAGTTAAATTAATTGATTTAATGGACAAATGCCTCCTATATTAGTTCATTTCTCATTCTAAGATCACATTATCATTGATATTAATTTTGTTGGACACAAAAAAAAACAAAACTAGGCATAAAGACATATATCAGTTTTGATTAGAGTAGTTTGCAAATGAACAGACATTATGTTAGAAAATTCCCGAATTAGAAAGTTTTATAAGCCTCGCTTACATTTTGAAATCAATTGTAAATTTGCTTTATGTATTTTTTTTGTACGTTCTTACAACGTATTTGATTGCTAAAAATATCTGCAAATTATAACAAAATGAATTACTAAAGAATCAATAAGCCTTTCCGTTCCGCATGCTTTTTCTTTTGCAGCGGAAATGATGACCGAGGGTAAGTATGTCTTGAAGAGGGTTAGGTTTTCATAATCTGCGGATGATTGATTTCTATTCGGTTACGGTCCACGGTACCCTTGTTTGCGCTCGTTTTTTTCTTAGAGTAGGTTATTTTGGACTTGAGGTAGTTTAGCTTATTTTCTGGTACCGCGTCGGTGATTCGGTAACGCGCCTATGGTGATTTTGTAGCGTTTTTGATTTGAGATCTGTGGAGAGATCACATCCAGAATTAACGTAACGTAGGTTTCCCGTTCTGGATGAGTAGTTGTTGACGCGTTTGGAAATCGGGCATGTGAACCGGTGGCTGAGTTAAGTAACTCTGACTTAGTCTGCTCGCGTAAGACCCGCGACCGAAACTCCTCTCCGAACTAGCTAGCCTACAAGCAGCCACCACGGAGTAGACTAAGTGTGACCGGACTTGTTGACCTGAAGGGTACAGTCCGTTGTCATTTCCAAGACTGCACGTCTCGAACCGATGAGAGGTCGGTTCTGATTGCGATCGAACGAGACGGAGTAGGAAACCGTTACACACGTTCCATGAACTACTTCAAATGCTAGTTCATGAGTACTCGCAGCTCAAGAACATTCAAAAATTTCAGTACCTCTTTAATTCGGTTGGAGGCGAAGCAAAGCGTTTAATAGATAACTTAAGTATGACGGAAGCGAATTATTAGAAGGCATGCAGCTCCTACAGGATCGTTACCATAACAAACGAGTTCTACTATCAGCGTACTTGCAGACATTTTTGAATTTGCCGACAATAAAATCAGAGTCAGCGATCGGCTACAAGAGGATTTTGGATAACACAAATGAGATGATGGCTGGAATTGGCGGTATCGGCATAGAGACATAACCTTGGTATCCAAGCATCATTCATATCGCATCGCACAAAGTAGACATGGGAGCTAGGAAGAATTGGGAGTTATCTTGTGGTGTTCAAGCGAAAATCCTAGCATGGAAGGATTTTGCAGATTTCTTAGAGCGAAAATTCAGGTCGCTAGAAGTTATCGGAAAGGAAGACTCAGTCCAGTTTGCAAAGATAACCATCCAGCTTACAAGTGTGGCGAATTTTAAGGAATAAGCGTCGAAAAACGTAAGGAATTTGTGAAAACCCACAATTTGTGCTTCAACTGCCTTAAGAACCATTGAATCTACGAGTGTAAAACGACCTCAGTATGCAAAACATGCAATAAACAGCACAACTCGAATTCTGAAATCAAATAAACATGTACATCCAGTGGAGTCAAGGTACAGAGCAACCATGTGAATCAACAAAATTTCTGGAGCATTCTGTTGATAACGGCAATCTTCAATGTAAAAGACGTGTACGGGCAGTGCGTAAAATTTAGAGCACTATTGGACCAAGGATCACAGAATCCTTTTATGATTGAGGAAGGTGCAAGGGTATTGGGAATTAAACGAGACAACGTCAATATCATCATATCTGGCATTGGCAGCTGAACAAGAAAGTGTCATGGACACATTCCATTGACAATCAAGGAAAAATGGATAAATAAAACTATCAGCACCAACGCTTAATATTGGATCGCATAACATCAAATTTACCGTCAACGACCATCAATCAGATCAAGTTGAAGTGTGATACTGAGGAACTGGCTGATCCTAAATACAATACAAGTACAAAAATTGATATACTATTACACTGAGAGAAATCCGCATGTTCAAACTAAACATGCAGCGCTTTTAAAAGTATGTTTGAAAATTTTACGTTTAATTAGAAAATTTCTTGTTGAACTAAAAGAAAAAACACTTAAGTCAACAATATTGTCTTGAATGGGCAACCACGTGCATGTTTAAAAAACGCGTTTAATTTAAACAATGAATATTTAAATGTATGGACGGTATATTTAACTAATGTCGCGTTCAACTTAAACGCATACGCGTTTATAAACAATATTTAACCATGTTTGCATTTCAACCAAACGTGTCTATTTTTAAATCGAATGAAAACTTGATCATCCACTCATATATTTTTCCTCGCACATTCCTTATAACGTTACACTTTGAACCTGTAAACAATTTGAAGCAGACGCGTTTCATTTCAGCCGGCTTTTCATTCAGTTAGTGGAAGTTAACTTGTCTGTCAGTTCTTTCTAAACGTGGTGAAGTGTAGATGTATAAATTGTTGCTTTAGTTTGCAACTTGTGAAGTTTATTTCACCGTTTTTATTTTTAACATCAACTTATGTAAGTACGCATATGACGACAAATCCATTTGAAAATTATACTTGTTTAGTTTAGCAGTGTCTGAGTTCAAACTGCACTCCCGCATATAAGTAGTGATTCAGAAATCCTTTTTTACAGGGTATTGTAACAAAAAATTTACAAAACCCTATTAAAATCGGTAGCAGTCTGTCTGTCTGTCTGTCTGTCAGTGCGTTACAGCAAATTTTCTCATTTAAGTCACTTTAGAGGCTACAATCATGATTCTTTGTGAAAAGATCAGAAAGAAGACTATTCAGTAAAGAATATGCTGAGAAGATTGCTTCCACTTTGTCATTCCAGCTTTGTTGTAAAACCTACAAACTTTATTTTAATCGCATTTCAAGCAGATATGGGTGAGGAAATACAAAACAATGTCGAGATAGTCTTAATTGAAAAACATATAAATAATGAGAAGGATCTTCAACTTTTTGAATTATTAAAATCATGGGAACTTGAAGCATATTATTCTCAATTCAAAGGTAACTACAGATTCTTCTACATAAATTTCAAACTATTTACATCTACATAAATTTGTCAAGTGTGAGCAAAATTTGTTTGAAATTGAAATGCAACTCTTTTGATAGATGAGAGAAAATTGTGTTATGAAGCATGAAATTATGTTTCAATCCATATAATTCATTCCTTCATATATTTTTATGTAAGATGCTGCAGTTGGCATTGATGAGCTTCGTTTCCTTAACAACGAGGATATTAATCAACTATTCCCCTCATTTCAACTTATCGGGGTAGAAGCTAAATTTCGGGAAAAGTTAAAATATTGGAAAAACAAACAGGTAACTGGAATTTCGCTATTAAAAGCCTCCATACTGTATTTCTCATTCCTTTATAGTGTTGTATTGATGTTGAAACCCAGTCTGTAGGATCTGACCTTATCAAATGGGTCAATGAAAGTCAGAAACATTGCAGTCCGTCTTCATCTCTTAAGTCAGGAAGTCCAAGCTACTCACTTGAAAATGTAAGACACTTTTTTGAGATAATATATTTACTTTAGAAATGATGATATAATATATTTTATCCAGATTGACATCAATGAAATATTAGAGCAAAGTATTAAAGGTCAAGCTGTATTGGATTACTACAAAAATAACTCCAACCTATCTCCGACTTATCAGCAGTTTCTAGCTAACTCCATTATAGATTTGATCGCATCAAAGCACCCAAATTTACAACCATTCCATTTTAAAGTGTTAACTGAGAAGATTGTTGAAGCTTTTCCAACTGAAAATGCAGTATCTCAGACTTCAGTATTATTTTTTTAATTTAAAATAATTTTCCTTAGAATACTTATTACGTTGAACGGAATCGAGTGAGAAAGCAGCCTAAGGGAAAATTGCACGATCGATTTTTCAACATCAAATCCAAACTTAGACGTTCCAAACCAAAGGCGACTGATGGACAGCAAAGTACTGCTCTGGAAGAACCTTCACTGGAAATCGATGAAAACTTGTTGCAAAGTATCAAGTTGTGGTTAAAATACAACAGCCAACCACATGAAGAAGTCTTGGATAAGTGGAAGAAAACTTTTAGATTACGCCGTTGTCATATTTTAGCACCGGATGACAACCTAATGAATATTTTTAAAGACTGGCCTTTGTTCAACAATGGAGAACTTGGTCCTTTGCTTGTAAGTTCCATTTTATATTCAAGCGAATATAGTTCTCGATAATAACTTCTTTTAATTACAGATAGATGAAGATTTTAAGTTGATTCACCCGTCCAAATCTCAACTTTTGCTGCAGAAGTGGAACGGTTTCATTGAAAAAATTTTTCAGTTCTTCAAAGAGCACATCAAAGACGTTGAATCAAAAATCCATTTGGAACAAATTCAAAGAGAGAGTCACGAAGACGGTAAATAATCAAATTTTGTATTAATTATCTTGTTCATCTGGTTTTTATATCCATAGATTCTCGTGATTGCGCTGCAACTATTTTGTTGAATGCTGTACTTGCACCGTCAACACGTTTGATGCATGAAGAAGGATGTAGCAAGCGAAAAAAGAAAGTTACAATAAAAGAAGGGAAGGACTCTCTTGTCCTACATTTAAAGGACATATCGGAGCTTCAGCTTGCTTTAGAGGATTTAAAAACGAGATTTTATGCATCGAGAGAAAAAATCCAGCCATTAATTATCGTCGTGGGATCGACAATAACAACATTGAGAGAGTTTTATTTATACTTTGACGGAGTTAAATTTAAATTTTCCTCATTTCTTTCTTGTTTAGACATAAGTTTTAAGGTATTTCATACTTTAAACCTAGAATACCCGCCGCATTGCATAAATGTATGGAATTTTTTAGAGACATATTTTTTTGAAATATCTAGTAATAATATGAAAATTATACCTAAAGTTTCAGGATTAGTATCCTATTTAAGGGGCTCTCAATAACTCATTAATTCGTTTTTGAATATTTTATATTATTATCATAAGTTTAATTAACGATGTACTTTTGTTCGATGTGTAAGTTGAGTTATTCAAATGCTTCTGAGCTTATAAGCCACTTGAAAACTAGGCACGAAATTGCTACATATGGTACGTACAAATGCGCTCAATCGAAATGCTTTCAAACGTTTTCTTCTAGAAAAGCATTTAAAAAACATTTAGTGAGGAGCCATAACACCTTTTCTGACTTTGCAGTTAAAAAAGAATTTTTCAATGTAAATCATTTTGATCGAAATGATGGCAATTGTCATTTGAAACCCACTTCTAATTATTGTAGTAGTAATAATATAACACAAGTGGATTCGGCAGAAACAAGCTCAGACATAACTGAACTTTACGAAAGCCTTTCTCAAACGGCCCTACAATTTTCATCCGAGCTTCTTTCAAAACCAAACTTTAGCAGAAAAGATGCAATCCAAATTCAAAAAAGCGTTTCACAGATTTCGACCAGAATTGTCGATATTTTCAAAGCCTTTCTCCATTCCAAACCGACCAGTGATGCTATTGCCTGTAGCTTCGAGAAGGCATTCAGTAATTGCTCTGATCCTTTGAAAAACTTCAACACTGAGTTTAAATTTATGAGATATCTGTTCGAAAGAGATCTTCTTAAATTTCCAAATTGCCACACAATGAACAATGAAGTCCGTGAAGCAAAAATAAATGGTCAACCAACATTGGAACCAGTAAGTGCAAAAGCTTATGTTTTACCCATTCGATTTCAAATTCGAAAACTTTTTGAAATGCCTGGCATTTTAAGAGCAACTTTGGATAATATGCGCTCTATGGAGTCTGGAACAGATTATCATAATTTTGTAAATGGAGAATTATTTAAAAACAAAATGAAATCTAATAATGCCGAGATTGTTATACCTTACTTTATTTACATGGATGATTTTGAAGTAAACAACGCTCTCGGCAGCCACTCTTCCCAAGATACTCTGTGTGGAATTTACTACAATTTTCCTACAATGCCCACGTACTTATTGTCAAATCTCGATTACATATTCGTGGCAGGCTTGGTAAAAACTAATTACATTAAAGAATTCGGAGTCGATTCTTCACTCTATTTCCTTAAAAACGAACTAAACTTTTTAGCACAAGAAGGCCTAGATATTCATACAGAGGAAGGACAATTCAAAGTACATTTTATTCTTGGCTTAGTACTGGGTGACAACTTAGGGTTGAAATCGGTATTGGGATTTACCAAATCCTTCAATTGTGATAAATTTTGTAGGCTATGCAAGAGGTGTAAAAAAGATATGCAAACCGATTGCAAAGAAACAGTGGATGCAATCAGAAGTATTGATGGATATAATATCGACCTAAGGCTAAATGATCCTAAAATTACTGGCATCAAGGAAGCTAGTATACTAAATGAAATTTATTCTTTTCATATAATTGATAACTTTACTGCTGACATTATGCATGACATTTTCGAAGGTATATGCCATTATGAAATTTGTAAAGTTTTGTCAGCCTTGATTGCTAATAATGTGCTAACTCTTGAAACCATCAACTACAGAAAGAAAATGTTTTCATACGGAAGTTTCGAAGTTGGAAACATTTCTGTAACCATTCAACAACATCATTTGAAAAATCATAGCTTAAAAATGTCCGCTCGAGAAATGTGGCACTTCGCGCACTTTTTGCCTCTATTAGTTGGCGATCTCATTCCAAGACCTAATAAATATTGGCACCTGTTTTGCTTATTATTGAAAATTATTGATTATGTATTACTAAGCGAATTATCTGAGGATGATATTGAAAACTTGAGAAAAACCATACACCAGCATCATAAAATATATGTTAACTTATTTGGTCCATTAAAGCCAAAGCATCATTTTTTAGTGCACTATCCTACTATCATTGAAAAAAGTGGTCCCTTGAAATATTTATGGTGCTTTCGCTTTGAAAGCAAACATAAAGATTTGAAAAAGTATGCTAATGTTATTACTTCAAGAAAGAATATCGCATTTTCTATATCAATTAAATATTGCTATTATTTTTCTAAGTTCATTCTTTCTAAAAATGAATTACCATCTGTTCTTCAGTATTTACCCTGCAAATCTGTATATATAACAGAGATTTCTTACTATTCAAATGTGGCTAATACGAATAACTTGGGCAATTGTTACGTTTATATGCCGGAAAAAGTATGTTATAAAGGCACACAATATAAAAAATTGATGTATCTGTCTAGAAAAGATAAGCGGCAAAAACTTATCAAAATATTTAAAATTCTTGAACTTATAATAAATGAAGCCAACAATTTGTTTATATTATGCAGTGAAATTAATGTCACAAAGTTCAATGAACATTTTCAAAGTTACGAAGTAGGAACAAATAGTGCCATATTATATTTTTACGAAATCGACTTTTTTCACAGTGGTCCATTACATATATATCCATCGACAAATGGAAAGCATTTTGTTCGGAACAAAACAATTTAGAGTTTTAAAAATGTTTATCCAATATTATCTAAGGATTAGTGAAGTATTTGTTTCAAGTTTGGTTTAAAATTGAGAAAAAAAAACATTTCGATGTACATTTGTAAATATCATCCATACTTAATTTGTTAAATGTGAAACATGTTATTTTTATGGTTAATAAAGTTTTGTTCCTTAAAAACTAAAAATATTTACTTAGTTTCAAATTGCGAGTTCCATAGGTTTGCAGATTGGATTGAAAAGGGTTAGTATCCATACTAAATGAATAACTAAAAAGAATTTTCATTCAACAATCTATAGCTGGTGATTTGAACATAAAATATATTCAAATTGAATGGGCAATAAGCATGTATTCTTTCAAATCAAACTTTCCCGCTTTTGTTTTTCCAAATGCGAACACGTTCAAAGTAAATATTCACCGTTTGTATTAAAACTTTAATCATATTTGATTTGATTGAAAAAATATTTAAACTAAATGCTACTCTATTTCTTAAAACAATAGGATAGTATTTAAAAAAAATGCGAACGCTTTTGATACGACCATTTTACCATTCAGTATTTGCATGGTTCTTATAAACATGCCTATGTTTGCTGATTAAACGCAAACGCTGTTGGCGTTCTTTTAAGCGCGAAAACGTTTGGATTATACTAGTTTTGCGTTTATTTGAACAACGTATTTCTCTCAGTGTAGGAGCTGATGTGTATGGGGACATAATCCAGAACGGTATACGGCGAGGACGTTCTACAGCGCAAAAAACAAAATTAGGATGGATACTAACTGGTCCTACCGTTAATATCCCACCCTCACTTCAAGCCATTACAATGGTAAGCACTGCGGAACTCGACCTTACCCTCCGGAAATTTTGGGAACAAGAAGAACTTGAACGAACGAAATTTCCAACGGAAGAAGAACAAGAAATAGAGGCTCACTATCGCAGCACCACCCAACAACTCGAAACCGGAAGGTTTCAACTTGAGCTCCCATTTAAGGGCGACCCACGTACACAATTAGCAGTATCATAAAAATCGGCAATACAACGGTACTGTGCAATGGCAAAGCGTTTAATGACAGATCCAAGGCTGATGAAAGAATACAACAAATGCCTCCAGGACTATTTAGATTCGAATCACATGGATGGAGTACCGAAAAATGAAGTCAGTAATCCATCTTATTATCTACCTTACGATGCGGTTACTAAGGAAACTAGCACCACTACAAAGGTCCGCGTCGTGTGCAACGCATCTGCAAAAACTGCATCAGGCAAGTCATTAAATTACATTTTATTAGTAGGACCAACGATTCAGGACACCTTGGTGACACTACTATTACGGTGGAGATTATATCCAGTAGTCTTTACAGCCGATAAAAAGAAAACCGGCAGATTAAAATCAAGGCAAAGCACGTTGATTTTCAAAGAATCGTCTGGCGAGGCTATCGGCTGAAAACAGTTACTCTTGGAACCGCAAGTGCCCCTTTTCAAGCAATTCACACATTGAAGCAGCTCGCAAACAATGAAAGGGAACGATTTCCAAGAGCGGTGAATTATTTGCTTGACGACTTCTATGTAGACGATTTGATGACTGGAGTCGAAACACCTGATGAAGCGATCTCATTATGTCACGAATTAACAAAACTCTTAAGTATGAGTGGATTTATTTGCGGAAGTGGAGCTCCCACTGCAAAGAAGTAATGCGTGAAATACCAGCAGATGCTAAAGAAGAAGATTATCCACTGAGTCTAAAGGCAGAGGATACAATTAAAACTCTGGATTTGCAATGGCACCCACAACAAGATATTTTCATCTTCAGCATAACAGAGCTTGAACGTGGAGAAAGGATTATAAAAAGAACAGTAGCATCATTCATGGCGACAATATTTGATCCTCTGGGATGGCTTCAGCGAATCATAATAAAGGGGAAAATCTTCATGCAAAAGCTGTGGTTATACAAACTTGTTTGGGATGACCCTTTGCCCCAAGAATTGGAAAATGAGTGGCAGAGTTATTTATCTGAAATACCTGCAATCGAGAGCATAAAGGTGCAATGCTGGATCGGCACAACTTCAATTGATCAGTTCGAGCTCCATGGATTTTGCGACGCATCCAGGCAAGCAATAACAGCAGTAATATACCTTCGAAACAAAAGGGTTGGTAATGATACACCCATTGTCAAGTTATTAACCGCAAAAACCAAGGTGACTCCTCTAGCTGTTCAAACAATCCCGTGTCTGGAACTATCCAGCGCTTCATTGCTTGTCAAGTTGATGGAACAAACCAGATCATCCTTCCGCAACGGCGCCGAAATCCCAGTGCACTATTGGACAGACTCGAGTGTCGTCCTCTCTTGGCCCATTCGAACACTTACGTTGCGAAACGCGTAAGTGAGATACATCCAGCCAGCACCATCGCTCAGTGGCACCATATATCATCTGGAGACAACCCAGCTGACTGCGCATTACGGGGACTCTCATCAAGGACTTCAACCTATGGTGGAATGGCCCAAGTATCATACAGTCTCTCAAAATAACCTTCCCGATATCCCCTAATAGTCACCTTCCTCCATTGGAAAGGAGGAAAGCGGCTCTTACGGTAAAATTAGAAGGGAACAATAGCATAATACATCGATTTTCAAGCTACTCTAAACTCTTAAGGATTATAGCTTATTGCAGACGGTGGCTGCCACATCATCGTATGCAACAGGATAGGTCTGAACAGTTCTTGACGGCACAAGAACTACAAAAAGCAAAATTGGTATGCGTCAAAATGGCACAACAGGAAGTCTTCGACGATGAAATTAGGAGATTGACCAAAAATAAACAAATCGACTTGTAGTAATCGAGCAGTTAAAGGGTTAAAGAAAACTCAAGCATAAAATGTCCCAGATCAATTAAAACGATCGAACTGGTACGATTGCAGATTGAACTGGAACAATTTCAAATTGAACTAGAACAATTTGCGATCGAACTGGTACGATTAGAGATTGATCTCGTACGATGGAATGCTTTTGACAGCGGCAGTTGTCATTGAGTGAGAGGAAAGATTTGACAGATAACCCACGTTTGGGAATTAGTGCCCGATAGTCGTTTAGTACTTTTATTTTCGTGCCTGTGTTTAATTTGTTTAGCGCATGTCCATCGCGAATGTGCCAAATTTTGCCCTTTTGCTGATGCAAGGAATTGTGCTGAGGATACGGCACAGGACGGACTTGCACACATGGGAGTTGAGCTTGCGACATACTAAACGGTAATTTGGCTGTTGGTTAAATTACTCGCTGCTTAACGGTCTTCCACATTTCAGTTCTTCCTGGCGGTCGACAGTTCGGAACCCGCACCGCGAGAGAGGTGATCTGACCTACGTGACTACAAGCAATCGGCGTATTCCGCGCTTCCGTGTTTCCGTTGAAAGGCCAATAGCGCGATATTGGATTACGCGGGAATTCTAAACGGATCGGGAAACGTCGGGAGGAATAGTGGTGGCGGCATTGGAACCGTTAGTGCCGGTGCTGGTGATAGTTCAAGTAATAATTTCCATAATTTAAATTACACTGACGCTCATGTCTACTGCAACACTCAGTACAAGAACATAGTTGCCCATAATCTGAGCAGTTCGGACCCGATAACGCGCTACAGTCATCTCGATGAAGCTGACCCCAACAGTCTCCTTCGGAAGACCCATTACAGTGACTGCAATAACTACTCGAAACCTAGCCTGTACGGTACTGGCATCAAGTCCCAGCATTTGGTGCAAAAATCAAACAATATCTTTGAAAATATTGCCAAAAGCCCATCGTTCCTGAATGCTAACAAAATCAAAGAACATTCGCGGAAGTTACGCAATTTCTCTCTCAAGGCGCGCAGCGGTACAGACAAGCGACACCCCAAGAGCCAGATCATGGTGAAATCCAACACGGTCTCTGACAACTCCTTGCAGCCAAGTGACAAGTACTTGAGTCTCTATTTGGACGAGAAAACCGCCCAGTCCAAGTCCTTGCTAGCGAACGGTAACGTAAAACATATCCCGCCAGTCGGCCACGTGTGAAGAGTGATTCGAAAGATGCACGCAGTAGTAGTAGTAGAAGCAAGTACAGTAAAATAAACAACAGTTGTAATATCGGTCTTCTGAACGACTCACTGCAGAGTCGCACCACACGAGTGGAAGCGGTCCTTTGAACGGTATCAAAAACAGTTTGACCGACATTCATCGCCGTAAAACTGAGTTTAATCGCCAATTGAGTGCCCCAATTGATTCGACTGCGTCTCCGCGGCAACGCACCAACAGCAATAGTCTCACAAAAACACCGCATCACCAAAATTGCTCGTCGTCAAAACAATCTGCTTCGTCGTCGTGCTGCTTCTCATATAATAATAGCGTAAATCGACCTAATAAGAAACAAAAAGGTCTCCGGCTGAATGGAAGCTTCATCTAAAAAGTCGATCCTATGCACGATAAATAAAAGCATATTTACACTCAACCTACATTCACAGAACAAGTTTACTCCATTCCGAAAACCCAACCACGCCTTCTAAAGGACGAAATTTCGCGCTTACATAAATCAACATATGGCCTATTGCAAAATATTCAGGAATCTTGTAAATCTACACGCATGAATAAATATTTTAACAGGACCATCTGCATCGTCGTCGAGCGCTCGGAGGACCATGCGGGTGAGTACCCTTTTTTGCCTTAATTTTGCATATTGTTTGACTAGTTACTACTACATTTTATGTTAATCATTTGGTCCTTTATAAAATCAAATAACAAATTTCTAAACGATATAGCAGCTTAAATATAACGTATAATTTGTCACTAAGTAACACTTATTTAGTTTTATTGAAATATCACTAAAAATTTAAACTTAAATTAGAAAATGTTGGTACATACAATTGCGATGAAATTTATTAGAAAATTGCTTTATCGTTCGTTACTACTCATACAATTGATTTATTTCCTTCTTTGAATAAATGTTTGAGCACTAACGTTGATTCGAGATTCAATTTAATGATTAATATTAATATTTTTTTTAATATTTGAAAAATCAATATCGTTTGAAAGTTCGAAATATCTTTGTGTATTAAAAATTATCTAAATTAACTACAAATGTTATTGTATTGAAACAAATCGGAAATATTGCAGAAAATTCAAAAGAGCAATGGAAGACTTTTGCGATTTTGTTGTCAATTAATTGCATGTTATTGTTGTTATTTATAAATAATAACGCTAAATATTTTAAACCTTACTCATTTTTTAAACAATTTCATAAGGGGCCTACAATGTTTAAAAATAGATCTTTTAATAATACCAATCAAATCAAAAGTATTATTTATCGGTAACTTTAGGATAAAATAGAATAAATTGGATTTAGAATATTTCTTTTTATTCAAAAATGTTTTCGGCGGTCTTTGTATTTTATAAGTACATGCATTTGAATTTAAATGGCTTTTTCTTAATTTCTTTGTGAAAGTTTATAAGTTTTTGCATAATTTTCTTATTTGTTAAGAGAAAACATAATTTTTGGTGAAGAAATGGAGATGCCTCATTAAAGGTGAAACAGCCGGGAAGGAATTGCGGATGATCTACATAACCATTGAAAGCGAAACAAGAGCGTATTTAGCGAAAAAAGGTAATGTCTGGCATCATATTTCCCCCAGTAGCCCACATTTTGGAGGCCTCTGGGAGGCAGGCGTCTAATCGGTGAAGCGACACTTAATTAAAGTATTTGGTGAAACGCTACTAAACGTGGAGGAAATGTACACGGCTCTTGCGCAAATTGAAGCTTGTCTTAACAGCCGTCCTTTGGCACCCTTAAGCTCTGACGTAAACAATAATGAAGCCTTAACACCAGCATATTTTCGCAGCGGGGATACAATGTTCTCCATTCCGGAATCAGTTGCTGACAACGTATCCCTTTTGAAGAGGTGGCAGCACACACAAAAACTGTCACTTCAGTTTTGGAATCGCTGGCACAGGGAATATCTCACCAGGTTACACGAGAGACCTGAATGGCTGAAACCGCTGAAAAATTTCGAACCAGGGCAGTATTAATGAAAACTGAAAACACCCCACCTACCCTTAGCTCGAATTTTAGACGTTCATCCAGGAGAAGATGGACTTGTTCGTGTAACGACGGTCAAGCTACGCGGATATGTACAAAGCGACCCTCTGACCAGTCGACGTCATAACTACCGATTTCGATCGTTTGGTCGAACAACCACTAAACCCCGCTAAAGGGGAGAAGCCGTCACGAGAAAACGTCATATAACGACATCCAACTTGGGAACTTTTTCATGGCCAGCTATGACGATAGGTCTGTTGACAATCTTTACGATTTCGCTGCCAGCAACTGAATGCTGAGCAAATGTAACGCGTAACGCCTCTATATAGAACATATGGGCCAAGCGCCCATGAACAAGGGAATATTAGAACTAAACCTAAGAATACCATATTTGTGACATTAAGGACGACCTGGAACGAACCACAAAGGTACTTCAAAATATCCAGGAATTATGCTCCACAGGGGAAAAGATGAACGAAGAGCTCAAATGCCAAGTTCTAAATCGACATTTGCAATTAATAATAGATGACATTCATCGTGAAATTAAAACAGTTCAGTTCCTTCGAGTTCGACTACGACGAGGATTACTAGGAAATCTTCAGTTAGGAAATAGGTACCGCTATGAATATTTCCACTCGACAACGGAACAGGCGCTAAATTCGTGACTACAAATGATTTTCATGTCGAATTAATCGCTGATATTGCTCACATTGTCCAATCGCAGAGGCAAGTGTTTCAGGTATTATAAGTACAGGGTCTGTATAATAAGTAACCGGACTGAGTCTGCCCCGCGCCGTCAAAGCGTCTGCTAACCGGTATCTGGTGCTGTAGTGGTGGTGGGGGTCTAGGTAAAGGGAACCGGGCTGCAGCAGTTGCCTCCAAGCGCTTGGAGAAATAGCATCGAGCGGAGTGCGTGTTCAGTTACGTCGTCGGAGTGAAAATGGACGGTACGATCGAGCAACGTGTAAGCATCAAATTTTGTGTCAAACTCAAGAAAACGGCCACTGTTTCTGCTCTGCCCAGAACTCAAGTGTTTCAGTGGCACAGAAATTTCCGGAAGGGCGGCGATGACGTCCATGACAAACAGCGCGTCGGTTCTCCATCAACGAGTCACACGGACACAAATGTGCAAAAAGTGCGTGATGTGTTGAACAATGATCGTCGTCTGAGCATTCGGGCTATCGCAGATGAGGTTGGAATTGATAAGATGACCGTTCACAACATTATTAAGAACGATCTGGGCATTAGGAAGATCTGCGCGAAGCTGGTACCCAAACACCTGACTGATGAGCAAAAGGAGCGATGTGTTGCTGTCGCTTCGGAAATCCTTGATCAACTGCAAACCGAACCAGAGTTCTTACAGCCCGGATATAGCACCAGCGGACTTCTTTCTGTTCCCCAAGATCAAGAGACACCTTAAGGGGACGCGGTTCGCGACTCTAGAAAACGTCCAACGTGCTACGACGAGGGCTCTAGACAGCATCGAGGTTGCCGACTTCCAGGGAGCGTTCGGGAATTGGGAAATCCGGTATCAGCATGTTATCGACTCCAATGGGGACTACTTTGAAGGTTTCTAAAGAAAAATTGTACATATTTTGCCAATAAAAAATTTCCTGAGGTCAGTCCGGTTACTAATTATTCAGACCCTGTATGTATGTTTTTTATATATTTTCTAACTATCTGCATACCGTGCAACTAATCCGAGCAAATACACTAATAAGGAGTCGGAGATGGGAAGTCGTGAAGGATACTGCTAAGCTTGCGTGTGGGTTGATAACACGATTTCGAGATACAGAAAGAAGCATAAGAGAAAAGATTTCTTAGCGGTATAGTTAAGGAAAAAAGTGATGCAAAAAAGAGTGTTCGTAAGTCGAAAAGAAACTGAAAGAATTTCCAAGAAAACTAATAGTTACATTCATGTGACTTTCAAATTCGAATTTTATACTATGACGGTCATCCCTGAATTCGCTAATAAAGGGTATAGTTTATTCGACATAAGTTATCGAATTGAATACGGCACTATCATAACGCTAACTGGTACTCAGCTATTAGCATTAAATCGGTTTGATTCGAATCAAGCGTCATATGAGACGTGAGCGAAATGAATTTATATCGAGTGTTGCAGTTAGACATTCAACAAGTACGCAACATTTGATCGATTTATTTGTACAAACCGACACATCCGGGGTTTACTCTTACTCAAGCGGTGATATGACTTACAGATGAACTTAATAAATGAACCATCTCGTCAGAGTATTTTATTGCAAAATAAAATTCTGAAATTTTACCGTCCCTGCACAGCACCCGCAACAATAAAAGAAATGTTTTCTAAATGGATCGAAATTTGTCGCCAAATTACTCATCGTGAAGTACCCGAAATCATGCATCTAATATCAAACTCTTGACTCAACGATGCTAATCTACCTGTGAACTTGGAGGCGGCGATAGCCTTACCAGTATTTTTATAATCTCAGAATAAAGCTTCTACATATGTTGAATCACAAATTCGGGAATTCGCTGAAGACCTACTGAAATTATTCGTGAAACTGAAAGGGAACATGTAAGGAATGGTATGCAAGAAGATGATTTGCGCATTTCCTGTTCCATTGCAACCAACGGTAGTTAATACTTATCAGCAATATCAGCTGACGAGCCAAACAAACCAAAAAAAACTTCACATCGTTTTCATTTAGAAGCTTCTGGGCGAAAACATATGGCCGCTGAATGTTCGTTTGTGTCATTACTAAGGCTGAAGGTTGAGCAGCGGTGCCGATGGTAATTTAACCTTGAACTTGATCTTCACCATTGAAGAAGAGCCGTTGCGGTAAAAGTTTTATAAGCGCAAGCGGCGGTGGACGCGCTCTCTTTTTCTAGTTAGCAAAGCGTCATACGGATGCAGCGAGTGATTAACCTCATCAACGGCAGCGAAGGTGGAGGGATCGATATATCGCCAGCGATTGGAATAATTATTGTATCAGCGATTCACATTGATTTTCCGTCGGAGGGGGGCCCCAATTTGACAATTCCAATTATTGTTGTGAGTAATTTTTGTTGTAAGTAACGAAAAGTTTTAATACACTAGTTTGTCATTTTATGGTTTGGGATTTCTTTAATATTTCTGGTTGAAGAAATTTTTCAGAGTTGTAGCCGGTGTAATCACTCTTGGAGTGGTCGCGCCGACTTACCGCGTCAAAAACGCAATAGGAATGCTGGGATCCTTGGGATCTTTTATTGCATTAGGAGGGTTGCGTGTGTGGACAGGTGAATTCTGCAGTGAGGTGGGAAGAGTTTTTTCGGAGGGATTAAGCTGTTTTCGGCTCCTTCGCGTCAAATTGCATTCGTTTTTTTTTGCGTTTTGTGCAACACAGTGGTTTTATATTCCGTTTTCTTTTTGTGCCAAAGGTAATTTAGGCTCCTTTCGCATTTAGGTGTTACGTACCGAGGAGCCCAAGCTCATCCGCGGCTCCGGGGGTAAATTAAGGGTTGACGAGTGTCACCAAATCTACCCCGTCTCCACGGGTTCACCGGGACCCCAAGGCCCCCCGCCGGAACGCCCAATTCACATCCAGCAATTATCGCGTTACAATTGTGTCCGAGTACAATTGTAATAATTGCACAATTGGGAAGATCGACACGAAATCCAGGGATTGTAATAATTATTTTAACAATTTAGGATTGTAATAATTATTGTAACAATTCGTCACGAAATCCAACGATTGTAATAATAAGTGTAACAATTCACACAGAAAGAGTACATTGAATTGTAAGGCCTTACAAGGGTAACTCCGAAATTGTTGTTCTGGTTTCTGTTTCAAATCACTGTATGTATAACGCTGGCAAAAGGAGTCTCAATGTATATGTTAGAGCTGATTTACTATCACGTATTAGCTTCCAAAAATTTCTAGCGCAAAATATATTCAAATTGCGATTCGCATCTTACGCCATCGCTAGTGTGTCCGCATCTTGCAAAAATAAGTTTTCACTCCAGAAAAGCTTAAACTTGGTAACTTAAAAATGATCGGCAAACTGACAAATGATGATCACAACATAATCAGTTCAACGTTTTTTACTTGGACAGTATTTGAACGTTTTGCTTACGATTTTCCCATTTAATGGCCTATGAACGTAGGTCACTGACTCTTTGGTCATAATTAAACAACCAAGCAATAATGATCGAAGTCAATAGAGTCACCTATGGACTGGGGTCGTTAACTCTGGATTGAAAGCTATGCAAAATGCAAGTCAATTGAGGGAAATGATACAATTATCGGAAGCCAGTTTTTCTTTCACTTGCAATTCCATAGATGATTTAGCAGAAAGGTCAAACATACCAATTAAACAAAAGTAGACTATTGATTTGAGTTGTTCGGTTAAAGCGGTATCGGGCGGTCGTCTTGGCGCGAAGCCAATCAATAACTTTGCAATTTTAGCGTAAATTTGAGATTGGTGTGCGAAGCCATAGAATAAAGATTTAGAATTTAAAGTTGATCTTTTATTTTAAAAACGCGTAAACAGAGACCAAATTTGTAAAGACTTAAAATACGCTATGAATCAGAACTAAGATAATTTTTCCCACAAAAGAAAAAAGTAAATGTGTATATTTAATCATTAATTTATCTCTCAAATCATACATTACTGATTATTTTATTTCCATCAACTTCTAACATTTTTTCAGTTTCCATTCTATTCTTATAAAAAAATTTTTTTTTTTAATTTACGAAGCAACTACTAAAACTAACACTATTCTACAATTTGAATTAATGAAATCTAAGGGAGACAAAATGTGATCGTAAAAACGAAAAAATGTTATTACATGAACGTTAAAAATATATTTCATTCAACTTATTTAAGAAATCAAACAAAAAAAATGCCTAAACGCAAAATGCTTCCACCAGGATGCCCCACTCTTAATTGGGGGTCGTAATTATTTGGAGTAAGTACGAAATCGTCTCGCGTCCCACGCTCGCTAATTGATTATCGGCGTCGTTTTCCAAATGTCATTTCCTTTGGTAGGTTACCTCGGCCTCGACACCGTCGATGCGTTATCTTTCTAACGTACAATTGTTGAATGCAATATTTTTTTAGGGAGTGGGCCCTCGTGATGGGGAGAAAGATCCCGCCCCACATTCACGCATTCACGCTTCCTCAGACAAGGCCAATTCCGGCGAGCATCAATATCTTCGGTCGCAGAGGCAACATATCATCGCTGGAGTCCTATACGGACTTGTGAGCATTCGATAAACACTACTAGGCGTGAAAAATTCAAACATATCCATCGCCTCGAAATTTTGTATCGAAATTAAAACAAGTAGAGTAACTGTATGATTTATAAAATAAGTTTTTTCGAGCGATAATTCCTACATTTTGTTTGCGGCTTAAAAGATCAACTGAACAAATTGACATTGATGATAGTTAAAATCTAATCGGATGCCATTTATTTGAAATACCATTCCTTCCGCCAGATAAGCACATTTACCGCAAATGCGAAACCAACCAGTGAATTCGAAAACAATTTTGGAATTGATGGAAGCACGAGTATCTAAGCCGACTACAACAAAGACCAAAATGAGTGACCATACAACCCGATCTCCAAGCCGGAGAGCTTGTTTTTGTGAAGGCTGATAACTTTCCGTCAACCCATTGGCCACTCGCAAGAGTGACGGATGTGCATCCTGGACCCAACGGTAGTCCACGTCGTCTCCGTCAAGTTCCATTGTAGAGTAGACGTCCTTTTACCAAGATCTGCCGTCTACCAGTTACTAACTCAACTCCTGATGCACCACCAGAGCAATCTAAGCAATTACCCTATACGAGGACGCTTCTATCAACTACACAGACAACCAATAGAAGGAAAAGCAAAATCTACAATGAAAACATTGGGATAGCATGAATTCACAGAGGAACGCTTAAAATGCAGCATCAAATACCATGGGATAACCTGAATTATGATCAGACTAATGTACAGGCTGTCGTAACCAAATGTCATGGATTTTGTCAAGCCTGCTCAACTGTCTCAACCGAAATCAGGTGATTAGAACTAGTGCAACACAAGAAGAATTCAAGGATAAGATTAATCATAAAGTGATTACTTTGTCTACTGCATAGCAGAAGACGGCGAGATGCACTGGAAACCCTTCTGGTAGCAGTTTTAGGTGTGAAGGATGAAATTTATACCGATATCAAAAGTCTGTCTGACAACCAAAAGAAAATCATTGGATCCATGGATAGCCAAACCAAACTAATGCTGAAAGCAACAAAGACCCTTAACAGTGCTTCAGGACGAATCAATACGCATTTAAAACGATTTCAAGTCCAGCTCCAAAGAGGTCTCGACCGTATCAACCAGTTCAGCCATTGGTACACGACACAACAAAATCAACATCTCCTTCGTAGCACATCTTCTTCGCAGCACTACAGCCCCTCTCGGACCTTCGCTTCCTGCAAACAGCGCCTCCAACTGTCCCGGTCCATTGATCGCGTGTCCTCCAATTTCGAAATCCAAGCAGCGATGAACTGTCTTCGTCGACCGAGTCAGACGGTTTCCCCACTGGTATCCGGGCTTCAGTTCTCTCTACGAATACCTTTTTGGGTATCCGTTGTTCGTCCATACGTTTCATGTGGCCAGCTCATTGCAGCTTCCGCAGTCTTACAATTGTTGAGGCCTCCGGTTCGTCAAAAATTTCATACAGCTCATGGTTGTATAGAATTCGCCATTCGTCTAGCTTCGCTCCGATTATTCGCCTCAGGACCCGTCGCTCAAAGGCGTTCAATATATT